>JAIUCV010000139.1:2500-718633 GCA_026724425.1 Erythrophleum ivorense | reverse complement strand
ATAGATTATATGAACACAGGCGGGCACTAAACGAGACCAAGAAACATTAGATGATTCAACCAACAGAATCAACAGTTTGTTAACCAAGGTGAAAGTTTATTGACAAATATATATGGAATTCCATCATGATGTGGCTCGCTCTAACATCTTCAAAACTCATGATTGTATCTTCTGTTTCATTCGTTATCAGGTTAGGTCCCTTAGGATGAGCGGCTCATGTGCACTTGACCTCTGTGGTGTCGCATGTGGAAGAGCTGATATCTTCTATGAACTCGGTTTCGGTGGTCCATGGTAAAATGTCTTCCTTTTGCTGTTTGGCTTTGCTTGGATGTTGAAATGTTTGATCTTGATGGCAAATTATGTCAATTCACAGGGACATTGCAGCAGGAATTGTGATCGTGCGTGAAGCTGGTGGGCTTATTTTTGATCCGTAAGAGTTTTTATAAGATCAAACCAACACGCTCAATGCCACAACGGACCAAGCTTTTAACTGTTTTCCTTTTTTGTTTGTTTGTATCATTGTATGTGTGATGGATCAGATCCGGTAAAGATTTGGACATCACATCGCAGAGAATTGCGGCTTCAAACGCTTCTCTCAAGGAGTTGTTCGTGGAGGCGTTGCGGATTACTAAGGCATGAAGTCATCTGTTTTGTTATCGTCACACCTCATGAACTCATTCAAAAAAACCATATTATGATTAGTGTGAAAAATAAAAGCATTTCTTTTGAGTACATAACTACTCGGTTATGAATTGACAAAGCCGGTTCACAGCATAAGTGATGTCAGGACGAGTAATCGTCAAATACATCATCTTGCCCACAAGTCTTCGATATGGAGTAATGTCTTCAAGAACAGGCTCATCTGAATCTTGTTTCAGCTTGATGCTAGGGTCCATAGGAATGTTGTACGGTTTACAAGCTAACAAACCAGTTTCATCCAAGAGCTCCAAGGTGTATTTCCGCTGGCAAACAGAGATACCTTTACTTGAACGAGCTATTTCCAAGCCTAGGAAATATTTCAAAGTTCCCAGATCTCGAAGTTTGAACGCATGTTGCAAGTCAGACTTCAGCTTCTCTACTTCTTCATCAGTATTACTCGCAATGATGATATCATCCACGTAATGGTTTACGGCTACATAACGGCCATCCACATTCTTGATAAACAGAGTATGGTCTGCGTGTGAATTCTGGAATCCTAGATTCAAGAGAGTGTGGCTGAATTTGAGAAACCATTGTCGTGACGCCTGCTTAAGACCATACAACGATTTCTTTAACTTGCATACTAGATTAGGAGGTAAAACAGTACCTTCTTTTGGTGTATATCCAGGAGGCAGGGTCATGTAAATCTCCTCGTCAAGATCCCCATTCAGGAAAGCGTTGGAGATGTCAAGCTGAGTCAAACTCCAATTTTTCGCGGCTGCAACTGCAAGGAGCGTCTTCACAATAGTCATTTTCGCCACCGGTGAGAAAGTGTCAACAAAATCAACACCTGCTTGTTGAGTGTAGCCCTTAGCCACCAATCTTGCTTTGTATCTTTCTAAGCATCCATTTGCAAGAAGCTTGAGTTTATAAACCCATTTACAGCCAATTGCGTGTTTCCCATTAGGCAGAGAACAAATATCCCAAGTCCTTGTACTTTCAAGAGCTATGAGTTCCTCATTCATAGCCTTTACCCATTCATCAAACTTCATGGCCTCCTTGAAAGTAGCGGGTTCTGGTAACATATCGAGAGCACAAATGTAGTCTTTATACTCATCTGTTAACTAAGCATAAAACAATTTTGATAAATTTCACTAACAATTTAAGCTTACAAAACAAGTTTATCATAATTAAGGGGTGTTAACTGAATCCCCTTCTGTGTACATGGGTCCGCCTTTGCTCTTTCAGAAGGTAGAGATGTGTCATTTGAATACGTACAGTGTGTCTATTACACGGTCCAGAAAAATATTATTTAACCAAAAATTTTATACTTTCCGAATATCGCATGCAGTAGTTTGTGAATCTGAATTTTTGCTTACGTGCACCAAAATGTTAATCTTTGCCTACCGATTTACGATTTCTTTCCCCAACGGTTCAGTGAAACTAAACAGATAGTACAATTTAACAAACTAAAACAAGTAATTATAAATTTTATAGACTATGGCATTACAAAGATGATAGTATCATATGTTTTTACATTATCATTGTTGGACTATCAACTTTAGTTCGAGAATTTTTATGAACTGTTGCAGCTACATGAGGAATTTCGAGTGTGAAAACTGGGATTCAGATTCGGACTATCAACAAAAATACATATTGCATCACGCTTATCCCCATGTTTTGTAGGTGATGTTTAAAGCGGGTTTTTTTAGAATCTTACCTCTTTGATGGATGTGTGCAAAGCTTCACATTGCTCTTTGGAGAGGCCAGAAGCAGTCTGCAACGGGCCTGCGAAAGAGAAAGACAAGCAGAATTAATCCAAAAGCATGTAAATTGAGTCATATAATGTACAAATTTGGAAACAAAAGTGGATACGTTATGAACCAAATGAGTGTTTACATAGATAATTCATTAGGACTCAAGTTTTGCAAGAGTTAAAAGCTCAACTTACTTGGTACAATACTTCATCAACGATCCAGTTCCCAATACCTGAAATGAAGCCCTGGAAAAGAGAAGAGATATATAATCAAAACTCTGCAATGACACATACGCTAATGTGAGAGAATAACGAAAGAAACTCTGAACCTGATCAAGTAGGAGAGGTTTTATGGTTATTTTCTATTTTGCTAAGCTTTTCGCAAATTCATCAATTGTCATAGGCTCCAACAATGCATCAGGACCTAGCTCTGATATTGGACGCACAGAAGCAGGCTGCACATAGCAAACATCAATCAGACAATCACTAAGTATCTGCCGGAGAAGCTTAATAAAGAAAAAGAAGATAGAGTTAGTTGTGCATTTCTACATTTTCTAGGAGTCGAACTTTGGCAAATCTCTCCTCTTGTCAGTAAATGAAAGCTCCAAACCATCATCAAGCTGCACAAAAGAAAAAAATAGAATTCAATTGTGATTCTCTAACCAAAAACTCTCAGGAACAGATAATGATGCATTGTTGGAGCCTATGACAATCAAAAGCTGCATAAAGTCTCACGTTCACCCGCTCCAATCAGAGTCCTCGTGGTGCGGTCCTGCAAAACCATAAGTCGATCAGTGACTTGGCAAAACCATAAGTCGATCAGTGACTTGGCCAACAAGTGAGTGATCTGTCAGAAGTTGTCCAAAAGATATCAAATTCGTGTTCACATAGTACACATTCTTTAAACAAATTAAAGATGTCAATCGAATCGTGCCCTGTTGATTAGACAAGACATTTTCGCCCGCTGGTAATTTAACCAAAATGGGAGATACCGGAGTTAGACCTTCGAGAAGATCTAAACGGCCAGTCATATGATGAGTGGCCCCTGTATCTAAGATCCAAATAGGTTCATCTTTCTTACCACTGAGACGTATAGGATCAGAGGTAGGCTTGGATGGATTGAGCAGCTTCACCAATGTTTGCTACTGTGCGTCGGTAAAACCTGTCAATCCTTGCCGATCAGCTTCAGTGAGTGCCACGTTTGCACTGAGTTCCGGTTGAGAGCCAACAATTTGTGTAGAATTATCTCTCGCTCCCGTGTTTCGTGTGCTAGAAGGTGTGTGGCCTTGGCCTCCTTGGATGTTAATCCGGTTACGAGGTCGTTCTCCCCACCACTCAGGGAAACCGATCACGCGAAAGCAAGAGTTCGCCGCGTGACCTTTGCGGCCACAGCTTGTGCAGATCGTGTTGGAGTCGGGGTTAAAGGATCGTTGTCGCTGACCGGTAATTTGATGATGATGCTTGTGCAGCAAAGCTCATCACCGGCTGAGCTTCAGTTCGTGCGTTGAGATGCACGGTTTCGTTCTGCACAATCGTTTGATAAACTGTGATCGAACTGCACCGTGTATCATGTCGTCAAGGCAAAAGAGAAAATCGTGTACACCTCGCGTTCGGTTTCGTGAGCCGTTACCAGGTCGCATTCACACTTGCCACAGCTGCAAACCTTGGTAGTCAAACATTCAGCCATAGAGTCCCAAAGCTTGGTTAAACGTCCAAAGTAATCTTCAACAGTCGATCCCAGCTGTCGACAATTCGCCAGAGATCCACGGAGCTGTTGGAAACGTGCTCCGCTTTTGAGGGCAAATCTCTTCTTGATGTGATCCCAAAGATCCTTGGCCACTTTCTTGTGTGAGATATTGGAACGTAGCTTTGGTTCGATGGTCAATTTGATCCATGTGACCAACAAGTGATTGTTGGCCTGCCAATCTTCGAGGTCGGGTGAGTCAGCAGCTGGTTTCGGAATGCTTCCATCAAGAAAGCAAACTTCTTTCGAGCACTCAAAGCCACACGGAGGTTTTGAGCCCATTCATCGTAGTTACAGCCGTTTAGAAGCGGCTGAGAGATAACCGCTCCAGGATTATCTCCGTTCGTCAAGTCGTAGGAAGAGATTGTCTTCCTGGTCGAGGTCATAGATGTCGCCGATGATGACGTTAACGTCGAAGTCGTTGTCATCGTGTCGAAGAAGAAACTCAAAGTTGAAGAGAAGAAAACTTTGAGAAGGTCAAAGAATTTGAAGAAAGAAAACAGAGATCGATCGATCGTAAAAGAACAACTATAATTTTCGAAGTATCAAGAACGTGGCTCTGATACCATGAGAAATCACAAGCACGGGTTTATAGAATTGTTCTTTCTTGTTTATTATCGACCAAGGGGTCTTATATATATATATATACATACATATTTCCATTAACCAGATGAATCTAATGTAATCTAGTATTATTATTCCTATTTACCTATAAAGAAAAATATATAGGAAATATATGCATCTATCCTAATACTCGCCTTGTTCATTTGTTTTCAAAGTTTCTAACACTCCGATTCCTTTTATCTGTAAATTGCATAATCCGATATTCTGATTCTGATTCATCGTTTTTGTTCTTGAGAGGATTTCCACGAAGAAGGGTATGATTAGTGATTACGCATTATCAATTCTTCCGTTTGTTTCACTTCTTTTCTTAGTTTGATGACTTAATGTTGGTTTTCAAGATTCAACACTCCTTTTTTTCTGAAGATCCATAATCCGATTAAGCTTTTGTTCTTGCGAAGGATTTACACGAAGAACTGTATGTATATGCATTATCAGTTCTTCCTTTTGGTTCAGTTTTTTTTCAAGATTACTTCTTCCTATTTCTTGCTAAGCAAGTTAAGTGTTTGTTATGTTACACATGTCGAACAAAGCTAAGACGGCGAAGGATGTGGTAACTGGATTAGCGCAGGTACTCACAGATGCCAAGAAAAAGATCGAAGAATACAGATCCCGTAAAGAATCTCCTACGCCTAAGGTCATCATCGGAAAAAGAAGTCACGGTGATGGGGGTGTTTTTGTACAACACAATCTTTAAAAGGAACGAGTCATCAACTAGCATCAAATCGAAAATCTACGCCGCTTTCCCACCTCACCGGAACACAATGGCGGAGGCGGAGGCTATGCTGAAACATCCACACTGATGTTTAATTTCAAGGTTAATATTCGATTTGTTGGGTAGTTTGTAAATATGGATGCTGGTTTAGTGATGGTATGGTTTAATTTGTATGGATGGTGGTTTAGTGCGTATGGTGGGGTTTGTAAATATGGTTTGTGGTTTGGACTTTGGCCATTTGGCTTGCGGTTTATTGAGAATCGTATAATTGAAAAAAAAAATGTTGATTAAACTTGTTTGTAAATATGGTTTGTGGTTTGGACTTTGGACATTTGGCTTGCGGTTTATTGACTTTAGAGGTTTGTTTGTGAATGGTTTTGAGTCTTGGAAAGTTAGCTCCAGCTTATACTACTGCTGGTTCAATTTCTCATTTTTTTGTTCAGAGGTTAGTAGATCACGCTTGTGTCTTCCATATGCAATAAAACATAGCTTACAGTTTCAGTTTTATTACTTATAAAAAGACCTGTGATCACCATGTCAACAATGGTGTTTCTCTAAATGAGATTTAGAATTGTGTGATAAGCACGTATCCTAGCTGGCACTTTCAAGAAAATAAGAAACTATCAAAGCGAAGCAAATACTCTGAGACAACGAGAGGTTCTGCTGTTATAGTTTATAGAACTTCGTTGAGCAAATGGTGCGGTGAGCGAAGTTCGAATCAAACGCGATGAACTTCGTTGAGATCGTTGGAAGCGCCCAGAGAATCGTCGAATTATCCGATTAATCTTCAAATCGGATGAATCTGCTGTCATCGTCGGTGGAATCATTACTTCAATGGCGGACGGAAGATGAATCTCAATCATCGGAGACTAATTGTTCGCTGAAGAAGGTTGTTAACCTAGTCGAAGCGATGATGCAGCTGATACAAGCTCGTTTTCCGATGGAGGATGATGGAGAAACACTGATTCGTCCTCATCTATTCTAACTCCGACAACTCAGGTAAACGATTTTTCTCCGGAACCAGGCCTTAGAGATTCGATGTTAGGTTCTCGGAATATTGCCTCTATTTTGCCGAGTTGCGACAATATGTTGCGGAAACTGATCTTTGAGGGGAAACATTCTCATGGATGGATTGTTCGAGTGGAAAGATTTTTCCGTCGTGGTCAATATCCGGAGGAGCAGAAATTGGAGTTGGTCTCTTTAAGCTTAGAAGGTGATGCTATAAGTTGGTACCATGGGGAATTGACCAGAGAAACATTCAAAGACTGGATGGAGTTTAAAAGAAGACTTTTGGCTCGTTTTAGCACAATCAAGAGACAAACTCTACCAGAAGTGATTGCTGAATCGAAACCGTATTCAGGAAAAGAAGTTTTTAGCGATGCCAAGTTGGTTCAGGAAAAGAAAATATCTGGGGACTACTTTGTTTCAGTTTCAGGAAACGATTCCAATGAGTGAATCACTTAAGGAAGAGGTTCATGAACCAATTCTGGAAATGAATCAAAAAGAATTGATCGTTCATACTGCTTTGGCTGAGAGTAACACAACAGTAACCAAAGAAGTTATAGAGGTGCGTCATGATCATGTGCCACTGCCAAGAGAAAGAGAAACAGTTATATTTGAAGATCAGCTGAGACAACAACTGAATATTCAGAACTCCAAAGGGACTGATGCCGGAAGCGAGGTCAATATGTTTCAGGAATCTGGTTTTGCATACCAGGTGAGTGATAGAATGCTTCATCCACGAAAACTGGTACAACACCCTTTTAAGAAACAAAAATTTCTCAAATCATGGAACTTCAAGTATATAAAACGATTAAGGCACAAAGACAAGGCAGAAACTACACAACAGTCTGGGTACAACTCGGGACGTGAAAAGAAGGATTCAAAGTATGCTGGTACAGAGCAGGACACTATTTCAACTCTCATTCTTGCAACAAGATGGGACAGTAATTCACTGTCTGTTTATGGGACTAGTTGATTGGGTTGGTATGAGGCATGGAGAAGCTGTGACTCACTCAGATGATCAGTTTGTGGTTCTAGCCAAAGCTTGTCAGATATTTCAAGTTCGAGCTCAGGAGAAGATAAGCACACCTCCAGCCTTAGGATATATACTTTTAATGGAGAGCTGGAAGCAATGATTAAGGAGAGATACAAATGGGGAGAGAGGTGATACAAAAGCTATTGTCTAGGGAGCGAACAAACAGGAAGCGACTGGCTTTGGCTAGGGAGAGTGTGTGGGATTCTCTGATTCAATATGAAATCAGCGTAAGAGGAACCAACAAGTTTAGCGGTTCTTGTTCCAATGCTCAAGTTAGATTGCTGAAGAAAGGAAACAAGACTCTGCAAATGAGAATGAGGAAACCACCACACGTTTCAAGAATACTGTGCAAAATGAGAATGATGCTTGATTTACGGAGCTTGAGACAACTAATTCTTGTTGATATCACGTTTCAAGTGAAGCACAAATGGAGAGAAGTAAAGTACTCCGAATTTGAAGGAGGAATATACATCAGAATAAGCATGGTGGATGTGGAAGAGAATCTATGTTGCCTTATTCTCTTCAACGACCAGGAGATTTAACAAATGTTGTTTATGGGAGACAAAATGAACAACATCATCATGAGAAGGGAGAGTTTTCTACAATTGGGCTGTGGTTGTTTAAACAGAGGCTATGTGTACAAGAAAGATCGGACAGTTTGATATTGCATCTGCTCTGGTTGCACTATGATGTACTGGAATTTTGTTTATTTGAGACAATTACTATGTAGGTAAGTCTAGAGATTGGTGCTGTGGCGACTTTACGGTATCTTCAGCCTAACTTTGGTGACCGAATCCTTTGAAGGATTCAGAGGCTGATGTGAAGTCTGCATGAAGAGCAGTGGAGATAACTGGAAGTATTGCAAAAATAGATTTTGCTGAGCAGCTTATCGACGCAGTTGTAGCAGAGGTTATTATTAACTCAATTATTTCTTCTTCATGACTTTCGACAGTTCTGTTTTTTTTTTTTTGGTGTGGTCTTCACTCTTCTCTAGACACTGTCTCTGGATGAAACTTGGTTCCAATAAGTATTGGAGGATCAAGAGGAACCCATGGAAGAAGAAATGGAGAAACCATTAGCTCCGAAAGATGGTGAAGCTCTTATTGAGGAAGTTCATGCTTAACAGGCCCAAGTGTGATGGAGTGACCTCTCTAAAGACATGAATGTGTTCCTTTGTTGAAATGTTTTTTGAATATTTTATTTGGAAGTTTGATCAGATTTATTAGTAAACCTCAGGATAGGAAGAGAACCAGCTTAAAGGAGGGAAATGAGATATGATATGAATGTGTTCCTGACCCGTGTTTGAAATTCTAATGTAGGATTCTCATAGCCTCTTATTAATCATCTCAACCTATAACCAAATTTATCAAATTGTAAATTTCTGTTTCTCTATAGGTCTATAAAATTTTACTCGGCAAATTTATTTTCCCTTACTTTATTGCGCTGAATTTTGGCTTATATTTCTTACGGCAGGTATATTGACTTTGGATCAAGCGAAACTTCGAGAAACAATCAACAGGATGACGTTGTCTACTTCGTCTCTCAGGTAATTTTGATGCTTTTCAATTCTTTTTAAGTAGGATGAGATGTGTATGGTGAATTCCGTGTTGATTTGTGTATAAACGGCAAGGTTTGGGATGTTTTTAACCTTTTGGTTGCGGCATCTACAGGCTGCAGCTTAATCGGATGCTGTGTTGTTCATGCAAGAATCAAGGAGTTCATATCCAAGGTACGTTAACATTTTCATTCCGGTTGATATCTCAGTTGGGAATCCGTAACCTTTGAAAGCAAGATTTGATTAGGGCCAACATGGATTTCGTGTGACTTGACTATAGGTAGCTTCCTTATCTGCTATGCTATCTATGTTGATTACGAGAGCCTGTAAAGTGTTTAGCCTCTTGTTAGCTGACTGTCTCACTTTTTTCCCCTCAATTTCAAAGTTTGATCGTCCTCTCTAGCTGCATGATCTTCCTTTAATTTGCCAAAATAGAATCTTACAGTTTATTTTCCATGTAAAGGCCGCTGCACAATCTCTGTATAGAGCATAGTTTTGGATGCTCTCTAAAACATTTTTCATTTATGATACTACTGCTTCCAATATAATTTGGAAACTTAAAGTCTAAATAAGAAAATAATCCATTTTTTGCAGGTGGGTATGATCACAAGGTCAATGAAATTGTAGATGCAGGAGTGTTACAACAGAGATAGGACAAAACAAATGGGAAATCATTAAAGGAAGTAAGGCAATTGCAATACACAAAGTCGAAGAGTAAACTATAGAAGGAACAACAAGCTGGAACCAAGTGAGAAAGGAATGAGAGAAATGGTACTATCTGTTGGAGAAGGAAGGTCACATTTGTTACCGCAATTCTCCAAAGTCAAATTCCTGTGATGAAAAAGAAGATATAGCAGCTGCTTGCAACCTGCAAAGATGTCGTTGGCTTCTAATGATGATAATGGCTTGGTGCCAAAGATATGATGGGTTTGATATGGTTAGTAGGAGATGTGAATCTGAGAAGATGGGATTGGAATCCAACAAGAATGGGGGAACGATTAATGATTTGTTTTTGGAATCATAGAGGTGTTTATCTTAACATGTTTTCGGGACACAACCAAGGTGTCACTGGAGGTGACTTCACTCCTGATGGGTCGGATTAAATCTCATCCAGCTTGTTAAAACTCTCCACCTGTGTGTGGACATTGTATGTAAATTAATTGCAGTGGTTCTGAACTTCTGATGATGCCAGTTTGATAATATGGAATCCTAAAACATGTGAAAGCGTTCATGTGGTTAGATGTTATTTTACAAGGACAGAGGTAGGTAGAAAAACAATAGAGAAGACGATCTTGGGTTTTATGACTGGTGTGCCTCTTACTTATAGTGGCTCAAAAGACGGTTCTGTTCACATTGTGAATATAGTTACCGGAAAGGTTTGTCCTGTTTCCTTATTTGCTTAACTTCTGTTATCCATTTCAATTGAATAGTTGTCATTCACTTTTGTGTTTTGTTTGTATAAAGCTTGTTTCCAGGTTTTTTTTTAGTATGGCCATATTCATTGTTTATATCCTTTTTTACTGACATGTAATGCAACAGGTTGTGAGCACTCTGTCTTAGTTTTCACCAAGGTAAGCCTCATCTACAATGAAAAAGTGCATTACTAATTGCGACTATCTAACCTCATGTTACTTTACCATCTCTAGCTCGATTAGCTTCCCAATGGCTGCAACAGGTGTAATGGACAAGAACCTTTATATAGTTTGGGATCTGCAACATTCAACTCCAAGGTTCATCTGAGGTATGTGTGTGACAACCCTGATTTGGATAGGTACATCAAAGTACTTGGTAGCCACGGGATGTACAGTTAACATATGGGACTACGCAGTCCAATCAGTCTCAGCTTCTGCAAATGGAGACGACTTCCTTGTCTCTTAGACATCACTGCTCGTGTTTACCAGACATTAGACTTCCAATGAGAATGTTTCAAAACCAGGCACAAAACTCGTGGATAAAAGTTATTTTATGGTAATGGTTTACTATTAAGTTAGTCAATTTTTGTTGTATTCTTCGGAAGAAAGAAATCTAAATCTTGTGAATGTGGTTTTAGAAAAGTCTGATGTTGTGACTTTAGAGTTTGAATCTAACAAACGAAACTGGAACAAATCAATCCAATATGGAAACTATTGCTGTAAAATCTGAAAAAAAAAATAAAAAAAATAAACAAAATCCTCAATCAGCTTTTGCTTGCTTGCTTCCGGGCATAAAAGGCGCTGAGCTCCTTGAAGAAGAATTGACCACAAGATTCATGTAAAGCGAGCATCGGGCGATAGTAATCAGAGTGAGAATACATACAACTGATCATCATCGTGTAGCGTTCCAAACACTTAGGGCTAAGGATTCCAGCTTCCTCCACCTGCACGCAGTCTTCCAGAGCTGTATAGGCTTCTTTGCAAGCACCTCTTCTCATGAACTCACGACACCGCGTTTCTGCTTCCTCTTCCCTCTCTGCCTCTCCCACTTTTGAAGAGAACAAGCCCTGAAACTCCCTCGTCCACTTTTCCCTAAAGCCAGCTTCCACCGCATCTAGCCACTCGTTATCCGAATCTCCCACTTTCTCAGGCGGGACTTGGTTATTTCCAGTATTGGAGTTGCTCGATGACGTGATCCCCATTTTTCTCCGTGAGAATTTTCTCAAAAAAGGAAAAACGAATAGAGAGATGTTGATAGAATTTTCTCGAATGAACAACTAAGAGAAACACACGACACATATATATACAGCGAGGGCTTCAGGCTCTCAACCCTTTTTGCCGACTGGAGACTTTGGGCCTTTACTGGGCTTGAGGATTAGAGATGAATATCGAAGCCCATAATCTATTTTTTTCTAGCATGACCACGTGAGAGACATTCAAGACACTGATTTTTATTTCAGTCTTCTTCCTTCGATCGCCAAGATGTTTTTTTTCTTTTCTGGAAGGCAGAAGACAAATTACTTAAAATGATAGCATTCAAATACTGTGTCTTTCTTAATAGAGAGCTTGAGCTCTGAGAGAAAAGTTTTTCTGTTATTCATTAATGTGATTACAATGTTCCTCTTATATTGAGGTTTAATTCCAGTTTACCACACACGGTTATATCCGGTTTACATCAATTTCAATCTTATACTCTAATATCCCCCTCAAGATGGCGAGTATATAGACAATAGAGACATCTTGCCTATAATAGAATGAAATTGAGTAGGATACAATGGTTTCGTAAAGACATCTGCCAACTGAGTATCAGTACGAACATGCAGAGTCTTGATCAGGCCACTAGCAATTCGATCACACACCATGTGGCAATCATTTTCGATATGCTTAGTATGCTCATGAAAAACTGCATTATTTGCAATGTTGATTGCTGCAGTTGAGTCGCAATAAAGAGCTACAGGTTGAGATTGATGTACCTGAAACTCTTTAAGCAACTTAACTAGCCAAGCAATCTCACGACTAGCAAATTCCATTGCTCGATACTCCGATTCAGCTGAGAAATGAGAAACTGTTTGCTGCTTCTTTGACTTCCAAGAGATTAAAGAAGGGCCAAGAAACATGCAAAAACCAGAGGTGGATCTCCTTGAATCAGTGCATGAGTTCCAATCCGCATCAGTGAAACCTTTCAACGACAGGTCTGATTCCACTGAGTAAAACAGGCCAAGACAAATTGTTCCCTTCAAATAGTGAAGAACTTTGAACGCAGCTTGAAGATGGGATTTCTTCGGAGCGGATGTGAATTGACAAAGCCGGTTCACAGCATAAGTGATGTCAGGACGAGTAATCGTCAAATACATCATCTTGCCCACAAGTCTTCGATATGGAGTAATGTCTTCAAGAAGAGGCTCATCTGAATCTTGTTTCAGCTTGATGCTAGGGTCCATAGGAATGTTGTACGGTTTACAAGCTAACAAACCAGTTTCATCCAAGAGCTCCAAGGTGTATTTCCGCTGGCAAACAGAGATACCTTTACTTGAACGAGCTATTTCCAAGCCTAGGAAATATTTCAAAGTTCCCAGATCTCGAAGTTTGAACGCATGTTGCAAGTCAGACTTCAACTTCTCTACTTCTTCATCAGTATTACTCGCAATGATGATATCATCCACGTAATGGTTTACGGCTACATAACGGCCATCCACATTCTTGATAAACAGAGTATGGTCTGCGTGTGAATTCTGGAATCCTAGATTCAAGAGAGTGTGGCTGAATTTGAGAAACCATTGTCGTGACGCCTGCTTAAGACCATACAACGATTTCTTTAACTTGCATACTAGATTAGGAGGTAAAACAGTACCTTCTTTTGGTGTATATCCAGGAGGCAGGGTCATGTAAATCTCCTCGTCAAGATCCCCATTCAGGAAAGTGTTGGAGATGTCAAGCTGAGTCAAACTCCAATTTTTCGCGGCTGCAACTGCAAGGAGCGTCTTCACAATAGTCATTTTCCCCACCGGTGAGAAAGTGTCAACAAAATCAACACCTGCTTGTTGAGTGTAGCCCTTAGCCACCAATCTTGCTTTGTATCTTTCTAAGCATCCATTTGCAAGAAGCTTGAGTTTATAAACCCATTTACAGCCAATTGCGTGTTTCCCATTAGGCAGAGAACAAATATCCCAAGTCCTTGTACTTTCAAGAGCTATGAGTTCCTCATTCATAGCCTTTACCCATTCATCAAACTTCATGGCCTCCTTGAAAGTAGCGGGTTCTGGTAACATATCGAGAGCACAAATGTAGTCTTTATACTCATCTGTTAACTAAGCATAAAACATAAAATTTGGTAGAGGATATGGAATATCCGCATCATTCATATTGCAGTAATAATCTTGCAAATATGCTGGTTTCTTTTGTGCTCTCTTGTTACTCTCCTCTATATTTCCAGAACTAGAAGCCAATGGACTAGCATAAGCAGGTATGGAATCATCAACAAGAACTTCTTTATCTACCGTGCTAGAGCTATTTGTATCCAAAGGTTCTAGTTCAGAGATGAAGAAATCTAGAGGAGAATCAGACTAACCTGATGAGAACGGAAAAATGTCTTCATGAAATACAACATTTCTCGAAATGTGTATTGTGTTTGTCTCCAAATCCAACAACTTATATCCCTTGTAGCCAGCAGGATAACCCAGAAACACGCACGGTCTGGAACGGGGTTGGAATTTGTGGCGACTCTTGCTTGACGTGGAACAGTAAGCAAGGCAACCAAAAACTCTCAGACCACCGTAGTCAGGGCGTTTCAAAGTCAAGACCTGAAAAGGTGTCTTATCCTGTAGAACGGGAGTGGGTAGTCGGTTAATGAGGAAGACGACAATGAGAACGAAATCTCCCCAATGTTCCAAAGGTACGTGAGCCTGAAACATGAGTGCCCGAGCTACGTTGAGTATATGTTGGTGTTTCCTCTCCACCACAAAATTTTGTTCAGGCGTCTCAGGGCAAGAATGATAAGAAATGATGCCTTTCTGTCTGAACAATTCTGTAAATTTCAGCTCAGGTGCATTATCAGATCGCACTCCCTTTACCACAGTCTTGTATTGTGTTTCCACCATCTGCAAAAACTCAGGAAACACTTTCAAAACTTCATCTTTTGTCCTCATCAAATAAATCCAAGTCGCGAGTGTGATCATCCACGATAGTGAGGAAATATATGTAGCCTTCAGCTGTAGGAACTGATAAAGGACCCCAAGTGTCAATGTGAAGAAGATCAAAAGCATTCTCACACATATTGTTCTTCGAAACAAAAGGTTAATGTTTTTGTTTTGCGAGAGGACAAATGGCACAATGAAACTCTTTATTCTTATGTTTGGCACCCATAACATCTGTGAGAAGGTCAGTTTTACACACAACAGGATGACCTAATCTATTGTGCCACAAAGCTGAATCAACAACGACATTAGAGCAGAAATAAGGAGTTGAGTCCGTCGGGGTAACTGATATAGCTGCAGCATCCAAGACGTAAAGGTTTGATATCGCATCACCCTGACCAATCATCCACCCCTTGATAGGATCATGTATCATACAAGAAGCCTGATCAAAAATCACTCGATATCCCAAGTCTTTAGTCAACTGGCTTATACTCAGAAGATTCAGCCTAAAGTCTGGAATATATAAGATATTGTGGAGAACCAAACACTCATTCAGCCTAACTGTTCCAATTCCTGCAATTCTCACGCCTATTCCAGTAGGCAATGTCACTGATATATTCAGAGAATCAGAGATATCAACAAACAAGCTTCTACCATGACAAACATGATGTTCGGCACCACTGTCAATGATCCAAGATTTCGAAGACAAAGCGTTTCCTGTGGCTCTCAATACCCCAACAAAGCATAATGTAGATGAAGAGAAAGCCATACCAGGAAGAGCTGTTATAGTACCACCATTGTAGGAAGACGAAGTTGTTGTTGATTCTTGTGGTTCTGAGGTTTGAAGCTGGCAATGACTCCTTGTATCTGATCCTTAGAGAGAGTGTTGATCATTTCTGAAAGGTTGTTCTCAGTTTTCTGAGATGAAAGACTTAGTTGAGCAACAACTGGGTTAGCATTATTCTGAATTTTCGGAGCAGAGTGATATGGTTTCTCAGGTTGCTGCTTCGCTTTGTGTTTGAAACCAATCGGATATCCATGGATTTTGTAGCAAGTATCCACTGTGTGACCTGTATAGCCGCAATGTGCACATATAGGTCGGTTAAGATTGGACTTCCCATAGTTGGAGTTCGCAGCGTTGATTGAGATCGTTGTAGGATCAGAGCTAGCCACATGGAATGCAGTAGCATTCTGAAACGGATTGATGGTTCTTTGGCTATGATCTTGATCCAGGAGATTGTAGATCTCAAATAACACTGGAACATTCTTCTTCATGATGATTTGGCTCCGTATCACTGCATAAGAATCATTCAAGCCAGCCAAAAATTTTATCACCTTAGCATGTTCTGCTTTAGTAGCAGTGGCTTTGCAACAATCACAGTGACGGCAAGTTTCAACACAATCAGCTCCCTCCAATTCATCCCAAAGAGTCTTGAGTTTGGTGTAGTATGTAGCAAGATCAGTTGATCCTTGCTGAAGTGACCAAATCTGTTGAGACAAATTATAGGACCTTGGAAGGTTTGTGATATGATATCTCGTTTGCAAATCATTCCAGATTTCTGAAGCATCGTTGAAGCGCAAGATACTTTTGTAGATCTGCTTAGAGACTGAATTAAGAATCCATGATTTCACCATAGAGTTACATCTAGACCAGATCCTAAAGGTACGATGAGATTCGATAGGGCGAGGAAGAGATCCATCAACAAAAGCGATTTTGTTCTTAGCATCTAAGGCTATATTCGTCGCAATACACCAATTATCGTAATTAGTGTCATCGAGTACCTCATGGATGATCGTGATGCCTGGATTGTCACCGCTCGTCAGGAAAAACGGTGAGTGTATGGAATCAGGAGATTAAGTCAACGGAACATCAGAAATCGGAGAAATGGGAGAGGAAGCTTCAGGAATGGAAGCTCTGCGTGCGGATGATGTTGTTCTTGATCCGCGACGCGTAACTTTTCGTCCGATAACCATTGTCGATGATCCGGAGCTCGAAATGTCGATGAACGTGAGATTTTCCGATTCTAGGCGGAATAACCTGAGAATCTTTCACAAAGAGGGATTAATCGTGAGAATCAACGATTAATCTAGGTCAATGAAGCGGAAGAAGGAAAACGGAAGGATCGATTGAGATTCGATTCTCAAATGCTTTGCTACCATAATAGAGAACTTGAGCTCATGAGAGAGACAGCTATGAAAGAAAAGTTTTTATGTTATTCATTAATGTGATTACAACGTTCCTCTTATATTGAGGTTTAATTCCGGTTTACATCAATTTCAATCTTATATTCTAATATTTCTTTTAAAGCACGACTTTACTATTTACGTTATTTAACCAAAATGTAACACTTTCCGAATATCGCACGCAGTAGAAGGTTGTTCATAAGTCTTTTTGCTTACGTGTTAAGCACTAGTTCCACAAAAATGCTTACTGATTCGTGATTTGTTTTCCAGACTGTTCAATGAAACTATAAAAATAGTAAAATTTAACCAAAAAAACTTCTTGACAAATTAAAATAAGTAATTATAGATTTATATCTGTATACAAGACTATGAAACCACAGAGATGGTAGTGTCATATATTTTTGCATATACGTATTTGATGATATTTTTGTGGTTAGTTTTAGGCTTTCTCAAGAAGATTTAAGCGAAACAACATTACATGGGATGTACATGTAATCAGTAATCATTAATTTTACTAATAATCCTGTAATCATTAATTCGCTATATTACATATCATAATCTAAGGCCCAAAATCAACTCAAACCGACCCGACCCGACCCGACCCGACCGACCAGGTGAGGAACAGCAGAGTGTAGTGTCCACTCAAATCTTCGTTCTCATTGTCACAAATCCAATCTTCGAATTTCTCTCCGATCGCATTCCCGATTCTGATCATCGTGGCCTCGCATTTCCATAGACTGCACTCTCGAATAGGTAAGAGAATAAAACTTTCGAAGGAAACGCTGATTAAGATTAGATTCCCCGAATGTTGGCTCTATGCCCAACCACAAAATCCGCTAACTTTATTTTCCTTTCTTCTCAGAAGCACCGAGAAGAAACAAAGCGTTACTCTTTTCGTCTTTCTCTCAACATCCATTCATTGAAAATGGCGGACAATGGTAATGACACGTTTGATCTCTGATAACTTGTCCTCCTTATTCGTCGCTTCTTTTTGATTTCCCTGTTTTCTCATTTGCTTTTTGCTGTGCGACATTCGATGATGAAGAATCTCTAGATCAGTTCTTGGCTGCCGCCATTGACGCCGCTCAAAAAGCTGGACAGGTCTTTCTTTTGTTGAGTTTGATCGATCGAGTGGCTAATCATGATTAATTTAGATCCTTTGGTTTCATTCTGGACAGGTCATTCGTAAAGGGTTTTACGAGACGAAACATGTTGAACACAAAGGCCAGGTTTTTTTGTTTGTTTCCTCCGCTTATTGATTTCATCACTGTTACTTGTACTCATCCAAGACTGTCAATTTTTTGTTTATTTAAACAAGTTCCTGAATTTGTTGGTTGTTGTTAGGTGGATTTGGTGACAGAGACTGATAAAGGTTGTGAAGAACTCGTGTTTAATCATCTTAAGCAGCTTTTCCCCAATCACAAGGTGATTGTTCTCCTTTTTTGTTGGATGTTTGATAGCTCCTCCTTACTTGCTTTGAGCAATGTGAATTGTGTTATGAAAAATTAGTTCATAGGAGAAGAAACAACTGCTGCAAACGGCGTGACAGAATTAACAGACGAACCAACTTGGATTGTTGATCCTCTTGATGGCACAACAAATTTCGTTCACGGGTGGGTTTATATATATATATATATATGTCGTTGCTCAATTCCCATTTGAATGCTTGTATGTTTTTTGTTTTGTCTATTTCATTGTTAAACATATGCTGTTTTTGCAGGTTCCCTTTTGTGTGTGTTTCCATTGGCCTTACGATTAAGAAGGTCCCTGTGGTTGGCGTCGTTTATAATCCTATTATGGATGAGGTATAATTAGACCCTCATCATGGTTCCATTGTAGCAATCCTTTACTTCAAGTTTCTTTGATAGATAGCTTCCTTGACAGTAATGTAGACATGGATATAGGGAGATGTTTCTCAATTTTTACATATAATTCTACTGATAAAACAGCTATTCACCGGTGTCCAAGGCAAAGGAGCCTTCTTGAATGGAAAACCAATCAAAGGTTAGAAATTTATAACTCCTTTAAAGTCTAAAGATTTCATTTTCTCAACTCAATCAACGTTCTTTTTGCAGTGTCAACACAGAGCGAACTTGTGACGGCTTTGCTCTTAACCGAGGTAAAATCTGTCTCCTTTGTGTCACACTAAGCTGCTATGAAAGCCTTCTCTAATATAGATTATATGATGTACACAGGCAGGCACTAAACGAGACCAAGCAACATTAGACGATTCAACCAACAGAATCAACAGTTTGTTAACCAAGGTGAAAGTTTATTGACAGATATATGGAATTCCATCATGATGTGGCTCTATCTCTAACGTCTCCAAAACTCATGATTGTATTTTCTGTTTCATTCATTTATCAGGTTAGGTCCCTTAGGATGAGCGGCTCATGTGCACTTGACCTCTGTGGTGTCGCATGTGGAAGAGCTGATATCTTCTATGAACTCGGTTTCGGTGGTCCATGGTAAAATGTCTTCCTTTTTCTGTTTGACTTTGCTTGGATGTTGAAAAGTTTGATCTTGATGGCAAATTATGTCAATTCACAGGGACATTGCAGCAGGAATTGTGATCGTGCGAGAAGCTGGTGGACTTATTTTTGATCCGTAAGAGTTTTTATAAGATCAAACCAACACGCTCAATGCCACAACAGACCAAGCTTTTAACTGTTTTACTTTTTTGTTTGTTTGTATCATTGTATGTGTGATGGATCAGATCCGGTAAAGAATTGGACATCACATCGCAGCGAATTGCGGCTTCAAACGCATCTCTCAAGGAGTTGTTCGTGGAGGCGTTGCGGATTACTAAGGCATGAAGTCATCTGTTTTGTTATGGTCACACCTCATGAACTCATTCAAAAAAACCATATTATGATTAGTGTGAAAAATAAAAGCATTGCTTTTGAGTACAATTGACAAACGAACTTTTCCTTATATTTCCCTTTATTATATCACTCGTCCAAAGCTTTATATTTTTTTTTTTTTGGGTGCCAAATATATATATTTCGGTTTTTGAGTTATTATTTTTTCTAAAAGATAGTATACAAAACAACTTGTGATTAGGATAAAACACAAAAAAAAAAAAAAACTTGTAATTAGGATAAGGGATCACATTCACTTAAAACTGTTTCCACAACTCGGTGTTGCTAAATGCTACATGTGTGTGTATTTTTGAGATGAACAAAAGAGTGATTATATTTGGATGTCGGATACTTAGTCTTGTGATTATATGGACAAGTCAATAATGAATAATCCATACATACTTATTAGACAAAAATACAAACCCAATGAGTCTGGCCCAGTCTTAAGTCTTAACTACTGACACGAAAGTCCAAACCCGAGACGGATCGACCCGACCCGTAAAAGAGAAGTGTTTGTGCGGTGAGGTGTAACGGAGGGAGGGAGAATTTCTCACGGTTGTCTGTTGATTTAGGGTTTGTATGTGCGATCTTCCTTGTCATCTCCTGGATCGGTTAATTGTTTGGGTAGCGTTAAAGGGAAAGCGATGGATGCTCGAGCGAAGACGAAGGCCATGTATCGCTCTAAACTCAACGCCAAGAAGAAAGAAACCCGCATAGATTCTCCTCTCGTTAGGTAAAGTAAACAATTCTCGCCTTCTTCTCTTCGTTCCTGCAATTCCAGATAACAAGTTGTTGGGATCAATAATATTAGTCTCCTTTGGATTTGTAGGTATAATGAATCAGACCAGCCTGTGTGTAAAGTTTGCAATTTCGTCTTGAAATCTGACTCACAATGGGGTGTTCACCAAGCTTCTACTAAGCATCACCAGGTAAATTCCAAATGCCATAGTAGTAGTAGTGTGTCTCTTCTCTATAAGCTAACATTCGTAACAATGGGAGATTGATCATTGAAGAGAGGTGTTAAGAGCTAGAATCATGCTTTTACATCCATCAAGTCTTTGTTTATCTTCTTTAATCTCACTAACTTATTATACTGTCGAGACAGGCCATTGATAATCTAAAGGCTAGTGCAGCGGGAATTCAAAAGGGTAGCAGCAAACCTGCTCAATCTCCGCCCACAAAAACTGAAACTTTGCCTAAATCATCCAAATCTCAGTCATCATCTGGTGCTCTTCCACCAAATTTCTTCGACAATCGCGAGACTGCTATCAAAAATCCTGGTAATGTTGTTCAATTTCTTTTCTCTACCGCCAAAAGCTGTTTTACGATTAAATTTCTTTGTGTAAAATGTTGAAGGTCTTAATGATATTGAATTATGGATGCTACTTTGGTTTGGTCAATCGAATTTCCGTTATTGTATATCTTGGCAACAACTGATTTAGTCAAACTGTATGTATGTGTTCAGTATCTGCACAACTAGAGTCTGCAAAACCAAAGAATGTACAGCCATCAAAGCAGGCTATAGTTTCAGAAACGAAAAAGACAAAGGGACCTCTTCCACAAGGATTCTTTGATAACCAGACAACTGTTTCTTCAGACACAAAGACCAACACTGAGCCTAAACAGAGTCAAGCACAGACCACTGGTGGTTCAGAGACGAAACCAGCGGTGAACGGAGCTCTTCCGACTGGCTTTTTCGATAACAAGGAAGCTGACCTGCTTGCCCATGGAATAAAGCTTGTCAAACCAGTTCTCAAGTGAGTTTTCTTATTTCGCTTTTACTTTTTCCGGATCAGATTGTAACCTCACTCTTGTGTTTCAGTTACTGTCTTTAACATTGTCAAATTGAGATCCGTTGGGTCATGATCTTTATGTGCTGGTGCTCTGTTATCTAAAAGTCTTTCTAGTATATCATTCTCTTTCATGGACTTGTAAGTATCGATATCTTTACTTTACAGGGACGAATATAAAGAATTTGAGAAGAGTATAGAAGAAGATCTGCAGGTAGTGGATAATCGCATGGAAGAAGAAGAGGTCAGATGACTTTCTGTCATGATAACAAATTGTTGATTGATCCCATCTTCTAAGCTCTGTTTATTAACTTAAATATCGCTTTGCACTCTCTTTCTCAGGTTGATGCTGCGGAAACTATAGAAGAGGAGGAACAACGAGAGCAAAGGTGATTTGATGCATAAGTTTGTTATTAGCAAGAATATGAAAATGTATGAAACTCGATTTAAGATCTAGTAATAACTTGGCTCCTCCTTTTGATCTCCTCTCTGCAGGTCGTACAAAGAGAAAGTGGAGATGCTGAAGAGGAAGAAACTGGAACTGAAAGCGGCTAGATTGGCTAAGCGAAGCAAAACCTCAGAGGGGTCTGTTAAAAAGCCGAAGAAAACCGGAGAAGAATCGCCCAGCGATGATGAAGATGACGAGGACTCCGCTGTTGATTGGAGAGCTCAACATGTTTGAGAAAACTATACAATTTTCCAACTGGTAAAACATTCAATCTTCTGATATAGAATTGTCAAAGCTTGTTATCTGTAATGTCAGAGGATCAGTTGATATTTTTGAGTATAGTTATCGGTTTAAGGTTATGATTCAAGAACTTCATTATTATTATCACTGGAGTTGTTGAAAAATGCCTGGATTAAAAGAGGAAGAGGTAAACCTGTTAGTTGGTAAACACTTCTTCATTCTCGTATTCGAGTGTTTCCATGTTATACAGAATCTTAAACCCTTTTGATTAAATATATGTGTGTATATAATAAGGGTCATTTGTAGAAACCAATTAGGGGTCAGAAATGTCTAGGAACTTATTAGGGGTCAAGTATTCAAGAAGGAATACCACTAACTAAACTTATTTATGTTTTAATTGTCTTTGGACTGATTGTGTGCCAACCATATACTTATAACTCATCAAATTCAATTGCATTCGGCTTTCCATTATAAACCATTGTCATGAAATATTAAAATCGAGATATATATAACCAAAGAGAAACAAGAAGATAACAAAGTTGAGAAGGAGTCCACAGAAAACTGAGAAAAGAAAACAGCCAAAGCAAAGGTCGGTTACTGCGCATGCGCAAATTGATATAAACTAATTCCTCATTATAACATAAATTAGTTTAACTAATTACTTCTGGCCTAACTGAAAGCACTCAATCTCCTAATTACCTTTACATTATCTTGTCTTTGACTAATCATATTGGTTTAAATGATCACGTGAATTATATAATGGTAAAGTGTTGGTACAAACGGGAATCAAAACTTGGGGACATTTATCAGTTTAGAGTCTATCCAGCACAACACTTGTTCTGCTCCACCAGCACAACTTGGTTTTCCGAAAAAATTAAGATAAATTTTACGAAATATCTTTGTTTCGAATTTTATTGACCGATATCGTTGTGAACTGTGAAATATCACTTTCTTTTCACCTTCTGAAATATCATTCTCTAATCTTTTTATGTATGTGTAAATCTGATAAAGATAAAATCGCTTTGCATAAAAAATAAAATATTTACGAACAAATGAGGGAAATGTGTGACTCCTCGGCGCAATTTGCCAAACATCACCAAACTTTGTTACATGTAAATTGTGGTTATAAAAGACTTCTTAGTTGCACTTTTCTATGCTCTTCATAGGTCATACTACAAATATTATTGTTTCTCCTTATTTTCAAATGTATATTATTATTTTTTTACTTTGCATTATCTTTTATTATAGCCATCCATATAATATAACTAAACTTGTAACGTAGCATTGGCTTTGTGAATCACACTGACAATATTAGCTTTTGTAATCAACCACACTATCCAAGAAAAAAACACAATCAAACAAAAATTGCTATAAATTTAGTTCTGTCGATGCTTTGTTTTGTTCATCGAAATAACTTCGAGTTTCTATCTTTTTCCCATCTTATCAGTTTCAAATTTTGAAAACCCAGGCGCCAATTTTAGGCGTTACATTAACAAAAACGGAAATAAGAGAGAGAGAGAGAGAGAGAGAGAGAGAGAGAGAGAGAGAGAGAGAGAGAGGAGGAGGAGCCAAAAACAAAACAAAAAAAAGAAACGAGAGAGAAAAACAGAGATATCGTCTTCTTCAAATATCCAATTATCTGGTTAAAGCCGATTTTGTGATTTCGGAGGTAATGGGAGGTAGTAGCGTCGGCGCAACCTCTTACCGGAGCGGCGGTGAATCGGACGTGGAATTGGAGGATTACGAGGTTGATGATTTCAGAGAAGGGATTGTAGAATCACGAGGAAACAGATTCAATCCCCTCACCAATTTCTTAGGCTTAGAATTCTCCGGCGGTAACGGAGGAAAGTTCACCGTCATTAATGGAATTAGAGATATCTCCAGAGGCTCCATTGTTCATCCCGATAACCGGTACATTAAAAACCTCCTTCATGTTTTTGACAATTTTGTTCTGAGCTCTGATTTTGTTTTCATAACTAGTCCCTGAATTTGATTTTGTTCTATTTTAGCCCACTTGCTTTGCTTACATGGATTTATGGTCCAATCGATTAGGCTTGTAGCTATAGATTATTTCTTGTAGACTAATCTCTATATAACTTCTTAACTTGTAACTTTAAGTTTTTTGTTTGCTTTGGAGTTTATAGAAAAAATATAAAAACAAAAAGAAGGCTGTAGGGTTTGTGAGATTAAATGGGTCTATACACAGTTTTTAATGTTGTCCGAAATTCTTACCCAATTTTCTTCCCAATTGTGCAAGTCAAATTTTTAGAAAATAAATCTAGAAGACAATATCGTCAGATTAACAAGGTTAAGGGTGAATTATAGAAAAGACAAAAACTTTAGGGGCATAAATGTGGTTTTTCATCCATTTTCCCGCTAGTTTATGACACGTATCAGCTTGTCAATGGCCGCCAATAATCGTTCGTTAAAATTATAACGGCCACGAGTCTGTACACGTCAGAAAAGTCTCTGTTCTGCTAAAATTTGGAGCATATCAGAAGTAATGAGTTTAGTCAGAAGAATCTAAAGATTGATCAGTAGCTTCTTCAATTTGCAAGGTGGTACAAGGCCTGGACGATGTTCATAATGATATGGGCACTTTACTCTTCATTCTTCACTCCATTGGAATTCGGATTCTTCAGGGGATTACCAGAAAATCTCTTCATCCTCGACATCATAGGCCAAATCGCTTTCTTAGTTGATATTGTGTTAACATTCTTCGTCGCTTATAGAGATAGCAGAACTTACAGAATGATCTATAGACCCAGCTCAATCGCTTTACGGTATTAAATCTCTATCCTCTGCTTTTTCTTTCTCGTTTCAAACTATTTTCAGATTATTTCGGTTTGGTTTATAAATATAGTCCAACTTTTTCGCAGGTACTTAAAATCAACTTTTATGATTGATTTACTTGCTTGCATGCCATGGGATCTCATCTACAAGGTACAATTACTGTTCTTTTGATCTCAGCTAAAAACCGCGGGAAATCAAAAACTGAATAACTGAAAACAGGCTGCAGGGGAAAAAGAAGAAGTGAGATATCTATTGTTGATAAGGCTAGTTCGAGTTCATAGAGTAATCTTGTTTTTCCACAAAATGGAGAAAGATATAAGAATCAATTACCTTTTCACAAGAATCGTCAAGCTTATCTTCGTGGAGCTCTATTGCACTCACACCGCGGCTTGTATCTTCTACTACTTGGCCACCACGTTACCTCCTTCTCAAGAAGGGTACACTTGGATCGGAAGCTTGAAATTGGGAGATTACAGTTACGCCAAGTTTAGAGAGATCGATCTTTGGACTCGTTACACCACTTCTATGTACTTTGCAGTCGTCACTATGGCAACTGTTGGTAAGTTCTAATAACTTGGTGACTCTTTTTTGGTTATAACCAAATTTAGCATGTTTCTGATGTTTGTTTTGATGCAGGTTATGGAGATATACACGCGGTTAATATGCGGGAAATGATATTCGCGATGGTCTACATTTCATTCGACATGATTCTAGGTGCTTACTTGATCGGTAACATGACTGCTTTGATTGTAAAAGGCTCGAAGACAGAGAGATTCCGGGATAAAATGGCGGATATCATGCGGTATATGAATCGAAACAAACTCGATAGAAACATTCGTGGTCAGATTACAGGACATTTGAGGTTACAGTACGAAAGCAGCTACACCGAAGCAGCTGTTCTTCAAGACATACCTGTCTCTATCCGAGCTAAGGTATGACTTGCTGCTTGAGAGAAGATGCTCGTTCAGATTTCAAAATGTAAACTTTATGTTGTTGTTGTTGTTGTTGTTGTTGCAGATTGCTCAAACTTTATACTTGCCGTATATTGAGAAAGTTCCTCTCTTTCGTGGATGCTCGTCTGAATTCATTAACCAGATTGTAAGCCTTTCACTTTTGTCTGTAAAAACCACAACTTTTCTCCAGCTAACTCAAAAAGACTTCACTTTGGTTTTTGCAGGTTATAAGACTTCACGAAGAGTTTTTTCTCCCAGGAGAAGTTATAATGGAGCAAGGAAGCGTTGTTGATCAGCTTTACTTCGTCTGTCATGGCGAACTGGTAAAAAACATTCTCATTTGTTATGGTGAATAAGTTGCTTAGAAATGTCTCAAACAAGATTTCTTGTAATGAAAATCAGGAGGAGATAGGTATAGCTAAGGATGGATCTGAAGAAAGAGTGTCACTTCTTCAACCAGACAATTCTTTTGGAGAGATTTCAATCCTCTGCAATATCCCTCAGCCTTACACGGTTCGAGTTTCCGAGCTATGTCGGATTCTAAGGCTCGATAAGCAGTCTTTTACCAACATTCTCGAGATATATTTCCATGATGGACGTAGGATTCTCAACAATCTGCTTGAAGGGAAAGAATCTAATGTCCGGATTAAGCAATTGGAATCAGATATAACCTTTCACATCAGTAAACAAGAAGCAGAGCTAGCTTTGAAGTTGAATAGCGCTGCTTTCTACGGTGATCTTTATCAGCTTAAGAGTTTGATCCGAGCTGGAGCCGACCCGAATAAGACAGATTACGACGGAAGATCGCCTTTGGTATGGTCCTAATCGCGTTTTCGGATTCTCTTAGTCACATCATCTAATATGTTTTTTGTTTCTTGACAGCATCTTGCAGCCTCTAGAGGATACGAAGACATAACATTATATCTTATTCAAGAATCAGTAGATGTAAACATCAAAGATAAATTAGGGAACACGCCACTTCTAGAAGCGATCAAGAACGGGAACGATCGTGTTGCAGCATTGCTTGTGAAAGAAGGAGCTACGTTGAACATAGAGAACGCAGGGACTTTCCTTTGCACGGTTGTCGCGAAAGGAGACAGCGATTTCCTCAAACGGCTTCTCGATAACGGCATTGATCCTAATTCTAAAGATTATGATCACAGGACACCTCTTCACGTCGCTGCTTCTGAAGGATTGTATCTCTTGGCAATGCAATTGGTAGAAGCAAGTGCTAATGTTCTTGCAAAAGATAGGTATGTTATAATGTTTTTGGTTCATGATTTAACCGTATAAAGAGTGGTTATTAATAACTGTTATTTAAATTTTGTTGTAGATGGGGAAATACTCCTCTAGATGAAGCATTGGGTTGTGGGAACAAGATGTTGATAAAACTACTCCAAGATGCTAAGAATTCTCAAATCTCTTCGTTACAAAGTAGCTCCAAAGAGTTTAAAGGTAGTTTAAGCGGTTTTACTGATCAAAGCACTGATGTTTTATTAGATAAATAAGACAGTAATGAGCGGATTTTTATTCGGATAATGTGCAGATAAAGTGTATAAGAAGAAATGTACGGTGTATTCTTCACATCCGAATGATGAAACAGAGAAAAAAAGACGAGGGATTGTATTGTGGGTGCCTCGAACCATCGAGGAGCTTGTAAGATCTGCAGCGGAACAGCTGAATGTTTCTGAAGCTTCTTGTGTTTTGTCTGAAGATGAAGGTAAAATTATTGATGTAGATTTGATAACTGATGGACAAAAACTGTATCTAACTGTTGAAACATAAACAAATTTCGAAAAAAAAAAAAAAAAAGAGTATTTAGAAACAGAGTAATTAACTACAAAAGAATTTACTAGACTGAGTTTTGTTTTTGTTTTGACTAAAACGATTTCTTCACATTATTCAAATGCATTGAAGAATCGACGCAATTAGTCTTCTCGATTTCGTTTCGACAACGGTATAGATTCCGCAACAGCTCGCTCGCTTTCTCCTTCGTCTTCTCTTCGCAGCCGACTTGTAAAAGCACTAGAAGTTTCTCAAAGGCACCAACTTGAAGAGCTTCGACCAACAAACGATCTTCATCTTCTCCATCTTTCTTCTTCCATAACTTCCAAAGAATCGAAACTGAGCATTGCGTTGCGAGATCTGAAACCCGTAAGATCTTCTTCACTAGAAGAGGAACGATCAAAGCGTTTGTAAGAACATCTTCTCTGCCTTGCTCGCTGTCGCATGTAACGTTGAGAACGACGAGGCATCTCTCGCAGACGCTCTTTTCCGCGTTGTTCACAATCATCTCTGTCATCAATCCGACCAAACCCAAACTCAAGAATTTCGCAGCGATCTTGCTGTCGCACGAAATCGCTCTGTAAATCGCCATTAGAGATGATTTCGTCGAGCTTGTCGAAACAGAGTCTCTGATGATCTTTGTTAGTCCTTCACAAGCTCCTTTGATATCTGTTAACGCATACACAAACTTCTTGTCTAACGAGATAACCTCTCTGATACAGAACGCAGCGTTTTGTCTCGTCTTCGCGTCTGTAGCATTCAAGAGTCGTACAAGACAGTTAAGCGAAGCCGTTGATCCCATCCTCGAGAAACCCTCTGTTCTATTCAGAGGTAACCAAGAAGAGAGAACAGACAAGACTTCCTCCAACAGACGCGCGTGTTCTTCAGACGCGAACCTTTCAAAACAAGAGCACAACGCGGAAACGACGCCGTTTTCGACCATACACTTCTTGGTCGTCTCACCTCCTTCTCTTCCCAAGTTCTTGATTTTACTCACAATCTCAAAACAGTGGACATTTTCTCCACGCGCCACCGCATTTTCCAGTCTCCGACATATCTCCGCCGCATCACGTGTAGTCAACGCCATTCGCGGTGACCGAATACGCTCGGTTCTTGATGATCGGAGTTGAGCTGGAATATTGGTCTCCACGACGGAGATATCGCCGGAAGTCAATTGATTACGTCTCTTTGCTGCTCCTCCTCCTCTTGATCTCCATGGTAACACCATAGTTTCTTTTTCTTTTGTTTTGATTGGTTTGCTTTAAAAACTTGTATGTACTTTTCGATTATTCGATAATAACTAGGATGGGTTTATGGGATTGTATAAATATATGTTCGTTTACGTGTTTTATACTATAGAATATGCATGTAAGTGGTTTTCTATTTATACATAATGGTCAAAGGTTGTAAAAGTTTGAAAGAGAAAAGGTATGAAATGAAACACTTTGATTTATGTTTGTGAACTCAATTGGAACGTTGACCGTTGAAATATGTGGATTATTATTCTGGGTCCAGTTTTATGACTAATTGTTTTACGGTTGTTACTTGTTAGTTAATTAATTGTCTATATTTTCATCTAAAAATGTGTAAAATCTAGAAAACTTATCAATTAACAATTAGAAGATCATAGCATCATACCAAGAACAATTTAGTATTGGAAGAGAAAACTAAATAGATCACGCGTGTTTCCCACAATCATTTGTAATACTATACATTAATACATGTTTTTAGTATATCAATGAAATCGTAAAATACTAATAATTATTAATTTATTAATTAAGTATAAATAAGTAGATCCCGTCCATGTTCGTATTTAGTTAACATATGATACTTTTCTAAGATACATGTAGATTATCAAACGATATAATTAATGAGTCTTATATATGACCATGACGTACAGATTACAAAAGCGTAAAATACATGAAGTAGACGGGAAAATTTGGACTCGACTCGAGTAGGGTGTGTGTGTGAGACTCATTCTGATTTCTGTAAATACGAAATAGTCGGTGTTGAAAAAGAAAAATTTAATAATCAATGATATATTAAGACCGTTATTATATTAGAGAAAAATGAAAAAACCGAGTACGGAAGACTTTGGACCAAGCGTGTGCGACTCGGCCTGGGTCGCATCTCTTCTATCGTCCGTGTTTGTTTACTTTTCCCCGCGTCATGTTTTGTGCAAATAAAAGTTCAATAAAATATTATATACAAACTGGTATATTCGATTTGATTCGATCAAAACCAGAAAAACGAATTAATATATTTTTAAAAAATAATCGGTGCCCAAACAAAAAAGGTTATTGAAGTCTCCGGGTGATTCAGAAGGTCTCAACTATACCATTGTATTCACAATTTAAAATGCAAATGTCTAAAAAGATAACCAGAATCAAAGCCGCCAAGAAAAATGCAGGAAAAAAAGAGCTTTTAAGGAGTGCAAAATAATGAGGTAAAGTTTAACGTGAATGCTGAAAATGACCTAATCTTGGATTAAAGCTTTAGCAGACGATCAATGACGAACTTTCAAGGTGTATCACAAGTCCGGGCAACAACAGATATCCTTCGTAAAAATAAGAGAATTGGAAAAAGCTGCGACATTTGATTTATTGATTCAACAAAACAAAGTAGCGATACTACGGTATCATAAACTGGAAGCTGTTTCCGCGGATGTTCATCATCCAAAACGAACAGATTTGGAGGAAATTCGATCTGAAAATTTTGCCAAAAACAATTTGGACTGGACCATTTCTCGATTTGTGCGTGTCATCCTTGCGCAGGGGCCATGCTAATCTTCTCTGCATCGTTCCAATTTTATCGGAGTGACAATCATGTATGTGACTCCAACGATATATAAACATTCGTTGCGCTTCTCTTGGGATAAAAATAAAATTTGGGAACAAGACGACTTAAATATGGGCCTATTTAATGAATATAATAAGCCCATAAAATAACTTAAATACAGCCCGTTTAGATATCGATGTGGGACTAAAAGAACGCGATTTTGATTAGGCCAATAAGCATTATGCTTTTATTGGAATCTTCGATTTAAATACAGTCATTTTGGGGAAATTAGCCTTGTGGCTAATTTAAATTTAAATATAACATTCATGTTCAAAATTAATTTATTAGCCTTGCTCAGTAGTTCAAATATTACAATTCAAAGGCGCTCACACTATATTATCAAAAAGCCTCATCTTATAGATATTTCATTCATACTAGGATCTTATATGAAAGAAGTGAGAATTTACAGATTCTTTCTTCGAAAAATCAAATAAATATATGTAAATTTTTTTTTATTGCTTGGCTTGTATTTGTCTTCTTAATTTCCCTGTTAATGTTTCCACAAGCTTATCTGCTGAAATAACAAATCACAACGACAAAGATACAGAAACACTTTCACAATGATCAAACTCAAAACACATTAATTTAACTTCAAAGCAATGTGCCCCTCCATAGATCTACTCCATGGAAGAGAAAATTTCCACGGAGATATTGTCACAGAGACGCAAAATCAATATTGTCATCTTCCGACACAAAGTTGGTATAGAGATATGACCTAATTGCTTTATAGATGACTGCACAATTAGATTCTCAGGCAAAGGAAAACACCAATTTAGAATTGAAAAAAAGAACAATATGAAAAGAAAATGAAATTAAATGTGGAAGTGTGTACTCCGCTGAGCTACTACATGGAGGAGAAGACTTCCATGTAGATAAATGTCATGAGGGAGATATAGGCTTATGTTGTCATCTTCCGACACAAAATGGGTACGAAATTAAGCCTATTTTGCTTTGTAGATGACTTCCTAAAGAAATTGAAAAACACGAACAGATACAAAAGCTCTCAATCTCATGAAACCTAAACCCTAAAAACTGAGATGAAAGTAAAGAGAGATAAAACACACAAATTATATACTCATGGCGGCTGTTTAGGGCAACAAATAAAGCGAAGCAAAACGATACCGATTTACTGGACTATTGGCCTCTGAATATATCAATTTGGCCCAACGTACTCTTACTGGGCCTTGTAGATCAGAAGGAATACATGAAAAGCAAATTCAGTTGAACCGGTAAAATGGAAATTCTAAACCGGGAATACAATGTTACCTTACTTAACCCATTTATTCACCTGATTCGCCAAAAGAATATCACAGTAATGGCGATCAGACAAAGGTCAGTTTAGTATAATCAACCTCTATACATTTATTAACCAATGCTTGAGATTAATCGAGATTGAGAATTTACAGATTCCTCTTTGAAAAATGAAAGCTTTTTTAAAGCTCTCTTCTTCTTCTTATTCTTCTTCACTGCTGCGTATCAATGGTGGTACTAGTGTCTTTACCAGAGGTTGTTGTAGTAGCTGCTTGTCTTGTTTCAGACACGGAGACTCTTCTGGAATGCCCACCTGATGTTTCGACAACCTCGTCTGTCTCTGAAGCTGTGTTGTCGTATGAGAACACTCTCATAGGGTGATCAAATTTACAGCTTGGACCAAATTTGCAGATTCCGTACCGAGTATAGAACACACACAACGGCTCTCCCTATCCAAAAAACCAAAATAAAACAATCAGGAAATCAAGCGATACGGCGTTCTATTCGAAGAGAATCGAGCATTACCGGGCGTAAAGGGAGGCCAAGGGGGCTTAGAAGACAATCAGGAGGAGGAGCTTGTCTATCTCTTGGATGATGGAATTTGCAGACTGTGCCAAATTTGCAGTCACCTGTCTTCATGTAGAATTGGCATTCCTGTTGTCCTGGTCTCTCCGGGAATACATTCTCCCTCGGCAACGCATAGAATCCCGAGAATGAGCCTTGAGACTGAGAGCCTGAGTCTTTGGCCTCGTTCTGCTGCAAGTTTCTGTAGTTTTGATCATTTCCAGTACCTGACGGAGAAACTGAGCCCAGCTGACCCTAACGAAACGGAAACACCCAAGATAAGCTCGATACAAATCAGACAATGTCAACGGTTAAGCAATGTTTTGTTTTGGAAACTTACCGTGTAAGGGTTCCATCCTTGAAGAGGAACAACACCTTGAGGCATAAGTAAGGGTGCGAAGGTAGAGGGATCTTGCCATCGAGGAGGGTTGGCGATGAAAGAGGGTCTTGACCAAGGATAAGACTGTTGTTGCCCTGAAGTAGGAACCATCACGTTGGTTGTTGCTTGAGGCTGAGGCTGAGGATGGTTGAATTTACATGTCCCACCAAATTTACAGTGTCCAGTTCTTAGAAAATAAGCACAATCAACCTCATTCTGCACTATGCAAATCTTAATGTTAAAGTGTGATTATGAAACAATCAGAGAGATTTTCATAAGTCAACAACGTACCGAGCGTAGAGGATAGCCTAACATGTTGAGTGAGACTCTTCCAGCAATCCCAGCTTTGTTCCTTGGATGATGAAACTTACAGGTCACCCCAAACTTGCATGTTCCTGTCTTGAGATAATACTAATCAACACAAAACATAACAAAATTCATAAGTTAGCTTCTGTCAGAAGATGACTCACTCAATTCTAAAGCTTTGACAAAAAATGGTAAACCAAACTTGTTATAAACAACAGAGAAAGAGTTTGCCATCACCTCGCATTCAGGCTGACCAATCCTTTCTGGGTACTCTCCTCTCATCCTTGCAGTCGCTATAACCTAATAATGTTGCACAATGAGAGAGAGAGAGAGAGAGAATCAAAAGCTTTAGACTTTGGATCCGACCACAAAGATCACTAAACTCTTAAACTCGCAGACAGGAAAAACAGAAACCATATCGTACCAATTCCCGATCACGAGGATGATTGAACCGACAAGTTGAGCCAAATCTACAAAGTCCTGTCCTTATGTAATAAGAACAATTCGGCTCTCCTGGTCTCTCTGGGTACGAACCTGTTTCCATTGTTTCATCTGAACTCATATTCATTTGCCACATTACATCTGCTCACAACAATAATTCCAGATTAAACCCAATTGAATTTCCGTCAAACCAAAAAAAAAAAAAAAAAACTTGATAAAAAGAGGAAGAAATTGATGGACCTTGATTCATCAGAGGTGAGAGAGAGGACATGGGAACTCCGGCGTTAAAATCCATAGACGGGAAGAGGAATGTCTACGACGATGATGATAATAAGCATAAGACATTATACTGTCATCACTCTAAAATGATTCGTCGATGATCGAAACCCAAACCGATCTTCTTCCTCCAACAAGAAAATGGAGTGTAGGGAGGTAAATGGCAATTGAGAAAGAAGACATAGAAAGAAGAAGAATCGCGTAAACAGAGAGATGAGAGGAAGTAAAGAGAGAGAGAGAGAGAGACGAAAAGCAAAAAAGCATTCTCGTCTCACCTCCACACAAAAGAAACAAGAAATTTTGAGGAAATTTAATTAATTAAAAGTATATGTCAGTACGAAGACGAAAATACCCCTATGAGTTTTTTTGTTCGTAAAGACTAGAGAGAGTGTGCCATTTTTATTTTATCTTCTCCACCAAAATTGGACGGTAGAGAACACGTCATAAAATTTTATTATTTGTTTTATCTTCTTTGTCCCTTTCTGTAAGGTTTACTATAAAAAAATCACTAATTTTATTTTTATACGAGGTGGTTGGTGCGCGGGCTGGAGTAGTTTTAAAATTCTAAAAGGTTTTAGAAATGTTACATTTATTTTATTTAATTATTGAATTCTTCTACTATTTATTTAATGTGTAAATTTTGTAATGGAATAATATCTTAATATTTTGTTAATCTCATATAAAGTTAATTAAAATAAAAAAAACAAATATCTTCAAAGTCCTCTTACATTTATAAATTGCTTAAGTAAAAAAGGGAAAAAAAGCCAAAGTTAATTCATCTTCTTCATTGACAACATCTATTCGCCATACATTGTCTTGAAGCTTCTTCTTAGTCGTCATTTTGATTATGGATATTCAAGAGCCTACATATTGTATTTTTAAAATACATTAGTTCATTAGATATATTGACTTATTTAAATTTTTAAAATTCAACGAAAATAAAGTTTACTTACATGAGTTCTCTGAACTGATTAACTTCTGGAACATCAAGATCAACCTCAAACCTAGATAGCCCTTCAATTCCAAGCAATTCAAACTGATCTATTTATGCAATAATTTAATTTATATCAATGAATTGTAAACAAACGTATAAGTGTTTTTATTTCGTTTATTATTTAAGATACCTTCATTTTTTACAATTTTCCAGTCGCTTAAAACACAGATTGTCAACAAATCAAGTACAGCTCCGTGAGACCAACATAGATCATTAATTTGATCGGCCAGTTGTCCATATGCAACACAAATCAAACCGAGAGCCCTGATATTTTAGGAAGTAAAATTGAAATAAAATGTCTTGTGTCTTTCCATGTATCCTCATTTTTCTACTTTTTAGTCATCTTTATCTCCTCTCACTTATTCTTGTTCATTTTTTTTGTACCAGTTGTTCTTCTTCTTTCTTCTTCTTTCCTCTCCCTCTTTATAATATTTGTCTCATCTTATTCTTTTCAATTTTTCACGTTTTTTCGACTTTTGTCTTCTTCACCATATGGTGTTCTTTTTGCTTCATCTTATTTGTTTTTTTTCTTGTATTCTCCTTATTTTTTCTTCCGCATATTTGGTTCCATTTCATTTTATATTTTATTGATTAATTATAAAATGAGTATTAAAAAATATAAATGAACTGATTGTTTACTCAATAAATTTTAAATTTAAATTATTTATATCCATCTTTATATAAGGGATTTTTTATTTTTCTTCTCCAACTTTATATCTTCTTCTTCATTTTTTTATCCATCTAATTCTTCTTTTTATTATGATTTTTATTCTTCTTCTTCTTTGCATTTTCTAATTTATTCTTCATCTGCTTTGTGTTCTTCTTCTTCTCTTTCTTTCTCTTTCATTTTTTTCATTTCTTCTTCATCTTCTATTCTTTTTTCTTTCAGTTTTTCTTTGTCTTTTTCTTCCCCTCCTTCTTTAGTGCCCCCATCTTCTTTTACTTCCGAATCTTCTTGTTTTTATTTGTCTCATCTTCATCGTCTTCCTCATCCTTTTTCTTTTTCTTCTTTTTCCTTTTCTGTTTTTTCCTCCGTCTTTTTCATCTTCTTTTCTTCTTTTTTTTCTTCTTCATCTAATCCATCTTCTTCTTTATAATTCATGTTTTTTGTCTTGTTCCTTGTCTTTTGCAACAATTTATTCCCCTGTTTGGTCTTCTTTTTCTTTTTCTTTTTAGCTTTTGATTTTTTTGTTCTTTTCTCGTCTTCTCATTTTTCTTCTATTTCATCATTTTCATCTTCTATGACTTTTTCTTGTGATTTTCCCCCTTTTTCTTGTCCATCTTATTCTTCCCTATTTTTATTCGTATCGTCTTTTTCGATTTTGTTTTTCTTCATCATATGGTTTTCTTCTTTTTCATCGTCTTTGTCATTCGTCTTCTTAATTTTCTTATGCTTTTTGTTCATCTTATTTCTCATTTTTTGTATGAATACTTTTTCATCGGCTTTGTCTTCTTCGTTTTCTTTTCTTTATCTGTCGACTTTTTTTGTCGTCGTCCTCTCAATTTTTTTTATTTTTCTTCTTCATCTTCTTCATGATATACTTCCATGATAATTCAAAATTTTAAAAATGCACCAAAAACTAAACCCTACACCCATTAATATAAACCTACACCCTAAACCCTAATCCCATGTTATAAACCCCCGTATCCCGTACACCCTAACCCCCACATTACAAACTGGTTCTGAATTTACTTTTATTGTTTTAATTTGTTTTTTTAAAGTAGTTGTTGTTATATTTGTTTAAAAGCGACAATGTTAGTGTATTCAAATTTTTTAAAATACACCAAAAACTAAACCCTACACCCACCAATATAAACCCTACACCCTAAACCCTAACCCCACATTATAAACCCCCTCACCCCCATTAACCGTATATCCTAACCCCACATTACCAACTGGTTATAGATTTGCTTTATTGTTTTAGTTTTTTAAAAGAAGTTGTTGTTTTCTGTGTTTTTAATCCGCAATGTTAATGTATTCAAAATTTTTAAAATGCACTAAAAACTAAACCCTACACCCATCAATATGAACCCTACACCCTAAACCCTAACCCGACAATATAAACCCCCCATCTAAACCATATACCCTAACCTCACATTACAAACTTGTTCTGAATTTGTTTTTATTGTTTTAGTTTTTTTTGAAAGAAGTTGTTGTTGTTTTTGTTTTTAACATGAACAATCCATCTAAAAAGTAAAAGACGAAGAACACTAAAACCATGGCCGACTTTACTATTTTTATCAATTGGAATTGAAGTGTTTTGTGCCATCACCCTCTACTAACTCTGAAATGTTTCATATTCATCAGCATAAACAAAGTCTATTGCTTGTTTGAAATCTTCTTTTTACACAAACTCAATCATCATTTCTCTCTTCACATAACCTTGTATTACTCTCACATGATAACAAAGATATCATCACGGCCAAGTAAATTATTAGCTAAAGAGCATGCATAATCCATTATGTTTATTTCACTCATATTGTAATCATGAATGGTTTTCCCCAACAAACTTTCTTCCCATTTTGCTGGAAGTGTCAATCTTTTTTGCCAGTAACATACTTGGTAAGGAACTTGTGAAACCTTAGAAGAAGATAAAGAAAGAAGAGGCCTTTTAATTATTTAATTATTATGTCTCTTTGTCCTTTGGTAGCTAAAGAGAGCTAAGAGGAAAGCCATTAAAAGAAGCATGAGATGATCACACGCTGCCTCTATGTTGGCAAGGACGAAGACCGTTCATGAGCATTGAAAAAGTCCATAAGTATTTCAAACCTCTTCAAGCTTCAAAACCGGTTGGAGATCCAAAACTCTGCTTGAAAATACCCCATGAAGCTTATCTCATTATTTATGTAGCCTTTTTCTCTCAGGTTTCTGTGTTTATCCACATACCCTATGAACATACTCACGAATTTATCTTCCACATAATTTTCAAGTTTAAAACCATGCTTAAAAGGATCATCTCCAAACACGCTATATGGTTTCAAACCAGAAACACAATATAAACTCAAACAATACGTAGACAGTGAATAATACTCCAGCAAAACTATGACCAAATCGCAGTAATATAATCGATAGTATCATCAGAATTTTAAACCTCTTAAAACCCAAAAACTAATCCATATTCACTCGAGATTGCGACCTAGAGTTCTCTTAATAAAAACTTTTTAGGTGGCCGCATTTTATATTTATAGGGTATATTATATGTAAAATGATTAGGGTTTCGATAGAATTAGCAAAAGCCTTTTTAATAATTTTATTTTTAGCTAGGGTTTTAATCATTTTTTGGGCCTAAATTATGGCGCGATATTATGGTAGTTAGGGTTTTAATATCCCTTGATTTGTGCCAATGATAAAACTGTTGATAAATATTAAATGTATATAATTATTTTTGAAATAATTAGTGAAAATATAATTGGATAAATTCCATATATTTGTTGGTGTATTAACAAAAACAAAATGATTTTTAAAAAAGGAAATTATAAAGATTTAATCAAGATTTTCATTAAGGGTAATTCGGTAATTCCGCGGCTGAGAGCGAACGTGGTGCCTCGAAACGAAATTCTGGCTTCGCAAATTGTGGGAGCTGGATTTCACACAATAGAATTTGATAATGAAATTGAGAGGAACGGAAGTTTCTAAAGAATCATCACAAACATAGATCCAAAGATGGGTTTTTATTAATAGCTATTTCGATAAGCTACAATATGTGTGGCATGTGCCTTTTTTAGGGTTCCAGAGTTCTCCTTCAATAATGAATGTCGATTCCTATTTATAAGAACATAGGAACCGACTTGACAAGGATATGGTCAATATTCTCAAAGATTTCCTTCCATTTATGTTTCGCCGCCTTTAGCTAGGGCAATCTTGATTATGGGCCGTCTCCGATGGGCCTCGGCTCGAGTCGTTAAGTTAGACGTTGGTTCGGCCTATCAAGAGCTGTGAACAACTGCTGGCGCTCCGGTTCGACCGTCGGTTTGTGCGAACACCTGGTTAGCCGTCGGTTCTGCTCGGTTCGTCGGCAGAATGAACCGGTATTATGGCATTCCGGCTGGGCTCTCCTTCACAATATAGGAGTCGTCGAGCCGTTTGGCTCGTCCTGCACTAGCTTCTATGTCGACCTGGTTCGTCGGTTCGTCTTAATCATCGAGCCGATTTGCCTCAGCTCTCCTAACATATCTTCTGGTTCATTCGGCTCTCCAATCATCTCGGCTAGACTGCTTGTCTACACTTGGCTCTCTTGTCATTGATCTCATTGGGGTGAAAACCGACCCCAACAGTTAATAATAGTATGATAACCTGCTAAAATTGCTGAACAAAAAACAAATCTGCTAACAGTAAAAGCTTGTATGCCAATGATTAATTTGGGTGGGGGCGGTTTAAGGTCTCAAATTTGAACAACACTTTAGTATTTTTAAAAATATAACTGTATAACTCATTCATTCATTTGCTAGACAAGGTTACACATTGGTTACAATTACTAACTATAACCAAAACACCAACATCCCCAAGAAAATCAACCGGAATCCAAACTGAACAATATAACTAAGCTATTCTTGAATTGGTTGGAGCCTTGCTTTGGCTCTCTCCAGAGCCTTTAGCCTATTAGCTTCCATACGCACTCTCTGTTCCTCAGAAATGCTCTGAGCTCTCTCCATTGCTTTCAATCTATTAGCTTCCATACGTGCTCTTTGCTCTTCTGTCAGTTCACTGCTTGTATCCATGTTTTGTTCATCGCATGGTAGCTTCGGATCATCTCTCGAATCCATTGCATTATCAAAGATCTCATTCAGCATACTGTCTTGAAAAGCATCAGCATTTGTATCAGCATCAACATCAACATCAACATCAACATCAACGCTCTTGGATGGTATGTTCTCTTCGTCATCACTTGGCTGATCCATCTCCAGGTTTACTGCAAAAGAGTGCTCATCATTACCTACAAGATTGTAATGGAGTAACAGAAATGGAAAAACTTAAGTGGAATGCAGCCCCACAGGAAGCGGTTTCAATTTTTATAACACTTATGCAGCCAACCAAATTCCAAGATAAAGGAGCATTGAAATATTAAGAAGATTCAAGGGGAAAAAAGCTGATCTGTTTGAACATACCTTGATCATTCGAAGGAAAATCATTTTCTTCTTGCTTACCGTATAACTTGTTTGGATCAACTCCCTTGGCCACCCTTTCTCTCAATTCGTTTACACAAATCTAAAAAGATAACACAGTAGTTTTTTGTAAGTGCACCAATGCAACATACTCACTGAGTGAATATATATAGTTTACAGGCAGAGCCTAAGTATGCTAGAGAAGTAAAGACTAAGGTACCAGCACAATGATCATATAACCAAAAACGCCTAACACATTCTTAAGGTTCAGCACAATTATCGTGCTTGACACAATCAACAGAATATTTTCAGCCTTCAAATCCAGTTTCATAGATTCACAATTGCCAAAAGGAAAATCAATTGGAAGGTGCATGAAGAAGACTAGCAAAATCAGGAAAAGAGGATGGAACAAATGTACCTTAACACGCTTAGTGGAAGCGACTTGGTGAACTTTATGCACAAACTGGTCAAACGAATAGTAAGGTAGCAAATGAGAGTGCCACTCACTGTACAGCCTTATCAAATTCCCCAAATCGCTTACCTATAAAAATTCAAAGCCATATCCAATTTATCACCAATTTCATCAAAATTGACAGAAGCAAATCGATGAAAAGCAGAGAAAGCAGCAAAAAAAAGATCAATGGAAGCAGCGAATTAGAAGAAAGGATGAAATGCGGGAAACGACATGCCTCTTTCCCTCGGCCACGATACTTGAAGGATCTAGGGAAATAGCGAAGAACATAGCCGAGACCATCCTCCGAGAGCAGCATCTCAGGAGTTAGTTTCGGCCTCTGTACTCTCGCTTTCGTCGATTTAGGAACAGGCGCTATGGAGGATCTGGCGCTTTTGGGAAAAGAAGATCTCTCAGAGTCATTATTAGGAGTTTGAGATGGAGTGGAAGAAGAAGCGGGATTGCCGGCGACCGGAGCCGAGGATGGGCAATCACGTGACCAATGACCGGGACGGCCACACTTGAAGCATCCTGTTGGCGCTGATTCCATCTCCACTCTTCTCTCTCTCTCTCTCTCTCTCTCCGTCTCTTAGGTCTTATCATTCACCGGCGAAAAATCATTTTGGCGGCTTAACTTTTTCAATTGGCGGGAAAATTAGACGAACCGGGCGGGTATTACTCGACCCACTCGACCCGGTTTTTTAATTTTAAAAAAAAAAAAAAAAAACAAATTTTAACTATTTCATAACTGTTTACCGCGAGAAAAAAATTTGATACCAATCGAACCCGTTACAGTTCAACCATTTTTGTATGTTTGGCATTTTATAATTATAACGGTACCACCTAGTTTATTGTAATGTAGATTGGTATTCTAATTGGCCGTTTGAGTACTAATCACATCCAGCATAAATAAAGGTAGATGTAGAGTTGTTTCTTGACAGGATAATCTATCACAAAATTCGTCATTAATCCACTTTAAGACCTTTACTTGGGAGAGTAACTATTTTTATAAGATCTTTAAAATTAGGATTTTAAAGAAATCGAAAAAAAGAAGAAGGATGATGTGGTTCTCCCTTCTTTTGGGAGATGTAAACTTTTATGAGACTTAAAAATTCTAACAATTTTTTTCACCCCTTTTTTCTCGGAGAAGTCACTCTTCTTCTTCTTCCTCTCTTTCTCCTTTCATTTTTCTTCGTGTGTTTCTCCTTTTACTTGGGTCCTTCAATCTTCCATGAAGGACCCGACCCATTGCTAAATCCAAAACACAACAAAAATCTTGTCTTTTCTCTGTTTCTTTCTTTGAATTACTAAATTGATCGTGGATCATCAGCATGCATTGTTTTCCGTGTTTCTCTTCACCAAAGAATAAAAAATCTTCAACGAATGAGACTAACGACAACGAACCCCGAGCACATGGTATATATATATCCTACTGTTGAAAACCCATTTCTTTGTTTTGTTGATTTCGTCATTGATTCAATATGTATGAATACATGTTTTTTGTTCTTAAAGAACCAGAGCAAGCGGAAGGGACGAGGCTGAAGATATTCACTTTCCGGGAGTTAGCGACGGCAACAAAGAATTTCCGGCAAGAATGTTTGTTAGGAGAAGGTGGATTCGGTAGAGTTTACAAAGGAACCCTTAAACCTTCTGGCCAGGTTCTTTCCCAAATCTCCCTCCAAAAGTGAAGTTATAATTTCATAAATTTCATCACCAAACTTTATTGTTTTTGGGGAATGTAGGTGGTGGCTGTAAAGCAACTAGACAAACACGGATTACATGGGAACAAAGAGTTTCAAGCTGAGGTCTTGTCATTAGGCGAACTCGATCATCCAAATCTTGTTACTCTCGTAGGGTATTGCGCCGATGGAGATCAAAGACTTTTGGTGTATGATTATATCTCTGGAGGCTCCCTTCAAGACCATCTTCACGGTATTAACCATATCCAAAGCTTCTTTTTGCAACATATTTTTTTTTTTTTTAAACTAAGATTTTAGATATTTGTTTTGAAGAGCCAAAACCAGACAAAGAACCGATGAATTGGACAACAAGGATGCAAATAGCGTACGGAGCAGCGCAAGGGCTTGATTACTTGCACGACAAAGTGAATCCACCAGTGATATACAGAGATTTGAAAGCTTCGAACATTTTGTTAGATGATGAGTTTTCTCCCAAGCTTTCGGACTTTGGTCTGCATAAGCTAGGACCAGGGACAGGTGACAAGATGGTGGCTTTCTCTTCTCGAGTCATGGGAACTTATGGTTACTCTGCGCCTGAGTATACTCGAGGAGGGACTCTCACTCTGAAATCAGATGTCTATAGCTTTGGAGTTGTGTTGCTTGAGCTCATCACTGGTCGAAGAGCTCTTGATACCACTAGACCTAATGATGAACAAAACTTAGTTTCTTGGGTAAAAAAGCAACAAACCCTACAAATTACTCTGTTTTTTCAATCATTTTCATAAGCATAAAAGTTATTTTCTTTCTTTGTAGGCACAACCAATCTTTAGAGATCCAAAAAGATACCCGGACATGGCAGATCCAGTTATGGACAAGAAGTTCTCAGAGAGAGGGTTAAACCAAGCAGTGGCAATAGCTTCAATGTGTGTGCAAGAGGAGGCAGCAGCTCGTCCATTGATAAGCGATGTAATGGTTGCTCTCAGCTTCCTTTCCATGTCGACAGAAGACGGAATTCCCACAGCTGTTCCTATCTTGTCCTTCAGAGACAAGAGCATGTCTATAGCCTTAAGTCGGCATGATTCAAAGCTAGCAACGGGAGATGACAAGTATAGTACAACCTCAGAGGAAGAATCATCTTCGGACGGCGAAAAGGAGAGAATAAGTACGATGAAGAAGAAGAAACTTGAAGAGGAAGATAGCTCGATGGGGTCTAATGAAGGGTCTGATTCTAACTCAGATGATGATGAACATGAAAAGGAAAAGGATGGTCCGCCATCGAAGCATATTGATGAGAAGAACGCAGCGCAGAGCTTGAAGATAAAGTATAGGTATAGCTGGGAAGATGTGGAAGTTGGTGATGAGAGGCTAAGCAGTAAAAGCAGCCATAAATCAAATGATGAAAGCACTTCTTCGCGGTATGATAGTAGTGATAGGGATCATGATGATTCACCAAGGAAGGAGGGGAAAGAGGAAGAGCATACTCGTCTTGAGCACATTCATAGCTCAAAAACTGATGATGATCAAAGTGTTTACTTTGATAATGATGATGACCATTGAAGATGACAGTGAAGCCTCTTTGCATCAGATAAAATCAGAGGTTGGGAGTGATTATGCTGAGGATGTCAATGCAGCCTCTTTGCACCGGGTAAAATCAGATGTTGAGATTGATTCTAATGAAGATGAAAATGGAGTTTAAAATCAGACGTTGGAAATGATTATATTGAAGACTGAAGATTTATTTCAAGAAGAGTTTGAATCTTTTTTTAGGAAACTCTCAGTTGGGAATAATATACATTTTGAAGTTTTTCTTAAGAAATTTTATAATCATCTCTCTTTATGTATGATGAAGATGTTTTGGATTAACAGATAAACAAACAAGCTGTATAACGAGATGATCTAATTGAAAAAACAAAACTCAGCTTTTTGTAATTATCTTATGGTGTTTTTTGGAAGAGAAAACACATAAACAATAACAAAAAAATGTACTAAAAAAATACAATTTCTTTCTTCTTTTTATTTTTGTCAAAATTGATATTATTTGTAAATGCAAATGCAAATGCAAATTGAGTAAAACATTTAACAGAAACACTAAAATGTTATCATTTATTTTAAACACAAACAACTGTCAAATAATTAGAACCTAAATATGAATCTTAAGAATCATTCTTAGCTACAACCAAGATTAAGATCATCATCATCCCGAGGAAAAGGAAAGAATTAGATTCTCAATTTAGCCATAGTAAATTTTAACATTTATATCTGATAGAAATAATTCATATAACAATAAATATTTATCTACTATGGAAATAGTCTTCGGATTAGTTTTGTCAACACTTTTTTTTTTTTTTTTTGTCAACGACAATTGTCAATTGTCAATAGTCAATAGTTTCAGTCTCTAGAATAAAAATTCAAATGAGACCACTTAAGTTTTTAATATTTTGTTGATTCCACCACTAGTTTTATTCGAGTTCGACTACTTTATTTATAAGAAATTTTGTTCAATTAAAAATGTTAAAAGGATTGACTCAAATTTCAGATTCGGGAAAGAATCGTCAGCTGTGACTGTGAGTGAGGTCAAATGAAAAGCAGATGATGCAACACGTGTCAAGATCCTAGAGATTCCAAAGGGTCCACCTTTAAGGTTCTAACCAAATAGGAGAAGAAAGAATTAAAGATTCCTTACCCGAAAAAACCCTCAAAATCTGAGTCCGCTTTTCAAAGTTGTCTCCTTTTTCTAATAGCACCCCACTTGATCCCCTTTCCTCCTATAAAAAAACCTTGTTTTTTCTCAAATCAATTCCATCAAATCTCTCTCTCTCTCTCTCTCTCTCTCTCTCTCTCTAGGTCTCTTGGGGGGGGGGGGGGGTTTGCTCTGTTTCTCTCTTGCCTCTTTGGTTTTCTTCGTTTTCTCTGATTCTGAATTTTGGTAGAACAGAGTTTCGATGTGTTTGATTATGGAAACGGATGATCACGACGACGGTGGTGTTTTAGTTCCGCCGTCGAATTTCTCGATGGTCGAAGACGGGATTTACCGATCTGGGTTTCCTCAACCCGAGAATTTCAGTTACCTCACAACCCTAAGTCTTCGTTCCATCATGTAAGAAAGACGATTGATTTTCTCTTCCCTTATTTGAAATTCCACTGTTTGATTGATTTTCATACAATTGATGTGGATTGGATTATCAATTCAGCTATCTGTGTCCTGAACCATACCCAGAGGAGAATCTCGAGTTTCTTGAGGCCAACAACATTAAGCTTTTCCAATTTGGAATCGAAGGCAAAACGGTGCGTTTGATCGACAATCTTTCTTGTTTCATGTGGCTTATCTGATATTTTGATTTACCACAATTGAATCGTTTAACGTTTATGATCTTTCAGGATCCACCAACTCCAATGCCAAAAGATACAGTTTTGGATGCTCTCAAAGTCTTAGTTGGTAAGGAATCAACACTCAAAAGTGTCCTTTTTGATGTCTATAGGCTCTTCTTAAAGGAAATGTTTTGTTTTCTCTGTAGATGTAAGAAACCATCCGATTCTCATACATTGCAAACGCGGGAAGGTAATATTCAAGAACCCTTATTCCTGGATACTCTATTGTGCTATAAGTTTTGATGGTTTTCGTGGTTTTCGTGTATGCAGCATAGGACAGGTTGTTTAGTGGGATGCTTGAGAAAAGTTCAGAGCTGGTGTTTGTCATCGGTGCTCGAGGAATACCAGAAGAACGCAGGTGTCAAGTGGAGGCAAAGGGATTTGAAGTTTATCGAGACATTTGACATAGTGAGCTTGAGGCAGTGTCTCTTGAGCATCATGTATCGCTATCACGGTTATGGCTTCAAGAGGAAAAGGTTGGTGTTTGAGGAAGAAAATGTCCAGAAACCGCAGGCTGCTAAAGTTTGAACAACCAAGTGGAATGATTGATTCTTTTAATTTGAGTTTCGATTTCTTGGTGTGACTGGATGATTCTTTTAGGAGGATAAGTTAGTTTATATCAAGATTCATAAACAGAAGTTTGATTTGGCGTTTTTTTAAGCAATATAAATGTACAGAAACTGATGCAGGAGAGGTCATTTAATTCAATGACCATTAATGCTTAAGCTGCTTTTATCTTTTTCTAGTCAACTCTTAAACTATCTTTACCTAAGATAAAAATTAAAAATTGAATGTAAATAGAGTATTACTTTATTCATACAAATCACTTTTTTAAGAAAGGAAAACAGAGTTTGTTGGAGTCATCTTCTAAAGATATATTTTTAAACAGTTCAAGTTTGATTATTCTTTAACTAAAAAGAGGCTTTATTCTGTTTATCTATTAGACTATATCGTCTCTACATCTAATCTAAGATCTAACACGTAAATAGGGAAAAGGAGGAAAAGGTATAAAAGCTATCCCATATCACAACTTTTATTCTTTAAATTATAACTCTTCGCGTGATCGAAATGAGACAGATGAATTTTATATGTAACCATAATTGAGAATTTCAGTATAAAACAAAATTGACAAAGAATAACCCAAACCGAGAAAATTTAATAACCAAATTAAATAACAAGCTGTCATAGCTAAACACTTAAAACTCCGTTATCAGTTAATCGCAACACACAGCCCAATTAGACCAAACGTGTTCCACACTTAAGGTTATGCCAACGCAAATAAACAGAGAGATCGATAGCACAACGCTAGTCTAAACCAAATGGCATTTGAACTTTTACGAGTTAACACATAGACTCGATAAGAGAAATCGTTCAAATATCAGTTTATTCATATAACTTTTGCATCCCCCTCCATTTAGCAATTAATATGTAGGCCTGTCAATTTGTGACCCAACCCCCGGATCACGGCCCGTTTAATCCATCGCAGAGCAAATGTGGATAAAGAAAATTCATAAAAAAAGAAACGGATTATGCGAAGCGGATATCTAAAAAATACGGGGCATGTGCAGATATAAATATTATATCCCACGGATTGACGGGTTACCCGCAATTTATATATATATATATAAAAGAAAAAAAATAATTTTAAAATTAAGAAAAATTATTATTTATCTTACAATTTTTATAAATTTTTTGAATATTATAAGTAATATTTATAAATTATATAATAGTTTCTTTCAAATTCATAAATTTTTTCATAAATAATAATTTTTTTTTTTATATATATATGTGGGCTGCAAATTTAAGCGGATGGATGTAGGTCAAAAAAAAATATGTTAAAAATTTGGCGGACAGATCAAAACGGGTAAAAAAATTGAATGACCCGCGGACGGATTTGACCCGATTGCCAGGTCTATTAATATGTATGAGATCATTTAAATTGTAGAAGCCATAAGCATCATCAACAACAAGATGGATTGGGAGCAGAGTAGCAAAATCATAAACCTTCAAAATAAAAAATAAAAAGATGACAAAGTTTGAGGATATTGAAACATAGAGTTACTTCTTCAAGCTTCCCCTGATTCCAGGTTTTGGTTTCGACTCAACTACCGGAGCTAAAACCGCATGGAGATTCACGAGCTTGGATTCCTCATAAGTGATCTTAGGATGCTTCGATTCGTGATGGATCTGCATGGTCTTCAGATCCGGAGCCGTGATTTTGCAGTGAGGACACTCGTACTTGGCGTGACCTCCTTTCTCTTTTCCGGTCCTATCAGCTATTCCCGCCTTTCCTCCGCCTCTGTTCGTCAACGCAGCATCGATCTTCGCTTGAATCTCCTTCGCCGTGTGCTTCTTGGGCTTCGCCTTACCTGTCATCCTCGTTTGCGGCGACTCAGGGAGAAGCCCTAGCCCTAACCCTAGTTTGTGCTCCTCTTCTGCTCAAGACGACATCTTCGCATTGAGAGTTGCCAATATAAATTTACACTTTTATGGGAAATTACAACTAAACCCTCCATCTGACAAAAGACCCTTAACATTGTGGATTTTGTTTTTAATCAGATTTAGAGGGTCATTTAATCATATTTCGTAGTTATGGGGTGCACATGCAAAACATGGTTACTTGAAGGGTTTTTATTGCAAAAAGCTTACAATAAATATTTTGAAATGGAAATAATCTTATCCGCTTTTGTGAGGAGGGTGTTATAGAATGCGGAGAGGTACATGGTAAGAGCTGTGGGGAATAGATAATATAAAACAAAAAAGCAGGTGAAAGCATCAGTCATCACCACATGCACACCAATGTCTGCTTCTTCTTTATTTAATCTCCCATTGATTCGCCTCAGATCTCTCGCTCTTTTCTCTTCTTCCCGATTTCCCCATCTTTCTCTACCGTCGATCCGATCTGTTTCCGTTCCCATTTCACCGAGAAAGTTACCGAATTGTCGTGCTTTCTCCTGTACCGCCATGACGGATTCTAAAGATGCTGGAATGAATGCTGTTCAGAGACGCCTCATGTATGAGGACGAGTAAGTCTTTGATTTCCGTTTGATTCTCACTATCTCGATTTCAGCTTTTGGGTTTTACCAAAATAGTACCTTTTGCCTTTAAGTCGTATTCTCGATTATGCTTCGTCTCCATCTCTAGGTTGCTGGGGAAATGGAAGGAAAATTGAACAAATTAGGTTCTGGAATTCGGAGCTTTTTCGTTTGACTATGGTTTAGGAGCATAGGTCTATTAATTTGTTGACTTTGATGTAACATTTCTGGATTCTGGATTTAGTAGTTGTCAAGTTTCTTCCATTTATTTGTTCCTTTTCTGATCGTTGGAATCAAATGGGCATAATAATTTTAACGCTTTTGGGAGGAACATAGTCAGGTTAAGCTATGTTCCCAGGTTTTTTGGCCGGAAATGGATTCTTCGGATCTATATATTTGTCTTCATTAAGAACTAAATGGTTGATCCTTTTCTAAGTTTTCGGTTTCTTAATGCGCAGCACAAGAAACTTTACGATCTCTTCGCCTTAACTTTTATTGATTCATTTCTTCATTGTTTATCTTGCTTGCAGATGCATTCTTGTTGATGAAACTGATCGTGTCGTGGGGCATGACAGCAAATATAATTGTAAGTGCACTTGGTTCGAGTCTCAGTCTATCTCTTAGTGTTTTCCACTAAAATTCTTGTGCTCCTTTACTTTCCTTTTCCTCCTATGACTGAACTTAGTTGCAGTTGGTGCATCAGTATTCGACATAGCTTGGCTCCTTTGATTTAATGTTGTTATTAGCCCCTTTAGTCACACCTTTGAGTTTCCATCAAATGTCTTAGGCCTCTCCGTGAATGTGTCCAACATATTATTTCTGGTCTAGCTCGTAATTATTTTCAGTGTCTATCCTTCCTAGAGCGTATGGATGTATTTATAGGGCACTTTGCATTGGAGCATTGTCTCATTTTAACCAGACAATACATTTCTCTTATGACATAGTAAATTCTGTCTTAAGGAATCTTAAAAATAGGTGAATATAAGATGTTGCTGCTGGAAAATGGTTGAAGAAAATCAATCTACTCGCTTGGTTGTCTTTGGCATGTTATTCATACTGAAGTGATAGAGGAGGGCTGTTTTACTTCTTATCTCTGTCGATGCCACTATTCAAGATACTGATACCTTATCAAATCTGTAGGTCATCTGATGGAAAATATCGAAGCTAAGAATTTGCTTCACAGGGCTTTTAGTGTATTTTTGTTCAACTCGAAGTATGAGTTGCTTCTCCAGGTATTTTCTTATGACTGCTTTGAAGTCAAGATAACTCAAATCTTGTATACAGATGGATCAAATGCTTGTGACTAGGCATGGTGGTGTCTTATCTAGAATCACCTTTTTGTAGAGAGAATAATAAGCTCAATAAATATGGGAGGGTGTAGATCGTAAGCTTGATTCTAGAGTTGTTGTTGCACATATTGGGTGTGGCTATGATGCTGGGATGCTCTCGTGATCTTAGATGGTTGGTGGCTCGTAATAAGCTGGTTCATATGCCATCCTACTGAAATTACTTCTTTTCTTTTGAACAGCAAAGGTCGGACGCAAAGGTGACCTTCCCTCTCGTGTGGACAAACACTTGTTGCAGCCATCCTCTTTACCGTGACTCAGAGCTTATCGAGGAAAATTCACTTGGTTGGTATTTACTAGGCAAACAAAATAGTACTTTTTACTGTCTATGCAGCAAACTGTAGCTTCACTTAACTACTGACCTCATTGTTTGTATCATGCTCATCAGGAGTGAGGAATGCTGCACAGAGAAAGCTTCTTGACGAGCTTGGTATTGTAGCTGAAGATGTACCAGTCGATGAGTTCACTGCCTTGGGACGTATGCTTTACAAGGCTCCTTCCGATGGCAAATGGGGAGAGCACGAACGTAATACCATTCCCCGAGACTCGTGTCGACCATTTTATTAAATATTCACACTTGCAAAATGTTAATGGAACGTTGATGTTCCTCTTCTTCTCCGTTGCCCTTCCTTTTGCAGTTGACTACTTACTCTTCATTGTACGGGATGTGAAGGTTCAACCAAACCCGGACGAAGTAGCTGATATCAAGTATGTGAGCCGGGAAGAGCTGAAGGAGCTGGTGAAGAAAGCAGATGCGGGTGAGGAAGGTTTGAAACTGTCTCCATGGTTTAGACTGGTGGTGGACAATTTCTTGATGAAGTGGTGGGATCATGTTGAGAAAGGAACTTTGGCTGAAGCTATAGACATGAAAACCATCCACAAACTCTGAAATCTTTCTTAAGGCTGTTGGATCATCTTTCTCTTTCTCTTTCGCTTTTTGGTACTTGTGATGATAACAATTGGGAGATGAGAGACTTCAGAAATTCTAAAGCATATCAGGCAATAAAGTTTTCATTTTTATTTGAATTTATTCTTTCAGTGTTCTAAGCGTGGATATGTAATTGTTTCTGAGATGTATAAAAATGCATCAAGAGTGGAGAAAATAAAAAATTAGAAATAGCGAGAACATGGTACTGGGTGTGTGCCTAACTTATCGTTTTTATTCGCTTTTGTTTGATGTTGTATCTTGGCCATTTTTCGTAGTTTCGGTCTTTCTGTTTTCTTCGTTATCTCTGTACAGCTGTCACAAAATTGGTATAAAACTTAACGTTTTATCAAAAAAAACATGGTACTTGGTAGTAAGGAAACAGAGTCGAAACCAGAGAAAAGGAAAAGCGAAGATTCGTTTTTTCAAAGCTTGACAACTTACCTTCGATCTGATTTATTATAAACTTTATAATATAAAGTTAAAAGTCATTATTTTATCATTATGAAATGACCAGAGCAAGTATGTTCTTCTTTAAATCGTCACTTCATTTCTCTGAGACTTGAGCACATAGTTTTCTTTTCTTCATCCGAGTTTCTTCTATTTCAGGTAAACAAAAAATCGATTCGATCTAATCCCTTGTATTTATCTAGATGGATATTGGATGGTTTTCTTGTGAAATGAATGGAATTTTCGTTCTGGGCTTGATCGATTGACCGTGAATCTATCATCCACTGTTTTCAGATTAGTCTAAATTTGCTCTTTGCCTTCTGGATTTGAGCGATTTCCCTTAGTTCCCAAGATTACTTTGTTCTGATCATAATCCTTAATCCAGGTGAGACAAAAATGGCGTTTGTGACCACAGCGGAAGTTTGTGACGCGAATCAAGAGCTGATTCGTAGTGGCCAGCTCCGAGCTCTGCAACCCATTTTCCAGATTTACGGTCGTCGTCAGATATTCTCCGGTCCTGTAGTTACCGTCAAAGTGTTTGAAGACAATGGCTTAATTCGTCAGTTTCTCGAAGAGAAAGGTATTAATTATTGCTAAAGGAAATTTCAAAAGACTGAAACTTTATTCGTAGAGAAAGGACCTCTGAGATATGAAATTCCAGAGGATCATTGACATGGTTTAATTGGTATCACATTTACACTCAATTTAGTGAAATAGCTTCAATCTTTCTTTGCTTGAAACTGTGTTGTGAAGAAGTCTAAGATCATCTATATGATCCAGGAGTTACACAGCTCAGTTTGTATACTTCTTAAATCACTTTTGATAACTTGTGGTGCGAAAAGGTGTGAGCTTTGATTTATGGTTCTTAGTATAAACCAATCCGTCTCTGTAATATGTACACTAAACCAATCTGTTGTCTTTATTTGTTTACATCAAACACTCACTGATGTGTTTAAGATCTTTGAAACAGGCAACGGGAGAGTTCTTGTGGTGGATGGTGGAGGGAGTTTACGATGTGCGATACTTGGAGGAAACCCGGTGGTACAAGCGCAGAACAACGGATGGGCAGGGATCATAGTGAACGGTTGCATCAGAGACGTCGATGAGATCAATGGTTGTGACATTGGAGTGAGAGCTATAGCTTCTCATCCTATAAAGGCTAGCAAGAAAGGACTTGGTGAACAAAGAGTGCCCTTGAACATTGCCGGCACTCGGATTTGCGATGGCGAGTGGCTTTATGCTGATACTGATGGTATCCTCGTTTCTCAGATCGAATTATCCGTTTAGAAACAAAGAACAAAGCTTTTGTCTTCTTTAATGGCTATCCAAGTATAAAAAAGTTAATGTCTTTGAAGGATTTATCCAAAGTTGAAACTGTTACTGGAGCCAATAAAGAAAACGTTTTTTATTGACTCTGAAATCGTTATATATTTGGTTCGTTTAGGTTAAAAACTTAAAACTGAAAAGCCCGATTCAAAAGGACCCAAAACTGCGTTTCGTTTCTCTCTCTCGTGCTTTGCTCTGCGATTCTAGTGTAATAATGGCGGCGAAGAGTTCGAGTATCACTCTCGGAGGGAAAGGATCTGCTTTCTCTTCTTCCTCCGTTTACAAGGTTGCTTCCGGCGTCGCTAATGTAGTTATCGACTCTGCTGCGTTCGAGAGATTCTCCACTAAATCCCTTCAACTGATAAAAAGAAGCTCCTTTGGTATACCTGAAGGGTTAACGAACGAAGAGATCCGAGCTTCTTTGGTTGTGCTCTTAAACAAGCTTCTTCTGTCGAACTCTGGTTCTTCTTCTCCTTCTTCCTCAACCGTTCGTTCTGTTCTTCCGGTTAAGATATTGGAGATTCTGAATTCGAAGAATGAGAGCTTCGATTTTGGTGAGATTGAAGTGACAGAAGGGGAAAATGTTGTGTTGGAGAAGTCGTGGGCTTCGTCGATTGGACTATGTTCGATTATAGATCACAAATCGACGGCTCTTTCTCAGATTGTTGATTCAGTTGCTGCCTTGAGTTGCGAGGCTACGAAAGGTGATATCACTTCGTTTAGCTCGTTGGATTCAGGAGATGGGTTTGGTTGTAAAGATGCGATTAGTGTCGCTGGTGATCTCAAGGTTTTGCTAAATGGCTCTAAAGCTGTGGGGAAGTTTGACATCGAAGAGATTTCGAAAATCCCGAGGATTCATGGGAAGTTCAGAGATGTGGTGAGTGATATATCATGGTTTTTATGGGTTTTTGCCATGATATAAGTCTTGTATATAGAGTCTTTTTAGTGTTTTTGGAGTCTTTTCTACTAATTACAGGCAGTGAGAAGCTTGCACTCGGATGCTCGGATAGAGTTGAATTCGGGTGTTAAAGGAGGCAAAACCGGGTCTGGGAACTCTGGAGTTGGTGAGGCTTTAGGAGCAACATTGTCTGCTTTGTCAAAGCCGATTAAAAGCTTGGGAGAATGTTCATTCCTTCGTGCTAAGCTATGTTTTGAGTCCATTGGAAATGAGGATCTGAGGAATCTTCTGTTCGAAAAGAGCTCTGTTGAGTATGAGAATCTGAAGAATGACCTTAAGTTAGCTTATGATGCTCTCTTCGAAGAGGACTACTGCGGATTTGCTCAGAAATTGAATGAGTCTATTGGGATTGTTTGGAGAATCGTTGGTTTGGAAGCAGTTGCTGCCTTCTCTGCTCTTTCAGGTGAGAAGAAGACTAATGATGAGGACAAAGAGAAGAAGAGCAAAGATGTGAAGAAAGCAGTTTTGGGGAAGGGGACAAGCGTGGTTATACAGTTTATCAAAGATAATGGAGGTGGTGGTGACAAGATGGAGCCGTTGAGCCAGTGGGTGGAGCAAATCTTGAATCTTTTTAATCCTGAGGGTCACAGTTTTGAATCCTTCTTGGCTAAAGTGAAAGAGATTGTAGAAAGTAATGATTCCAGGAGACTTCCCAAGCTTCCAAAGGTATACATTGTAATCTAGAGGCCTCGAGTCTTCTTCTCTTCTCATATGTTTGATTCTTGTAACAGGGTACTCGAGATTTCGCCGAAGCACAAATGGTGATCAGAGAAAAAGCATTTGCAATCATACAAAACGTTTTCAAGAAACACGGTGCAACTGCACTTGACACTCCTGTTTTTGAGCTGAGAGAGACGCTTATGGGAAAGTACGGGGAAGACTCGAAGCTGATCTACGATATTGCTGATCAGGGTGGAGAGCTTTGCTCGTTACGATATGATTTAACCGTTCCGTTTGCACGGTTTGTGGCGATGAATGGTATCACATCATTCAAAAGATACCAAATAGCAAAGGTGTACAGAAGAGATAATCCATCTAAAGGGAGATACAGAGAGTTTTATCAGTGTGATTTCGACATTGCTGGTTTGTCCGAACCAATGGGACCTGATTTCGAAGTTGTCAAGATTTTAACTGAGCTCCTAGATAAACTGGAGATCGGAGACTATGTGGTGAAACTGAATCATAGGAAGTTGCTGGATGGAATGCTGGAGATATGTGGAGTACCAACTGAGAAATTCAGAACAATCTGTTCGAGTATAGATAAGTTAGACAAGCAATCATTTGAGCAAGTTAAGAAAGAAATGGAGGAGGAGAAAGGTTTGTCTTCAGAGATAGCAAACAGAATTGGCGACTTTGTCAAGGAGAAAGGACGTCCTTTGGAGCTACTGTCGAAACTGAGAGAAGAAGGGAGCGAGTTTTTAAGTAACCAAGCAACAAAGGAAGCACTTGATGAGTTGAGTATAATGTTTGAAGCTCTTGAGAGATCAAAGTGCAGGGAGAGAATAGTCTTTGATCTAAGTCTAGCTAGAGGTCTTGATTACTACACAGGCGTCATCTTTGAAGCCGTTTGTGTAGGAGCAGAGGTAAACCAAAAGAAACCTTGTTGCTTCCTGCACTTGAATTAGAAGAAAAACAGCAAATGAATGAAAAATCTTATTCTCTGCAGGTTGGATCAATAGCTGCTGGTGGGCGATACGATAAGCTAATAGGAATGTTTGGGAAAAGGCAAGTGCCTGCTGTTGGCGTGAGCTTGGGGATCGAGAGAGTGTTTAACATAATGGAAGAGCAACAAAAACGAGTAACTTTCTCTCAAAAGTCTCTTTAGTGCTTCATTAAAAAGATTGGTTTTTTGAAGTTTAAGTTATTGTTTTTGAAAGGTGGTTCGAGCGACGGAGACGCAGGTTCTGGTGTGTATAATGGAGGATAATAAGCTCGGGGAAGCTGCGGAATTGGCGAGCCAGTTATGGGAAGCTGATATCAAAGCAGAGTATCTTGTGAGCAAAAGGAGAGCCAAGCATTTCGATCGTGCGACCAATTCAGGGATCCCATGGATGGTGATCGTAGGCAAAACAGAGCTCACTGAAGGAGTTGTGACGTTGAAGAAGATCGTTAAGGGAAGTGAAGAGGAGATTCCACAGGTTCCTAGAGATAGTTTCGTTGCGGAATTGTTGAAACGTCTCTGAGACTCTGGGTTCGATTCTCAGATATTTTGTTGGAGAATTGCATTCTCTTTTATTTGTTTTTGTTTTCTTTAGCACGACTCAAAAATCTAAGATTGGTGTTATTGGAGATAACAAGTGTGAGATTTTGTAGTTTTACTATAAGAGATATGATTGATTCGTGGATGGATAACACCGACCGGTTTCGACCCCAGTTTGCGATTAATCATTCTGATAATTTTACGAGTTTGTGTCAATTTTTTTTATTTAATTATATAATCGGCCAGCTAGACTGATTAATCAACGATTAAACCGGTCATAGTCGCTAATCAGCCATCTAAGAATCGATTAACGATTACTAGATAAAGAAGTAGCTTTTTAACTCATCCCTCTTAACTTAATCTATGATCTTATCCAAAGGAAGTTCGATTATTTGATTGAGATCAGATTCAAGCAACCACGCAATCAAGGAAGAAGATAAGATTGAAAAATTCAAATATGATTTTGGGTTTCCATGAAAGAAAGAGAGAGAGAGAGAGAGAGAGAGAGAGAGAGAGAGAGAGAAACAGACAGAAACTAGAAACTCAACAACAGGTTGTCCTCAAAATGTTGATCTGCAGATCTGCTGTATGAGAAGAACTTGATACGTGTTGGTTTCTGTGCCCCATTGCCGACATGTGACTTCAATTTTTGTATTTATTTATTGGTTGTAACCATTTTTGTATTGCTAACTATTTTGGGTTCGACTGAAAATGAAAATATTGTTCTCTCGTTTAGATATTTAATTTTGGAGAAATTTTGTTTTGCCCCCATTTTAGAAAGAAGCTTACTCCAACCGATTTTTCATTCACTTTTTTTTAGAAATTACAACAAAATATTGGGCTATTTTTAGAAACTGATCATATCTTGCTATAAAATTATTATTTTTTGGTTAAATCATCTTATTACCAACTAAACTTACATTTGTATTGGTTACAAATTAAATTTATATACTTTTTTTTTTGTTAACAACCATGTTCATTTGATAGAACCGATGATTAATCTGAGCGGATAAGTAGTTTAGTAGAAAATATCAGTTTTTCTTCATATTAGTAGGATTCACATTTCACAGTGATATATATACATCTCTTTTTATTGACCCACCGTATTTAAATTATGGATAAAATGTGATAGTCTCTCACCTTCATGAGAGACCTTTATACATATACAGTATATGATTCCCTTCGATATTTGTATGGATATAAAAACTACAAGATGTATAATAATGTGGATGTCAGGAAATTATGCGTAAGAAACGTCTTATCCAACACTGTGCCAGCTTGAAATAGAAAAAACAATCATATTATAAACCCATATACGTACATGAAATTATTATTATTTAAAAAAATCATCATATCACAAAGAAAAATCTCAATAACATATTTGGTTAAATTGTATAGAGAGTGTGATGAACCCTTTGTATCTCTTTTTGATATATTAATATATCTTCAGATGTTACAAAAAAAAAAAAAAAAAAGTATAGAGAGTGTGACCCATCTCCATTACTGTTCCTATTATCTTCTCTTCTCTCTCTCTCTCTCTCTACATAAAAGTAGAAAGTCGAAGAAGAAAGAACGGGTTTGTAGTTGGTGGTTGCGTTTCTTTCTCGTAAAAATTCAACTTCTTCTTTTTCTTTCTTCTCCTCAATTATCTATATCTTTTTTTTTTTTTTTTAGCTCTACGCACGAACAGAAAAATCTCACCGTTCTTCTTCTTCTCCGTTTTTCTAAATTTCCCCCCGATTCTGAGATGCTCTTTCCTTCCTTTGATTGATCTGTCTCCTGGTTAGTGTCTTTTCAGCTCGAATTCCAATTTGGGATTATTTTATAAAAAGTTTGATTCTTTGTGGAGTTTAATTTTTCATTTGATTGGTTGCAGACGAAGAAAGAAAGAGAAAGAGAGAGAGAAAGAGAAAGGGGTTTTGGTAATTCTCGTGTTTCTAGTCTCTTTCCAATCACTGTTTGATGGATTTTGATGTATAAATAAACAAACACCTCTCCTTTTTCTTTGTTGGTGCCAATAGAAAAATTCTACGTAGATCTGTTCCTTTTTTTCTCATAAAACTTTTGGGGCTTTAATAAACAACTGTACACTTATTTTACTTGTAACAAGAAAGAAAGAGAGAAAACGTTTTTCTTCTTTTTCCTTTTCAAGACTGAAACTGAAAAGGGTCAGACAGACACACAAGTCTTACCTTACCTTCTTTTCTTGGTCAGCTTTGAAAGGCTTTGATTTTTATTATTTCGTTTCTTGTTCATTCAATTTTGCCGATTTGGGTTTTTCTTAAGAATCACTGGTGTGTATTGTCAGCTTGATCATCATCTGGGTTCTTGCAGAAACTAACAAGAACTGATTAAAAAAAGTGTTTTTTTTTTTTTTTTCTCTCTTTAAGGACTGAATCATCATTTGCTCTTTGTGGTGATCATTGGGGGATCTGAAAAAGGGGTTTAATTTGTCCTTACAGAGATCCCTTTGCATAGTCTGAATCATCATTGTTCTTTGTGGTGATCATTGGGGATCTAAAGCTACAATCTTTCTCACTGGAGGGCCGTGGGTGTGATAGTACCATAGTTGGTCTGGAGTGCCTTCTTAATATAATCAGGGCCCTGAGAATGGGGTCCTGTTTATCTGCAGAGAGCGGGAGCCCTAGACCGGGCTCTCCTTGCTCTCCTGCCTTTAGTGTGAGGAAGAGGAAGAACTCTAAGAAGAGACCTGGTTCCAGGAACTCTTCCTTTGACTACAGGAGAGAAGAGCCGTTGCATCGCGTTCCTGGTCGGATGTTCTTGAATGGATCAAGTGACGTTGCTTGTATCTTCACTCAACAAGGCAAGAAAGGTCCTAATCAAGATGCCATGGTTGTTTGGGAGGTTAGTTATTCCCATTCTGATTGTTCTTCTTCATGGTTTGTAGAGTATCTATTGTTCCTCCACTGCTTTGATCTAAACCTGTAAATCTTGATTTTTACCTCAAAGTGTTCACCTTTGGTTCTGTTTGTTCTCTGTATTGCTTAGCATAAAAGATCTAAAACAGTTGAATTTTTTGCTGAAGATCAGCAGGTTTTCTTGGCTCTACACCAATCTATGAAAATGGTTCTGATTGTGGTGTTTTCTTGTGCAGAACTTTGGTTCGCGGACGGATACAGTCTTCTGTGGAGTATTTGATGGGCATGGTCCATATGGTCATATGGTTGCAAAGAAAGTCAGAGACAATCTTCCTCTCAAATTGAGTGCTTATTGGGAAGCAAAGGTACCAGCAGAAGGTGCTGTTAAGGCGATCACCACCGTTAATAACGTTAACAACTCTGAAGATGCTGCTGTTGCTTCTTTTGTATCTGCTGAAGAAGAACCTAGTAGGCCATCCGTTGACATGGAAGAGTCCCATTCTGAATTGTTTCAAACTCTGAAAGAGGCGTTTCTTAAGGCTTTCAAAGTTATGGATAGAGAACTTAAATTCCACGGAAGTGTTGACTGTTTCTGCAGTGGCACAACAGCTGTTACTTTGATCAAGCAGGTAATTGTCTCGGCTTTGGTGCAGTTTTAAGTTTAAACCTTATTCACTGTTTTCAAGATTTTTCTTATATATCATTGGCGATATCGTAGGGTGAGTATCTTGTAGTTGGAAATGTTGGGGACTCAAGAGCTGTAATGGGTACAAGAAACAGTGAAAATGCTCTTGTTGCTGTTCAACTAACTGTGGATCTCAAGCCAAATCTCCCAGGTTGAATGATTGTTCCTTTATATGGATGGTATCAAGTAGATGTATGATGGATCCATTGATTTTTGTTTGCCTTCAAATGATTTTGCAGCCGAGGCAGAGAGGATAAAGAAGTGTCGTGGAAGGGTATTTGCTCTTAGAGATGAGCCTGAAGTTTGTAGAGTTTGGCTGCCAAACTGTGACTCACCTGGACTTGCAATGGCACGTGCTTTCGGAGACTTTTGCCTTAAAGATTTTGGTCTAATCTCTGTCCCTGATGTATCTTTCCGTCGTTTAACCGAAAAAGATGAGTTTGTTGTGTTGGCTACCGATGGGGTAATCTCTCTCCCTCTCTCTCTCACACACATACACACACACGAACACTCATTTTCTTGCTAACATTGTCTAATGTTATGTTTCTGTGTTAGATTTGGGATGTTCTGTCAAATGAGGATGTAGTCTCTATTGTAGCTTCAGCTCCATCGCGTGCCACTACAGCAAGAGCTTTAGTGGAGTCTGCGGTTAGGGCTTGGAGATACAAATACCCAACTTCCAAAGTCGATGACTGTGCTGCGGTCTGCTTGTTTCTAGACTCCAATAACAACACAAACGCCATATCTACAGCTTCCTCTGTCTCCAGACTTGAAGACGACGAGGAAGAAGAACCAAAAATCGCAACTGAGAATGACGATGATGCATCGGGACCAAGCGGTCTAGGCCGTTCGAGTACTGTCAGGACCGGGAAAGAGATTGCTCTTGACGAAAGTGAAGCCGAGAAGCTGATAAAAGAAGAGGATAACTTGGATAAAGAGCCTGGAACAGAGTACTCTGCACTAGAAGGTGTTGCAAGAGTTAATACGCTTTTGAACTTACCAAGATTTGTGCCTGGAAAGTGAAAAGAGAAAGAAAGAGTTTGAAGTGAAGAAGCTTGAGTGGTGATGCATCAATCATAATCAAATAAATCACCTAAGAGAGGTACTACTATGTCTTTTTTTTTTTTTTTTTTTTTTTTTTTTTTTCATTTTTCAACTTTCTATATTGATCTCTTATTCTTTCTTTTAAGTCGACGACATTCATTGGTTTTGAAACATAGTTTTTTTTTTAATGTCAGTTTTGTCTTTTTATTTATGTCTTTATTTCTTGGTGATGTTTATGCTGTTTTTTTATTTTGGTTTTGTCAGTAAAGAAGAGTGAAAAAACATGACATGATGTGTTGTAATAATGGCTTGTGTCGTGAAACCCCCTCAGACTTAATTTTGTCCGTCTGTGGGGAAATTTACTGTTTTTGTCTTTTCAGAAAGCTCCAATTCCACAACTGTAGATATGTGTCAATCTCTCTCTCTCTCTCTCTCTCTCTCTCTCTCTCTCAGAATCATGAAAATGGCAGTTTTTTTCAACAAATGGGAATCAAACTTCTTTGATGAAAACAACAAGGGTTTTTTTCTGAAACTATAAAGCAATGTTGCAGAGGAAAGGAATTAAGAAAGAAACAATTGTAAGAAGTTTGGTAATAGCTAAAGAGGAAGACCATGAGAGGTTGTGAGCACCAACGGTGTAGATTGCTCCACTTTGTTCATCCTTCACTTGTATACCTGCTGAGCCTGTGTAATCGATTTATTACAGTCAAGACACCTAAAGGCTTAAAAATCTCATACACTTTTAACAAAGATAATATGCTTACAGTTGTGATTGGTCCATCCAATAACTTGGTTTTCGATATCGTAGACAACTAACTTGTTAGAAAGCGCCATATCTACATAAGCGAAACAAATCAAAGGCTTAAACTTGTTGATGATGATGAAAGACATTTTTGTTACAGAGAGAGATATACATACCTCCAAGAATTGTCAAGACCCCTACGTCTTTAGTCTGCAACCCACCGTTTTGCCAGCCAAAACACCATGTGTTTTCCTAAAGTTTCGATTTTTATGTCAGAACAAGAACACGAAACAAGATCACGAGTGTCACGAACAAGAACAAGACTTACTTGAATTTGGAATAGATATTCCTGAGGAGTCACCGTCAAGGAAGCCGACTTGTCGAACTGAAATGTCACAGGTGGGAACCGATCTAACCTGTCAAAATCAACCACCCCATCAAATGTACATATCCACCAAATGACAGTAACATTTCAAACAACAGTGAGTTAGATTTTTACTTGTCAGTGTAATGGAAACAAGAAAACGAATCTTGAACAGTATGCAAGGTAAGCTCTGGATGAGAAGCCAAGATCTGCCAAAAGAGAATAAAACAAACAAAGTGTTAACAACTTTATAGAATTTTTCCACAAGACAAAATGAAAACAATTGTCTACACCTCACTCATCAAGGGCTTAAAAACACCATCGGGAAGATAAACCAAAGTTGTACCACTGTCAACAATGACTCCTTTCTCATCTCCTGAATCAAAGGCTCCCGTCGAATATTCTAAAACTGAATTACCAACTTGAACCGAATTCAGGTTGACACTATAGTGAGCTCTGTAAGAAATTCAAAACATCTTGTCAGGGAATCGAAAAAAGAAGAGCTTTTTAAGGAAAAGACATTGGCTTACGAGTTAGAAAGCATAGGAGTAGTCTTCACTTTCGGCGAGACGACTTCTCCAATGGTGAATATACCGCCTCCATTGTTATTATCCAAGCAATGTGCAAAAGACCTTTTGACTTTTCTCTGTGAAGCTAGCTGTGATATAAACGATGAATTCGACTGTCCAAATCCCATTATCCCATCAACTGCGGATACGGATTCACCGAGCTGACCAGACTGTTTAGACCCGCACCTGTAAAATCCACCGATTCAAAATTGTCACACAATGCAAATATAAGTAAGAAAAGAATCTGTTTTCCATCTTGACTCACCCGAAGACGATAGTTCCGTTGGTGGAACCGGTTTGGCGATTTCCGGTAACCAAATCCAAATGCATAACATCTCTCACTAAGTATCCATTAGTGGAGCTTCCATCTCCGTATTGAATCACGTATTGACAAGTGGAACCTGATTGACACTCTGATCTTTGGTTAACGTAAGAGCAGAAGTTGTCGCTGCAAGAAACAGATTTTGCAGTCGACGAAGCATCCGCATCGTAAGGTGTTAGCTCTACCAAATCGCTTTTCCTAGGACATCTGATGCAGCCAGCACAATTCACCCATAAGATGTCACTTCCTGTATCAACTTGGACATGAAAGTCTCTTGATGGAGTTCCCAGTCCGATTTTTGTGAAATATAAACTGAAATCAAAGAAATCAAGAACAAGAACAAGAGTCAAAACAGAGAGTCAACAATGAGGTCTATGACCAAACAAACAGTAGAGAATCTGAAAAGATCAAAAGCTAAAAGGGGTTTTTCTCAGATTCCACATTTATAGGCAACAAACAAAAAAATCGTTTTCTGTTTAAATTTCACAAATTTGATATTTCTCTTTACAAAGAGGCAAAAAAAATTCCCAAAAATTAGAGCTTTAAGTTATTGCGATTCGAACCCAATAGACTCAGGCTGGCTATCGCCGCCGAGAGGGAGATCGATGGCGGAGAGGAGTCTGGAGTGACGGTGAGCGTCGTGAGCTTTGAGAGCTCGGAGATCTATTTGACCTTTTCCGGCGAACTTGCTTCGAACCTCAAATACCAAATTCTCCGTCGCCGCCGCCGATAACTGCGGCGAAATCAGCAACCTCGCGAATGCCGCAGACAGCAAAATCGCCGACAAAGACCAATGTCTCCGTCTCAGATCCATCCTATGTCAACACTGCCGAGGATATTCCTAACAAAAAAAAAAAAGGTGAAGAAAAGAAAAATGTCAGCTTTGGCGGTGGAGTGAGTTTTAGGACAAAGAGGAAGAAGAAAAGAAAACTTGAAATTTACCAATAAAAATATATATATATTTTAAACTTATTAACAGAAGTACAGAACAGAATGTCGAAACACCTTTGAAACTGACTAAACAATTATACATTTTTTTTACTAAAAATTCCGATATTCTTAAATGAATCTGAACAAACCGTTACCTTCACTTTGGCGGCAGTTGTTTGACCCTGTCCTGTGTCAAACTGTCAATTGTTCTCCAGTTCATATTTTTGTAGCTATGGGATTACTACTTGTTTTTTCCTTGATATTATAACGTTAAACTGAATTTTGTTTTGCCACCAATACATATATCTATTTTGAATTCTATAACTAGTGATTTCTTTTCTAACTGTTTTTTAACACATATTTAAAATCGTGTTAACAGAGATATTAATATACGAATCTAGATCGATAATCCATTATTATAAATCTGAAAGTTTAGTGAAAAGCAAAAGCAAAACTATTTGATCACTGAACTATTATCAAGCTGTTGGCATTTGTACGTCTGTGATGATCAGTATACTAGTGTATGACCCGCACAGCAGTGCAGTGCGAGATTATGTTTTTGTTTTTTTGTTTTCTTTCTTCTTTTTATAACATGTTTTAATTTTAGTGTTAATTTTAGAGTTGTATGTTTTTTATGTTAAAATTTTCAAATATATTGTTAATTTGAATCTAAATTTTTGTATTAAGTGATTCAAATTTTGATGTATTAATTAGACTGTCTTTATTTATTAATAATTAAGAAAAAAGAAAATACAATAACCAAACACATGTCCACACAATAAAAATATTACATCATGGTTATGTTATAACTGTTATACCAACTTAATCCATAATCTGAATAGCTCCAAACTTTTATATACTCTTGAACAAAATATGTGGTTCTAGTTTAATAAAAAATGAAAAATACATTTATGGATAGACTTCAAAATCATGTAGTGACATTATGTAGAACCCGAAACAGAAAAAAATCAAGGAAAAAAGTGTGTTGTGTTGTCGACAGATGATTCTTTTTCCAACGATAGTAAAATCCTTTGTAAAAACATATGTCCAAAAAAAATAATAATAATAACCAAACACCTGTCAAAACATATGTCTTCCGTAGAATACTACTGTGCGAATCTTAGTCTTACGAATGAATTGTCTTCCACGTTCCATTTGCTCTTTTTGCTCGTTAATTTTGTTTGCTTATGAGATTTCAGTTTTTTACTCTCTGAAACCATCATCAATTGCTAAACTCTACGAAATATTTTTTTAGATTGCTTTAATTTAGAGAAGCATGAGAGAAATCGTGACAATTCAATTTAGGAAATCTGCAAACTTCAGTGACAACCAGATCTGGAATTCTTAGGCCAGTAAGCAAATTCTCCATATGATTTGCCATGTCGATTTCCAGTTATCGTTAAAGTGGATTATGGGTTTAATTTGTCTGTGACTTTCATTACAAAAGTCTTGATTTTTTTGTTTTATTTTATTTAGTATCAAAGTTGTTTCGATTTGGTATTATCGCTAGTTTTTTTTTATTATTCTTTTTGCAGATCTAGTTTTTTTTATTATTCTTTTTGCAAATTTTTAATAGAGAATGTATAAAACGGAAATCTTTGAAAACGGAAATCTTAGATTATGGTATTATCTAGAGAATACATAAAATGGAAATCTTTGATTATGGTATTATATACTAAAAGGAATTGATTGTTGGTTTAATTGAACCAAACATTGGTTTGATTTAAGTGATATTTTAGATTACTAAATTAACCCTCACTAAATCTGTTTCCAAACAGATTATCTTCATAAAGAGAGATGGTTTTTTGGTCCAAAAAAAGAGATGTACTTCTCAATTAATATTAAAGAGATAATTCATCTACTATATAGAACTAAATGGTTCCTTTTTTTTATTTTTCTTAAATATTTGAGGGACCGAATTGTCATTTCGTAGTAGAACATAAATATCAATCTAATTGCCTCGGGAAATTCTACACCTCCCGTTCATTTATCATGAAACTAAGGAACTGACATAATTACCCCCGAATATCCTTTGTCATCGGCAGCAGTGCGAGGATAATATCGTCTTTTCCGCTAGAAAATCCAACGATACAAAATAATGAAATATATAGCTCACTCCGTTGAGACCGCACAGACACACAAGACACAAGCAAGCTGATCAACTTTTCCAATTCCATTTCATCGTCATCGTCTTCGTCTCCGTCACTCTTTGCTCAACTCGATAATGCCTCTCTCTCTCCGTCTCGCTCCATCTCCGACGGCTTTAGCTCCGACCACCGGCGGGTTTGGTCCCGTGAGGAAGCAGTGCCGGATCCCTTACTCCGGCGTCGCCACGACCAAGATTGGTTTCGGCTCATTGGATTCTGTGAAAAGGGGAGAATCCTCTGTGGTGAGGTGTAGCTTAGAAACCGTGAATGTGAGTGTTGGTCAAGTGACGGAGGTGGATAAGGACACTTTCTGGCCCATCGTTAAAGCCGCCGGTGAAAAAATCGTCGTACTTGACATGTACACTCAATGGTACGTTATCCACTTCTTCTTCTTCTATGGATAGTGATGAATTGATTGTTTAGATTTCCGATCAGCTTTTAGAAAACAGGATAGAGCGACGATGCTTCCTTTGTTACCAAAGACTTGAAATCATTTGCTGTTGAGATTGTTTGGAATTTTCTTTGATAAAGCTTTAAAAATTATCTCTTGATTCTCTTAGAAATCATGAAAATTGAGGAAGAAAACATCTCGTTACCTGTTTTTTTTTGCTATGATGCTCTTTGAGTAAGTTTCAAGTTGTGAAAAATAGCTTACTGCTACTATCACTTATACAAGTGATTAGTTGAATAGAATTGATGCATCATCTTCCTCTTGCTCTGTGCTGCTTCATTCAAATCTCAATCCTCTTATTACCATCTCCCAAAATCATTATAAAAACAGTTTCCTCAAACTATGTTTACTAGATTGTCGAAATAGATACCTGAATCCTTGATGTTCTTTATCTTTAAGACAATTCAAAAATGCTTCCTTCCTTTTGAACAAATATTGGATAAAAATTATTCTCAATGGTTTCTTGTGCAGGTTTGAGTCCATCTATATATATATGAATGCTTTAGTTTTGATGTTGTTAATCTTTTAAGAGAGTTTAAAAGTTTCTGTTCGTTCAACTAAATGATGTGTGTTATGTAGGTGTGGTCCATGTAAAGTGATAGCCCCTAAATACAAAGCTTTATCAGAGAAGTATGAGGACGTAGTGTTTCTAAAGCTTGACTGCAACCCGGACAACCGGGTATGTCTTCTGCTTTGATTTCTCACCACCAATGTGTTGTTTCTTAGCCATAGACAGTAACTTAGAAACTCCTTTTATTTGTTTTTTGTTTGGTGCAGCCATTGGCAAAGGAGCTAGGAATAAGAGTGGTTCCAACTTTCAAAATCTTGAAGGATAATAAAGTCGTCAAGGAAGTGACCGGTGCCAAATATGATGATCTGGTTGCAGCCATTGAAACAGCCAGGTCTGTTGGTTCCGAATGAACCATTCTCGTGTCTGTTGGTTGTGTATCAAATGTAAACTCTGTTGCTGTTATTCTCACTGTTTTTGTATATGTAAATGTTTTCCAAGAAATATGATCAAAGATATAATGTTTTATTTCTTGATATTGGACTGTGTATGGTCACTGAAGCAGCATAACCGGCTCGGCTAAATGATTTAAACCAGTGAACCGAAACCACACCAGAAAAAGAAATGAAAGGAAACGTGGATGCCAAGCGAAGGCAGCCAAGCGAAACCAGTTCGAGAACGTCGGTCCAATGCGCTCCGGTATCGGAATTCTCCGTCCGTGAGTCATCTGTTGTTTATCGATTAAGGCTCTAACCGTTACAGCTAGCTCCAGCCAAGAGTGGAAAATAAACTCAATTTAACGCCAAGAATCTTACATGAGTATTGTGACAAATCGTGATCATCATCATCACTTAATATTTTAGGCTAATTGGTAAGTTCCTGGAAAGCCATAAGTCATTATTGTTATAATTTTGTCAGTATGTCATTATTTCACTGCTGTCCCTTAGTTGTATGCATATTCAAAGAAACACTCCCTATTTGGCTATTTAATTTGTTCAGACAAAACTTAGATTAAGAAACAAATTTATAACCATTGTTTAAGGAAGACCATGTAGTATTTTTTATTTCAATTATCCGGCAGTGTCGGCCGGTCAATCGCCAGCGATAATATAAAAAAACAGAGAAGATCATACAGCGAAAATTGTGAGTTCCAAGGAAGTTAAGTCTGATATATGAATGTGATCAAGACAAAACTTGAAATTTCTTCACTTGTGCTTCTTTCCTTTTTCTTACCGAATCTGAAAACAGAGGATATGTCTACTAAACAAATGCTTCCATGGTGGCGACTCTGTTTCTTGGTTGTGCGCTTTGTGCTTATCAGACGAGAAACGAGGCATCGTCTATCTGTGCATGGAGTGTGAGCTCGTTACGCACAGACAATGCGTCGAGCCATTCCTCAAGCACCCGTTTCAGTGCAATCACTTCATCAACTTCTTCATGGCTTCACCAATCTGAGCTGAAAATCACCACCATTGTCATTTCTGTCGAAAGCATCTCTCCTCTTTGTGTGCTCGTTGTACCATCTGCAACATTAGCATGGATATGGATTGTGTGAAATCTCCACCGCCGCTCACTGTTTTCCAACCGAAGCACCACAAGCATAGCCTCACACTCTTGTCAAGACTAGTCACTTCTACTTCCGCAATCCTTATGATGCTCCACAAAGATTGCATTGATCTACCGCGAGTCATAAGCATCAATCGTCATGATCATCGCATCTCTCATACTTTTCATCTTGGTCAAGAAGAAAGAGACTGGGAGTGTGGAGTTTGTCGGAAGATGATTGATTGGGTCTATGGAGCTTATACATGCTCTCGTTGTTGTCCTAGTAAAAAATTTTTTTAACTACCAAACATATAAAAATTCGTGAACCATATTGATGATGTGATATATGGAGCATGATTCCATGGTTTAAAGATTATATAAATTTTCTAAGGGAAATATTATGGTTAGTATTTTATAAAGCTTTTTACTGGGTTTTGTTGGTAGAAAATATTTGGCTACCGTCATATAAAGATCCACTGAAACAAGTTTTCCAGAAGGAACACGAAAACCGAGTAATTACTTATTGAATTAAGTATTACACACAAAATACTATAATAATTTGTCATTTAATAAAAAATCGGATTTTAAAAATCTACAAAGTACAAAACTCTAATCGTAATCCTATAAACTCAAATGTTCTCATTCAATCTAGAAACAGTTCAAACTAGTCAAAACTATAAAATGTACAAAACAGATATAAAGTCGTAAATTTTAAAATTAATTACCAAAGGCTACAGAAACTAAAAAGAATGAGATGGGATATTTAGAAAAGTAATAAAACAAAGAAGGTTTGGTATCTCCTTTTATAGACTATATATATATTAAGTTATTAACCAACATACGCCTAAACGATATTATTTGCAAAGTTAACTTTTGAAACAGAACCCTCACATTCAATTTTTCTCTAGTAGAAACTAGATAGACTAAACTAGAATTAACGTATTCGCTAATAGTTCCCTTTTTTTTTATAACTAAGGAAAGCAAACGTTTATCACAGGCAACGTTGTTCTCGAGACTTAAAAACACATTATCTCACGATTCTCACCACTAAAATAGAGCTTTTATAAATATAAGGGGACATTGACAAACATTTGTAGGCGTAAAATCTAGGTTAAATACACAAAATCATCAGTTTTCGAAATTTGTATATATGAAAATGGGGTTAACCATCTATTTCCCCCTGAAAAGTATCATATAGCATCAGTTCCACACAAAGTTTGATCCTCGTTCCAATTCCACCTCATTTGAAAATTAAATATCTGTTTCCCTCTGAGATCAAAGTTAAATATCAATTTCCACACAAAATCAAACTTAAATAGCTAATTGCACACGACGACAATTAGAATCGTTTCACTGTATACCAATTCATTATCAATCTATTCTTAACCCATTAAACACAATACTAAACCAGATTTAAACCGTCGATCTCGCCCCTCTCACGCGCTTCTTCCCCGATCAGTTTTTTTTTTGTTTTCCGATTACAAACGCCTCCTCCTTCTCTGCTCTTTTCTCTGCACTGCCACGCTTTCAACCCAATTACTCGAAATCAAAATCTCCCAAATCGCCACTCCAAGAACCCTAAAATCCCAGAAATTTTGTTTTTCCAAAATTCACCAAAAAACACAAGCTATTTAACTTTGATTTATGATTGGATAACCCCAATAGCTTCATCTACTTCCCGTTATTCTTCTATTTCTCTCGATGGATTCTTTTGTTTTCACAGAGGATAATTCGGCCAAAACCCATCATGTCAATCGAAAATCCTCGACAAATTGCTCATGAAGTTCGCCGATCTTAACGCTGACGAGTCCAAATCCACGAAGCGACGAAGAAAACAGATTTAAACTAGCAAACCAAACAAAACCGACATTTGTGTGCAAATATGTATAAAACTTTCATTTTGTGGGGAAATTGAACGATGCGTAAACGTGGATCTGATACTATATAAAACTTCTCAGGGGGATCTAGATCGTCAACCCATGAAAATGATTCCACAAGAAGAAAACAGATATTCTGTTATTGTACTTGATAGTGTGCAAAAGTATACACAATATGTCTCTCTAATTAAATTTTATTGTAATTGTTAGTGAACAGAATAATCAAAACCCAATAATCAACTGTCATTGGGTTTATATCAATATATTCTGTGAATGCTAAATTTTAATGCTTTGTCATGTTTAGAATATAAGTGTAGCTTTTCCTAGTGTTTTTATTTTAATAGAGTACCCGTGTGCACTAGTAATGTACATAATCTTAGAACATTTTACTATCTGAAATTTTATAATATTTAATTATATAGACCCAGTAAAACATACTTGTTTTACAGTAGCTATTGTCATTTTTATTTTTATTCAGTACTAAGTATATATGGGGCAAAACTAAATCCTATATCCATGAAAAGACTAAACTTTTGAAAACAACGATTAGTTAAAAGCTCCACACACTTACCTCAAAATTAAACGTATTGGAAAGTCTCCACAATAACCACCATCTCTTTCTTGGTCAACATCAGTCAACACAAAGTGGAAAAAAAAAGAAGAAGAAGATCATAGTCAGAAAAGAGTACAGGGCCTTCTTAGTAGTACTACTTTTCAAATTGAAGCCTAATTCGCCTTCCAAGTAGTCGTTCGCCATTTTTCAAACTAACTGCCTGCAAACACAAAACAAAAGAAGAAAAACATCACAACATAAGTAATACATATAAATAAACTCAACTTCGATTTGAAGAAAAATAATTGCATTTTACCTGCCGAGCTGCTTCTACAGAAGCAAATGTAACAAATGCATATCCTCTCCGTAGAAGAAGAAACAACCCGAGTACGCGTGCCAAAATTAAAAATTCCGAGTATGCCTTTACCTATTAGGGGAAAAACCCAAGTGTCAAGTTTCATGGAAACAACTTTAGTAAAACATTTCTATTACCACAGGATACAAATCTGAACTCGCTTAAAACAAAGAAAGCAACTAAAACACATATCTTTTACCAGAGCCAGAGGCAGAGGCAGAGGATGGCCTATGGGAACTCGCTGCTTCTGCTGAGACATCAGACGAAGAAGAAGAAACAACCCGAGTACGCGTGCCAAAATTAAAAATTCCGAGTATGCCTTTACCTATTAGGGGAAAAACCCAAGTGTCAAGTTTCATGGAAACAACTTTAGTAAAACATTTCTATTACCACAGGACACAAATCTGAACTCGCTTAAAACAAAGAAAGCAACTAAAACACATATCTTTTACCAGAGCCAGAGGCAGAGGCAGAGGATGGCCTATGGGAACTCGCTGCTGCTGCTGTCGTCACTAATGCTTGGAGTAAAAACAAGAAATGGAAATGTATTAGTTAGTAGTATTATTGAGAAGACATTCACAGCACAACAACAACCAAAACATTCCAGAACACAATAAAGGTTAGATTAAAGGACAGCAATTTCTTACGAGAGGCCGAGGCTGGCATGTGGGAACCCGCTGCTGCTGTTACCGATGCTTGGAGCAAAAACAGGAACAGTATAAGTAGTCTTTCTGAGAAGAGATTCACAACACAACAGCAACGAAAAACAAGAAATGTTTTATTAAAATAATATTTCTTACCAGAGGCTGGCATTTGGGAACTCGCTGCTGCTGGTAAAAAACAAGAAATGTATCAGTAAAGACATACAACAAGACAACAAATGTTTTATTGTGGCAATCGACAACAAACACAACGATTTGGTCTAAATACATACAATCATCGAAAACATGCTTGAAAAACATTATCAGCAACGTATTCTTGCCTGCATACACTACGTTGCTGAAAATCGTCCTGCAAATCGGCTGACTAATCAAGACCAAACCTATCTTCAAGCAGGTAGGATATAAAAGTTATAGAAAACCATTTTCAAGAAATCTAAATACATACAATCATCGAAAACATGCTTGAAATGACCAAAATCAATTGTAAAACTAAAAAATCAAATTTTAATGTTAGGTAATACTAATTAAATAGAAAACACGCCAAAGTATAACTATATACAAATCTGGTACAACTAAAACCTTGGGTATAACTATGAGTAATTTTGGCGGCGCAAAAAAAAAAAACGGCGCATATGTTAATTTGGTGGGCCCACTATAAAAAAACAGTGCACATGTGTTTGTTTTTATCTATTTTTCATTTAAGTAAGAAAACTACAGGAGAATCTGTTTGTTGCCTTTGTACGATAAACTGTTTAAATTACGCTTAAGTGATTATAATGATAATAAAACGTCCAAAATTCATGTTTAAGTTGTAAAACAATGTGCTTAAAACTTTGGACAAACTCCAAAGACATCAAATTCCTCCAAAGACACATATGCCACAAGTTTTACACACACATTACATAGCAGACAAGTGTACATAAACATGGACTAGAAAAAAACATGAATGCCCAACAAAGCCATAAGCTGTGACACAAACTCTGGGTGTCCCGGCCATGCTGCTCCAGTCACCAGATTCCCGTCAGTGAAGCATCGGTGGATTGGATCAGGTTCAAGCCAAGTTCCTCCTCCAAGCACCACGTTCAGTTTCACCGCTGGATAAGCAGTGCATTTCCTTCCCTGCAACATCAAATCAGATCCAGCAAATTTCAATACATTCTACAAACTGTAGCGACCAAGAAAAAGAGAGAGCATAGTTTATACACAGGAGCTACGAAAGACCAATACTGACCTTGAGGAGACCGGCAGCAGCTAAGATCTGTTGTCCGTGGCATATCGACGCAACTGGCTTCCCGGAATTCATAAACTCTTTAGCAATGTCAAGGACACGCTTGTTCAAGGCCAAATACTCTGGAGCTCTGCCTCCAGGAATGACCAGAGCATCATAACTAGAAGAATCTAGGCCATCAAAATCAGCAGTCAAAGCAAAAGTGTGGCCTGGTTTCTCACTGTAAGTTTGGTCACCCTCAAAGTCATGGATTGCTGTTGGGCATCGATCACCGGCCTTCTTCCCTGGACAAACCGCATCTACTTCACATCCCAAAGCTTGAAGCGACTGAAATGGGACTTTGACTTCATAGTCTTCCATATAATCCTATAAAAGGTCCAAAATAAATTAATTGATCAAGCATGGTTACTGATTAGATTGAGCCAAAGGTCTCGCTTACCCCACAAAGAAACAGGATTCTTTTATCTGCTCCACTTGTTCTGCCGCCCAGAGCCATCACAAAAAGCTGGATAAAGTTAGGATGGCCCTCGTACGTGGCTGCAGTAATCAAACCGCCATCAATGACACAAACACCAGGCGTTATTGGCTCCACCCACTCGGCCCCTGCAGCGATAAGGGCAGGTCCAAGAGTTGCATAAGCTGTGCAGTTGCGACCATTGACTGCGTCTGCAGCTGCCAATATCAACTGCCCGTGGCCGATTGAGGCTATGGGCTTTCCAGAGCTTGAAAACTCTTTAACCAGCTCAACAACAGATGCATTCAACGCCAGGTATTCTGGAGCTCGTCCTCCTGGGATGACCAATCCGTCGTAATTGCTGAGGTCAACTTCATCAAATGTTGCATTCAGCGTGAAATTGTGACCTCGCGACTCGGAATAGGTCTGCAAGTGCTCTAACAAATCTAAATCAGCAGTGGATTTTTACTGAAAAAGTCAATAAAGTGTTGAACAGCTTCGGATTCCGATTTAGAAGAGAAATTACAAGTTTCAAAGGAACACTAAAAACCCAGAAGAACCCGAAGCGATAAATTTATCATCTAATTCGTAGCTCAGTTGAAAACGAAGCAGCATTTCTAAATTGAATTCTAAAGGAGCGTATCAGATAGACCACACGTCGCTACAAATCGAGATCGAGATCGAGAGAGAGAGAGAGAGAGACCTGGTGGCCACAGAAATCGTGAACGGCGGTGGGGCAAGAGTCACCAGCCTTTTTTCCGGGGCAGACGGTATGGACTGAGACTCCGAAAGCTTGCAAAGCCTGGAACGGGACCATCACCTGAGAGAAGAAGAATCGAATTGTTACATATATATATAAAGAAGAACGAAGGAAGAGAATTTAAGAAAGGTAGAAGAGGAAGAAGAAGACCTCGTAGTCTTCCATGTAGTCACCGCACAAGATCAAAACAGTTCTCGAATTCGCCATTTTCAGCTACACTGCACAGAGAGAGAGAGAGAGAGAGAGAGAGAGAGAGAGAGAGCAGAGAGAGAGAGCAGAGAGCAGAGAGACTGTTTGCTTAAAATTTGGAGAGATATGAGTATGACTGACATTTCTGGAGAGATCTGGTCACGGCGACGTTTAGGGACGAGAGTGGAGCACGCGTGGTTTCATTTTCCCGCACGTATCGCATTAAAATTATAATAGACTTGTTTTTTAAAAAACGTGAACGGCAGGATTCGAACCTGCGCGGGCAGAGCCCACATGATTTCTAGTCATGCCCGATAACCACTCCGGCACGTCCACTCTTGTGTTAATTGACATCCTTCTTATTATATATATATATTCATTTGAAAAAATCTTTCACGCGAAGAACAAAGCCGCCCAATCACAAATATGAAAGGAAGCTGCCAAGTTGAATGATAGAAAGTGGAGAAAATTTGATAAAACTGAAAAGTAACAAATCACAATGAACTAAAATACCAAAATCATGTACTTTGCAACCAATAATTTTGACTTTTGCTCTTAATGTTAAATCTTCTGATATAAAACAGAGTCAAAACATGATGGAATCGGAATCTGATACGAGAAGCCTATTTGGGATTTAACCATCTTCTTTCTTTCTCCTAACTCTCACATTGCCGATATAAACAACTGAATTCTAGCCTGTCCTCGTTCCTTCTCCTCTGCTCCTTCAACATCTCCAATGTTGTCATGATATTCCTGTCAAGGAGCTTACTTATGTTAGCAAAAACGGCAACAAGGAAAAGATAAAATCGGGTCGCAGAGTGTACAAGTTAAAACATATATGGTGTGAAAAAGAGAGATTCATTTCCATATCAAAGTCAACACATTGATTAATTGCTGTAGAGACTACTTTAAGGTGATAAAAGAGAACCTGAAGTATCTCCTTCACATCGCTTTTACTGAGCTTTTGTTGCTTCAACAGCAGCTCAATCCGCGCTCTCATTCCGGAATGCCTACACGTAAGGATTTTTTTACAGCTTAGTATGCAAGAAACTAAGCTTAGGAATGCATCTCAAAGGTGTTTTAAAGGACGAGGGGCTTACTCAGAACACCAAATATGGCCCAGAATAACAGCAACAAGCTGCAATTTCAGAGCTACCATTACTCAGGGTTAAGAAACAAATAGACTATAACAAGACAAATATCTCATTCTTAAACTAAACTTAGTCGAACCTGAAGACTGTAGAGGCCTGACTCTAACTTCCGATTATATTTTTCATCTTCATCCAACTGGAAAGCAACACAGTGGCATCAATTCATAAACAAACAAGTTCAAACTTGAATGAAAACACTATACTATATTGAGGATAAACTGAATTACCTCAAAATCATCAAGCTCAAGTTGGTCTAATCTCTCGGCCGCTGATCTAACCCTATCAGAGTATCTGCCAAGTGCAAAGACACAACTTTAAGATAAGTACTAGTGAATGCTTACTACACTCAAGAGATACATATTATAACCAAGCAATGACGCAAAGGAATGTTGGCTCTTTAGTCAGATGCTCAAAATGAAATAACTGAAGAGGAACAGAACATTGATATTACCTCATGTATAGTTCCATAAGGCGATCGATCTTCTCATATTCGTTCTCTACGAACTTGCTTAGCAAACGGTCTCTTCTAGAACCCCTAAGAATCCCAGCTGAAAAAAACCAATGAATTAGCATGCAAGCACAAGACATTTCTTTTACATGAACATATCACTTGAACTCTTACCAAACAATGACGCAATCAGCGAAATAACGCGCTCCTCTAGCTCCTCCTTATACCGTTCCCTTTTGATCCTCTTGTTAAGCGGAATCTAAACATTTAAAGAGCTAAACAAAATCACTATGAAAGCAACATTTCAACATTTTCTAACGGAACATACAGAAAGATGCTCAGAAAAGAAGAAAGTGGGATTGAAAACTTGCCTTACCCATGAAAGCAGCAAATGCTGTTTTCAGTCCCATAACATCTAAAAACCTCTCACATGCAGGTGGATAATTGGTCATGGCGAAGTCGAGAGCTCGAATTGCAGACCCGTAAGCATATTTCTTCTGCTTCATGATGATAATCATCAGCTCAACTCCTTCCGCATTCACGAACCTCTCCTTGTTCTCCAATGGCATCAAGAGGCAACAAAGACTATCGAATAGATTCTCTAACATCTCTTCCTCGTCAGGATTTTTGGGATCCTTGGACTTATACATCGCCACACCCTCGAGCAGAGCGTCTACGCCATTCATTTGCCCTAGCCGTTTCTGGTTCGCCGTGCTGTTTTGCAGCAGAATCGCCAGAATCTCAGACGCGTACTGCTTAATACCCTCGAACTCCCTCACCTTGATCTTCACAAGAAGCCACCGCAATAGCTTCGTCCGTTCACACACCATTTCAGCTACAGCCGGCTTCACTTCCACCAAATTCTCAATCACCGTCAAGGTTGCGTATATAGCCGTTGCCTCATCTGGGTCTGCTTCCGATAACCGGTTCATATTCTGAACCAAGAGCTCAAGCACATTGTTTTCAACCAGGGCGTCGACTAGCACACGCGCCGGCTCGTCGTTATCCTCTACGGCATCTTCGTCAGTCAGATCCTGAAGAAGCTGAACAACATCGTTGGCGATATCGGCGTTTTCATGGGAGAGGAGATTCACAATCGAGGAAACCGTATTCGAGGCAACAAGGTCCGGGTAAAGCTCCGGAGCCCCGGCGAGAACCTTGAGCTTTTGCAAATCATCGTGTAGGTCAACCTCCGAGTCTGCGAACTTTTCAGGATTCTCCACATACTTGAGCCGAGCAGCTATGTTGTCCCTGAGACGCCGCTCGAAGGATAGGACAAGCTTTTTTAGGGTTTTAAGATCAACTGCCTCTACTGGATTATGCGAAGAATTCTCAAGTGCTTCAAGGAGGGAAAGATCTACAGTGTTTGATTCGTAGCCGTCTGAGGCTCGAAACGCCGGCGGCGAGTTGTGCCCGGCGTCGATTGCTTTCCGTTTTCTGGCGTGATTTGAGACTTCCATGACTAAAACTCTTCTTCTCCAACCAGATTTTGCTTTAGAGGCTTTAAAATAGGTGAAGATCATGGACTTTATTATTTGGGCTTTAATTTATTAAAAGCCCAAATTTCAAGCAAGACTTTCATTAAATTTCTTATTTTTTGAAACATGATAGATATAATATACATGATTTATGAAAAGGAAGAGAAATAAACCCCACACACTAAGCAAAATTAGATCGTCTTCTCTCTTTCTCTCTCCGCCGCTGCGTAATCTCTGATTTATGGTTCTCTGTTCGTCGGCGGGAGAGTTCGAGAAAGCGTGAAGATGGGATTTCTCTCCAACAAAATCTCCATCGATGAAGTGAAACCAGGCGATCACATCTATTCATGGCGTCAGGCCTATGTCTACGCCCATCATGGTATCATCATCTCTCTCTCTCTCTCTCTCTCTTCATTGTGATTCCCTATTTATAGATTACATACATTTCACATTTCATTGTGATTCTAGATGCTTCTATTTCAATCGCAGATATCTCAGTTCGATTAACTAATTAGATTCCAAATTGGGGAAGAATAATAATATGATTTTTCTGTTTCGATTTTGATTCAAATAAAGCTTTAGGAGATTACTATGATAATGATTTTAAGTATACAATTATTGTTGATAGAAGGCTAAATAGTGATCCTTGATCGCTGTGAAGGAATGTGGTATTAATAATTGACATTGACAGCAACCTCAATGCTAACTTCTCTAGTGTTGTTTTAGACTCGATGAGGCTCTCTATTGGTTATTGGCTGGTTTAAAATTTTGTTAGGATCTTCTCTTTTGTGATGTTACTTATCTTTGGGTATGGATTTGCAGGAATCTATGTAGGTGATGGACAAGTGAACCATTTCACTCGTGGGGATGGCCAAGAGACTGGAACTGGGACTTTCTTGGACAAGATCATTGTTAGTTCATCCCCAAATCATGGAGACAGCCCATGTCCTAACTGCGGAGATAGATCCAGCAAGGTTGGTGGTGTAGTCTCTTCTTGTCTCGACTGCTTCCTCGCTGGAGGTGATCTCTACGTCTTCGAGTACGGTGTCTCTCCTGCTGTTTTCCTTGCCAAACCTCGAGGTGGCGTGTGCACGATAGCGTCTTCAGATCCTCCAGAAGAAGTCATTTACCGTGCAAACTTCCTCTTGCGGAATGGTTTCGGTGTTTACAATGTTTTCAAGAACAACTGTGAAGATTTCGCCATCTATTGCAAGACTGGTTTGCTTGTGGCGAACACTGATGTGGGAAGGAGCGGTCAAGCCGCTACAATGGCTGCTGCTGCCAGCGTTGTTCTTTCTTCACCACTCAGGTTTGTTACAGGTTTCGGTGGTTTGGCTGTGGCTGGCTATGGCATGTACTGCGTCGGTCGCTTGGTGTCAGACATTGGCATGCGATGGGATGTCAGCAAGGTCCCTGTGGAGAGACTAGTTGCTGATATGGATGATATGCCTGGGATGGAAAGTAAACCGGAGGACAAGGAGACGACTTAACCGCTATTTGTTTCAGACTGGTCCGGTTTGGGACTACTGGGATTGATTTCTGATTGTAACTGTTGTGGAGTTAAGTAAGAGAACATGCTCAATGCTGTATCGAATTGTACAACTTCATTTATTATGTTATTATGATGAAACTTGGCTTATGGATAAGCCTGAAGGACGATTATTCACTTTGTTATATACACAAATGTAAATCGAGCAAAGTGATGTTTTTACATTTATAACAAGCTTTGAAAAGAATTTCTCAATCGTTGCCTTGTGGAAAGTTCACCAAGTAAATAGCAACCAGAGTGACGGCTGCTCCGACCAATTGCAACCAGGAGAAAGTCTCATCAAGATACAGATACCTGTTAGAATACGAACCAACGAGTAAACAAACTTGTGATCAGAAAGAATCATGGAATTGTTGTTTGATGACGACTTTAGTCTTACCCAAAGATTGAAGCAAACATTGGTGTCAAGAAAGTGAGTGAACTGAGTTTAGTTAGGCTTCCTGCAAAACGTGAGACATCATAAAAACAATCAGAAATCGGAAACCGAAAGCAGTGATACTATCACGAGGAGAGGAGGCAGCGAAATCGAACCTTTAGTCGCGCTGTAGAAATAAACACCGTAGCTAATGGCACTGCCAAAAATGGATGTGTAGAGAAGTGCTATGACATCATTTGTGGTTAGCTCTTGAAAACCGCCATTAAAAACCGGGTCATTGTTTATAATGGAAATCGCCAAAAGAGGAAGGCCACCTATTACCATATGCTGCAGACAAAATTAGCTCTTGTAAGAAGAACTCTCAAAGACAAGAAGTAAATTTTGAAAGGATGGAGCATCATTACCCAACCGGTTGCCATAATTGGGTCTGAGTATTTTGAGACCCAACGGACCATTACTGTGCCAATAGCCATGCTCTGAGCCGCAAGAAGCATCCACCACTCTCCACTTCCCCACAAGGAAAAGCTATTACCATCTGAAGTAACTGACGGAACCTGTAGTGAATCAGACATACATTATCCTCCAAGTTGCAACAACACTATCGAGAACCTAGCTCGGTCTTGGCTTAGATCATGAATATGGAGAAATATTATACCTCAAGAAGCAAAAGTCCAGCAACCCCAAGAACCAAACCTCCAGCTCTCACTATTCCAATGGACTCGCCAAACAAGAAAGATGCTAATACAGCTACAGTCAGTGGCTGCGAATCAATTATAACCTGCAGCGGTAGAGGAAACAAAGAAAGTCTCAAACTTTTGGTCATTTTAGGACAAGAGTACAAGGTAGTAGATAGAAAACTTCCTTACACTTCCTAAACCAGCAGAGGTCCTCTGTAATCCTTGAGCAAGAAATCCCTGAAACATCATCATCACCATTCACCATCATTATCATTCCGAGAAGAATTTATCAAGTTTTAACTCTTAGAGGTCAGGTCAAGTAAGCAGACCTGGAAACAAGTGGCGTCCACAAGAGCAAAGAGAGCAATAGAGAGCCAAGCATTGATTCCTTTAGGCAAAGGCCTGCCTCTGTAAACCGCAAACGCAACCAGCAACAAACCGGCCGGAATTAACCGAAAAGCAGCGACGAAGAAAGGACCGGTTATCGGCAATACCTCTTTCATCGCCACCATCGCCGTCCCCCAGAAAAAGAAGGGTGAAATCAGAACCGTCCATTCGAGCAACGATCCATCTCCGCCGTTCAAGATTCCGGAGCTCTGATCTTCCTCGTCTTCTCCGTTATAGACGCACTCCACGTTTGATCCCATTCCGACGCAATCTACAGACGGAGATGAAGATGAAGATGACTCAGTCTCCTCCGCATTTTTGTTGCTTGTGGTGCTTCTCCGGACGACGGAATCTCCATAGATTCGACGTTTACCGATCACACCAGTGACCAGATTATGCTTCGAGCCGAATTTGCTATGTCGCAAAGGTTTAATCCAAGTGTTGGATGGATACTTGTTTCCACAATTCAAATTCGTTCGTTCGGTTATAGAGAAGCAATAGTTAGGAGAAGCAAAGAAGCAGCTAGAAGAAGAAGGAGAAGAAGAAGAAGCGATGACCGACCATGGCCACTCCATTGGATGCTTGCTTGTGTTTACAACAAGAGAGAAAGGATAAAATTTGTATCTTTTCGAGTTAACAGAGAAGTAATGGCCACAAGATTTTAAGTGTTTTTCATCAGAGAAACCAAAAGATCATTATATGTACACACATGTGTATGCATCTACACTTGCCATCTGAGGCATCGTCACAAAGAAGAAAAAAAAAAGCTTTTGATTACTTCCATGACTGACTCTCGAACGTTCTTCTAGAAGCTGCTTCTTCTGATTCACCCTGAAATAGTCCTGCCATGAAGAAAAAGGTGAAAACTTGGGTCCTTTTGAAGAAGAACAAACAACCCTGAGAAATTAGACAACAGCCATTTCATTTCACCTTGAAACCTCAACTTCGAGTGAGAAACTCGCGAATGGAACCAGCCTTTCCACGCTTGCTAGCCTGCGTATTTTGATAAGTGTAAAGAAAATAGCTGGATGATCTCTAGATTATTGATGATGCAAAGATGATTTTGATTGAAACCTTTTCATTGATAAACAGGTCCTCTGCAACGGCTTCCCTTTGCTTCCTCTTCTTCTCTTCTTTCATAAACTCTGCCACTTCACCGCTATCATACTCTCTGCCATCGCCAACAACAAACGGTTAGGTATAGAAAGAGGACAAAACATTAGGGGATAACGAGCAAGAAAAAGAAAGACCCGAGATTTACTTGTATGGATCTTTGGCGAAAGGTATTAGGCTACTGAAGCTGTTTCCGGATGTAACATGTCCCTAACAAAGCAAATCATTATGTCACCAACATAATAACATTTGTCCAGAATCCAAAGGTTTCTGTCTTACCTTTCTGAATCGCTTGAAGTCAACAACTCCTTCCTCTCCTGTAGACCGAACATTTCTCATTGATCGCAAATCCCTAACAATAAGATCTTGAGTGTAGATAATCTCCGACTTCCCAGATTCAGCCTCTTCATTTCGATCCCTTCGGATTGTCACATCAGGGACACTATCACTTGGCTTCTTCTCATCACTGTAGCCTTTCATTTCGGTATCTGCCGTTAAGTTCACGCTTTTAAACTCATTCACATTCATAGTTTCTTCCAATATCGTAACGGGACTCTCACTCTCCTCTATTACTATAGCAGCAGGCTTCTCTGGTGTTTCTACCTTTTCTGTCGCATCGATCATATGAACTGATGATGTTGCCTCTTCCTCTTCCGCATCAGAATCTGCTACCACTGTCTCGTCCGTAGAGCACGATGATGAAATCACAACTACAAACAAGAAACGTTTCAAGATAAGAGTTCCACGATGATTCATAATTCCAAAGAAAAGCAAATAAATTTGGCATTGAGTGTGTATTCACCAGAAGGAGGTATCAGCGAAGTAGAAGGTAGGTTTCCGGACAAGATAGCGCATACTAAATCCATCTCGTTCACTCTAGATAACAGACTGAGATGCTTCAAATGGCCAAATCTGTCTCCTGAACTTTTTGGGATGACACATATCATGCGGTTAGTTTCTCCATCCTGAGAATCCTGCAAAGTTGATTATAGTTGTTACGCCTACTTACAGATAGACCAAATGAGCAAAACTGTATAACAAAGCACAAACCTGACTCATGGAGCTAATATCTGCTACGGCAACAGTCTCTGCCCCACATACTTTCATTAACGATGAGAAGCTACTTCCAAATCTGTACTGCATAAAGAAGAAAAAAAACAAATATGACAAAAACGAAAGAGACTGTAATCTCTTATTCATATCAATAATTCAGTCAAATTCTTTTTTAGACAAATTAGAGATTATACCGTGTCTGTTGGTTCCAACACAAAGGTGAATCCTTCTAGACAATTCTCACGGACGATTGGCTCCATGACATCCACCAAAGCTTCTTCCACCATCACTGATGGTCTATACCTGAAATATCATTTGCATGTCAGTAACTGAATAGTTTGTTATACAATTTGAATTAACATTAAGATTATAAGATACTCACTGACTGTTTCCAGGAAATTCGCTGCGGATACTTTTCTCTGCGAGAAGCTATACAAACAACTTAAGTTAATTAAAACCCATCAACAAACAACTAGCAAAGAGTGGCAATGAAATTCTCAAACGTACCTTAACCCAATTCGTCAGAATGATTGGTTTTTTGGCTAAAATTGCATTAACCAAAGCTTCATTCACTTGGATAAGTGGATCAATAAGCACATGAGTGCACTCCTCACTCAAGGTTGTAGCAACATGAGCACCTGAATATCAACATATTTGAAACTAAATACATGAACCAATTTTACTTGCTTTAGGAATGAGATAAGATTTTCACAAACCGATTGATGAAACTGCATCTTGTACTGACTGATCCACCTTAAAGGTCTTAGAGGAAGGGCAGATGTAAAACACCAGAGGAAATAAAGACAACCTGAAATTATTTTAATTTGAAATAGGAACGGATATAGGCCATCATATTACATGAAAATACAACCAAAATTAGAGAAAAAAAAAAACATCAGATTGAGTAGCCAGGAATACCTGTAAGTTGCTGCACCAGTACCAAATGTGATAATATCTCCATCTCTGAGAATTTTCTCCTTATTAGGTAGCTCATGAACTTTGTCTTTTGTCCCGAGGTCAGTTTTGACAAAAGTCCCATACTTTGAACAATCTTTGACACGGATAACAAATGATTTGTTCCTCCGAGAGGTTGAAACAGCTGTTGACTCCAAAGTTAACTCTGCATGGATCCTAGAGACCCCCTTATCCTTATTGATAATTATATCACATCCTACAGAAAAAGATATTCCATTGGCACTGATTTAACATGATAATCCGAACAAACAAGTAAGAAAATGAAGAACTAATAGCAACAATACCTTTTCGACCAATCTTGTAGTTCCCTTTTGAAAAGATGTAGTATTTCTCTTCACCTGAAGACACAGACTCAACTCATTTCACAACTAATCAAGGGGGAAAGCAATCGAGATTCTTTGAAAAGCAAGATTAAAGCTAACACAAACTTACTTTTCTAGCAAAACCCAGAAGAAATTTGGGGATTTTTTCTAACATTGATCAGACAACAGTAATGAAAAAAAGCAAAAGAGTCACTAAAAATTAAGGGTCATCACTGAACAAAATGAGATTTTGGGTCTTTCAAAGAATAGAACATAGTTGAGAACTGCAATTACTGGACCAAAATTTTCGTAATGGTGTAGGAAGCAATCAAATTCGCGTTTCATTTGCAAGCTCTCTATGAAAGGCTGTACATTGTAGATAAAATGGGCTACATACTGCGACAGAATTTCTAAAAAGGTGCAATTAATCGAATCTAATGGGTAAAAAACCTGAGAGAGGATCAACGGGAAAGAGACTCCAAACCATCGATTCGCTCCAAGAAATTGTATTCGAAAGGGTTTTTCTACTCTCGATTCATCAGAATTTTTGCTGGGTTTTAAGGAAACGTTTTCGACAAAATAAGAAAAAAGGAGACCAGTTTTATATCTCAACCGTTCGAATCGATTTTAAAAGCAAACCGGATATTTTCGGTTTATCATGGTTTCGAATAATCTGAAGCGCATTGATCTGTGTGGGCAAAACAGAGGTCGAAAACAAATCCCATTCTTTGGAACTGCAAACCAGTAAGCTCTTTCACTTCTTTCTTGTCGAAATTTATTCATCATAGGTGTGTTTTAGAGTTTCGGTGAAGTTGGAAATGTATTCATTTTTTTTTTTTGTTATCCTGAAGTAGTTTCTCTGTCTCTGTTCTCAATTTCTCATCAAGGTGTGAGATGCAATGATGTGGATTCCTTAACAATTTGGTGTAAATTTTTGGGACTCATTAATGTATTTTCTAGTTTTGGAGATTGAACGATTTCGGCAATATTTGACTGTGTTGTTAATGCCCATAAGGTGTTTGTCAAATTGCCTGAATTTGGAATCAGTTTTTGATCAAATACATTTCCTGTAAGAGGCTTAGTCGATTCGTTTTCATTTCATTCCAAATCACTCGACTTTTCAGTTTCTTAGATGATAATATCGGCAATTTACCATTGTTTTCAGCTAATGGGTGTTTGCATTTGTAGGTTACTACCTACTTGGCTATTCAAGAAAGATTACAGCATATGAATCTATGGCATATGCAACAGGAATGACACTTGCTTCAAGGACTATCTTCCCTATTTGTTCCAAAACCTTCTTATCTCCATTACGTGTGGCTTCCACTTTCTTCACAAGTATCCAAGTTCATCACCTTTTCTCTGCTTCTACAAATCCTCTCTTCTCCTCTGTCAAGAGTTGTTCAGTTCACTCTACTTCTTCATCTCTTGAGACAGAAAACCAAGCACTTTCTCGCCCTAATGTAGTCGATATACTGGAAGAAAGAGGACTCCTCGAGTCCATCACCAGCGAGAATCTCAGGTCTGCTTGTTCTGATCCTAGCGTAGCTCCTCTAAAGGTCTACTGTGGGTTTGATCCAACGGCTGAGAGTTTACACTTGGGTAATCTACTTGGTATCGTTGTCCTTTCTTGGTTCCAAAGATGTGGACATGAAGCCGTTGGTTTGATTGGTGGTGCCACAGGACGAGTTGGTGACCCATCTGGTAAAAGTTTAGAAAGACCTGAGCTTGACACCGATACATTGGAGAAGAACATTTCCGGGATTAAAAACATCGTTGTCAAGATTCTTGGTCGCAACCCGAGCTCTTATGTGATTCTTAATAACTATGACTGGTGGAAAGATGTGAAAATGCTCGACTTTCTGAAAGATGTCGGTCGGTTTGCTAGAGTTAGCTCTATGATGGCAAAGGAGAGCGTGAAGAAGAGATTAGAATCAGAGCAAGGTATGAGCTACACTGAATTCACTTACCAGTTATTGCAAGGCTATGATTTTGTTCACTTGTTCAAGAAGGAAGGGATCAATGTTCAGATAGGTGGGAGTGATCAATGGGGTAATATAACAGCTGGGACTGATTTGATCCGGAAGATTCTCCAAACGGAAGAAGCAGCTTACGGACTAACGTTTCCTCTCCTGTTGAAAAACGACGGGACGAAATTCGGGAAATCAGAAGATGGAGCAATCTGGCTATCTCCTTCCAAGTTATCGCCTTATAAGTTCTATCAGTACTTCTTCTCTGTTCCAGACGTTGATGTGATACGCTTCTTGAAGACTCTAACTTTTCTGAGTTTGGATGAGATAAAGGTCTTGGAAGATCAGATGGGGAAACCAGGGTATGTCCCTAATACTGCGCAAATCAAACTCGCTGAAGAAGTAACCCGATTTGTACACGGCGAAGAAGGTTTGAAGGAAGCCATTAAAGCAACAGAAGCTCTACGACCAGGAGCTGAGACAAAGCTTGATTGGAACTTGATTGAGAGGATTGCAGAGGATATACCTTCTTGCTCACTGCCTATTGATCGAGTCACGGGTTTTTCGATTGTGGATGTATCGGTTTCTGCAGGATTGTTTGAGAGCAAATCTGCTGCAAAGAGAATGTTGAAGCAAGGTGGGATATATATGAACAATGAGAGAGTTGATGATGAGAATAAGAGAGTTGAAGAAGAAGATATTGTTGAAGGTAAAGGTCTTGTTCTCTCCTCAGGCAAGAAGAACAAAGTGGTCGTTAGAATTTCCTGAATGTTTTTTTCACAAAACACCACCATTCTTGTATTTCTCTTCACCACATAGCATTCAAAAGTAGCTTGTTTTTTTTGTAAACCTTCACTATATTTCATCTTCATTATCAATTCTCATACACCTTTTCAGTCAAAAGCTAAAAAACTTGAAACGAAACTTGGATTGAGCACCATGAAAGCTTATTGGAGAATGCTTGAGTACAATATCGAGAATGCTACCAGTAACTAAAGAACAAACAAGGTATCTTCTGGGATTTCAAACCAAGAAAAAACATCTTCAACAGCTATTCCAGATTGACAGAACAATGGAAAATATCGGATCGAGTTCTATGCTGCAGCAACAAAATTAACATCTTCGGTTACATTAGCTTCAGAGTGCATCTCTTTAACTGCCCTTATTAGACCCTGAGTAATCGCATTGAGGTGCAAGCCCTTCTGTTTCATCTCCTCAGACAGCATCTCTGCTTTTTCCCAATCCAAAGCTTTGAGGCAGAATGATTGTATCAGCTTATTATACTCATCGGCATTAGGCTTCACACCAAAAGATTCCATTTCACTCAAAAGTTTAAGAGCTTCGTCATATTCTTCGATCTTGCAGTAGCCTCGGACGAGCGTGTGATACGTCACAGGACTAAGCGTCTTATGTTTCTTTTTCGCTTCCGCTAGAATCTCTTGAGCTTCCTTCATAAGCCCTCCTTTAGCATACCCGCTAATAATGACTGTGTACGTGTACACATCCGGTTTCAAACCTCTACTCTCCATCAACTTCAAAACCTCTTTTGCTTCATCAAGATCTCCAGTTCTCGAACAACCATGCACAATCAGATTGAAAACCGCATTCCCAGGAGCAGGCCCTTTAGCAATCATATCCAAAAGCAAAGCTTTAGCGTCTTTAACGTTTCTCATCCTGCATAAACTATGGATAACATCAGAAAACGGTTTGATCCCATGTCGCCTAGCTTCTCCAGTTAAATCAGCCAACATCTCCTGAGCAAATGCGACAGTCCCATCATTCTTGCATAGCGCACTTATCAGAGTAGCTACAGTTTTAGGAGGCGGGAACTTCTCTTTTGCCTTTGCCAATTCGTAGACCGAATAAGCCTCTTCTGCCTTCCCTTCCTTACAAAACCAAGATATGATGTTACCAACCTGGTCTCCCTCTGGTAACACACCACTCTTAAGCATTTTCTCGCATACAGAGCATGCCCATTCCATAAAGGACCGCTTACAAAGCGCCTCCAATGTCACATAATAAGTTTGAGCGTTGGGAGTGAAGCCAAACTCTTCGGTTTTACTAAACACTTCAAAAGCAGCTTTGGATTTGCCAAGCTTCCCAAACAAGGCTATCAATTCATTCATGATCTCCAAATTCAAAACAGTACTATTCTCATCCTCACCAATCTCTTTAACCAAATCCCACAAACCATAAGCATCCAATCTACGTCTATCACCAGAAATTACTGCAACGAGAGATTCTACAAGTTGTGTGGTAACACTAATCTCTTCTTTCTTAGTGGCCCACTTCAGAAATCTAATCAAATTCTTACCTGAAATTCCTGGGGATTCAAACACTCTGACCACAAGATCCAAGTGTAAATTGACATCAAGCGCCTTGAGACCAAACTCCAAGGACTCCTCATCGCTCCGTAACAAAGATAGCACAGATTCCAACTTTTCGTCGTCAAATTGGGTTACCTCGTCAGCCAGAGGATCCTCGACTTCTACAACGGATCCATCGTCAGAAGCTTCAATTGCTACAATTTCTGAATCTCCATCTTCACCAACACCAACAATGGCTTCCGCGGAATTACCATTTGCACCAAAATCGCCACTTTCGGAAAAACCCAAATCGGAAACATTCGATTCTTCGTGGGTAAGCTCTGCGACTGAAGAGACTGGGATCTCATCTGTAGGTAACGAGACTGGGTTCTCTTCCGTAGGGCTCGCGGAGAAGAACCTCAGGTTTCTGGCAGAAGCATTGCCAGACGAGTCGACATTTGAGAATCTGGAAATGGATGTTAGCGATGGAGTCTGGGTCTTCTTCTTCGAGATTCGAGTGACAGCGAGATTACGAGACGCATTTTGCGATCTCCAGAACACAGATCTCCACATTTCTGCTTTCTCCCTGAGAATATCTTCACCAGCGGTTTCTGATTCTAAACCCAAAACCCTATTCTCTCTCTCTCTCTCTCTCTCTCTCTCTCAGTTTCGATTTGTTAGCATTGATGAATTTAAGGAGATAACTGGGATGAAGAAGAATAGGAGGACTTTTGTTGCAAAAAAATAGTTCTTATACTTCGATTTAACCAAATTAAATTGTTTATTACCCAATCAGAACCAAAATGTTTCAAAAACAAAGTGAACCGGAACCATGCTGATATCAATTTCGGTTCGACAGAACCCAATTCAAATGGGAACCACACTCAAACCAAATCCAAATCACATCATCGCCAATTGCAATCTCAACTAACCGGTTCTCAACCGAAGCAACTTCAAGAAGGCAAACACCAAAGAGAGCACTTGCAACGAAACCAACATCAACAACAAAACCGCACCCAAAAACGCAAAAATCTGCCAAGAACCATAAACATAAACCTCAACAAATCTCCCAATCTTCACTTTCCACCGTCCGGTATAATACCGGTTAACATCCTCGATAGTCTTATCCAAGAAGCCTACTTTGGTCAACCTCACGGATTTGCTCATACCATTCCACATCTCTGCAGCTTCTTGATCACTCTTGAGACGGCTCACAAGAACGCCTTGTTCTCTCAGCAACCTAACGTCTTCTTCAGAATCGATGATTCCGTTTATCAGCTCTGTGTAACGAGTGAACACCAGTGGTCCCGAAGTGTTCGAAGCTTCGTAAGCAACGAGGTTTCGTAGAACGGTTTCTGTGTTGATGTCTAGATTTATCACTGGGAGGTGAAACTGACCGGAGTTTGAATCGAATGCTACCGTCGAAATGTTACCATTTTCTGTTGGTTTGAATCGAACTCCGGCTTTGTGGAGATCGGAGACTGATGGGATTGTGAGTTCCTCGACGAGAGGAGGATTTTCGATGTCGGGTATCGAAGCAGATGATGATTCTTGTCTTGTTGTTGCTTCGTTTTCTTGTCTGGTGAATAGATAATCGGCAGAGAGTTTCAGAGCGACGAATCCGGGAAGATTTGATATGATTCTCAATGGAAATCTCAAGATAATATCCGCAGATCGAGATGCGAAAACCCTTTTAAATTGAAGCTTGATTCCTTGCAGAAACCTACTTGCTCTGTTTCCGCCATTGTCATCTGCTCTGTTTTCTTCTTCGGCCTCTTCTTCTTCTTCGATTCTTGGAACGATCATCTGATACAAGAAATCTAAGATATGATTTAAGTTATGTAACTGAGCCTTCAAAATCTCATCATCGTCGAATTTGATAACGAGAGGAGAGAGATCTCTGCATAATCCGGTGAGAACAGAGACCAACAGATCATCAGCTGAATCCGTCGACTGAAGCTGAAACTCAAGTGTCTTCCTCAAAACAAAAAGCGGAATTTGGTTCTCGACCATCATTATATCTCTAAGAATCTCGTTATGCCCAACTCTGTTAATCAAAGTCTCCACTTTTCTGAAACTGTAAATCTTAAGAAACTCGATCAAGAATGACGAATCTACAGCCATAATCCACAACAGAGTCTCGCCGTTAAACCCGATATACTTATGATAACAAGCTCGAATCTTGATCTCCATGGATTGTATATTCTCTACAAGATCATGAAACCTGAAAGACTTTGATTGGTTTCGAAATTTTCTCGCCATCAGTAGTTTATACCTCTCCATTTCGTGAAGCTCTGGTTTAAGACAGTGATAAGGTCCGATCGAAACTCGGTGAGGTGTGTATGAATCTGGATGGCTACACATTAATGCTTTAGGAACAGCGGAAATGCTGACTGTGACTTCTTCGAGATCGTGTTCTTCGAGCTCTGCGTCCAGAGATTTCCCGACATTGATGACCCATCGAGCTTCGTCAAATCCATGTTTCTCTGTTGCTGAATCAGTTGTTTTGTTGGGCAACATGATCTTTAATTTTTACAAGCAGCAAAAGATCTTGTGTCGAATTTTTCTTCTTCTTTCAAGAAAGAAGAAATACAACTTTGTTTTATGATTTTACTCTGTTTCAATGTCTTAAAACGTTCTTTATCATGTTTTGTCTTCGCTACGATGGTAATAAAACGGTCTGTTACTTAATGACGGTCTGTTACTTAATGAAAGTTATCATATTTGAGGATAAAGATATCCTTGTCACGGACAACCGTGAATCCAAATTAGCCCATTGGGCCTGCTAGTCTTGTTCTTTAAAAAAAAAAAAAAAAAAACACTAGCCGTTGCCTCGACACAACACCTAACTACTGGATCTGTCCTGCAATTCTGCAAACCCCAACGGTCATATTTGGGAAATCCGACCGTTTGAATCTCTCTCTCGCTTGTCTACATAAAAACCCATTCTGCTCTTCCCATTTCGAACAAACAATCACAATTCACAAGCTATCTTCTTCTTCTTCTCCATCTCGAAAATCTAAATCTGTGAAACCCGAATCAGAATATTTCATCATCATCATGGGTTTGATTCCTCAACCACAAGAATCTCATAGCCACACCCACAAAATCTTTCTCTACTCGAACTACATCCTCCTTGGTGCATCCACAAGTTGCATCTTTCTCACACTCTCTCTCCGTCTAATCCCTTCGCTCTGTGGTTTCTTCCTCATCCTCCTCCACGCCACCACGATCGCCGCGGCCGTCTCCGGCTGTGCAGCCGCTTCCTACGGAAAGAACCGGTGGTACGCAGCACACATGATCGCAACTGTCCTCACCGCCATTTTCCAAGGATCAGTCTCTGTTCTCATCTTCACCAACACATCGAATTTCCTCTCGAGTCTTAACTCTTATGTCCGTGAGAAAGAAGCGTCTCTGATCTTGAAACTAGCTGGTGGGCTCTGTGTTTTGATCTTTTGCCTTGAGTGGATCGTTCTTGTGCTTGCCTTCTTCTTGAAGTACTACGCTTATGTCGATGGTGGTAACAGCAACAACAACGGAGTTGCTATGAAGAGAACTGGCAAGGTTCAGAGTGAAGACACTCTCAAGGATTCGCCATGGTCGTTCCAAGTTTGAAAATTTGGCTTCTTGTAATGATTTCAATTGAGGGAGAGTTTTGTATCAAATGTTAGTTTGATCTGTTGTTTTTCAGGGTTTGTTTCTATATATGTCTTTCGTAACGAGAGTTGAAAGTTGAAACCAATATTCAAGAAACAGAACGAGCATTTGACTTGCCAAAATGAAAGAAAACGCTAAGCAATCGAGAGAGAAAATGGTACAGACCCATTTATTTACTTATGATATAACATTATTAAGTACTACCATTGATACAACAAAACGAGAATGAAAAAAAAAAAAAAAACAAACTTTAAAGTCTTGTTTTGGTAACCAGACATTATCACTACAAACACCCAAATAGCTTACAGCTTCCTTTTTTTTTTTTGTAACGTCTTTGATTGATTCAAACATGAAACGTAACCTAACACATAACAGTATCTACGTGGTCTTAAAACTGGTCCGTCATCGGTGAGATGTTGGTGAAGAAACTTTATAGCTTACTTGGGATATTTTGAAACAAAGTTGCTTGCTTAAGCCCTGATTTCTCGACCAAAGATCCAGCTGAATGGTATGTTTTTAGCTGCTTCTTTGGCTCTTCCTTGAGCTCTCTCTTCAATTCTACGGATTCTTGCAGGTAATCCGCAGACAAAGTCCTGTCAAAGGCAATGATACAGTGAGAAAGTATTCATAAACTTGGAGGTTTCACAACAAGTCAAGTTTCATGGAGGTAATTAACCTGAGCCCTGTGTCCTTCACTAGAAAGGCCTGACAAAGTCTCAACGTTCCACCGTTCAACAAGAAACTCCAGAATATCAGCATAGTCCTTGGCGGTGTAGACACCAAGCCTCTGTGCAACGGTTGAGAAGTGCTCAAACAGGTTATCATCTTGGCCATCATACATTAAATGTGCAGGCATTGAGATCTTTTTCTTCATCATATCAGCCAAGCCCAAGATGGTGCCATCAGGGTCAATTTCAAAGAGCTTCTCTACGATCTTGGTGTAAGCAGTCTCATGGCGCTTCTCATCAGCAGCAATGGTCCCGCATATCTGAGCAAGTTTCAAATCTCCAAGATCTTTCGCGTGTCTTGCCGTGTTTCCATGGGAAATGAAGGTCGCTCTTTCTTGAAAAGAAGTGTAGATGAAACCCAAGTAAGGGTTGTTTTCAGTTTTTGGATCCTACGAAGATAAAGACAATCAATCAATCAAGTGTATAATACAAATAAGATAAACTAGACAGGCTTTACCAAGATATGACAACCTAAGTTCCAATTTCAACACTCAATTCAAATAAGCAGGCAATATTTGTATTTTCATCCTAGGTCACTCTTTACTATAACAAAAAATGCAATTACAAGATGATCAAGGAATCAGATGAGCTTACCATTCCAGAACCAATAAGGTACTGGATTGTCTTTTCAATCTGCCTCATGTCTACTCGACCAGACAAATAAAGATACTTGTTAAGAAGATCCCCATGCCTGTTCTCTTCAGCAGTCCAAGCCCTCGTCCACACCGCCCAAGGAGTAGGACTTGCTCCTGTCTCATCCCTAACACCATCCAAGGTGTTCAACATGGTCTGGTAGGTCGGAAGTGCTTCCTCTGTGATCATATCCCCAACAAGCACCACGAAGTAGTCGTCGGGAAGCTCCTTACACCTTTCTCTTAACTCCTTGACTTGGTCATAGAATCCTTCTGACTCAGGTTCAGGAAGAAAATCGGTCGGCTGCCAAGATTTCTCAACAGGTTTTAGATAGGTCAGGAGGGTTTCATCAGCCCATCCTTCTAAGGACTTGAAGATCTCCAACTTTTGTGGTGGCATGGAGTGTTTCACTTGCGCATGCACCTCTCGAGGAGGGATATGCAGTTTCCTTCCATTTGTAACCTCTCTGTCATTAACCAAATAAAGTTTTCAATTCAGAAAGGACATGAATAAAATAGACTAAAGTAAGCAGCTACTACACAACAATCCTGAACAACCAAGATTAGCAGCGCAGTCTTATGGGCCAACAACCAAGTAAAAAGATATTCAACAACATAAAACAATTCATGCATGCGTTAGGGAACGAAGAGATTAGCAAAATTTATTTGTTTCTACACTTGCCGACAGATTAATCAGAAACCAGCAAAATTGGAAAGATTTACATAGAAAAATAAAAGAAGCAGATTCATCATTTCACCATCATTATATCTCGATTTCATCCTTAAACTTGAAACTAGCTGTGAAGAAACGAGGCCAAAATGTGTCCCGATGAATGCTTGCTTAACAAAATAAGATTGCATTGGGGGAAAAAAAAAAAGTAAAGTGGATCAAACGAGTCCGGAGATTTATCATCGACACTCAATTAAAAAAAAAAGAAAAAAAACAGATCAGAATAAATTCGAAACGCACGATTTTGAAAATGAAGCGAGAAAACTCACGTAGAAACAGAGCGAATCGTAGAAGCCACGAAAACACTTGAAGATCTGGATCCTCGAGCTTGAGAAGGACGACGATAGACGTAAGACGAAGGTGAAGCGACGATCCGATCGATAGACATAGCCGTTTTCTCTCGTTTCTTCTCTATAGAAAACTCAATCAATCGAAGATGATGACAGAGCGATTAAAGTAGAACGAAAAGAACAAAAGTCGATTATTTCTATGTCACGAGACTGTGACAAATGTGAAGGTTTTAACGAGACAAGAACAAAACTCTGGGCGTGATAATCGAGCCAAGTACACTCCTCTCGTTGATATAAAAAGTTGCAACTTGTGAAAAAATGGGCCATATTCGAGCCCAAATCGAAAATAGTCAAATGGGCCCAACTCTTCTTTTTCTTAACTAAAACGCAACATGTTTCAGTCGTTTTAAATTGTTAGTTATATTATAATTCATTTCAACTTCTCTCCCGTAGACCCAGCTGAATGAAACACAAGGTCTATCGTTAGCCTTTTCCTCTAACCTCCTGATCCTCTGCGGCAATGTACACAGATAATCCTGTGCTCTCCTTCCTTCACCGGACAAACCCACCCCAAGCCTCTCCACCTCTCACCGCCGCAACAAAAACTCCGAAATTCCGGCGTAGTCCGACGCGGTATAGACTCCGATTCTCTGCGCAACCGCAGCGTAACGATCGAACAGACCGTCGTCGCGACCATCATAGTGATTTGCTTCCTCATCATAGTCGCTAAAGCCTGTACGGTCCCATCGGGATCGATCTCGAATAGCTTTTCGACGATCTAGAATTTTGAAATATGCTGCTGTTCCTAAATCGAAACAGAGAGACACTGGTGGAGTCTTCACTGTGTTAAGAGTTTTTTTTAGAATGAGAGGTAATAGTAATTTGTAATTCCAAAGAGAAATGTACACTAACGTCGCTTTCTTGCTTATAATACTTATATTGCTCAACTGATTAATTTTTATTGATGTATGTAATGATCAGATCACAAGAAAGACCATCCACTAGAGAGAATAGAGCTGGCCTTGATGAAATCGAGAAATGATATACCACCATAGAGCAAAAATTTTGGAAGCACAAAAAAACGTGGGAAAAATAGATAAGAGTAAATGAAGAAGATTTGTGGGACAAAATGGTAAGGCAAAGAAGCATTAGTGGAAAATGATACAAGTTAGCAACCAAATGAACTGAAGAAGCAGTCAAAGTTATAGCTTAGTAAAGTTCCAATTAATCGCTGAACAAAAATTGGATGACCAAACGAGAAATGGAGAACATGATAAGACTCGAACTAGAAGACAAAGGAATGCAAGAAAATAGTGTAGGAAGAGTGTTATAGATGGTAAAAACATATATGGTCCAATATAATTCAAGGTCATTGAAGAAATAACTTAGAATTAGTTGATACTTGATAGATCGCTTAGTTTTAAAATAGTATGTTAATTTGTTATTGTCTTTCATCTCATAAAATGCACAAAAGAAATGGCACATTAAATAAGTTTTAATAAGAACGCTCTCATATGAATGCATCCATGTAAGAATAATTTATTTTACAAAATAAGTAAAAGAAAAACTCGCGCAGGTATAATAAACCTAGTTTGTGTAATAATTGTTAATCATTATTGTTTAGGTTGTAAATGTGCGAAAGCCAACTTGGATTTAAGTATAAATGTAAAGGATATTCTTTTTTATTCGGTAAGTCCAACGCTATGTCTTTTCACTTTTGTTTTACATGTTCATATATTTATCACTTTCTCAAACTCAATATCTCATAACAAATTAACCAAAATCAGATGATATTGTGCAAGAGAAATGGCCAAACCTAAGTGGTCAATTCCTCATCAGCAATCCCAAACAAAACCCTTAACGTTTTCGGCTACAAAAATGCCGCCCTCAAGTTCATGATCCTTGTAGCGATAGCTCGAGTCCGCGAATCGAAGATTGAGCTGGTGTCTAGAGCCGTCCTGCTAATTCCCAATCCCTCTCTATTTGTACACTCGTATCTTGCCCACCAAGTCTCCTTTTTAATGCTGTTTTCCTCTTTCTCCTCTTCCCTTCCATCTCTGTCCCTCATGCCTTTGGATACTTGCCATCTTTGGATGAGAACTGAGATTTGAGAAAGCGACTAGGCAGGAAGACAGAGTCATGTTTTTAACAGATACACATAGCTTAGGTCTATGAAATAAACTCGATAGATGTAGGAAAGAAAGAATAATGTTACAGAAATCGACACTAAAAAACCAAACAAGACTAGTTCTATCATACAGAAATCGACTCAAGTAGTCAAACAAAAGAATTTTTAAAAACGAGTGTCCCTAAGAAGCAACCAAAACCAGATTGCAGAGTTTTCTTCATCTCAGCCTCTACCAGTTTCTACATCTCCTTCTCTCCTCATACTCGGATTATCCACCAAATGCAAACCCATAAACCCATCGTCTTCCTCTTCACCGTTATTCTCTTGTGGCGGTCGCTGCACCTCTCCATTCTCGGCTACCTCCGCTTGTGCCGCCGCCGCCGCCGCTGCCGCCAACACTTGGAAGTAAGCATATGGTCCCCAACCTACAAAAAAACATCAAAAACATTTGATGATCAATCAAATTCACTATACATCTTCTCACCGACCAGTAAATGTAATCCCCTGTCTCTTATTCTCACCTTCCGTGTGATATGGTGGCGGAAAGAATTGAAGATAACAAAACGTAGAGATCACGAGCCCTGCCATTTTAGACGATGGTACGTATAAGTTTGTATGATTGTTTAAAAGAGAACAAGTTTTGACCTTTCTTTTAGTAGAGAGTGAAAAACAAAACAAACCTAGCAAGCCTCCTGCAAAGACGTCTTGCCAATGATGCCAATAGTCATCCACACGAGAAATACCAACAAGTGCTGCAAATAGCAAAGGGAGTATCACAATGCACAGCTTTGCAACGTGCCCTTTACCATCAAATGCTTGAATCTTTCCCGATAAGTACAGCGACAAGAATCCCAAACCCGAAAAAGACCCTGCACAAACAAAAACAAACCTGCAATTTACTCTTTTGCTTCTTTCTAGCTCTGTACTATAAACACCAAAGTCGACAGCGTTTTTGAGGAAGGTTTGGTCTTACATGAGGTGTGTCCGCTTGGGAAGCTTTTGTGGCCTTCCCTAATGACGCTTTTATCACCATGGCATATAACATCACCAAGGCTATCATAAACCTGAGAGGCAAAAATCGAAAATTTCAAGAGGCAGAACAAGATTTTAAACGAAAGGGAAAGTAAAACCTCATGGAGACATTTTACTTACAGCTTTGCCATCGGGGAAACAACGCCAGAAGAAGTCAGGACGTGGTCGACCAACCGCATTCTTTATGGCATCTGTAAGCACTGCTGTCACTAGAACAGAGTATAAGAGACCTGCACATCCGAAAGAAAGGGCAAAACTTAAAGGGTGATTATACATGAAAGAAGGCATTTTGAAAGAAAACAGTAATCTCCTTCCTGACCTAGCACAGCGTGATGCAGATCGTATACATCTCTTCTACGGATGTAGATAAAGATGAAGATTACCAAAGGCAACAGCATTGCATAAACCTGTGATTTCACAAAGAAGAGGAACGTCTTTTTAATACTGTGGAAAATGGAAAATGTATGTGGCCAAACAATGTTAGAGTTTGATCTAGTGGAAGCTTACCGGGACAGACCAAATTGGTACAGTGTTACTCTTTAAAGGGTAACTGAGATCAGTCATCATATCTTTCCCGACGAAACGATAGAAGGGATGGATTATAAGGAGGATGCCCTCGAGAATGACAAGTAACACTAGTATGATCCAATCATGCATGTAAGCTCTTGCAAGAGTCATTCCATGGGACCTCAAAGTGTGAGCTCCTAGTTGTGCCTCTCTCATCCTGTGCAGCTTCAAGAAAATAAAATGCCATTAATCATATAGTCTTCCCTTTTCTCTTAACATCTCGAACCCGCCACAGTCAACGGAGATGGAAAAAACCAACAATCTAAGCAAGAAATGTACGTTTAGTGCGTGAAAGGCAAAGAATCGGTAAAAAATAGCAACATGGACTCAATAGAAAATCTATTTGTAGCATAATATCTACCAAATTGAGCTGCGTAAAGAAGTGTTATCCTTAATTCAAAGGTAAGTTTTGAAATGGACCAAAAATAGTTGGTGAAAAGAAAAATACAGTTAGTTGGTACCTCTTTACTAATAGGTTCTATGAGAGGAATGTCAGATGGTGAGACCAAATTATCAGCAGTTTCTGAAATCTCAGGTCCCCGGTTTGTCACAGCCTAAGATCAAGAATTCCAGGTTACAAGTTTAACATGGAAAGACAAAGAACACCACCAACCCAAATATTCAAGAAACAAAGATTATGGAAGAAACAGTCCTAAACTGTCCTCAGCTTAGAGGAACAGAAAAGGTTTGATTGGTTTGGTATACAAATGCAGTTACACGTAAAACAATATAATCTAATCACTAAACCTGTCTCTGCCTGCATAAATTGCATAGGAGGAACAGAAGTTTCCTACTTATGCACCAAAACCATTGATAAACGACTAAGTGGTTCTACAATTCTTTGTTATACAATCATACAAAAATCTGATAATCAGGTGAGATGGGGTTAGGTAATATTTGGTGAGCTAAATCTGTCTTTGCCGTAACAAAATTGGTTTTATTTTGATCTAAAAATAACCATTTACCCACCCAGAGATAACAACACAGAAGAGATTCTCGCATTGAACAAAACCATGGTTAAGCAGACTGTGGACATAGGAACCAAGAATCACTAACTTGATATTATGCAAATAACAAGCTTCAGTTGAGACACTAACAATCTCAAAATGAGATTCGAAATAACTTTATCCCAATATACTTCACCTATAATTTAAAAGTGGAAGAAGCCAAACACAAACTGAAAATACAGAACTTTTAAAGGAGCGAATCAAATCTCAAGTGAGAGATTCAAGCAAAACCCACCAATTTTAAATCTTTCCCAAAACCATTGGCAAGAATCGACAAACCTGGAAAAAACCCCCAAAATTCTGAAAACGAGGAAATGGCATCGTTACGATAACGTAGCAGTAGTTAAAAGACCCCAAAATTAGCTGAAGATTGAACACTAAGAAAGAGAAAACCTAGCTGTCGGAGAGTTTAAGAATTAAGAAAGAGGAAGAGGACAGAGACAGACATCTTAATTAGTAGATGAAAACCCAAATCAACATCATCACAGTAATTGAAAGAGCACTCAGTAACTCTGTGGGACAACCTAATCTACACAAGTGGGAGTGACAATAAAAAGGTTTTGCATGTCAACAAGAAAACGAAACCACCTTTTTTCATTCCCCCCATGGATATGTTTTTTCAAGAAATAAGAGAACGAAAATTACCGGACTCTGTTCGATTTTGTCGTGTAAAAATAAAAAGCAAAAAGTAGGAATTTACCTAACTCTGATCGATTCGCTGCCTTATGGAATATTTTTACGCTTTAGGAACAGAACGGTGCGTTAGTGAAAAGGAAAGGAGTACAAATACTATATTTCCATGGTGGATGGAAGGGAGAGAGAGAGAGAAGCACGCGTTTCGATGAATTGATGATGATGATGATGATGATGATGATGATGATGATGATGATGATGATGATGATGATGATGATGATTAGAGAAAGCGTTTTGTTTGGGTTGCAATTATGTAAGAAAAAAATATATTTAATTTTCAGTTATGTTAAAAAAAAAAAAAAAATTGATTGTTTTCATTTTTCTCTTTTGAAGTTTATCCTTGTTTTTGAAATTCTTGACCAGATTTGCCTCTCTACATATTGAGCAACCTCACCAACCATATCAGTATAATTTTAATTAGTTTTACTATTTTCTTTAAAAAGTAAGAGATATGGCTTATGTAAAAAACTTTGGCTAGAATTTTAACCTAAAGTCAGAAAAATGTGATAAATCTTAACAGATTTTTTGAATCCAAGTTTGAAATATAATCTTGCAAATTATATAAGGTCACTGAAAGAGATTAATACATTTTAGCATTAAATTAAAGATTAACCGAAAAGTCCGAAACTCTTGCAGCAAATTGTGTATCAAATTCCAACAAAGTGATTAGAAGACATAAGAGTCACGAGAAGGACAGCACATGAAAGAAAAATGTGAAACTTTGAACATTCCCATTTCTCACGTTGCTTTCTCCTTGAAGTTGTCTTGTTCTGCTAAAGGAACCCTAAGAGAGCCATACATCCAGTCCATCCATATGGTATAATGACCATAGTTATGCTTGTGTGTGGTATGGTGTATGGTATGGTATCCTGCACCCATTATAGGCCAAATGTTAGCATGGATGCAATCATGGATGTTCGCTGTCCATATCCCTTCCAAAAACAAAAGACTCAAATGTGTTTTGAGATGAATCGGCACTATGAACAAAGCTATCACATGCGGTAAAGCCTGAAGTATCCCGTCCAGTGGGTGCAATGCCATCCCTGAAAAACCGAAAAAACGTTAAAGTGTTGTTATATATATCAAGTTTGATAAAAAAAGATCTAGACTTGTTGGACATTTGAGTTACCAGCAAATGGAGACAGAGTGTTTTGCTTGTTGTAGATATGGTGGGTTGCATGGAGATGCTTATAGAGAAATTTAATGTCATGAAGCTCTTTGTGAACCCAATAAACCATAAACTCAACTAAGACAAGATAGAGGGCGATGTAGAGTAAACAGAGGAACCAATTGAATTGGTCAACTGTAGAGTAACATTTGGTCCAACCACGCTCGATCATATACTCAGAGACAACTGGAAGAAGTGTGTACCAAGGCATAGCCTTCATTCCCACATATATTTGCAGAAGCATTGCCTTTCTTGTAGGAATTGAATCTGAAGCAAATTGTAGGTTTAAATTCATCAAAAAAGAAAAAAAAAATCCAAAACTATATGATCCAGAGTTTTTCAGTTCCAAGGTAATATAAATATACATTTTGAGCTCAATTTTCATCGAGAACTCGAAATATCAACCTCAGAAATGGACTTTAGCCAAACTGAAAAAAGGAATTTGAGACGTTCTAAGGACTCATAATAAAATCAGAAGTTTGAAGACAAAAATTAAAGTAAAAACAAAAAAACAAAAATAACGGTCGTCAAACTGAAAAATAGGAAACGAGTCCATCGCAACAAGATCAGAAATCGAAATAAAGGTGAAATGACCTTTGGGAACGTAAACGTCGAGTTTAAGGTGATAGATGTAGAAGCACCAGAGGAAGCAGGAGATGAAGTAAAGTATGTTTCCGGCGAGGTAACTCCGGAGCCATGTCTGGAGGAAATGTGGTAAAGGTTCCCACAGATTCTCCGGCAAAAGGTGACTCAGGACGATTCGGTTGTAAAACGTTGTCTCGTCGACGAACTGAGTAAGATACCCGTTATCCTCCGCCATGTACTTGCCGTAGAAAAGTAAAACGTTGTCTCTCTTTCTCTATGCTTCTTATGCCTTAGATAAATATATATATAGAGAGAGTAGAAATCGCCAGACAGAAGGGACTTTGCGAGCTGTGTTTAGAGCAAGGACATCGCACAGCCCGAGAGGCTTTTTAAAAATTTAAAATAATTACAAAAAAAAACGATTTTCAAAAAGAAAAATTAAAAAAAAACGATCCAATCGAGTCACGACACGTGTAGAACTGTGTCAGAGAGGTGAGTCTGCAGTCTCGTCGCAGAGAGACGGTTCGGAGAGAGTCTCACCACATGGCCTCCACCTCACCCCATATAGCCTCCACATCATTAATTAATTTTTTTTTTCTAAAACCTCTCTCGGGCTACGCGATGCCCATGCTCTTAGAGCATGTAATCATTTAAAAAAAAAAAAAAAAAAAATCAAAACCCAATCTGGTTGTAACACGTGGCGAAACGTGTCAGAGAAACGTTTTCAAAAAATTTTCGGGAAGAGACCCACCACAATGAGTCTCGCCACCTCAGCGCTTCAACTCCCCACTTCAGCCGCCACGTCAGAATTGTTTTTTTTTTTTTTTTTTTGGAAGAAACCCTCAAAAGCTATCCGTTGTATGTGCTCTTAAGTTCCTTCTTCCCAACATTTACTAATATTTACAGTACAACACCCCCAAGTTATATTCTACTCTGTGATATAACCTCATTTTCTATTAGGAAAAGTTGAGCCAACCATTTTTATTCGTGGGTGCAAAAATTCAAAATTATAAATATCTTATATATAATAGGAGAGTTTTTTCTCCATCTAGCCTATCCACATCAGTAAAAAAAAATCATTAAACTGTATTTAAGATATTTAATACATGTCTATTTATATTTATTTTTATATATTTCAATTAAATACATAAAAAGAAAAATACACAAAAATTAATTTAAAATAGAAAATATGTGATAACTTGGTATCAAAATTTAATGGAAATTGTAGTATAAATTGGAGAAAAAATGATATATTTTACTCTAAATAGTATACAATTACCTAATTAATGAAAATTTATATATATAGAAGATTTATCTTTTGTAAAACGTTATAATGTGTTTAAGAGTTATAAAATATAGAATATAATTTAGATAAAATAGCAAAAAGCTAATGAAAAATTAGAAGCAAAAACTATAAATTTTAAGGATTGTCACATGTTTGTTTTAAAAATAGAATTTAAATTTACAAAACTAAAATTGTATATAAGAATCAATGATCATCGTGATCAAACACTAATCAACAGAAAAAGAATGTGATTCTACATTAATCTACACCATGTTTTAAACTTCTTTCTTCGAGTTCAATGCTAACATATAGTCTAATGAAACTGAATAAGTGAAAGATTTAAAATGTTAAATTTTTAGAAAAAATAACCAGAGATGAAGTACAGAATTAACATCTTAACTAAAAAAAGTCATATTGAACATCCTTAGTGCGGGTAGTTGGATTAACTCAACACGTAGCCACCAAAAATTAACATAAAACCATCATAATTTCAAGACCCTAATTTCAATCAACGAATATGAAGAAACACAATTGTTTTTGTAACAATCATGCGCTTGCGCGCGGGGCTTCATTTCCTAGTATACTATAACCAAAGACATATGAAAGTTTGAAACAATGGCTTGCTGCTACAAGGTAGGCCGATCCAAAAAAAAACTTTAGAGGAACATTTAAATATGGATCAGTTAGGCCGTCTGATTATTAACTAAATTGTATCAAAGATCTCTTAAATCAAACTTGATTTTCTCGTATAGCTATTCTGGATAACAAGACTACAAGAACCGGACCTAAAAAATTGAAAATTCAAGAATCTACAAAATAAGTGGCCTTTTAAACATAACTCCCAAAGTCAAAACCAAATCTGAAGTTTCTTCCTGCAAATTATATACGGTAAATAAATTGACAATGCACACAACATATAGGTGGTGAAGAAAAGTCAAAACCTTTGCTCCAACATTTACCCTTGAAGAAAAAAACAGTCTTGCAAAGAACGAACATTTACCTGAATTGACAACAAATTTGCAGTCAATGTTTGTAAACAAAATAATAGGAAAGGTTGGGAAAGACAACACATAGAACGGTAAAAAAAGGTTGAAACTTTGAACAAAGCCAGCGAAACCCAAATGGGGCATTCTCACTCTGCTTTCTTGGAGCTGTCTTTGTTGTCATCTTCTTCTAAGAGAGGGTCCCTAAGAGTGGCACACATCCAATCCATCCATATGGTATAGTGGCCATAGTTATGCTTGTACGTGGTGTGGTGTATCGTATGGTAACCTGCACCCATTACCGGCCAGATGTTACCGTGGATGCAGTCATGGATGTTGGCTGTCCATATAGCTTCCATGAACAAAAGACCTATATGGGTTGTGAAATGGATTGGCACTACAAACAGAGCCATCACATGCGGTGAAGCCTGAAGTATCCCGTCTATCGGGTGAAACGCAAGCCCTTAAAAAACCAAAACGTTAAGGAAGTTAGAACCATGCAAATGCCACATTCATGACTAAAGTGTAAGTAGTTGGAATACACTTACCGGCAAACGGGGAGAGTGTATTCTGCTTGTTATAGATATGATGGGTGGCATGCAGATACTTATATAGAGGCTTAATGTCATGAAGCTCTCTGTGCATCCAATAAATACTAAACTCAACTAAAACAAGATAGATGGCGACGTAAACAAAATAGAGGATCCAGCTGGATTCGCTTATTCTAGAGTAGCATTTGGTCCAACCACGTTCAATCATACTCTCTGAGACAGTTGGAAGAAGAGTGTACCAAGGCATCGCCTTCATTGCCACGTATATTTGCAAAAGCATGGACTTTCTTGTAGGAATGGCCTCTGATGACAAAAAAAAAAAAAAAAAAAAAAAGAGATTTCAAATTAAGACAGGGTGACAAAAAGGAGTAGACTTTCTAGAAGATTAAAAGAAAATAACTACAAATTTTCTTACAAAAACATTGTCTGAAAAGTTTCAGACAAAGTCACATATTCCTAATATCGAATGAAAGCCAAGATTCAACTTAGACAATCACTTCAACTATCAAGTAAGTGGAGTTAATGTGAAGTATAAAGTACAACTATTTAACTTTAAAGATCTGAAACTTCCCATTGGTAGCCCAAGATCTTATATCAAGCCCAGAGATGAAGAATATTGTAACCAAGCAAGCACAAAGCTAAGGAGTCTCGTCTATCATAAACCACATAAGAGAAGAAGTTCAATTACCCATTGAGATTGTTTTTCGTGACTAAGAATTTGAGCTACCAAACCCACATAAAATAAAAAATCATCACTGAATGAAAACATGACATTCATCATTCAAACGCTAGCCATCCGCCAAGAACGAATCAATGAAATCTCATTCTAATCAAACGCTAAAGTCTAAATTACTACAGAACAGTAAGAGAGAGAGAGAGAGAGAGAGAGAGAAAAAAAAAACCTTTCCTTAAATTTTCAATCGACAAGAACCAATCAGACGATGATAAGTGATCACTAAAAGTCAACGAATCGAATCACCTTTTGGAAGATAAACGTTGAGTTTAAGGTAATAGATGTAGAAGCACCAGAGGAAGCCGGAGATGAAGTATAGCAAGGTTCCGGCGAGGTAATTCCGGAGCCATGTCTGGAAAAAATGCGGTAGAGGATTCCACAGATTCGACGGCAAAAGATGACTCAGAACAATGCGATTGTAAAACGAGGTTTCATCAACAAACTGCATCAAATACGCATAATCCGCCGCCATGTGATCCACCGCCGCCGTAAATTAGCGATCTACCCAGATCGGTGCCGGGAAACGAAAGAATATTCGCCGGGTTGATTTTTTACTTCACCTTTTCCTGATTCGGACCGAATCAACTCTACTGATGCATGTGGCACAGAGATTTGGAAACTTTTGATCTAATTGACTAAATTGTTGTTGGCCCACTTTGAATTTATCGAAATTTGCTTTAGTTCTTCCCAACATTTTATTATATTTACAAGCAAACCTTGTACTTATATATATTTTGACATAAACCCATATCGCCAGGTTTATAATTTATAAGAATGAAAGTACGAAATATTCAAGATTTTGTACTAAAACACGTTCTGAAAAAGCATGTGGGATGTGGCTGTTACCGTATCTTCAAGTTTTTGTATTCGAATTATTCAAGATGGGTATGGGTGTGTGAAAACTATTTTATGAAACTATTATGGGTGAAAACTGTAAAATGTTATAAGAAAGGGAGGGATATAAAAAAAATGGAAAGAAGTAGGAAGTGATTTGTCTCCGATGGAGATATTTTAGGAACATACATGAAGTGCCCGCACGTGGAATAACGGACAAGAGACGCGCGCGCCGTCAGAATGTGTCAAAAGGCCTAAGACCCATGATATTCTAATGGGCTAACATTAGAAGGCCCAAACTAGTATAGCACAAGATTGTCTCAGACTCTCAGTGCAACCAAACAGATTGTGTTGTAAACACTGATGAAACACATATTTCCTTCACATTTTTAAGCTATAGGAATATAATATATGATACGAAGATTTCAATTCTGCTATCTAGCTATTAGAGGGAGACTAGTATAGATGTGATTTGGTTATTTTAAGCTGTTGAATGTCTTACGTTTACAAGTTACAACGTTATAAGATTGGAGTAAAAATGTAGATTTCTTGGTTTAATTAGAAAAACTACAACGTAAACTTTTTTAATAAATAAAAGATACGCAACGTATTTTATACTGTTATTGATTAGATTTTTTTGGAGTTTTCGAAAACAACGGTATTTTAATTTTTAGTTACACAAAATTATTTGATACGTGTGAGAGTGAGTCATCGTGACAGTCCACGTGGACAGCTAGCAAACGGCCCACATACCACGGACGGACGTTAAATTCCGTCGGCACAGCACGTGATTTCTTTTAACATCTGTCACTTTCCCACCTTCTAAAGTTAAACATCTCAACCCCACATTTCTATTTTATTCTCAGTTTTGATCCCAAACTTTTTGATATTGCAATCATATCTTCTTTGTTTATAAAATAATAAATTCCCACGATTCGGTTAACGCGCAAAGGAAAAATAAAGCTCGAATCCTCCATTGACATGGGCGCTTAGCTTATACTCGAGATTAACTATCTCCGAGACACGAATTTAGATTCGTAATCGTGAGTTCTCGTGCAATGGAGATCGCCACTGACGTTAAGGCAAATGGCGGGTGTGAAGCGGATCGGAAATGGCTTCGCCGATTGAGATGCTCCGTAAAGGATTACGATTGGGGCAAAATTGGATTGGATTCACTTGTTTACAGGGTTTATGCGGCGAACTCAGAGTACCAGGTCGATTCTACCCGACCGTACGCTGAGCTTTGGATGGGGACTCACGAGTCCGGTCCGAGTTACTTGGTGGATGCTGATGGGTCCAATGGCGTGACCCTTAGATCGTGGATTGCCGAAAACCCTAAATCTCTCGGAGATAGGGTTTTGGAGAAATGGGGTTGCGATCTCCCGTTCTTGTTCAAGGTACAGACATCTATACATTGCCACATTGTTGATTTTTCCACAAAATCTCTGAATTTTACCATTTGCAGAAATGTAATTTGAATATTGTAAAAAATGATAGGTGTTGTCGGTGGCAAGGCCATTGTCGATCCAAGCACATCCAGATAAGAAATTGGCGAAGAAAATGCACAAAGCTCATCCAAATCTTTATAAAGACGACAATCACAAACCAGAGATGGCTTTGGCCTATACCCAATTCGAGGCTCTGTGTGGGTTTATACCTCTTCAGGTATCATTTGCTCTGTCATCACTATCCTTATCATTCTCAAAGTTTTTGTTTTCTTAACGTAAGAGATGAACCTTTGCAATGTCTCACTTAGTTTCTCAGTTTTGGACAAGTCTAATGACACATGATGTTTTGATCTGTTTCCGTGATGGAAATCGTTTGCATGAGTGATGGTTAAAGAATGTAGTGTCTCCTTTTCTATTGCTTAACGTAGAGAAGAGTTTTAGATAGTGTGTTGAGGTCTTTCCCAATGTTTGAGATTGGATTTTAGTTTCCAAAACTCTAGGATTGTTAGCTTACTTCCTTGTAATAATGTTGCAGGAGCTTAAGAGTGTCATTCGGGCGATTCCAGAGATTGAAGAACTTGTTGGGAGTGAAGAAGCAAACCAAGTCTTCTGCATCAGTGAACATGATGAGGAGAAAGTGAAGTCTGCTGTGCGAACAATCTTCACTCTGCTAATGTCTGCTGGTCCCGATACAACAAAGCAGATTGTATCCAAACTAAAACGCCGTCTGCATATGGAGAGTCAGGTCAGCCATATAACTTCTGTTACTGCCTACTTTGCTCAAATGATTGCTCCTCTTACCCGATTGCCTTGTAAAATGCCACTACCTGAAACCTTCCCTTGGATTTATGCAGGAACGCCAACTGACAGACAAGGAACGGCTGGTTTTGAAACTAGAGAAGCAATATCCAGATGATATTGGGGTCATATCTGCATTCTTTTTCAACTATGTGAAGCTCAATCCTGGCGAAGCCTTATACCTCGGTGCAAATGAGCCCCACGCATACTTATTTGGTGAGTGTCTTGAGGTCATGGCTACTTCAGACAATGTAGTCCGAGCTGGCCTTACTTCCAAGCCTCTGGATATTCAAACACTTTGTTCCATGCTCTCATACAAACTGGTAAACCTTTAAAACTTAAAACCAAACTCAAAGCTTAGACCAAGAATCATAAGAAAAATTTACTGAGTTTTCATTTCTGAGTTTCAGGGCTTTCCTGAAATCCTAAAGGGATCAAGGATTCGACCTTACATCACAAGATACCTCCCGCCTTTCGAGGAGTTTGAAGTTGATCTTTGTGATCTTCCCTCTGGAGCCTCGACAGTGTTTCCCTCTGTTCCAGGCCCTTCTCTTATGCTTGCACTCCAAGGTGAAGGGAGATTGTCTACAGACGCTTCAGCTGATGAGATTTCAATGGGAGACGTTCTATTTATGCCTGCAGATACTGAGATTCACTTAAAGTCTTCATCTGACTTGAAGCTGTACAGAGCAGGAGTGAACAGTAGGTTTTTGTATTCTCTATAGTCGAAACTATACACAATCTTTTTCGTGGATTTTTGTTTGATTAAATTAAACATTGTCAACACACATTTGTGCTCTAAAAAATTACAATTATAGTGTGAATCTTTGTGAGAGAATTTTTTTGTAACTGTGAAAGCTTTAAGCACAAGAGAGTTTTGAGCTTTAAAGAAGTTTGAGACTTCAATTGATAAAACAAGAAAATCTTTTCCAGAGAGTTTTACTCGCAAACAGAATCAAAAGCTCTCTATCCGAGTTTTACTCGCAAACAGAATCAAAAGCTCTCTATCCGACAAAAAATAATCAAACAAACACTCGTCATCTCTTCAAGCATCTGTGACTGGGTACTCGAAAACAACGTCTCTCCCAGTAAGTTTCCTGTACACACCAACCATCGACTCAAGCTTGTACTCAGTGTTGTTCTTCTCCTTAACGTCCAAATAGACCTGACGAAGTTGAGGAGATGCATTATGTTAGCGAGTAACTTAAAACATTGGAAGAAGATAAATAAATGCATTAAGCTTCACCACCTTCATGATCTTGGTTCCATCAATATGGTATCTGGTTCGTTTTCCTACAATCTCAGCAGGGTAAGCAACATCCTCAAGCATTGCTTCATGGACAGAAGTGAGAGTTCTGTTGCGTGGTCTCTGAACAGCGGAGCCTTTCTTTGGGGGACGCACGATTCTTCTAGTGGCGACAAAGATAACATCTTTGCCACTGAACTTCTTCTCAAGCTCTCTGACAAGCCGAGAATGAATCTTGCGGAAAGCTTTCCTCAATCTAAATGGAACGTAGATCACAACAGCCTTACGGTTGCCAGAAATATCCAAGTGACTGCACAGAAAGAAAAAAAAAAAAAAGAAGAGATCTCAGTCGAGAAACCAAAGTTAAAATCCTTGCAATCACGAGAAATGACTACGTACACTGCTTGGTTAATGTACAGATCTTTCAAATCACTTTTCAGCTCCTGGTTGGTGTTCTCCAAGTCAAAGAAAGCCTGCGCAATAAACATTCTAATCAATCAACAACCAGAGGGGAACAAAGGCAAAACATACACAGGAAGAAGAGCATAAGACAGCAAAGACAAGAACCTGCGCAACTGTCTCTTCAAACTCTGTTGGTGCCACACCCTTATCCTTGTGGATCTTGTTCTGAGCAGAAAACATCTTTGCAGATCTAGGACAGTAGCAAGATTGAGACAGAAGCATAAGCCAATCAAATTTTGGAAACTTGAATGATTTTAATGAAACTGTAAAGCTGGCTAAGTACTATTCTAGATTGTAGGCAAATGCAGAGACTGATAACACCAATTTGATCAACTTTTCCGAAACTAGAACATTCATTAACTAATATCAACAAGCATAATGATAATTCGAATTTCCATAAAATTCCCAAATCTACTGGCAGGCAGCATAAATAATACTCAGTTTCAGCAGCAGAAGTTTCCTAGACTTAAAGACCTAATTCACACAACAAATTATGGGCCATTCATCACAATGATGAGTAAAGCAAATAAATAAATTCTTAATTGAACCCTGAAGTACTCCTTTCACTAAAGCTTATATCTTTCTCCAAACCATTTGAGTGTGCAATTATACTAAGAAATAGTCGATTAGCCTCCAATAAGCAAACCCGTTCACTAGATTTTGCAGAATAGTAGAGAGAAGGGGAACATTTGAAGCGTACCAGTTAAAAACGACGAAGAACCCTTGAAGGTGTAAACGTTTACGGCTTTCAGAGCTTCGCGTTCGAGAGGCGAAACGAATCTAGTGAAGCAAGGTTAAATATTAAGGGTTTTCTTTGAGATCCCTATTTTGGACGGTCTGGATCTGCTCATAGCTTATGTGATACCCAAACTGGGCCGCTGATAGGTTACTCAAACCAATGGCCCTAATATTTTGATTACTTTCGAACCAGCCCAAACAATGTATATCTTCGCAGAAAGCTATAAAGTTGAGGACTGTTTTGGACTTTGATGGAGAAAGCAATATTGCTTTTCAGATGATAAATAACAATGGAATCAGGGTATTAGCTAAATTGCCACTTGCTAGATTACTTTATTCGTAGAAGAGACTTAAGCATTTTAAACGTGAAAAGCATCAGGAATGAAAACCATTCAAAATTCTCAGCGCTTAGTGCTTGCTAAGTTGCTTGTAACATCTTCTAAAGTCTCTCTTAATTGGGGTAACAAATAATATCATCTAAGACAATTGGGTGTTCTGATTCGTCAAATTTTATATTTAAGTATCCAACCAAAAAGATTAGATAACAAGCAAATTTTTACATATGTATATGAAGATTCGGTTTGAATTAATTAGTCTAAAATTTTGCTTGAAATGTGGTTAATGTTTAGAATCGCACCAACGGTTTATCAAATCTTTGACCATTCAAACTCAATAAATTGTAAAAATTAATGAACTAATTAGATTAGTTTCGTCTAAACGACATCGTTTTCGTTTTGTGTCAACACAAAACCTTATTCACAATTTTCATTCTTTTCTCGCCAACATAAAGTGGCCTTCACAGCCGCTTTGTTTATCCTCTTCTCTTTCGCACACCCTTACCGCCGCTGTTTCGTCGTGAATTCAATCTCAGGTAATACTTCTCTCTCTCTCTCTCTCTCTCTCTCTTCTTTATCAAGTCCCGTTAATGGCGGAAATGACAGATCAAAGTTGTTATTTTCCTTTGAAACGGTTTTGTTGCTGATCCTAAGTTGTTAGTCCTTATCTCGTTCGTTTTGATTCTTTGGTCTTGTGAAAACTTTCCGTTTTTAGTCCAATCAATACGTCCGTGTTCTTTATTTTTTTTTATTTTCTACGAAATTGGTTTCTTTCTAGTCAGCGTATTCGTTGGCTTATTCTGTTTCGAAACATCCTTTTTTTTTTTTTTTATCCCCACTCTTTCCTCAATTTCGAAATGATCCAATTTTTTCTTTTCTTTGTTTCCCTCAAATTCGACGGGAATCTGGGTGAAATCTGGACGAATCTAGAGAGAATTGTTCAGATCTTACCAAGTAAATCCCGATTTTCTTATCTTAATTTCGAAATTCAATTCAGTTTCTTTCCAACTTAAAACCCTTTATTTGGTATCTGATCTCTCTCTCTCTCTTTTGTTTTGCTTGCCATGATGCAACAGATTAAGGCGTTCTACTGTGGCGAAAAAAGTGGTTCGAAGATGAATCATTGTAAACTTCAGGAGAACGCCTTCATGTCCCGTGACGAATTCAGAGGATCTGTTGTTTGCCCTAAGCCTCGTCGCGTTGGCCTTCTCGCCAACAACGTTGTTCGTTCGTTTAGATTACATTCTTCTTGGTATTTTTCAATTTCTCTCTCTCTCTTTTTTTTTTTTTTTTCGGAACAAAATGATGCTGATTTACTTTTGTTTTGCTATTTCGCAGTCAGACAGAATCAGGAGCAGCTGATGTATGTGATTCTAAAGCCGGGGCTGATCTTTTGGACATAATTCGTAGAAAGGTTCGTCTCTGTTTCCAATATTTTTTTCAGATTTGTGTATCGAAAGCAATGTCGATGGATTTTCAAGCATTTCCTTGATTTGTGTTTCTTTGAATCAAAAATTCAATGCTAGGCTTTATAGTTGATCTTATTTTGATGTTAATCCATATAATGTCTTCATCATATTTCACCTGTCTTCTTCTGTATTAGCTAAGAGGATGGTTTTTCGAAGCTTCTCCTTTTTTTAGATTGGCACATTGAATCAATGTATAGAGATTGATCTTTAGTTGAATTTGTAAAGCGTTGTGTTTCTCTTTGTCTTCTTCTTTCTCTCTAGGAAGAAACATTATCTGCTGTAGCTTCATCGCCTCCTTTTTTCTTCGGGTCTCCTCCGAGCAGAGCAGCGAACCCGTTAGCTCAAGATGCGCGATTTGGCGACGAGAAACTCAACCCGGTCTCACCCTCACTCTCACCATTCCTCCCATCTCCATCTCCATCTCCATCTCCATCTCCATCTCCATCTCCATCTCGTGTCAAAGGAGGAGGTTGTGGTAGAGTGAACTTTGGGTTCAAACCAGCAGCTGTTAGAGTAGAAGGATTCGATTGCCAAAACTCGAGCATCCCTGCCATGGCTTAGAACAAGGAACAGAGAGATTCACAAAGTGTACATAACATTCAGAATCAAGAAGACTCGCAGTCCATTTTTCGAGGCCATATATTTAATTTTTTTTTGAAGATGAAGAGGAAAAGGAAGATTAATATAAGATGAGTCAGCAATCACCGATTAAGGCTTTTTCCGCAGTTTTCTTTAATCAATAATATTGTGTGTGTATATATATATATAGCGGTAATAATTAAGAGGTAGAAATTCGAGTCCATCTTTTATATGTGTCAATCTACTTTTTCTCGAGTATCGTTGTAACATATTAAAACCAATCTTGAGTGTTTGGTTTGTACTCTATCTTGTGTAAAAATCATAGTTCTCTTTTGTATAGTAAAGTTTCTTCGTCTTTGTAAATCATAATTTTGATAATCTCCGTTTCTCTGGAGATTCTATCTAATTCGCCCAGTCTCGTAGGGATAGAGAAGGAGAAACGGAACGGGAAATAATGGCGAGTGATAAAGATTCGTACTCGTCCGTCGTTGGACGTTGACTTACGAGTTACGGTCTGTTCAACGGAGAAGATTGATTCCTTTAATGTAAAGTCATAGACGCATTGAATGAATGGAACTTGTGTTTAAGATGACTAATTAATGTTGTTTTCAACTCATTAGAGTTTGAACCAAAAACCATGGAAATACAAATACGTATGATGTACGAAACAGATGCAGCAGTATTTATCATCTTATTAGGTGAAAACGTTTGTTTGTTACTAACACTTACCCGTTTGAAAAATATTTACCAGAAATTACATTCCACATTCCATAACTCAACTACTATCATATTTTCAACAGCATAGGTTTTCACATTATTGAAATGTTTTGTAGTGGTATAAGTTGATTAAAGTAGATTACGTAAAAATACCAGAGATGATTTTTGGTTAAAAAACGTAGAAATTAAACTAAAAGGTTATTAAAGAGGAAAAATTAATAGATTACGCATTTTTACCAAAACCGTCGGCGAGCAGAACACAAAAGATCCGCCCACAGTCACAAGAAGAAGAAAAATATCAAAACCCGGAAACCAGAAACCAGTCACTAGTTTTGGACAATTATAAAAGCAGTTTTGCATATACGGATTCTTTTCCCGAAAACCAGGAGCTAAGCGTGGGCCCGTAATTTCCCAAATGATCCTATCTGGCTCAAATGTGGCGATTCGACCAAATTTTCTGACGCGCGAGCGTGAAAGCCACGTGCTTTGCTTCTCTTACTTTATTTTTTATTTTTATTTTTTTCAAAACCAAGAAATTAAATTTTTTTTTTTTTTTTGTAACATCTGATTACTTTATTAAAATTATGAATACAAATAGTTTTGTAAAAACCAAGGAAGAGAATCATAATACATACATGAAACATTAGACTCATAAACATATTTTGCCAAACGATCAGCTGCTTGGTTCCTCTCTCTCTTCACATGTTCCAGGAAACATAACGGCAACTTCTGTATCCAATGTCGGATATCAAACACCATGTTTCCTAACATAATATTTTCCTCTTGTTTATTGACAATATTCGTGAGTTCTATGTTGTCACCTTCAAACCAAATACGACGCCATCCCTGACTCCACATATGCATAACGACATATAGAAAACCTGCTGCTTCTGCTTCTAGTGGTGATTGAACTTGTGGGAGTCTTGCCCAACCTGATTCCATATGTAAACCATTACCGTCTCTTAATATCCATCCAACACCCATAAAGTCCGCTCTTTGTTGATAACTACTATCAAAATTACACTTTAGCCAGCCTAATTCTGGTGGTTCCCATTGCAAAAATGCAGAGACACTCGAGTTTTGGATGTTATCTCTGCTTGTCTCATTTCCAGGTACAGATGCTAGCCATTCTCCTACCGCTTGCACGCTCCTAATGCTCTCTTGCCTTGCATGGACATTTCGATGTTGAAATAAAAATTCATTCCTTGATTTCCAGATCATCCATATCATCCAAAATGGTAATAATTTCCTCTCTCGAGATAGAGTTGGTGTACCTTGTAGTTGAAACATCGTGGTAATGTTATCTTCTAGGAGAGTTGAAACCGTATCATACTGTCGGTAACCTGCACATCTCCAAACAGCTTTTGCATGCTCACATTCAAAGAGAATATGGTTTATCGTTTCTTCTCGTATACAGCATCTTTGACATGTCGAATCTATCGGGATTGATCGCGAACGTAATCTTTCTCCTGTAGGTAATGCACCTGCAATAATTTTCCAAAGAAATTAAAAATTGATTACAGTTTTTGACCCAGATTTACTACCACTAATAACACGATCTTTAACAAATTGATTAAATTATAAATTATATCTACGATTAGTTAATTAGTATCCAAATTATGATTTGGTCAGAATCAGATACTCTAATTAGTAAGTAAAAATACCCCATGATATACCAACCATATCGGATATATCTAAATGTTTTGGAACGAATGAAATTGTACTAAAATCTTAACCCTTTCCTAAAAAGAAAGAAATTTATACAATCTGGATTCTAGATTGTTTATATATTATGAACCCCACCAGTCAAATAAATGTTATAACACGTGTAGAACACGCGCGTAGGAGTTGAGAGCGGGGATGAAAACAAAATTTGGGGAAGAAACAGAAGAAGTAAAACCTTGAATCAGGGAAATAAAAACCAGCGGCGTTTCTGGGAAAAAAAAAGAAGACAAAATCAGCCCTGTCTTTAGAAAAACAGCTCTTCTTATCTTCCTTTCTTTGCCTTATCTCTTCTTCCCTAGTTTTATATCTCTCAGCTCCCAAAAACCCAGGGGCTTCTTCTCAATACACACAATCCCTTTAAGCTTTCATCTTTCTTATATAATTAGTGAATCTCCTTCACCACTTCCCACAAAATCTCCCAAAATCTCTTAAAACACAGACAGATAATTTCCAAAATTTTGTGTTTTCTCTCTGGTTTTCTTCTGCGTGTTCGATCAGTCGATTACTGTAAGAAAATCGAAATCTAACAGACAAAAGAAGATGCGGGTGAGCTGTAATGGATGCAGAGTTCTTCGGAAAGGGTGTAGTGAGGATTGTAGTATAAGACCGTGTTTGGCTTGGATCAAATCCCCTGAGGCGCAAGCAAACGCAACCGTGTTTCTCGCCAAGTTCTATGGCCGTGCTGGACTCATGAACCTCATCAACGCCGGTCCCGATGACCTACGCCCTGGTTAGTTGAATTCCGTAAACGGCGCCGTATTTTAATAGTATTTTTTTTTTGTTTGCTAAACGCCTGCTTGCCTTTTGGTGGAATTTTAAAAAACGTCGTAGTATGGACGTTTCGTCTTAGGTCATTTGACTACGACGGCATTTGACGGAGTTTGGGGTGAAACTTTGCAGGGATTTTCAGATCGTTGTTACACGAAGCTTGTGGGCGGATTGTGAATCCGATATATGGTTCGGTGGGCCTACTATGGTCGGGAAATTGGCAGCTCTGCCAAGCCGCCGTGGAGGCGGTGATGAAAGGTGAACCGATCACAGAGATTGCTACAGACGCGGCGACGAGTGGCCAAGGTCCGCCGCTCAAGATGTACGACATCCGACATATCTCTAAAGACGATAACTCCGCCGCTAAGGATACCGTGACAACCGATGTGAAACGGGTGAAAGCTCGCCGGGCTAAGCGGATGTCGGCTGTTGCTAAACCGGCGGAGTCGGAGGGAAAATCCGACGGCGGGGAGGCTAGTCATGAGTCGTCGTTAAGTCACCAGTCGGAAGTTGTGGCTGGTCATGAAGGAGAGAGCAAGGAATCGGAGAGCAATATCTCAGAGGTCATGGCATTCTTGCCGCCGGCCGTGCAGGTCTCCTCCGGCGAGGTCAAGCTTGATCTAACTTTAGGACTCGAGCCGGTCTCACATGCGTATCACGTGGTACCTGTTAAGAAGAGGAAGATCGGCGTCTTTGGCACGTGTCAGGAACAGAACACATGTAAGACTGAGCTTATGCTCTATGCTGAGCGAGCTCTGTTCTAACTTTTTCTTATAAATTTTGTCCGCATCGGCTCGGCTTCGAATCGATAGCTATCGAGCCAGCCGCGTTATTAAGCCGAATCCATAACATATTTTATTTTGAGAAAGTAGTATATTACTATATTTTTCTCTATTTTCTCCTTTAATTTGCACTTGTGAGTTGTGACCAAAGAATGCTCTTGTGAGTTGTGACCAAAGAATAGAGCATGTACAAACTTATTTACAGAGATAAATTCAAAATTGGCTAAAACTTTGTTTGTTTTTATTTTTTAAGTAAAGAAAAAAGAACAAAACAAAAAACTTGCAAAAAAAACTTGGAAAATTGGCCCCGATTTGTGGATTCTGTTTCTACTTGTTAGAAAATATTGTGGGCTAATCTTCTAAACATTACAAATGTTTTGAGCCTATCTTTTGACGACTGTACTCTGGAGATTGTCAACTGCACGTGGCATAATTTAATTGGTTAAATGACAAATGACGTGGCAGAGTAGAAAGTACAACTACAACCCATGTGCTTCGGGCCACAATCCAGTGGAGATATCGAGGGAAACGCGAAGGCAGGGCCCGTCAAATTCTGTATCTGCTGCTTTCACCTACTTCCTCGCTTTCTCTCTCTTCCGAAGTTATCGCCGGCGGCGATTGATCCTATCGGGAATTCGCCGGAGAAATCGGTCACTGGGACGGGAATATCGTCGGTGAGAGAAGATGAAGATATTTGTGAAAACTCTTAAGGGGAATCACTTCGAGATCGAAGTAAAACCTGAGGATTCGGTATGAGAATTTCTGCAGATAGTTTCCTTATTTGTTAATTGAGACGGTTTAGTTCCGTTTTCAAGGCGATTTTTCAATCGATTTGGATTTCTATGATCCGAGTGTTAGTATCTGAGAGTGAACTGTGGTTACTTAGAGGTTGCTAAAGAGAATTGATACAGTTCAGCAATTTTGTTGTATGGCTGTTGATGTATCGGAAAAAAAGTTGTTGTCTATGCATTTGACTATTATCTTGAACTTATGCTGGTAAAATATTTACATTCAGGTTTCTGATGTGAAGAAGAACATAGAGACTGTTCAGGGAGCAGATGTATATCCCGCTGCAAAACAGATGCTTATTCACCAAGGCAAAGTGCTAAAAGATGAGACCACAATTGAGGAGAACAAAGTTGCTGAGAACAGCTTTATTGTCATTATGATGACCAAGGTGTGTTTGGATTTGGGTCAACTGTGTTTTTTTCTTGTTTAGCTTTTTTTATTACTCGATTCTGATCTATTCTTTGCTCTTTGTGTAGAGTAAAACTGCTTCAACTGGAGCGTCTAGTGCATCTGCTGGCACTACAGCGCAGGTGAGTTGGTTCTGTTATAGCATCATTGTAAATGCTGAGATGCTGCAACCTGGGGTTTTGGAAAATCAACTATTGAAATGAAAGTGTCACAGGCTCTTTAACAAGACAAACTTTTTGGTTGTTTGTTGAATGATCTGATTTTGGTGTTGGTTTAGGTCAAGTCGACGCCTCTCTCAACACCACAGCCTTCATCTACCCTTCAGACTCCGAATTCTGTAGCAACGTGAGTTTAAGACAAGTATTTTCTGTTAGGAACCTTCCTGGAATTCATCTGACAAAACTGTGATTCCCTTCTATGCTAATTAATTTTCATTTTTTCTGCCTCTAACCTTCCTGAAACTCTGCAGACCAGCTACACCTCCACCGACACCCGCTTCAACACCTGCACCGGCACCGGCACCTGTAACTGTGGCTGCACCTGTACCTGAGCCTGAACCTGTGCGCGTACCTGCGTCTATACCTGCTTCTATACCAGCAATCACTCCTACACCAGAGTCAGCTGCTGCGGGGTTAGCATCTTTGCTATCTAAATCTTTTGCTCTACTCAAGAAATTTACCTACTCTTATTATGTTTCCTATTTGTCTTGGTTGAGATAGAAGTGAAGCTGATGTTTACGGACAAGCAGCTTCGAATCTAGCGGCTGGAAGTAATTTAGAGAGTACCGTTCAGCAGATTCTTGACATGGGTGGAGGAACCTGGGATCGTGACACTGTTATTCGTGCACTTCGTGCTGCATTTAACAACCCTGAAAGAGCTGTGGAATATCTTTATTCTGTGAGTTCAATTATTTTCTCTGAATTTTCTGTAGATCCCGTGCCCCCTCATACAACTTTGTTTAATAGACAGACTTTGGGGTCACTAGTCTCTATGCCTTCCTTGCCACTACTATAGAGTATAGGCTACTATTTTCCTTGTCACTGAACTGAGAGAATAATTTATGTTTCAGGGAATCCCAGAGCAAGCTGAAGTTCCACCAGTTGCTCGTGCCCCAGCTAGTGGTGTACAGCCGGCAAATCCTCCAACACAGGCTCAACAACCTGCTGCAGCACCTACAAGTGGTCCTAATGCAAATCCGTTAGATCTCTTCCCACAGGTAATACACTTTGAGATAGAAAGCCTACTTGTTGCGGAACTCTTGATAATATATGGCTGCGTAACTAAAATCTACTCTTTATCTCTGACAGGGCTTGCCAAATGTGGGAGCAAATCCTGGTGCTGGAACACTTGACTTCCTGCGCAACAGCCAACAGGTACGAGCTCTTTCTTTTCTTACACTTGCTTACAGAAAGAGGTGTATCAGGCAAAAATGTGTAACGTTTTTGTTGTTATTCTTGGTTATATTAGTTCCAAGCTCTGCGAACAATGGTGCAAGCAAACCCTCAAGTCTTGCAGGTATGTTGATCCAGTTCGCAGAGGAAATGTTTGCTTTCATATAATATTGTTTCAAATGATTTTGTTCGCACGTTTTCTGCAGCCTATGCTTCAGGAACTGGGAAAGCAAAACCCAAACTTGATGCGTTTGATTCAAGACCACCAAGCTGACTTCTTACGCTTAATCAACGAACCCATTGAAACGGGAGGAGAAAGGTATGTACAATAATCCCTACGCTACTAGATTATATCAAAACGAAAACTTTGGGAGGCTTTTGGTTACTTAAACACTGATTTTTTCTTGCTTAATATGTGTTGTGTATAATGATTCAGTGGCAACCTCTTTGGCGAGGCGGGAATGCCACAGCCTCAGGCGATCCAAGTCACAATTGAAGAACGTGAAGCAATTGAACGGGTCTGTTCCTTTCTCCCTCTCTTTAAACTTGGATCTTTATGATCAATCAACTCGGTTTCACATTGATAATAAAAAAACAGCTGGAAGCGATGGGATTCGAGAGAGCATTGGTGTTGGAAGTGTTCTTTGCGTGCAACAAGAACGAAGAGTTGGCTGCAAACTATCTTCTAGACCATATGCATGAGTTCGAGGAATAGCTTCTTCAGTAAAGTTACCTTCTTCTTCTCTCTTTCGCTTCTCAATGGTGCATTTGTTTACTCATACATTGCGGGATGCCAAGCTCGAACGAGAGATTCGTTACTCGTCTATGGTCATGGATTCTTTCAGTTCTCAGTCTAAAGTGGAGTTGCTCGTCTTGCTCTTTCTTTGTGTATTATTCTCTTGGATCGTCTCTAGTCGTTGCAACATCTTTTCTTCCAGTTTTTTTTTGTCGAATTGGGGACATCATATATTGTTGATGTATAAAAAATTGAAAAACCAAAATAAACCCACTGTAATCATCTCCGAAAATCCCCCCCTTGTAATCTTTACTTTGTGTTTATAACAATTCATTCTAATGTAACTTTTGTATGTTTATATTTCATGATATATATTCCTGATTAACCTTACTAGAAATTGCTCGCTTCCTAAGACTCTAGTTGAACTAGCGTTTTCGACGTCTTTAAGGTCTAAAACATTCTCTGAGTCTCACTTCGGAGTAACACCGAAAACTAAAACAGAAAACTCAGAAGCTCCCAGAAGAAAAGCCCTAGAAACGAGAACTCACCCTCTCTTGCCAGTTTCTTCTCTGAATCTCTTTCGTAGATTTCGATCTCTCATCATCGAACATGTCTGTGCGTGTTCTGAATCCTAATGCCGAGGTGCTCAACAAATCGGCGGCGCTTCATATGACCATCAACGCCGCTAAGGGTTTACAGGATGTCCTCAAGTCAAATCTCGGTCCGAAGGGAACCATCAAGATGTAACTCTTTTTTTCCTTCCTGGATCTATGTATTATTTGTTTGTGCCTTACTCACTGATTACTCGGTGTAGGCTTGTCGGTGGTTCCGGTGATATCAAGCTTACCAAGGATGGGAACACGCTTTTGAAGGAAATGGTGAGTCCGAGAAAATAAAATAAAAAGCTAGATCTCGTTAGTTAGTTAGAATCTAACTTAATAGTATCTGTTCTTACTTGTGAAGTATGTTTAGAAGCTTGAAACTTGTGTCATTTATTGTTAGACGCTAGGCTTATGATTATCTTCTTGGTGAAATTGGAGTACGATTTTGGAAATTGAATATGTTAAAAGTTACTTAGGTTAGACTATCCAGTTCTAATCGATGGCACTCAAATGGCTATATATAATCTGGGCATTATTAACTAGTTTGATCATGCTTACAGTTCGAACTTGCTTATCTTTGCAGCAAATTCAAAATCCCACAGCCATCATGATTGCGAGGACAGCTGTTGCACAGGACGACATAAGTGGTGATGGGACTACTTCCACTGTCATCTTCATTGGTGAGCTCATGAAACAGTCAGAGCGTTGCATCGATGAAGGTTAGCCACTAATTAGCTTGTTACTGACTTATACTTTGATTTGTTGACGAGTTTGGTAGTTTTATAGTTAACATATAATGCTTTCCATCGTTTCACATTGAGCTACCTTGTCATGTTTTGTGTAACCTCAGTGAGAAATGGTCTTAATGATACGGTCTACTCGTGTCTCAGGAATGCATCCACGTGTCTTAGTTGATGGTTTCGAGATTGCAAAAAGAGCTACTCTCCAGTTTCTCGACACTTTCAAGACACCTGTGGTTATGGGTGATGAGCCTGATAAAGAGATCCTGAAAATGGTTGCTAGGACAACACTAAGAACAAAGGTACGCTTCATTTGATGATATCTTTATCTTTTCGTTATCACAGACTTTTCTCTTCGCTTCTAACTGGCATTTGTTTTTCTGGCTTACTTAGCTGTATGAAGGCTTAGCTGATCAACTGACTGATATTGTTGTTAATTCGGTAAGTTTACTGATATCATCTGTTTTTTATCCATAGATTTCAATATATGAGAAATAATCTATGGATAAGTTTTAGCTTGTTTGTCTTCTGACTACCTGCTTCCTCCACATAACAGGTTCTCTGCATTCGGAAGCCTGAGGAACCTATTGATCTGTTTATGGTTGAGATAATGCACATGCGCCATAAATTTGATGTTGACACACGATTGGTAAGCCTTTGATGTGTTGGAATTTCAGGGTTTTCACTCTAGTAGTATGACTTGTGTATGGGATTTAATCCGAATTAGAAGTATCATTTTTGTACACCTGTTGCTAATATCACATGTATTGTTTCTCTTGTATTAGGTTGAGGGGCTTGTTCTGGATCATGGTTCAAGACACCCTGACATGAAAAGACGTGCGGAGAATTGTCACATCCTAACTTGCAATGTGTCACTGGAGTATGAGAAGAGGTGTGTAATTTAAACCTCTGGTTGATTGGTTGAAAAAATATTAAAGAGTAGAAGTTAGAGAATCTATCTCGTGTATCACTGACTTTGTAGCCTAATTTTGTATATATCAGTGAAATTAATGCAGGGTTTTTCTACTCGAATGCGGAACAAAGGGAAGCCATGGTTACTGCTGAGCGACGTTCTGTTGATGAAAGAGTTAAGAAAATTATTGAGCTGAAGAACAAGGTGGGTTTAAAACTAGTACATCCAACCATTATGCTGTTTTGTTTTCTTCCAGATAATTACATGGTCTATTTCTCATGCAGGTTTGTGCTGGTAATGATCACAGCTTTGTTATCTTAAATCAAAAGGGTATTGATCCCCCATCATTGGATCTTCTTGCTAGAGAAGGGGTAAGCTATGACTAGTTTTGTATATTTCTCTGTATCGTTAATTATTCCCTGTAATTCTGATTGCCAGAAAAGTTAGAAAAACTCTGAAAAAAATATTGTGAATTGAAATGTAAAGGAAAACTTAACTGAAACCAATAGGCGAAGGTTCTCCACTATGAGTATTTACCTAAAATAGAGGCCTGGATTGTCCACTAAAATTGTTTCTCGTCTCTCTTGTGTCAACAAGTTGTTACAATCCAATTATCTCTTCTGTTTCCTCATGTTTATATGTTTCTCCAGATAATCGCCCTTAGAAGAGCAAAGAGGAGGAACATGGAACGTTTGGTTTTGGCATGTGGGGGAGAAGCTGTGAACTCCGTTGATGACTTGACCCCGGACTGTCTTGGCTGGGCTGGACTTGTATACGAGCATGTTCTCGGGGAAGAAAAGTACACATTTGTTGAGCAAGTGAAGAACCCTCATTCATGTACTATCCTCATAAAAGGTACAAATGCCCAAACTTCTATCTCTTGGCAGCTAAAAGCTATCTTAAGGCCCGTTTTTCTTTCTTACATGCGTGGTCATTGATCATCCATTAATTAACTTGTTTTTTTTATAGGGCCTAACGACCACACCATTGCTCAAATTAAGGACGCTGTCCGTGATGGTTTAAGATCAGTTAAGAATACCTTAGAAGATGAATGTGTTGTATTGGTAAGTGCCTTCTTCTCAACAAAGATTCAACTAATTTCCATTCCACTGTGATTGTTATGGGTTTTGTGTGCTTATGGTGTGTCATGTTTACCTCTTTTGGCAGGGAGCTGGAGCTTTTGAAGTTGCAGCGAGACAACACTTGATCAATGAAGTCAAGAAAACCGTTCAAGGGGTAAATATCCTCTGCTCCACCAATACAAACTCTTGATTTTTTTTTCCGGTTGCTAATGTTAACTGTGGGCAAATTGCAGCGAGCTCAACTCGGTGTTGAAGCTTTTGCTAACGCCCTTCTCGTGGTTCCCAAGACACTCGCTGAAAATGCTGGTCTTGATACACAAGACGTTATCATTTCTCTAACGGTATAATGCTTTTACTTTCCTCTTCTTTTCCGCTGTCCACGAATAGAGCAAATATTATGTTACATTTTTGGGGTTTGTGTACTAAATTTCCATGTTTGTACAGAGTGAGCATGACAAAGGAAACGTCGTGGGACTAAACATAGAGGATGGAGAACCCATCGACCCTCAGCTTGCCGGTATTTTCGACAATTACTCGGTGAAACGCCAACTTATCAACTCAGGGTATGTACAAAACCAAAACGCTTAAAATTTGTTGTGGTTGAAATTCAGGCAGTCAAAACGGGTGTTTGGTAATGTGTTGCAGGCCGGTGATTGCTTCGCAGTTGCTATTAGTGGATGAAGTGATTCGTGCAGGAAGAAATATGAGGAAGCCTACTTAATTACTTCTGCACTATGTAGTCTTTTTGTTTTTCACCCTTTTGCTTTTGTTTCCTTTTCCTTCTTTCGAGTTTAAGCATTACTTCTTGAATCTATCCTTTGTTTTGGTTGTTGTTTCTAGTGGAAAAGGAAGAAGAAAAGACTGAACTGTATTTTTATTGTCTTTTTGGGTTTTCATAAAACTATAATCCTTGTTTGAATGTATCGTCCAAGGGCGAACATTTTTGAATCTGATACTGAATTTGAAAGAATTTATAAGATAACTGGAGCGTATATGCCGAGTTTATTTAAAGATTTTTGAAATAATTTATAAAAATATATTAAGTAAAATATAACTATTCTTAAAAATAAATAAAATAATATTGAAAAATCAATAAAAATTTTCTGAATAATATAAGATATTTTAGTTTTTTTATATAATCATGTAATAAACATATTATAATAAGATATTACTTTTTTTTTATGATTTCTAGTTTATTACTTTCAAATAACAACATACTATACTATAGTGTACGATGATACTTTCAATTTAGAGTGTCGAAAGTTCTATTCTAAATTAGAGAAAGTAAAGAAAAGATGGAAGTACAAAATTAAATTGTGAAAATTATAATTTACTATATAAGGTTTGGTAAAACAGATAATGTGATAAATATGCTTTTTTTTTTCCATTAGAATATTGATTTTTTTTTCTTTCTATTAGAATATGACATTCAAAAAAAAAAAAAATTCCTTTTTCCAGTTATAATATGGAACATTTTTTGTTAAAATATGGATGATCATTTTTTTTTCTTTCTTTTTGTTTAACATTTTCTAACTATGTTATTTATTTATTTTTTTTCAAGACACATGTTGATTCTAAATAAGAGAAAATGAAAAAAAAATGAAAAAAAAATTAAATTTTGAAGGTTATAGCTTATTATATAGGGTTTGTTTAGACAAGAAATATGGTAAATATGTATTTTTTCTTTTTCTGTTAGAATATAAAATTTTTGCTGTTAAAATATGCCATGCAAAAATATATTTTTCCTTATTCCATTAGAATATGGAACATTTTTCATTAAAATATGGATGATCGTTTTTTTTTTTTTTTAAACATCTTTGTAATTATGTGATAAATATGCATTTTTCCTTTTTCCGTTAGAATATGTAACCTTTTCTGTTTGAATATGACATGAAAAAATATTTTTTTTCTTTTTGCCTCTAGAATATGGAACATTTTTCCGTTAAAATAAAGATGATCATTTTTCACTTTTTTTGCTAGAATATGTATGCAAAATATGTTTTTTTCCTATTTTTGTCAGAATATGAAACATTTTTTTGTTAAAATATGGAATATCTTTTTTTTTTAACATATTTTTTTTTCCTTTTACCGTTAGAATATGAAAATTTTTCCGCTAAAATATGGAAAATATATTTTTCCACTTTTTGGATATCTTTTTAATTTTTTTTTTCCAAGACACATGTCAAAATTTTAATAAGAGTAAAATTATAAATCACATATATCGCGATCTTATGAGTTATAAAAATTTTACGTGTCGCGACCAGTTGCGCGCAGCTTTATATAATAAGATATTAACCATAACATTTTAGTTTTACAAATTACAAAAAACTAAACTAGTAATTGAGAAATAAAAAGTGACAAGATAGAAAATTAATGTTTCTAATAATTTCAGGGAATATCTAGCTATTAATCCGTCTTATAGAAATCTGTGTTAGCAGCATTAGGAAGAATTAAAGTATAATAATATATATTGAGTTTTAGGAAAGATTCGAAACTTTCATGGAAATGGAACCAGATTTGTTTTTAAAAATAATAAAGTCAAATTACCAACAATGCACGGAATCCGGGCCCCATATAATAATTTAGTTTTCAACAAAATAAAAGTCTTTGACGGTCAACACCATTAGACACTTGTCAAAATATTATTGGGCTCTTTTCTCTTTACTATATGTCCGAAAATCAAAGCCCATTTTTTCCTCTCATTTTTCCCCCTTGTTTCGTCTCTCAAATCTTCGAATTCGACAAACCCAAAATCCCTAAATCCCCTCGGTAAGCTACGGATCTGATCTCGCTTTGCTCATAGTCCGTCGAATTGTTTCTTTGTTGCTCGTTGGTGTTTTCGTTTCGTTCTGTGGACTTGGAACTTCGTTTACTCTGTTGATTTTCTTTTCTGTGTTCTTTGTTTTATCGAGATCTGGCATAATATTCGCGAATGATTTCGATCGATTTTGGTGTTTCGATCTTCTGATTTTGTTCCGTTTAGACTTCTAGTGTTCGTTTTTATCTTCGGATTGTTGGTATATAGGATTGATCAGTACAAGATGATTACGAGAAATTGGTGGAAACGCGAAACCGTTGTGTATTTTGTTTCTTTCTCTTTGATGACTTTGGTATTTTCTGGGAATAATGTTGCTCATGATCATGAAGTTTGAAACGAATTATGAAAACAGGATATAACAAAAAGATGTCGTCTTCACGGGAAGAGAATGTGTACTTAGCCAAGATAGCCGAACAAGCTGAACGTTATGAGGAAATGGTTGAGTTCATGGAGAAAGTTGCAAAGACTGCAGACACTAAGGAGCTTTCTATGGAAGAGAGAAACCTCTTGTCTATTGCTTACAAGAACGTGATTGGTGCTAGGAGAGCTGGGTGGAGGATCATTTCTTCCATTGAACACAAGGAAGGAAGCAGAGGTAACGAAGAACATGTCTCGATAACCAAGGATTACAGAGGAAAGATCGAGACCGAGCTCAACGAAATCTCTCATGGAATATTGAACCTTCTGGATTCTCACCTTATCCCCACTGCATCTTTGGCTGAGTCCAAAGTGTTCTACCTCAAGATGAAAGGTGATTACTACAGGTACCTTGCTGAGTTTAAGTCTGGAGCTGAGAGGAAGGAAGCTGCAGAGACAACTCTGGAGGTTTACAAGTCAGCTCAGGTAAAATTCTAAGTTGTGAACATCTAATTTTGCTGCTTTGATACCAGTAAAGGGGCTATCTTGAGTCTTGATGAACGCTTATGCTGTTTTGTTTAGGATATTGCACTTGCTGAATTAGCTTCTACTCATCCAATTAGATTGGGACTTGCCCTTAACTTCTCTGTTTTCTACTACGAGATTCTCAACTCACCTGACCGCGCTTGCAACCTCGCAAAACAGGTTTATATGGATGCCATTATGCTTTCAGACCTTGTAAGACTTGTTCCCGCACCAAATCCTGAATGATATTCACTCAAATTGTATTCACAGGCTTTTGAAGTAGCAATCTCTGAGCTGGACACATTGGGAGAAGAATCGTACAAAGACAGTACACTTATAATGCAACTTCTCCGTGACAACCTGACCCTCTGGACTTCTGACATCAATGTACACTTTTTGTCTTCCTCCCTTGTTCTTCCCTTTTTTAACTTCTATCTACACGATCTAAGCTTCTCTACTGATTGAACGCCGATGTGTTTGCCATTTTCAGGATGAAGCGGGTGGTGATGAGATCAAGGAGGCGTCAAAAGATGACTCGGAAGAAGGGAAACAAGCTTAGACGCTGAAGTGACCAGATAGAGGGGGAGAGAGAGAGACATTTCTATGTGTGTATGGTATGGATTTGGTTGGCTCTGGTTTCCTAAAACATATGATATGGGCTTTGTAGAAGTAGAGAGCATTATTATTTTTTTAATTGTGGTCTTTAAAGCTGATGGGTCTTTGCTTTTACTTTGGTTGCTTGTTAGTATTTAGGAAGTAAGGAACGAAGATGAAACAAAACTTAGGATTATTGCTTTGGATTCAACTCGTTTAAGATTTATCGTTAGTGGTGTGGGTTTATGATTTTTTTTTACTTGCTAAGGCATTATATTTATTTAACACATCAGTTTTTCAACCCATCTTTAAAAGAGAATCTTGAGATCAAAATGAAACACTTACTTTCTGCACGAAAACAAAAAATCACGTAGAGTCAACAAACAAAAATTACAAAATGCTTATGTAGTGGACATGTTACCTTTTTTGTTAACTCAATTTTTATTCTTCAGACCATATTTTCCTTGTGTCTAACACACGTGTTCGAGGGTCTCTTTCCGTACATTATTGTTATTTTTTTTCTTTTCTTTTTTTCCTTTTATGTTGTTCCTCTTTTATTCATGTTTTCCATATATGTGAATAAAATCTTTTGTATAGGATTTTTATTCAACTAACAGTAATCGAATTTGAAATAGTAACCTCGTCAATGATCTTAACCCGTTGTATAATTTAAAATTAACTCCGAATAAACACAGTAATGTAAAATCACATTTTTGAGCATATTTATAGAAATACGAATATATGCAAATCAATGTCTTGAGCGTCTTAAGTAATTTTGAATATTAATTAAATAATTAAAACACATACTTAACATAATAAACACACATAGTTATTATTACCACTCCCGTCGAATCCCCACTGCTTTCTTTTTCAGCTTGTCTCTGTGAATTCATTCTCTCTCTCTCTCTCTCTCTCTCTCTCTCTCTCAAATGGTTTCAGCAACTTCAATCATAGCTTGGTTCATTACTCTTCTCTTCACCTTACAAAGTTTTGATTTTTCAGTCACTCTTGTTAAAACTTAGCTCCTCACTCTCTCTCTCTCTCTCTTATCATATTGAAACTTGGCTTTTCAGGGGAGCTGGAGAAGATGGGCAACTAGGAATTGGTACCAACGAAGAAAAGGAATGGGCTTGTGTCGTTGAAGCTCTCGAGCCTTACTCTGTTTGCTCCGTCGTCTCCGGTAGCCGTAACTCCCTCGCCGTTTGCGATGATGGCACGGTACTGTCGCAATATCAATACATTTGGGGTTATCAAAGATGAGATTTTCTCTTGTTTTAATTGGTCTCTAAGCATTCGGAGTTGTGATTTTTAAGCTTGGTTTTATAAGTTCTTGTAAGTTTCAGTGGAGCCAATAAACATGGTTTGTCTCATCGTTCACCAATGAAGCTCTGTGTCTTCTTCTCTTGTGGGAAAAGTCTTTAACCTGTGAATCTTGATTATAATTTTTGTTCGTGACATGGCTTTAGCTCTGTTATCATGAAATTGGTCTGGTTTGAGCCATTATTTCAGTAGTTTGAGTGACTAAGTTAATAAGAAGTTAGAGCTCTATTTGCCTAAGTTTCGTGTGTTTTGAACTGATTCTCAGATGTTTACATGGGGTTGGAATCAAAGAGGTACATTAGGACACCCGCCAGAGACAAAGACAGAAAATATCCCAAGTCAAGTTAAGGCTCTTGCCAATGTCAAGATTACTCAGGTTTTGATCTTTCTTTCTTTCTACTAAATCTACTGGGTAGAGAGAGTATCACATGGAACAACCTTTGAGTATGTTGTTATGTAATGGATGATGATAGGCAGCAATTGGTGGTTGGCATTGTTTAGCTGTCGATGATCAAGGCCGAGCATATGCGTGGGGTACGCTTTAATGTGTCTGTCTTTAATCTTCATCCGTTTTTGTTGTTGAGCAATATTGAAACTGATTGTGGAGTGCACACAGGTGGGAATGAATATGGACAATGTGGGGAAGAGCCTTTAAAAGACGACATGTGTAGGCCCGTCCGAAGAGATATTGTGATCCCTAAACGTTGTGCCCCCAAACTTACAGTCCGACAGGTAAACTAACTTGTGTTCTAAATCTCTCTCTGCATTGTTCCACTTTCTCTTCTACTCGTCAATGTTGATATGTACATTTCGTGGGCTTATCTTCTTAACAGGTAGCTGCAGGTGGCACTCACTCAGTGGTTCTGACACGCGAAGGTCATGTGTGGACTTGGGGTCAACCTTGGCCTCCGGGTGACATGTATGGAGAAGAATTAAACTCACAGAAAGCAGTTAAATATACATTTCGTGCATTCTTAGGCTATAATATTAATATTACTAAAAAAATTGGGTTTTGGTTTGCACTAAATTTGCAGAAAACAGATATCTGTTCCTGTAAGAGTTCAAGGACTTGAAAATGTGCGTCTAATCGCTGTTGGAGCATTTCATAATCTTGCTCTTGAAGAAGATGGGAGATTATTGGCATGGGGTAATAACGAATACGGACAACTTGGAACCGGTGATACTCAACCAAGCTCTCTTCCTGTTCTTATCCATGGCCTTCATGATCTCACTTTGGTTCGTTGTTTTTTTCTCCCTTTTCTGCCACCGCCTTCTTATGCTTAATGTACAAAAGGCATAAGCTTCAACAACTTCTCTCTAGGTTGATATTGCTGCGGGAGGATGGCATTCAACCGCTTTAACCGATAGAGGAGAGGTATTGGAACTCATCTATTCTCAAACGTCTTCTCAATGTTTCAAACTTTCCTTATCATTCTCATCATGTGCTAGATCCTCTGTTTCATCAAGATATAATTATGTCATGTGTTTGGTCTTGTAATTTTGTAGGTGTATGGTTGGGGAAGAGGAGAACACGGAAGACTCGGGTTCGGTGACAATGACAAGAGCAGCAAAATGGTTCCACAAAAAGTTAATCTCCTAGATGAAGAAGATATCATTCAGGTAGTTAAAGCCTTAAACTTTAATGATCTTGAGATTTCTCTTCTTTGCTCAAAGCATTCAACTTTAATCATCTCTTCTTTCCAAACAAAAACAATAGGTTTCTTGTGGCGGAACACATTCAGTTGCTTTGACAAGAGATGGCAGAATCTTCTCGGTTAGACTCTTGAAAACCTCTTTTGGAATTTACACAAATATATACAGTCATTCTTGTGATTTGATTATATTTCTGTTTGTGATCTCAGTTTGGTAGAGGAGATCATGGAAGGCTTGGTTATGGAAGGAAAGTAACAACGGGACAGCCATTGGAGTTACCTATAAAGATTCCTCCGCCTGAAGGAAGCTTTAATCACGCCGACGAAGAAGAAGATGGAAAATGGATAGCTAAATCGATTGCTTGCGGTGGCCGCCACACTCTTGCCGTTGTTGAATGGAAGTCCGATGATATTTGATCCTTAATCTCCTCCGGTCACAGAACAACTTGCCAAGAGAAGAAAGCAATACCAAGGAAGAAACGCAAAAGGAGAATTTGTCTTTTATTATATGAAAAAAGAAAGAGGGAAAAACATACTTGTTTCAAATTACTTTTTCCCTATAAATAATCTTTAGATTAAAGTAATTTTTTGATCTCAGGGAAAATTTTACAAATATATAATTTTGATCAGGTCAGATCTTTAGTTTGTTGAAAACATTGAACAATAATTTTTCTTTTACAGTCTTTTTAACTAATAATAATGTCTTTCTTTTGTAACTCTTGAAGTTTTTGTTGGCTTGATTGTTACTAAAAACATACGTGGATAAAATGCAATTTAAAACTCCTCAATACTTCTTTTATACATGTGAGGCTCAAATACTAAACGACATCAAGAGGAGATAATCTATCTAGCGCAAGATCTTGCAAAACATTACTCTTCAGTAGATTTTTTACTAATATTGGGTTGAAGCTCAAAAGGCATTGATAAGACGAGGAACACAAATGAGAAAGATGCATTTGGATTTTGTTGGCTGCCTTTGCCTTTTTCTCATCCATGAAAATAATCCATTTCCTCTTTTCTTCTTCTTTTCCCTCTCTTTCTTTTCTTCTTGATTTTCTTTTGTCATCATATTTTGATTCTCTTCTTCCAGTTTCACCACAGCCTTCACAACCCCAAAACACACACCCATCATGGAAAAGTAAAGATACAAACATTGTTAATTAGCCTTTTCAATATGGAGTACACAAAGTCATCAATGAAATAATTACAACATCAAAGTTGGATGATAGTACTGTTCTCTATCATCGACACCCTCACGTATTGTACGACCATTTTGTGCTTCTTTTTCGTAAAATCATCAAAGAATCTAAATCTTAACAAATATACAATATTATACATACATAAACAAACAAAAACGTGCAGTCTTATCATTGTCGATCGCTTCTATGATTAAAAAAAATTATACACTGCCCACATGTATTGGTGTTTTCTCTTATTTTGTGAAAGAATCCTTTTTTTTTTGCTGCACAAACGAATTCAAAATTTTATGCAATTATTGCGTACCTGCCTTTACATGATTTTACTTTCAAATCAGTTAATTTTTAATGGTCCAATGCAAAGCCGTACCAAATATTGATAATCACTGTTAAAAAAGTTAATGTCGTTCTCATATACTAGGCCATAACTTTCAGAATTTAATTCAAACATGTTAATACTAAAGCACCAAAATATCTTATAGTATACACTATTATACACTAAATTTATCGAATACTATTTTTCTAGATACCATTTACTAGATCACGAGTTAATAAAAATGCATTTGGTTTTAAACCCATTAAATAGTCCACCTTCAGAAACTAATTGATTAAATAGATTCATTTACTATATAGTTGGGCATGTTATTTTTCATTAGAAGGGTTTATTTCTGTCATTAGCTTCTGAAAGGCACTATTTCGATAATTCCCTAAAAAAAAAAAAAAAAAATGTATAAATACCTCTTGTTGTTGAGCTTTCAACTTTAGTGTATAAATACCTCGTATAGTATACTTGGATCTATTATTTTTTATTAGAAGGGTTTATTTCGTCATTGAAAAAAAAATAAAAATAAAAATAAAAAAGTAAAAGTAGACATACCTGTTGCTGAGCTTTCAACTTTAGTGCATAAGGCGAATCAGCAGCTTCCACCTGTCTATTCGTTGATCTCTCCATGATCGGTGGGATTTTCGCTCGACTAACATTAACCGGCGCACTCTGGACACCCACATTTTTCAACCCCACAACTTTATTTTCTGCTAGAAAAAACACTCCCAAACTCTGTTTTGTTAAAAACAAATTCAAAACACAACACTACCCTTTATGAGATAATTAACAGAGAAGATAATCAATGACCTTGAATAAGAACAGGATAGTGAGATACAGGATCCCTGTGAAGGATTCTAACGTTAGGATTAGTCGTTCTTGGATTGTTAAGATTACGAATAGAGGGTAGACTCATTACTGGAGTAGACATGGTTGATAGGTTACTAAAAGATCTTGAATTTAGGGTTTTAGAAGACAAACACTCCATAGGAACTTCACCAGACAAAGGGTTGCAAATATACTTCTCTGCTTCGTTCCATTTCGAGTGTAACTCAACACCTTCTGGTTTTAACCAATCCCAATTCTTCTTGTCTTGCAAGCCTGTAAGGAAAAGTAAAAGGACAGAACAAACATTAAAGTTGTTGCGTTTTCTCTATTAGAGTGAATTTTCCCCCCATTTTTATTGGTGGAAATAACAAAACTTTTATTATAAACAAAACTAATCTTAAATTGTCATATATGTACTTGTTGATTCAAATTTCGATAAAGGGTTACTATACGAACTAGTGACGAAAATTAGCAAATTTATATCTTTATGAGTTGAGAATTATGAAAAAGCTTACCCTTGAGTGCACTAGTGAATGAATAATTTGATGGGTCAATCTCCTCTGTCACAAAAAAATCAAGATTTCAAAACGTTTTTCTTAGAAAACAATTAATTATAAACACAAAGAGATATTCAGAAAAAGTGGTTACTAATTACCTGCGAAAGAGTAGCCAGGAGAAGAGGCAGCACTAGAGATGGTGAGAGTTGTTCTAGAAGACTTGTGATCTTCTCGGAAGCTTCGAATATAGGAGCCAGAAAGCCTTCTAGAACTTGAGTTTCCGCGAGTTATATGACCTTTTCGACCCCATTCTCGTAGGTTAAAGTCAAGCTCTTCACCACGCAAAGCCATTGGAAGGGAGCAATGTTAATTACGAAAGAGCAAAGATAAGCTAAGGAGGAGTGAGAGGGGAGGATATATGTACCTTGAGGCTTGAGATTTAAATGGGTTTATTGATTTTTACTTCGGAAAATATTGACTTTTGTAGTACTCTTGTATTTAATTTTGTTTCATTATATTTGGGTATTTTGAAATAAATTTTCCTTGATTTTTTTAAAACAATAGATGTTGAATTCTAATTGGACGACTGGCATGTTCTAAAAACATCTTATCGTAACGTTTCTTAATTTTTGTCTTTTGTTTTTGGGTGTAATCCATATATAGGAAACACACTCTCTTGGCATGTTCCATCTTTTTCTTTTTAGTTTCTGATCTTTTTAGATCTTGTGTCTTTTTCATGTCTTAATTTGTATAGTGACAGTTAAAATAAACTGAATTGATTGATTAGTAAGAAAAGATTGATTGATTTAACGTGTTAGGCTATTTCTGTTCATATATCAAATTGACTAGAAAAAAGGATTTGCAAATAAGAAAAATAAGTATTCACTTGTGTAAGAGGTCAAAAGTCTTACATTTAAAAAAAAAAAAAATGGACTATGTATGTTCCCAAATCATAAATACCATATGAAGGAAGATTTTCAACATAAAACCATGGCGTATGAACGATCATAGATAGAACGAATGAACGATCGAACCCATAAAATTCTGTTCTAACATCGCTTATTAATTTCGTTTATCAATTTCGTTGACAAGTTGACTCAGTGAGGCTCCGAGTCTCTGAATTAACAATTAATTATGCAAGCCCAATAAACTCATTTGAGTCCATTAACAAGATTAATATAAGCCCAAAGTTTCGGAACTTAAGAATGTTAAGGCCTAATAGAAGAACTATTTTTTACTCCTATAGACTTGTTATCACTTATCGGACAAATCGTCGCCCTATGGACCTAATATCACAATTATTTGGATGAGACTTAAATTAAAAATACATTTGCTCATAATACAGAGAATCAAAACTAAGGACAAATATATACGGGTCAACTTAGGAATTGATCGATTTATATTGGATGCAATAATATTTTAATGTAAATGATCTTAATTAGATTACTAGTTCCAAGATATCGGATGCTTCATAAGCCAGAAAGCAATCAACATTACCTCAAATGATTAGTAAACCAAAACATACAAAAGTCGAAACTGGTTCTTGATGCGTTGCATTGGACAAGTGTTTAATTAAGGACGACACTATATCTTTTGAATCACCCAAGACCAGGATACGGGTTAATGATTCTTAATTGTGTTTTCAAGTTCATTGTTAAATGGTAAATAATAATAAATGTGGTAAAATTATTATGAATAGTTTTTTAATGAAATAAAGTAGAGTAAATTATTAGTAAGGAGCAGGGGCGGAAGCAGTACGTAAGGGCAAAGGACCCCCACTAATTTTTTGTTTTCCTTGTTATTTCTTTAGTCAAAAATATATTGACCCTGTTTAAAAATAATATTTGACCCCTCTAAAATATTTATCTACAATTTGAAGTAAAAAGATCATGAAAGCATATCTTTATCTCTGTAAAATGTAGAAAACAAAAGCACAAATAACAATTTTTATTGTAATTTTTAGTTCGTTTCTCTTTCAAGTGAAAGTAGAATGGTTTTTTTTTTTTTTTTTTTTTTTTTCTTCATTTTGCAATTCATCGATTATATTTTTTAGTATATGTTTTTGACCCCTGTTAAAAAAATTTCTAGCTCCGCGCTGGTAAGGAGACAAGATAACGAAAGTTGTCTAGGTTATGCCAAACAGTAACCCCCTACCCATGCGAACTTCACGTGCGGCATGCTCCTCATGCTTATTCCATTTCAGTACTTTAGTTTGCATTATTTATTTAGCTTTGTTATCTTATCTTTCAAACTATAAATAATTGGATTCCAAACAACCACAAAGACAACACAAGTTCAAGACGTACTTATTGTCTTTTATTCAAAGAAACAACTTTTATCTTATTATATACGAAAACTTCTTGCCTTTTTAAATGAAATCACTTGACAATATACGCGAAACTATGTCTAAACGCATGCTATCTTTGATAAATCTTTTTAAAAATAATACTTAACAATAAATAATAACATCGAAATGTTCTGTTTCAAAAACATGGCATAAGGGAAAACGGCGTATAGTGTAGAAGGGGACAAACAGAACAACTTCCAAGGAATAAGACGCTAATAGAATATGTAGGCTTTGGCATTTGACTTGTAATTAAGTAAATTAATTAAAATCAGCTTTATATATAGTTGATAAAACTGAAGAGTTGAGCTATATTGTATGAATGGTTAAGTGGAAATTGAACGAAGCAGGCCAGGTTCAAGCTACGGCTGATTTGGTGGTGGAACACGAGAAAAGACATGTGGGATTGTGTTTTGGCCTCAATTAACTCATCCCAGCTCACAAGTCACAAATTTCAAGTAATTAAAAACCTAATCTTGTATTTTGTCATTGGGCTTAGGAAGTATCGTAGGTACAGAACTTAACATTAGTACCCAAATTAAAAAGTACAGTTTCGTAAGTAAGTTTCTTAAGGTACACTATTTTTGTGAAACTTGTGGAACTGTTTTTAAATAAGTTTTGACTTTAGTTAGTGAAATACTCGTGGAAGGTGAAGAAATTCATACTCATATGAAACTATAGATATCTCAGATCAATTTGGTTTCAGATGTGTCGTTACTCTAAGGAGTAAGCCATATAGGAAATATACACACTACCATGTATACACACATCCACGTATTACTTTATGCATATATAATTAACTAAAAGTTATGAAAATGGTAATAATTTTGTTTGAGAGTAAAAATTACTCAAAGATCCCCATTTTTGTGGGATCTGTTCGTTTCATTTGAAGCAAAATGGCTCTAACTATATTGAATCAGCCAGTGTGTTGAAAAGACAAAACAAACGACAAAGCAATTACAAGTATATTAGTTTTGATGTAAATTCCATATACCTCCCCCACCCCCAAAAAACAGTCTAGATTTACAAATAAAAAGGTTAGTCTAATTAAAAGAAACCGTGATTATATTACATAAGCTATATATAAGACTTATCGCTTCTTTTAAAAAGAAAATACAATTCCTATTAATTATAGTTGTTATTTTTTGTTGTGACTGTTTATTACTATTAAGGTGCATAAAAGAATAAGGTATGCAACCAATTGGCCGACCAATGTATCTTGGTTGGTGGATTCTCACATTGTTATGCAAAGTTTGGTGACGTGACTTCACCATAAAAAATTATAGTTATTTGCTCAGACACTATTCTTATTATTATCGTTTACATGGTTCGTCACTTCGTCTCTATATATTACTTTATTAATCGAAATTTTTTTTTTTTTTTGATGGATATTATTTATTCGTTTACTAAAATGTGCAATGCAGACAGTAACTTCTCCCTATAAAAGTCGTTCGAACAAGTATCGTCCCCCATCGTCAAATCACTTAGCTTCCAAAGCTCCCATCTCTCTCCATAAAATTACACTCTCTGTCTCTATCTAAATCTTCTAGAAGATTCCTAGCTCTTGGAGAGAATCCAAAACACGTTTTTTCCAAGAGTTCCGTCGTATTAAATCTCACACTCCTCAGTATTTCAGACTGAATCATTGTTATAGCAACCGGTTTTTCAAGGAAATCAAACGGAAATGGAAAGCATCATGAACTTGAAGAGAAAAGAGAAGAAATCACAAAGTAGAAGACTTGGGAAATATCTCAAAGAACAAAAAGGGAGGATTTACATCATTAGAAGATGTGTGATGATGCTCATTTGTTCACGTGATTGAATATTCATTTGTTCGTTATTTAGAAATCAGAGGCAAGGCAGGCGAAAGCATGTCCATGCTAAAAATTTAGCTTGCTTTGTTTTGTCTTGTCCTGTGTGTAAATACATAGTCAAGTTGAGAAGTCAATGATCATTATTAGAAAGTGTTACTTTATGCAGTCTTTAATTTTACTAATATGACATCTTTTATATACATTCATCTTCGTAAAACCTCGTCGCATTAATCAAGCGAGTAGTGACACATTTTCATTGTTCTTTTCCATTCAAGCGACGATATGACAAACGTACGCAGATATGTTTGTGTCCACTAATTCGATATTCGAAACATGAAACAGAAATCTCAAACATTCTAATTCCATGTACACATAGTAAAATCTGATCTTGAAAATACGGTCTATGTGAAGTTTCGTAATTTAATCATAGCAACAATGCATATGCGTATTTTCCAGTACATCAAATTGATGAAAATGTCCTAATTGCTGTTACATTTGAAAGGGAACAGCCAAAACATCTATCTGTCTAAGCTCCATGTCCAAAACATCTTTAACGAATTAGGCTTCGATCTGAGCAGGAGCGGGTAAAGGTTTCTCTAAAGAACACTTACCAGGTTTCGTGGAACTGAAAAGCTGTAGAACATCTGCATTGCGAGCGATATAACTTGGGGAGAGAGACAGCAAATCCTGAGCTTCTCTATGCCTTCCAGACTTCAACATAGCTTCAAATACGCGCAGAACCATTACATTAGATGGAAACTTCTTCAAAGTCAAAGCTTCCAGAAAAGCGAAAGCTTCGGCGGCTGTTCCACTACTTGATAAGTAATCTACGAATGGGTCCACGAAAGGAGGGAAGCCCTGATTTCTCATCAGAGGTACAAGACTTAAAGCTTCTTCAAACCCACCATCTATTGCTACCTTCTTCATTAAAAGATTCCTCACCATGATTTTGTACGTACTGTGCCAAGGTTTCAATTGGTTCTGTTTCACTAGCTCGGTGAAAAGCTTGTATGCATCTCTTGCCTTAAAACTATTGCAATAAGCAAGTACCAACTTCTCAAATGCGTAACCCGCATAAGAGACTCTCTCTTTGCCAATCATCTTCTTGAAACACGCAGAAGCTTCTTCGAGATCTCCTGCATCACAATGCCCTTCAACTAAACTTGCCATTGCTTTGTCATCCAGAGGGTTTCCAGAGGCATCCATAAACTCCACAAGTTCATTGGCTTCATCTTTCTTGCCCTTACGACTAAGTCCCGATACAATCACACTCTGCAGATTACCGCTAGGTATATAGCCTCCGCCTTCGTTCATTGCTTTCAACACTTCATTGCTCTGCCCAATCCTATCAACGCTTCTCAAGGACTTGAGGACACTCTGCATCATAGAATCCGTCACTACGTTGCCATTTCCTGTATAAGCTTTCACAGTTCTTGAAAACAAAACCATGTCCAGTTTCTTGCTTGTGCAAATTTTCTTGAGCAGTAAGCTGCAGCAGTGCGCGGTGGGTGTGTTGCCACCCGCCATTGCAAACTCGAACAATTCCACAGCTTCTTTAATCATCTTAGTCTGACAGAACCTCGCCGAAACCCTGACATAAGTCTCCATTTCCATTTCATAACCAGCAGTTCTAGTTTCTTCAACAAGTTTCTGAAACCTGTCAAGAAACTTCTCTTTCCCCAAAACCCTGGCCATGGCGTTATAAGTCTTCTCATCATGCTTAAAGCGGCCAGACTCACCAATCCAACGAAAGAACAACAACGCTTTCCTCGGTTCCATGTCGAGTTTCTCCACTATCATCTTCACCAGATCGCTGTTAAACTTGATTTTCAAATCCCTTAGCCGTTTCTCCGAATCAGCATTCCACTCATCCTTCATCACAATCTTACACACCCTATTGCAAACCTTATACACCGAATTATCAATAGACCCTGAAGCGAAAATCTCTTTGAGCCTATTCAGGTCACCTTTCAAGCCATCTTTCTGAAATTTCTCACCCACTTTGTCCCTAACATTAGCTGATACACCATGCCCTTTCTTCTTCATGTCATCAACCAACTTCCAAAATTCATCAACAAGCCCATTAACACCTAGAATAAGCAGCATCGTGTTATAACTCTTGGAGGAAATTTTTCTCGGAGAAGCTTCCAAAACCCACCGGAAAAACCTTGCCGCAACATCAGGGCTTGATTCAAGCGATCTCAGAGCTTCCAACACTAAGTCATGGCTAATCACAATATTATTCGAATCAAGCTCTTTGGTAATCTCATCCTTACTACTCAATCTGCTAAACACATCAATCACGACAGCCTCAGCAGAAGCTTCCTCTTCGGTAGCAGAAGTTTTGTCAGATGAAAAGCTTCGGCCAACAGAGATCGTCACTGGCGGTGGCAAGTTAAGAAGACACTGGCTTTGTTGCAAAGCTCCAAATCCAGAACGTCCATGGAGGGAAGAAGTGAAGGATCGGGTCGAATTGGGGATTACCTGGAAACGGGAGTCGTGGGAGAGAAATGGACGATGACAGGAACGGTAACTCCGTAAAAGAAGCAGCCGCCATTGATACTTCATCCTTCTATCAATCTGGATTACAAAACGCAAAGGTTTTGCTTCCTCCGAACGAAATGAGAGGAGCAACGATAGCGAGCGGGTGAAAATCGTTAGGGTTTTAGAGAGGATTTTTCATTTTTCTAATTTCTATTTTAAACTGTAGAATGAAATCTGGGCCCAATTTTGTTTGGATTTTCAAATCAATTAAAATCCATTAACCAGACCCCTAACTTTTTGTAGTTTTCGCGTTTGGCCACAACTTTCTCGATTTGACTGATAATCACCTCTATATACACTTCTCTTGCAAATTTACGGAAATTTCATTACCATATATACCTTTTTTTCTCTGATCATTGATCACGGATCACTCTATACTTTTACCATGTCTAAAAGTTTTGAGTTTTCTTGCGATCCTTACAAATTGTGATCTAGTTTTTTTTTTTTTTGCTTATGCATCCTTGTTTTTTAATCTAAAATTCTTTCAAGTTCTTCAAATTTTTTTCTTGAACCTCTTTACTTTTTTAATTCCTTCATAATTTTCACACTAGCTAAAAAGCAGAAATTTATTGTGTAACGATAAGATTACATAAACATCCAAAAAGAAAAAGGGGAATAACATGAGAAGCAGCAGGAGTGAGAATTAAAATTCCCAAAATTTATTAAAATAACTCAAAGAGAGGAATAAGTTAGGAAGGAAAACGAAGTTGTTAGGTGTTCTTGTTCATGCCGGTCTTGTCCTTGACCACATCAGCAGCTCCTTGTGCCTTCTCCTTCACTTGTTGTCCCGTCTGCGATTCACATTTGCGGTTAGAACCACATTTTCTTTATGTATATACATACATATTTTGATTTTGGATGAGAGATTGATAAATCAAAATGAACCTGTTGCATGGAGTCTTGTGCTGAAGCAGCAGCATCTTTGGCCTTGTCCATCATCCCACTTGCCTTCTCCTACATTCATACATTTCACCACATTTATCAATATGTAACTTGCCATTAATAATCTAATTTAGCAAAACTCGCTTAAAGACTCAAATGTCTAACAAAATATCATAAGTTTCAAATACCAGATCTAGTGTAAGAGTTAAGAGAGGAAGACCTTAGTCTGGCCAGTGGCTTGACCGGCTTGGTAGCTCATGTTTTGCTTGTTGTCTGCCATTTTCTTTTTTCTGGTTTTTGCTTAAACTCAATTTGATGTTTCGATTGATTGGTTGTGTTGTGTTTTTGATGATGAAAAATGTTGGGAGTCTTGAGTAGCTATTTATAATCCAAAGGGACGTGCTTGGGTGCCTCCACGTGTTGAGGAGTGAGGACACGAGGATTGGTTCGAGAATGTTGCCTCCGCCGGTAGATACGTGGCGCATCCACGTGTTAGTTAACCGTTTGACCAGGACATAAAGGCTTCTAACATACGTGGTTTTCTCGATCTCTGATCCGAAAACGACACAGTTTTAAAATCTTATTTTAGGTGAAAGTAAAATGATTTTCTGAAAAAACACACATAAAGTTGAATTTGAAATTCGAAATACATTTAATACGAGCCACCATCACCGATCGGCAAAAAATCCATTTCCCCCCACACCCCCAAATTGAAAACCTAAATCCACCACACACACCGAGGAAAAAGGTGCTCAAAGGCGATATCTTTAGTCGAGGGTTTCAGAAATGAGAGTCATGGAGAATTGGGTGGCCGAATTCTTCCTCCGTCACCAACAAAATCCTCGACTTTCCGGTAATAGCCTGTTCTCGGCTCTGAAACCGGACGACTCTGTAAAGCTCAAGATAACTGCCGTTTTGCGGGACATATCGAATTCGTTGATTCAAGGTAAGGTCGACGAGGAATTGCTGGATCTCCTCGAGATTCTAGAGAGGCTGCTGCAGGAAGATAAAGATTCGGTAATCATGGGGTCTCACAAGTCTGCCTACTGCTGGACGGCTATCGAATGCACACTTAGATTCATGTTGCCAATGACTGCTTCGGAGGGTTTCTTCAGCGACGCCCTCGAGAGGATTTGGAAGAAGCGGATTGGGGAATTGAAGGAGAGGAAGAGCGATCTGGTGACTCCTGAGTTGTTGAAATGGGAGAGTGATCTAAAGATGGCGTTTGAGGAACCTGAGTTGTACCAGAAGATCCGTGAGAGTAACATCAGGTACAATGCCATCTCTCATCTCAATCAGCTTCTTAAAGAGCAGTGGGCACTACTTGGGTGTTCCTCTCTTGAATCAGAAGGTCGAAAAATGTTACTTAAGGGCAGAAATGGAAACAGTAGAGATGTAGTTAATGGCGTTGAAGTTGAGGTGAATGAACAAGAAGAAGAACATGAGCCAAGTCTTAATAATGGTGACATAACAGTGGCTCGAGAGCTTAAAGATTGTTTGTTGGAGATTCAAGGATTGATAGACCCTTCCACTAGGCAAGGGAAACAAGTCAACAATGTTAGTGACCACTCAGTTGATGTCTCTCGTCGTCAGGCAGGAGGAGGTCAAGCAGAAGATTGTGAGGGAACATCTTCATCATCGTCTAAGAGAGTTCGGCCTCATCTACCAACCCCGGAACCTCTGAATGTATCACCGTTGAATAAAAAAGTTAAACGTCCCAGAAGGCCAGTGAAATTCTGGACGCGTGAGGAAGAGGATGCTTTGACGGAAGGAGTAAAAGAGCATGGAAAAGCATGGAAACATATCAAGAACTCAAATCCTCTTCTGCTCGCTGATAGGACTGAGGTGGATTTGAAGGATAAGTGGAGGAATTTACTCGGTCGGTAGAGACAGCAATCTGCAATCAGCAATCAGCAATCAGCAATCAGCAATCTTGTCTGCCCCTTTTGTATGTTGACTTCTTGTGGAGGAACTCAGCCTTTTCTAGTACTGTGTCAATCTTTAGACGGTATTTCTGATTAGGTATGCTTTGCATATGTATCATATTGAAAACCAAAAACTAATCTAAGTGATTGTATTTGTATGCAACTTGTTATGCTCTCAACTTCGAGAATCATTTATTCTTATCTTGAAGTGCGCAATGATGCAAATTAATGGTCTACCGTTTTTTTCATCAATCGTCGACAGAAAAAGCTAAAAGAAATAAGTATAAAGCACAATCATAATAGCAACGTAATAGTCTCACATACTGTATATAGAACCAAATTGTATAGAGTACGAAACAACATCACACTTGCTTGTGAAGGAGACTACCTCAACTTCACAAGACATTATTCATTACGACTTATTAAAAAAAAAAAAAAACAGAAATTCAAAAATAGTTTAGATAAAAGAGTTCTGCTAGATTCCCTCGTCCTTCTCGTCCTCGCTGCTGCAGCTGTTGTTGCTGCTCCACTCACACTTCAAGGTAGATCTAGGCGATCCACAGTACTTGCCAAGCTTCTCAAACGTCTGATACATGACTGTTCCACTCTCTTCTCCCAAAGACTCAAATGTCCTCTCTCTGCACCCATAGTCTTCCAAGTCTACACTGATCTCTGGCTTGTACGCGTTAGACCCAACGCTCGAGTGCACAGCTACAGAGAATTGCTTAGGTTCAAAGCAAGACAGGACCCTTGTCACCAGCTGGCTCAGGTCAACAGTGTTGAAGTCATAACCCACGGCTTCGAAGCTAGCGTAGCTGAACCCATCCTCAGGGGTCACATGGATAGTCGAGATTGCATCGCCTTCAATGGAGTTCATAGAGTAGCCACAAGGTTCGAACTCAAAGTCGCAGATCTGGGACTTGGGAAGGATCTTTCTGATTCCAGAGTTGTCAGTCATTGACCCGGTCTTGTCAGCTTCATTCTTGTAGAAGACAGAGGCCTTCTCTCGGTCTAGACCAGTCATGCACATCTCGAGCGTGTAGACATTGTTGTTGCAGCTGCTGGAGCCTTGGGCAGAAGCAGCATAGACATGCCATTTCTTAGTCTCATCATCATTGCCCATCAAGTAGGCTACGCTGTTCAAGCCCAGCTGAGAAAAGTGCCCATCAAGAACAGATACTTCTTCAGAGAAGCTCCGGTGGGGAAAAGGCTGGCCTCCGGGGCAGAGGAAGGAGCCACGAGTGTACTTCACAGACATGACACTCAGAGAGAGCTCCCCGGCCAGCTTTAGAAGCGGCGGAATAGAGAGGAGGAGCTTGGTGGTGCCGCAAGTCTTGATGATGACTTTGTACGGGTAGACAAAGAAGCTGGACTCAGAGAGGACGTAGGAGTCCAATTGATCGTTGGAGAGAGAGGAAACGATCGTGCATGCAGCAGGAGTGAGGATTTCGTCCAACTGGGACTTGGTGAGAGCACGGAGACCCAATCCCTTGGAGTCTTGAAAGATGCTTGGCTCAAAGAAAGATACCTCGAGCCGTTTCTCGTAACCTTCGAAACCGATTGCAGACAACGCCATTGCGCCTTGTTGTGTGAGTGACAGGACTTGTTGTAGGAGGAGAGAACGATTGGATTCGGGAACCAGCAGAAACGGAGCTTAGACAAAAGTAAATTATAAACTGGAAAACAAAGAAAGCTATAACTATAGGAGATTCGGTGCACGCTGGTACTCAGGATGGCCTCTTAGCGCACTGCAATAAGATCAAAATTAAAAACCAATTGTTAAGAGACTTGATATTGAATACAATCAAGAATAAAGTAGACTCAGAAAATCTGAAAAGAGGAGGAGACTCACGTTTGAGTAGACAGAAGATTTGAATTTCTTGATTCCACCGTTTGGACGAACGTCTTCAATGCTGTAACCGAGGGGAGCTTCGTAAAATAAGGAACTACTACTGCTGGACTTCTTTTTACCACCTTTCGACTCCATCATAATCTCATTCACGCTGGACAAACACAAATCAAACCAACCAAAAGGTTAGACAAAGACGAGCCAAGCATCAAATAGATTCAACAGAGATCCAACGTTTAATAAGGGTTAAAAGACAGCTTATGATCAATTTGTATCATTGGAATTACAACTATGAACCCTAAGATTACGGCTAATCCTTAAAACCAATACCTAAGACGAATTTGTCGTCTATATATGTAAGACAACGTCAATCAAAACCTAAGTCGTTCGTTCCAGACCAAAAATTCATCAAAACATGCATAAGAAAATCAATCTCGGCTATAATTATGAGTCTCTTGAACAAAGACCAAGGATAATCTGTGATCTATGTAAATCAATCGAAAACGTAGGCTAGACGTTAGAGATACTTACAAATTTTATGAATTAAGATCTAGACCACGAATTGTGAATCCCTTCTTTCCAGAAACTCCTTTATCCAGATATCAAACGAAACCCTCAAACCTGAAATCCAACAACAGCCCAGAATTCTTCGATAAGAAAAACAATTTCCTCAGAGAAGAACGAAATCATCAATTACGGGAAAAGTAGATCTCAATTGCAAAAAATAAAACTCACCAGATCTAGATGATTCAGGAAACCGCAAGGCTTAGAACAATAAAAACTCAGAAGAAAAGAAAGAGAACCCTAATTTGAGAGGACGTTTATGATGATTTGGTAATGATGAGGCAATGAGACGCGTTCGTGAGGAGAAATGAAGAGGTAGAAAGAAGTCTTTATATAAGCCCTAGGGTTATGCCCCTGAAAATGACGTGTTTACCCTTAAACCTTAAGAAAGGGTTTCGCGTTAAATTGCGTGAGACTCTCCTGAGCCGTTGATTTTTCTTTTATGACAATTTGCCGTTTTTCAAGATCTCTTACCAAAAGTACCTCAAAACCCTTTTTTAATTATGTGGAAAAGCAAGATGCGTGAATCACGATTCCTGACCACACAATTAAAACAAATTTGTTTTTCCTTTTGTGAGCCACTAGGAAAATATATTCAATTTTGACATTTGTTTTGAACATACTTTTGACATTATCTTCGGCACGAGCATAACAACATTACGAGATTGCCCGACACGGTGCAAAAAATATGAAGAGAGAGAACTGAATTAACCATTCAAGTAGCGACACGTGTAAAGATACGTGTGCCGTTTGAGCGGATAACTCGAGGTGAGCTGTAAACGTAACGTGGGTCCAGAGAATCAAATTCTATTTTTCTTCTCAAAGGCTCTCTCAACTGCTCCGCTAAATGACACAAAGGACCCTTCCCGTGACTCACTCATGAGTCATGACCCCATTTGTCAAAAGTACAATATAAAACAAATGTGTGTAATTAAATCCAATCAACATTGACCTTTAATCATATCATATATGTATGTAATTATTCAAGTCAAAATGTGGAGTGATTGATAAAAGTTTGAGAAAAATATTTCTATTTTTATTTTTTTATAAATAAATGAGATTTAATAATGAGATTTTTCTACAAACACAAGTCTCTATCTACACATAGCTGGAGCATATACCTTCATTACCCAGAAATTGCTTAAAAGAATCAGAGATAAGAAATTGCCCCCAACTTGACAAAGATGATGAAAGAAGAATATATTCCAACCCACCAAAATGATAAGGATGAGAAAAACATTCCAAATCCAAGCGTCTGGTTCAGGCTATTTCCAAACCGGTTTGGCAATAGTCTTGTCATAATCCACTTTCAATTCTTCCAAACGCTTTGACACCTGCGATGACCAAAATTAGCATAAGCGCCACAATTGCTATTTAACTTGTCACATAAGATAAAAGGAGAAAGAGAACCTTAATGGAGTAAGCCAATGGAAGCAAAGTATCCGGATTCATTGCATCTTCAGGGAAAATTTTCAGAGCATGTATGAGTTTTTCAAACGGTAATTTAACCTGCAGAGAAAGATAATCGCAATTCAATTAGCTTAGCAAAATTAACTTATAGCTCTTGAGAAAGACTTGACTCACCAGCTCATCTTGGCAATAGTTCAACAATGCCAATCCGACTTTGAACACGATTTTAACACCCTAAAGAAACTTAAACTTGGATTAGAAGAAGAAAATATAGAAAGAGATGTGAATAATAGTAGTTTTACCTCAGAGAGAAACACATCCCATATCCGTAAAGCCAAAGGGAAAGGAAACGAATAAGAGAAGACGGTGATGAACCATTGACTTGCATACATACTCGGATTTATCATTTCTTGTGTAAAATGTTCTCCCAGCTTTGGAATTACTTCTCTCACCAAGTTTTCTAATTGAAACAGGTATTGCTGTACAAGTGGAAGCCCTGCCTACATTTACACAAAACAACGCCTCTTAGATCAATACCATAGATAGAGAGTCACTATCTTGCAATCTTGCAACGATTAAAAGGGCTTACATGATACAATCCTTCCATTGGAGCATGAACAGCTCCTTTGAGTAGTGCAACTAGTAACCAGAAGGCATCTTCTTCGCTCATATAAAGAAGCAACAGACCGGCTATAAAACCCATCCCCTGCAGTTATTAGAACCATGAATCTCTTAGTACCTACCATATTCAAAAATGAGAACAAAGTGTATATCTTCTTATCTCGAGGATAGACCTGAACATATCCAACGTCTCTGTCATAAACTGAGTAGGCCTTGAGGACATTGTACAAGGATCTTTGTCCAGGTCCATGTCTCTTCTGAAAGAAGACATGTGATGGGAAAGTACGGGATATGTCTCTGATGATATCGAGTTCTGATGCCGATGTCTCATAAATCACCAATTGCTGCATAGGTTTATCAGAATATGACTCATAAGAAGAAACAATGTAACGAATAACGATATAAAACAGGCGAAATTACCTCATAAACACCAGGATTCATAAGCAAAAGGTCTCGGCTTCCTGAGATTAACTGCCAAACAAGACCTCTTAAGCAATCTGGGATCCCTTTTCGTATACGCCTTTTGACAACATTAGGTTTTCTCCTCACATAATGCTTCCAGTCACTACCTCCAACTCCAATCATCTTCCTCCATTTCCTCACCTTTCTCTCCTCTCTATATAGCCAACAACAACAAAAACACACTCTCATTCTCATGATGATCATCTCTCTCTCTCTCTCTGAATGATGTCAATCTAGTACAATTGTGCCTCGGGACCAACCTGTCATGGTCAGTCGATGATGTCAGTCTAGATTTGCTGCTGAAACGCTCTGGCGAATTGCCATGTTCTTGCTTCAGGAAGCCGAGTCTATCCACCGGAGTGACTGGTCCTGAATCACTCTCATTTTCTGATCTTTTTCTACTCATTCTACCTAGCTCAAGAGACTCCTAGCATTGGCTTAGACAATTTTCAGTTTCCGATTGTCATCAAGCTGGATAATGTCACAATCACAGACATTCCAATATCCAAAAAGAGAAATTAATTGCCCAAAACATTCACTTTAAGATTAACATTCCAAGGAACATGAAAGAAGCAAATAAAATCTTAAATCCGGGAGCTTTGATTGCCCCAAAACTTTAAATAGAAAAGAAAATTCAATCCATGATGATATATATATCCATCAGAAATGTGATGTAAAAGTAATATCCACGGTGATCACTTCTTCCTACTATACGAAGACGATCCACAAAACTTCAGAGAAACATATTAAAATTTCCTGGAAAATTAAGACTCACCAAGGTTTACTCAGATCGATAGATTCGTACCCAAGTCCTCGATGTTTCCGATGAACCAAGGAGTTAAAATGAGCTTTTTTTTTTGGAGAACAGAATTGTGTTAATGAATTTTCGAGATGGAATTGACGAAGATGAGAAAAACGGAAAGAAATAAAACGTTGGAGATCACGTCGGTTAATCGGTAACTCGTACGCGTGTTATTGTAACCCAAATCTTTGAATTTTTCATCCGCTTGGATTGAAGAAAGTGATCTTTTTTATTCCTTTCCCTTGAAAAAGTGAGCCAAAAGGGGGTGAAACTGAAACCAGCATGAAACGACGTCGTCAAACAATATTATTTATTTAATGTGATTAATATTTAATTGGATGATAATGTGATGCCAACTTTGCTAAATGCTACGTTTAATTAAGGACGGTTTTGGGTTAACTCTGAAATTGCTGTGTCAACCGAAAAAAGGGAGAGTCAAAATTGTTGCTGCGAAGTGCCAACTCTTATCCTTTTCAATTGAACCGGAGCACCCAAAACACTGGAAGATTAATTTCATCAAAAGTTATCAGCTTCAAGACGATAGCTTTTCAAATCCAATCTCCATTTCAATCTTGTTCACGAGCATGACTCTTTCGCCTGGTGGGTTTTCGTAAGCTTTTGGTTGTTTCGTTTTTTGCCCAGTTATGATTCTGGTTTCTTAAAGAAAGAGAATCCATGGCTACTTTCAGTGTCCTCTGTAGCAATCGATTTCTATTCAAAGGTGGTGAATTTCCTGATAAATCTAGTAGAAAGGTGTATTCGAGGAGTAGTGAGCTTAATGTCTGTGTCGCTAGAAGAATGAATCAGTCGTCTAGTTGCAGGAGACTTGGTGGGTTTCTGGAAATTGGGATTAGAGGTCAGAGCGATTCTCGAAATGGGTTTACTTGTAATAGCGGGATTAAGCGACTGGTCAATGGTAATTACGGAGATAAGGAGACTCGTATTGGTGAAAACGCTAGAAACAAAGAGAAGAGAGGAACAAGATTCTCTCTTAGGCTTCGTCCTAGATTACGATTGTTGAGCATCAGAGCATCACTGGATGATTTTCGGCTATTTTTGAGAAAGAATATCAAAAGAGTGATCTTATCTACCGGTGTGGCTCTTGTCTTTGGACTGTGTTATCTGTTCTTGAGGTTAACCGCTGTCCCGTCTCCATCCATTGTTCCTTACTCAGATTTCGTTACGAATCTTCGAGGTGGTTCTGTTTCAAAGGTTCTGCTCGAAGAAGGTTCTCGTCGGATTTATTACAACACTGATGAAAATGTTGTTGACGAGGTTGAAAACGTTCACAAGTCGGAAACTTTAGAGACCCAAACCGCGACTGAAGCTGTTACAAAAGATGTTACTCCGCGAAAGGTTCGAGCTTTGAAGAGTCCTGTGTGGAAGTATGTGACGAGAAAAGTCGATCATGATGAGAAGTTCCTTCTTAGTTTGATGAGGGAGAGAGGGATTACTTATAGCTCAGCTCCTCAGTCTGCATTGGTGTCAATGAGAACTACTTTGATAACAATCATTTCTTTGTGGATTCCTTTAACTCCTCTCATGTGGCTTCTCTACCGACAACTCTCGGCATCTAACAGTCCTGCCAAAAAACGACGGACGAAAAACCCCGCAGTTGGATTCGATGATGTTGAGGGCGTGGATTCTGCTAAAGACGAGCTCGTGGAGGTAAAGAGTTTCTCTAAATGGCGAATGTTTTTAAGCTTAAATTTGATATATTTCTGCTACATTTTGTTTGTAGATAGTGTCATGTCTTCAAGGAAGTATAAACTACAGAAAGCTAGGAGCAAGATTACCTAGAGGTGTGCTTTTGGTTGGTCCACCGGGGACCGGTAAAACCTTGCTGGCTCGGGCTGTAGCTGGAGAGGCGGGGGTTCCGTTTTTCTCTGTTTCCGCTAGCGAGTTTGTTGAATTGTTTGTTGGAAGAGGAGCAGCTCGAATCAGAGATCTTTTCAATGCAGCTAGGAAAAACTCGCCTTCCATTATATTCATCGATGAGCTCGATGCAGTTGGAGGAAAACGCGGTAGAAGTTTCAATGATGAACGTGACCAGACCTTAAACCAGGTAAAGAGCCAACCTTTTAAATTAGGTAGCTTCCATTTGCTGATGTGCTTCAAAGTTGCTGCTTCCTTTTTGTAGTTGCTTACTGAGATGGATGGATTCGAGTCAGACACAAAAGTCATTGTAATTGCAGCAACTAACCGACCAGAAGCTTTAGACCCGGCTCTTTGTCGACCTGGAAGGTTCTCAAGAAAAGTTGTGGTTGCAGAACCAGACCAAGAAGGCCGTAGGAAAATCTTGGCCGTACATCTGAGAGACGTCCCTCTAGAAGAAGATGCATTTCTCGTATGTGATCTAGTTGCTTCTCTAACTCCCGGATTCGTAGGTGCTGATCTCGCCAATATTGTCAATGAAGCTGCATTGCTCGCTGCTCGTAGAGGTCAGTCTTTCTTGATTTAAGTAGATATATCCAAATCTTGTTGCTTCCCGGGTTTGAAGATTTGATCTTTTGGGAATAATGGTTTTTGGTTTCAGGCGGGGAAGCGGTGGCGAGAGAAGATATAATGGAAGCGATAGAGAGGGCGAAATTTGGGATCAATGATAAGGAAGTGAGGCCAAGGACTTTAGGAAATGAGCTCAGCAAGCTGTTCCCATGGATGCCATCTTTGGTTCGGAGGAACGGACCAGATCAAGACGGTTTACAAGGACCGTTAGGTTATCAAACTCTAAGCTAAACCAAACCGGTTAGACAGCAAATCCACTGATACGAAGTTTTTTTTGTATCTGAATTTTTTGGACTTGTAACGTTTTTTGGTGTGGTGTTTACAAAGCGTTTTGTAAGTCAATTGGTTTAATCCCTTCCTTGCTTTATCTTTTTTTTAATGGTTTTTTTGGGAATAGTTACGGAGATGGGACTTCCCTTTACAAAATTACGAATAGGAACTCCCATGTGATTTTTCCTCTTATTCTACTTACACTAGCTCCAATCCTTTATCTTCTTTTTGGTTATCCTCTCTATTATTCATCAATATACAAACATTAATCAACTTCATCATCGGATCAGGAGAAGACATTATCATCACAACCATCATTGTATGATAACGATTATGACGAGACATATCATGGTCTCAAGCAATCATCTTTGCATAATAATCATTCCATCTCATCATCGAATGTTGATGATCACCAAGAAACTCCAAAAAAGAGTATCCCCGGAAAAAGAGAAAACCGAAGATATGCGATTTATTCTCCGGTGAGTGGGTCCCAAACCCTGAAGCCCCATACTACACAAACACGACATGCTCGGCGATACACGAACACCAAAACTGCATGAAGTATGGGAGACCTGACCTAGGTTTCATGAAATGGAGATGGAAACCGAAAGAGTGTGATCTCCCTTTGTTTGATCCTTACGAGTTTCTAGAGATCGTTAGAGGAAAAAGCATGGCGTTTGTTGGTGACTCTGTTAGCAGAAACCACGTGCAGTCTTTGATCTGCCTACTCTCTCGGGTGGAACATCCCAAGGAAGACTCAAGACAACAAGACTTTAACTTCCAAAGATGGGAATACAAAACGTACAATTTCACAATTGCCACATTTTGGCAACCCATTAGGTTCGGTCTGAGGAAGCCGGTCACGGTCCTAACTCATTCTACAATCTCTACCTTGACGAACCGGACCCTTCTTGGGCTTCCCAAATCTCCGAGTTTGATTACATCATCATCTCGTCCGGGCAATGGTTTTTCCGACCACTCTTCCTTTTCGACAAACAAAAAATGATAGGATGCTTGTATTGTTACATACCCGGGGTAAGAAATGTTGGGGCACATTTCGCGTATAGAAGAGCATTAAGAACAACATTTAAGACAGTTCTTGGATTAGAGAATTTTAAAGGAGAAATGTTTCTAAGGACATTTGCACCTTCGCATTTTGAAGATGGAGATTGGGATAAAGGTGGAAATTGCATGAAAACGCGACCCTATATGTAGTATTCAACTAGCATTTAAATTTTAGTAGACAGCTTTGTTTGATTCAGAAATGATTTCAGAAATGTTCACTTCTTAACATAAACATGTCTTTGTATTTTTTTGTTTTAGGAGCAATGAGACAGAGTTGGAAGGCATGAATCTAGAAACACACAACATTCAACTTGATGAATTTCGCATTGCGAAAAGAGACAAAAACAAAAATAATGGATTAAGATTAAGATTACTAGATGTAACACAAGTAATGTTGTTAAGACCAAATGGACATCCGAGCAGATTTGGACATAAACTGGAAGATAAAGTTATATTATACAATGATTGTGTCCACTGGTGTTTACCAGGTCCGATTGATTCATGGAATGATTTTTTACTCGCGATGTTGAAAATAGATATTTAGTGAGTTTTTTTTTGGGATAAAAAGTGCAATTAAGATAATAAAATATAATTTTGTAGATTTTGTGAAGAAAGCCTAAAGGTTGTAAACGATTTTCTTATTCAATATGGTACAAATGTGTTATATACCAAATGAGTCACGCACTTTGACCTAAGTGCAATTTTAACAACAACAACACACTTTATCAATACTAACTACGTAGACATGACACTCCAACGTTTAAACTCCCAAATTAAAACTAGAATGCATAATTTAATGTTTTGGCATGTCCTACACAAATAAAAAAATGTACGATTTTCGTATATTGATTGATCAAAAGAACTTATTATCTAAAGAACTTTTTATTCTCTGTAAGATATTTTGAAACACTTAACAACTGTTGTTAGAAACAATTGTGTAAAGATTATTAAGATTATTGTATTGAAAGTTGTGACTATTTCTTGTTAAAGTGATTGACGCGAAAGCTGCTGGGATAAAAAGTTCAATGATATCAGTCTCTTCATGGATTGTATTAAAAGCTCTCAAAAGAAAATGTCAATTTCTCAAATTGACTTAAATTGTATTAAGAGTCTTCTTGTTAGGAGGTTGTGTTTGGGTTCTTCTAATGATGTGGTGACCAAGGCTTCTCTCCAAGAGGTTTGCATTAACTTTAACAATAACATTTACATGAGAAGTATTATTCTTCTTGACTTCACCTTTAATCATCATATAACTTTTACATGTTCATGATTTGTTTACGAGAGCCCAAACAGTTGGAAAAGTGCATCAATGTTTGAGGTCGATACATAGGAAAATCAATGATTGAGGTCGATACATTGCTCTTGTTTGGGTTTTGCTCTTTAACTAATTTCAATATTGTATATTTTTCATAATTGTCAATGTTTTGTGTATTTTGTTTGGTTTAGGTACCCAGTACAATAACCGGGCAGTGGCGGAGCCAGTCCTCTCTGAGGTGGGTGAACTGACCCATGTAATTTTTAATGAATTTTTTTTTACTAGGTATTTTGAATAGATATTTTAATGAAATGTTACAAAAATTAGCTTATTGACCATTGTAACATATGTTTAATAATATCAATTTGACCTTGATAAAATTTTTGACTAGTTATGTCAATATTTCTAATATGACAAATAAGATGTTGTCCTCAATTCCCCTAAAACTGAATTCATGGACGACCATAAACGACCATAAACGTGATTACACTATCAACATGTGTGGTGTTTTTCTATTTAAATTCATCATCTACAAAACAAAGATGAGTTATGAAGTTTGTCCATGGACCATATTGCAACTTGTTTATGGAACCTTTCTGTTTTGATATTTACGATTACAACATTGAAATTAAAGACTTGGAAGCTCGAATGATATTCTAAATTCGTTTCTTCCACTCTTTGGAGACTACACGAGCAAATACCAGTGGAAATCATGATGTGCCTCAAGAATGTGTGAGTTTGTTTAGTCTTAGTGAACTACTTAGATCATCAAGGTCTTGAAACTTTCAAGACATAAGAAATTGGAGACTATCACGATGGATGAGGAGTAGATGGAGCACCTGGTCATATCGGTTTACTCCAAACTTTATCTCACGTCTTTTTGCTAATATTATTTATTCTGTAATGTTTTTTGAGCGATTTTTTTACTATCATATATATTCCTCGTTAAAATTTATTTGAAAAATGCTAAAGAAAAAAAAGATAATTTTGTCAAAAACACTCCACAAACAAACAAACGGAGTGTATTATGGAAACTCTGTTTCACCATTTTGGATTCCCGAGGCTGTCGAAAAAAAAAAAAAAAAAAAACCAAAAACAAAAACATAACTACTGCCCTCGAAAACGTCGTCGCTTTCCGTTCCTCTACACTCTACAGCAGAAAAATTGGAACCGAAGAAAGAAAACCCAGAAAGGAGGAATCTCTACGGCGGAAATAAAGAGTTGTAGCGATCTCATCGATGGCGGAAGGCGGCGATGATCCGCAGCGATTGAAGAAGATTGCGGCAGCATCCTACGACTACGAAAACGACGCTCGATGGGCGGATTACTGGTCTAATATCCTCATCCCTCCTCACATGGCTTCTCGCCCCGAGGTCATCGAGCATTTCAAGCGCAAATTCTACCAACGCTACATGGTCCGTACTATCCTCCTTCTTTTAACAACTCTTCAATTTGCGTTTCCTGTCTTCATACTTTGAGTTCGAGTTTGATTTTGTGTGCGCTACTTATTTGGGAGTTGTGGTCAACTTTCAATTTTAGGTTTAACGTGCTAGATTTTAGCGATTGGAAGTTTAGATGTTCTTTCTAGTAATCTCCTCTCGGGGATCTTCATATTTTCGATCTCCACTCGTGCTAGATTTGTTCTTCTTTGATCTTCCCTGTGAAGATTTCAAACGTATTGGTCTCGATTTGTTACTGAATCTGGGTGCTTATACTGCCATGGCTTTTTTGTAGGATCCTGATCTTATAGTGGAGCCTATGTCGACTTCATCTTCTACCAGACCATCTGCTACATCTGCATCTACTAATGCAAATGAACAAACTCGTTCGCGTAACTCAGGTGAACTTTTTGCTTTCTCTTACCTTCTTCTTTGGTATAGTCACGACCTTGCTACTAATTCTATGAGATAAACTCTGTGCCTCAGGATCGGTTCCTCGAACATCTGGGCCTTCTGCTACGTCAGGTGCAAACCCAAGCTCAATGCGCTGGGATCAGCAGACGATTCAGTTTTCTGTCAATGCTTGGGTAAGATAATGCTTCCTTCTCATTCTCATCCTCCCGCGTTTCTGTTTTCTCATCCTTCTGTCTATGCTTCATTCTTGCATTTGTGTGGCATACTTGACCTGACTATTTTTACAGCTTCAAGTCTCGTAACCTGTTTCATCTTTTGCAGGTTTTCGTTATAGCTGTGCTGGCAGTTTTACCTCTTATACCAAAGAACCTCTCAAATAGGGCTTATCGTCTGTCTTTCATGGGAACTGCGTGCTCATCTCTGTATTCCTTGTACTCTCTTTACGGTGTAAGCCCCATTTGACCATTTCTACTCTCTCGAATTTCCTTTCAGCTTCGTAAGCAGTTTTTTTTGTTATCTGCAGAGGCCAAGGGCGTGGAATATGCAAGGGCTGCAAGTTTATTTTCAATCAATTGTGGGAGCAAAGGATTTCATCTATTTCATCTACTGCCTTACATTTGTCACTTCGCATCTCTGTCTCAAGTGTAAGAGTTGATTGAATTTCTTCAGATTACATACATTCTTATGACTAGTCTGAGTCTCCTTATCAATTTGATGCAGTTGCTTTGATTCCCATCTTGTGTCGAGCACTTGAACAAGTGGCCAAGTTCTTGAGGCGTAACTTTGCTCGCTCCACCATATACAGGTAGGTTTCATAATTTGCATCCTGCTGATCCGCAGGTTTGGTTTTAGTACCTGTTTTCATTTGTGGATTCTTACTGATGCTTGACTCTTTCCCTGTGTCTTTTTTTGTAATGGTGATCAGAAAGTACTTGGAAGACCCTTGCGTGTGGGTGGAGTCAAACACAACTACCCTCAACATCCTCTCATCGCAGGCTGAGATAGCCATTGGCTTCCTTCTGATTATCTCTCTGCTCTCGTACGCTATTTCTTCCTTTTCTTGGCACTATAATTCTTAGAACCTTTTGAAATGAATTGAGTTCATATATGAATATTATGAGTGCTCTGGTTAGAATTAGATTTATTGTTTTCACTCATCTGATCAAAAACTGTCATTTTACTTGCTGCAGATGGCAACGGAACATTATACAGACATTCATGTACTGGCAGGTACGATTATTCAAATGTTTACTTTTGGCTCTATTGGCTCAACATCTCCAAGTAGAATCTTTTGTTGAAACTCGATCAACTGTACACATGGTTCTAGGAGGAACCACCGTTATTAATCAAATACCCTTTTAATTCTGTTGATGATTGTCGTCTTTGAAACTAAGAATGACATGGGCTAGGACCATTAGGTTAGTAATGAGAAGTGTGTTTTGCTGCAAAATGATATGTTTCTGTCATGAGAATTCATCACCTATCCATGAACAAACATAAATGTAGTTTCCAGGATTGTTGGTTGGATCTTGAGTGTTTTTTGTTATGATGGCAGCTACTGAAGCTGATGTATCAAGCACCAGTAACAGCAGGTTACCACCAGAGCACGTGGAGCAGAATCGGGAGGACGGTGAATCCGATTATCCAACGTTACGCTCCCTTCTTGAATACTCCGGTGAGTGCCGTTCAGAGATGGTGGTTCAGGTGAAAACAAACAAAATGCAGATCTGACTTTTGAAACCTCTTTAAAAACAAAACAAGAGTCTAGCTTTCAACAGCAGTCTTATATTTCATTTCTTTCAGCGTAAAATAGATTCTTCTTCACTTTTCTTACGTTTTTTAGCTACGAAATATTGTTGTTGCTATTTGACTTTATTTTGGTTATTATATACAGTATACGTGACCAATTCCCTTCTGCGTAGGAGATCATTTTAAGGTTCTATAATTTCTGCTTACATGAGTGATTAGATTACTAATATCATCATCTTGAGAGCAAGATATTTTTAGGTAAAGATTTGAATTTATCCAAGATATTGCAAAAATATAAAGTGATATTTATAGTAATTATAATTGATCGGTTGTTAGCACATGAAGATGAGTATTTTTGTTCGAAAGAAGGAAAATCTAAAATATTGTCTTTGAAGAGGAGGAAATGAATATTATTAGGATCCCTAGGAGAACTCATCATCATCAATTTGATTTAGAGATTCTCTTGGTTGCTGCGCGTGCCACCGCTAAGTCACACGTCACACGTCACGTTCTTAAGTTGGGGGCCCACAGTTCCATGTGGCGTTTATACACAAGCATGTGAAGCTACTAGTGATGAGACATCAAAACACAGACGATTACCAATAGCGTTCACGTTAGCGGATACTATACTATATTTTGTGTTCCAACTTCCAACGCATTTCATTATTCTTATCGCAATTATTTATAAATTATAACTCTTCAAAGCACGTTAATAAGGTGAATAATAAACTCAAATGTATAGCTAATTCACAATAGTTGTCGATGAATAACGATGTATCACTTCCAATAAATTCGATAAAGTACTCAATTAGGAAGTAATTTATACAAGGGCGCCGAAAAATAAAATTAGTCGCTATGACGCCGTTTTGTTGCACTTTATTTTATATATAGCTTACTAAATGCTTTTTTTCAAATGTTTGAAATAATAAAACAGAACACCTGATAAAAATAATAAAAAAGCCAAGAGGAGGGAAAATTCGAGATCCGACCTTTTTCCGACTAATTTAACGGCGGACATGCAATCGTCTCCGGGGATTAACCTTGCGGACCGATGCCGTCCAATGTATTCAACGGCGTCGGAGCTCAAAGAGGCTGGCCCAGCGGAAAAATCGCCTCAAATGGAGCTGCTTCACGGCTTTAACAGGTTGTCTTCACCCGATAAAGTTCGTCGGAGAGTCTCCGGGAAGTCGTCGGCGGAAAAACAGCCTAAAATTAGCCGGCAGCAGTCGTTCGGTCGCGAAATCGGCCATGCGGCGGCGGAAACGTATTTGGTTACTCGACTTACCTTCAACCTTGTTGGATATCTCGGGTACTAATCTCCATTTTCTAATCTGTGGCAGGTTGTCGTCAAATTTGTTCGTATGATTGTAACCTTGTTCAACAGGGAATCATATTATTGTTTTTTTTTTTTATACTCTCTCTAGTATTTCACGGAATCTGTTTTGTATTTTTTATTATTTGAAGTTTTAATTCAGGGTAGGTTACCGGTGGATCACGAGATTACTTGCTCTTGCTTGTTATGCAATGCTCCTTATGCCCGGTCTTCTTCAAGGTGACCGGTCTTCTTGTTGTAATTAAGAAGCTTTTTGTTAATTCTGTACACTAAGCTTTGTTTGATATTTAATTTCTTCTTCTGCAGTTGCATATCTTTATTTTTTCTCATCCCAAGTTAGGAGGAGTATAGTTTACGGAGATCAACCTAGGAATAGGTACGTGTGAAACTATAGCACAATCTTGCCTTGTCCATTCACAAAATAATCGATTGTTTGGCAGGCTTGATTTGTACATACCACCAACAAATGATGGCCTGAAGAAGCCGGTTGTAGTTTTCGTGACTGGTGGAGCTTGGATTATCGGGTAATCCAATTCCACTAGGATCTTCTTTTACAAATATATAAGTTGAATTTCTTATACTTTGCTTATACTTTAGTTACAAAGCTTGGGGTTCTCTCTTGGGACTGCAGCTAGCAGAAAGGGATATTATTGTTGCATGTCTAGATTACAGGTAATCAAAATTAAACAATTCTCCTTCACCGTCGTTTTAAAACTAACTTTATTAACAAATATCAACTGGTACAGAAACTTCCCTCAGGGAACAATTAGTGATATGGTAGGAGATGCTTCTCAAGGAATCTCATTTGTCTGCAATAACATCTCTGCATTTGGAGGCGATCCTAACAGGTGCTTGAAAACTCTTCACTTGTGGTTACGTTTATCTTTCACCGGCTCTATTGATTGAACCATATATATATCTTATTGTTTGTGTAGAATCTACTTGATGGGGCAATCAGCTGGTGCACACATCTCTTCTTGTGCTCTCATCGAACAAGCCATTAAAGAATCAAAAGGAGAGAGCATCTCATGGAGTGTGTCTCAGATAAAAGCTTATTTCGGTCTATCTGGCGGGTAATTATTCCTAAACTACCATCAAAGCTTACAATTATTTGGTCCAGTAATCAGAATCTGTTGGAACAGGTACAATCTCTTCAATTTGGTGGAACACTGCCATAACCGGGGACTGTATCGTTCGATTTTCCTAAGCATAATGGAAGGAGAAGAGTCCTTTGAGAAATTCTCTCCAGGGGTGAGATTGAAAGAGCCGAGTGTGAGAGAAGCTGCATCTCTCTTGCCTCATATTGTGCTCTTTCATGGATCCCATGATCATTCCATCCCTCCTGAAGCAAGGTTAGATGAGATGAGATCACCCGTCTACGAATCATCCCAAGACAATACCCGCTGCGTGTAATTACTCTTAATCACCTTCTGTTTTTTTTTTTTTTCCTTTTGTAGCAAAACATTTGCAGAAGCTCTTCGAGGTGTTGAAGTTAAAACCGAAGTAATTGTGTACAATGGTAAAACTCACACCGATCTATTTCTTCAGGTAAGCAAGCAATACTTACATAGAGCATAGTGTATTTGTAAAAACACATGTAATAATAACTAAGTAATGGCAATTATTGGATTGCAAGGATCCTCTGAGAGGCGGTAAAGACGAACTGTTTGATCATATAGTCTCTATGATACACGCCGATGACAGCGACGCTTTGAGAAAAGATGAGGCTGCGCCGCCTAGAAGACGGCTTGTGCCGGAGTTTTTGCTGAAACTGGCTGGCAAGGTCAGCCCTTTTTGAACACGAAAACTAAATCTTTGGATCTCTTGAAGATTGAAAGTGTATGTAGCCTCTCAGCGTTGTAAATTCCAGCAAAACAATATGGATCCAAAAGAGTCAAAGCTAATAATACTCAGATTATCAGAATACTATTAACAATGACGATCTGGCTTGCAAAATCAAAGTCACATAATATATAATATTAACAATGAAGAAGAAACTCCAAGTAGTAGTTTTGGTAGTTGACAAAGTACTAAGCTTACCAAAACGGAAAATTAACTGACACTGCCTTTTCCCTTTGCTTGCTTGTGTTGTGCAATATGCTGGTGAACTCTCAAAGATTTACTTGTCATGGGCTCTATCAACTTCTCTGTCTCATCCACTATCTGTTTACGCAGTTGAACCCTCATGAACTTGAACCAATCTCCTAGTGTCATCTTTTCTAAATCTACCTCTAACTTGTCTACATTCTTCTTATTCCTCAATTCCTGCTCAGCCTTTTCTTCATCACGTTCACACTCAGTTCCAGCCACCACCTCGCCATTATACTCTCTTTCCTCTTCGATTGTATCTTGAAAGTTCTCTGCCTCTCCATCTTCTCTAACACTAGAGCTCAGGTCCTCTTCTCCTAATCTGCTATTCCTTAACTCGATCTCCACCTGCTCTAGCTCTACACTCTTACTTGTCTCATCTTCTTTATCACTCTGAGGTTCGACGACATCCTTTTCATTTTCCTTATCTTCATCATCATCATCATCATCGTCGTTGTTTCTAGCTTCCATCTCTTCTACAACGCTCTTGGACTCCGTTTTCCTCTTCTTTGCACGGCTTTTCGGGGCTTGGTTCGGGACCACGTCTCCACCAATTTCTTTCCTCTTGCTCCTCGTAGCCCTTGTAGGTCTCTTCTCCTCTAAAGCAGTATCAGTATCCTCACTCTTACTCTTTATATTCTCCTCCGATCCCATGCTTTCATTTCCAATCTGTCTGCTCCTTGTCGCTCTCTTCTTCATGGCTGAGATTTCTACTCCCTTTGGGGTATCCTCCATTTCCAATTTGATCGAATTCAAACCCAAATTCTGGGCAGCCTCAGTGTTCTTCTTACCTCCCCGAGCCCTAGAGTTGCCCTTTTTCTCCAGCGGAACTTCTTCTTCTTCTTCCTTCGTAATTGCTACCTTCTTCCGGGACCTAGTTACCCTACAATTCACCTCCTTGTCATTTTCCTTGTCGGCGATTTCTTCCATAGCTTTACGTTTCGGAGGCCTACCTCTCCTCCGCGGCTCATCTGCGTCTTGCTTCGCAGATTTACCCTTGCCCGTTGGTTTCTCATGAACCGACTCCATAGGAACCGGATCCGGATCCGCAACAGGCAGACGCCTGTTACTCCTTCTCGGCATCGGCGGAAGCTTATGCTCCTGCGCCTGAACATCAGTCTCAAAGTTGACGACAATGGAAGTATACTCACCAAGCTTGATTACGTCTCCATGGCGGAGATTGACGTGGGTATGTGGGTCGAGAGTGTCCGAGTTCAATATGGTGCCGTTGGAAGATCCTAGGTCAAAGATTCTCCAGTTCTCGGATTCGGAGTCGATTCGGAGGTGCTTGGTGGAAATCCCGGCGTCTTTAATGCCGATTTCATTACCACGAACGATTCGACCAATCCGAACGATGGATCCGGGCTTGTACTCTAGAGAATCGCCTTCTCTTGGACCCTGGACGAACGCGAGCTTCAGCAATGGCGGAACCATCGTGTATGAATAAGCGTCTGTGAGAAGCTTTGCTTTGATTCAAAATGGGATTTCAAATTTCGGATTGTCAAAAATCCAACGAAACCAAACTTAAAATACGGAAAAACCTCTCCAGCCCATGGGCTTTATTTTTCCGTAGTAGCCCATCGAATTCTTTTTTATTTATATTGGTCAGAACTGCTTATTTTTTCATTCTTCACAAATGATCGTTTGTGCATGATTTGCTATCAAATTCAAACAAGAAGTGAGCTCTGTTGAATTGTTGTTGATGTAGATTTGTAGAAAATAGGTTGATAAATGATAACGTAAATAAAATTCTAAACAAAGAGAGTAAAAAAATCAGCAATTGCAAATGATGTGACTAGGAGCTTGTTTTGGAAGAGATGACGCGGTTTTGGAACTTGTGGCTCATGAGCATCCAAGTCTCTTTACTAAAGGCTCACTTGTCATATTCCCATTGGTTGCTACAAATACACCATATACGTCTTTACCATATCTGCTTCTTTATCTCTCCACGTCAGCGTACCCGACCTTTTAACCGGGACTGGTTTCACTTTTTACTAGGCTTGGGCAAATTATCCGCTAGATCTTCTTCGATCCGTTATTCGATTTGATTCGATTCAAAAAATCCGAATAACCGTAAAACAAATACTAACATTCAATATTTATTAAAAACTGAACAAATCGCAAATATCATTTTAGAAAAAATCGAATATCCGCTCCGATCCGTATATTACAATAATTACATATATATACATATCATAGTATAAATTTGCTATTTTTTGTCTTTAGAAACATATGAATCAACAAAAATAGTGTCTTTCGCAAATAGAATCTACTCATTTGTGCAGTAAATAAGTTTGATAATGTAAGTTACATAATTACTAGAAACTAGGAATATTGTGATTAAATAAAAAAATTAACAAAATGTTTAAAACTTTAAAAGTATTTTTGTTTTATGTTATAATATTAGCGATGTTGTGCTTATCGTTGTGATTAATTAATTTATGTTTTTGGAACTTATTTTTTAAGACATATCTATTATGATTTATGAAACAACAATTTATTTTTGAGATCTGTCTATCTATTTTTCTATTATTTTGTATATTATATATATATATATTTTAAATTAACGGATCAGATATCCGTGGACCGTGGATATTAAAAAAACTTATGAATATCCGGAAATTTCCGAATTAGAGCGGATAAAAAAATCAACTACTGAGTTTTTCCGGATATACGCTCTGTGCCAATGGCTACTTTTTAGCCTGATTGACAATCTCGTAAAGCATGACCCACGTCAGCTCATGGGGGTCCCACCGAGAGTACAAAGGAAGAAAAGATACTTGGTGTAGATTTCTTCTCCTTTGGCAAAGGATATAAGAAAAGACAGACTTTCCTCCGATGATTATTGATTAAAATGCTGATGCATATCCTTCTTCAAAACTCAGGCAGCCACAAGATGATCCAACTACTTTTAACGACCACTAAATCTTCGCCACGTATCCGTCTCCAAGATTCTATCTTCCCACTCTCACCAACAGTTAATATATAGTCTCGATATTAGCCTTCCCTCATTTTTTATCACAACCAAAACTTGAAACTTTACTACCAACAAAAAAAACCAGATTTTCATGCTTTTGACACTTATGTTGAAAGAGGAAGAGAGCGACGAGAGTGGTACTTGGGGAAGAGCATGTGACACATGTCGATCAGCCGCCTCCACTGTCTACTGTGAAGCTGATTCAGCCTACTTGTGCACGACCTGCGATGCCCGAGTCCACTCAGCCAATCCCGTTGCTTCCCGCCACGAACGTGTTCGTGTCTGCCAGTCATGTGAGTCTGCCCCGGCTGCGTTTCTGTGTAAAGCAGACGCTGCGTCTCTTTGCACGGCCTGTGATGCTCACATTCATTCCGCAAACCCACTAGCTAGACGTCATCAACGAGTTCCGATTCTGCCGATATCTAACAGAGTAATGGCGGTGGATGAAGAAGACGAGGATGAGGATGAGGATGATCGAGAGGTGGCATCGTGGTTGCTGCCTAATCCGGGGAAAAACAGTAACAATGGCTTCTTGTTTGGTGTTGAGTATCTTGATCTTGTGGATTACAGCATGGACAACCAGTTCGAAGATCAGTACAGTCAATACCAGAGGAGCTTTGGAGGAGATGGAGTTGTGCCACTTCAAGTTGAAGAATCATCGACAGGAGGTCACTTGCAAGTTGACATAACAGTCCCAAGAACGCTTAAAGAGAGGACGATAGAGCAAGAATCTACTCATCAGATGGTGCAGCAGCTTGGTCCAAAGGAGAGGGAGGCTAGGGTCCTGAGGTACAGAGAGAAGAAGAAGACGAGGAAATTCGACAAGACAATAAGGTATGCTTCAAGAAAGGCATATGCAGAGATAAGACCACGAATCAAGGGCCGGTTCGCAAAGCGGAAAGAGACTGAAGCTGATGATGCACAACAACTCTCGCTAATCTCCGATACCGGTTATGGAATTGTTCCTTCCTTCTCAAACATGGCTCACTAGATTCAATATGCTGTACAATCAACACCTTAATAGATGGGCTTTTGATAACTAGGCCACAGTATTGAGAAAATATCCCAACTCTAAACAAAAAGTTACAATTAGAACCACAGACTTATCAGTAGTATTTAAAGAAAAAATAAAATAAAACACAACTCTTTAAAACTCATTCAAAGGTGGGAAAACTCAGTTTTACAATCATAAAATTTCACACATTGAAGAAACAACCAACAACATACAGTGTGAAAATATTATTGAAGAAGCAGAATAACAAAGAGAGAAGATGGTTACAAATCACATCTTGGATTTGGATTGTCTAGCAATCTTGAACCACTCCGTGTGGAAAGATCCTTCCACATCAGTCCTTTCATAAGTGTGAGCACCAAAGTAATCTCTCTGAGCTTGGACAAGGTTCGCCGGCAATCTCTCTCTCCTGTATGAATCAAAGTAGGCCAGACTCGCTGACATACCTGGCGTGCTAATCCCCGAGTTTATGCTTAAGCACACGACTCTTCTCCAAGCGGACTGTCTCTCGATGATCTCTTTCGCAAACTCCGGATCAACCAACAGGTTAGCCAGCTCCGCGTTCCTGTCGTAAGCTTGCTTGATCCTGTCTAAGAAGATTGCTCTGATGATGCACCCTCCTTTCCAGATTCTAGCCAGCTCACCTAGCTTCAGTCCCCACCCTTTTTCCTCGCTCTTGGCACGGATCAGGTTCATGCCTTGCGCGTAGCTGCATATTTTGGATGCGTATAGAGCTTTCCTCACGTCATCGATCAGCTGTTTCTTGTCAACCTTTTGATCGGTCAAGATATCGCCAAAGCCGCCTTCTTTGAAGACTTTAGCTGCTTGCACACGTTCGTCTTTCAGCCCGCTGAGGAACCTCGCGTCAAGAGAGGACTCGATGGTAGGCGCTGGAACAGATAGCTCAGCAGCTTGTTGCACGGTCCATTTCCCGGTACCTTTCATGCCGGTTTTGTCCAAAACCTTGTCAACCAAATGCCCTTCACCCTTATCATCTTTGATCCCGAAAATATCCGCTGTGATCTCAATCAAGAAACTCTCAAGCTCACTATTGTTCCACTCGGTGAAGACGGTGTGAAGCTCTTCGTTGGATAGTTTCCCAACAGATTTCAAGACGTCATAAGCTTCAGCAATCAGCTGCATATCACCGTACTCAATCCCATTATGGACCATTTTGACAAAGTTTCCAGACCCGCCTTTCCCAATGTAAGTCACGCAGGGACCACTGTCCCTAACCTGAGCTGCAACCTTGAGAAGAATGTCTTCAATGTTCTTGTAAGCTTCATAAGAGCCTCCAGGCATCATAGATGGACCATTACGAGCACCTTCTTCACCACCGGAAACTCCCATTCCGAGGTAGAGGAAACCGTTGTCAGCCACGGCTTTCTCTCTCCTCTCCGTGTTCTCATACCATTCATTACCACCGTCCACAATGCAATCACCTTTTTCCAAATAAGCAGAGAGGGTCTTGATGGTCTGGTCAACAGGCGCACCAGCCTTGACGAGCATGATTATAACACGCGGCTTCTGAATCGAATTGACGAAAGATTCGGGGTCGTGGAAGCCGTAGAGCGGGAGGTTACCTTCCTTCTTGGCTCGTTCCACAGTCTCGTCGACTTTGGAAGTTGTTCTGTTGTAGACAGAGATTGGGAAGCCTTTCTCTGCGATGTTGAGAGCTAAGTTCTGACCCATCACAGCTAGTCCAGCTAGACCTATTCTAGTTGGTTGAACAGCCATAGCCATTGTCTTCTTCTCTCTGCTGATAAAAAAAAACAAAAACACCTCACAAATCTCAAATCTTTGGAAGAAGATACACTAAAACATCTCCTTAAGCTACAAGAGGTAAGTGATGAGAGCAGAAGCCAAACTTAGCGCCAAGTGACAATAGACCCATTGATTCAACCAGGGATCAAATTCTCTAACACATAATCGATACATGCAACTACAAAATTAGAGTCCAATCAACATAACGACGACTAAAACAGATCTAGAAAGGAAAATTACGATCGTGTACACCAAGAGCGAAGAATCTGAACAGCATTATGACGAGAATTTTTAGTAGAATCATAGATCACGAAACAAAGTTTGCTGTGATCCTCGATTACACGGAAGTTAACTACTTGTATTGAAGATTTCGATACATCTGAACAATCGTCGAAAGACGATAGATTGAATAAATCGGAATGATTGGAAACAAAAAAAAAAGAGAGAGAGAGTGATCTGAGAAACAAACCTGATATCTCCGGGAAACGGATTTGAGATTATCAAAGAAAGATGAAGAGGAAAAGATCTGAAACACGGTGAAATTACAGAGACTCGTTAAGTTTGCATCGGATATATATAGCAAATGAACGGTCTGATTCGCACCAAGTAGAAATAATTAAACTTTTTTTTTTTCCTTTTCTCCTTTTAAAGTAATGTCAAAATTGGCTACTCTGCGTTAGGTGAGAGAAAGTGGGTGTGGTGCATGGTGGTGGTAGATGATGTTTGTCGCTTTTTCAATTCTGTAATTGGATCTTGATAAAAAAAATATATTCTTTTCATACCAATCGTATTTTTCCATAGTTCGGTTATTTTACACTGTAATTTCCGACTAATTTATAAATTGTCAAAAAAAAAAAAAAGTAATATTAAATCATCATCATTAAAAAAAGTAATTAAATCATATGTTATAGAACTCCTTCCGGATCATGACAAGCTCCAATTCGATGGAAGACAAAGGGGAGTCCAGATTTATCTTCAGGACCAGCACTAGAGCGAGCAAACACTAGAGCTGGTTATTAAATATCATACCCGACGACCCATTAGAATGTAAAAACTTGTACTAAACTTATAACGAAGAGAAAGAAGCCATACCAGTATCATCATATTTGGTAGGGGGAGGTTCCACATCAACAGAAGCAATCTCTTCCTCTCTAGGCTTGAGCCTGAACATGTAAAGTTGTGCCACATTTTCACTTGATAGATTTTTGCCTCTGGACAAGATGAATTCATCATATCCATAGCCCAGAATGTTAACCAACAGAGAAGACCACTAGTAGATTGGTAATTTCAAGTTTTGTTCCCTAAAATTTTGTGTTGGGTTAAATTAGTGATGATTCATTCAAAAAACATACATACTGTTTCAAGCAAGGGATCCAAACACTGACATTAGCTTCGTTGTGTTTCTGGATGGCAAAGAGTGTCATCTCGCGCATCACTGCTTCTTTAATCGCCAATACGATGTAGTGAATTATCCAACGGTCTTGTATTGAACGCGTAATCAAATTGCTCCCAGTCAATCGTGAATCCCTAATTAAGCAAAACAGATTCCCGAAATTTTCATATCAGAGTTTCGAATCAATCCTTCCTTTGAATGCCATCTATTTTTCTAAACAGGTTATCAAATTGCTCCCAAATTCAGTCAATCGTGAATGAATCTCAAAGATTAAGGTCTTACCTCGGTTTTGTGGAACTGATAGTAAAACAGTGAATACTGTCGTACATATTCATCGCCTTCCAATTTTCCCCACGTGAGTACGCGCTTTTTCTTGGAGGATTTCGACCCTTCGCAAGCTTTTTGAAACTTGGGAATCTTACGAGGCCGATTGTTGAGCTCCGTCAAAACAGAGTCCGTCATGATCGGAATCTCGTTGGAAAATCAAAAGAGAGGAGACTCGAGGAGAGGAGAGAGACTAGAGAAAGATGTAAATACAATGGGCCGCACGAGGCCCGTTAAAATAAATACTTGCAAAAAGAATGTTCACTTCAAGATAATCATCATTCACCTCAAATTAAACAACCTTCAAGTTTGAATTCAAAGTAATTAATTATGAGACCATTTTTAAAAAGGGAACACAATTAACACTTTTCATGACATAATTTCTTTATCTCAGGCAAACAAGTATGAAAGAGGCGACATAGTAGTAGTTTGGAGAAGATTTTGCTGTAAAGAGTTTACAAAAATAAAAATAAGAAGAAAACTATGACAGAAAGAAAAAGCAAAATGCTTTGTAACCCTATTTATAATTTATAATATAAAAGATAAACAACGTATTCAGTTAAAGAATGCCCGAAACACAGAAACAATATCGATCCGAGGTTTACCTCCTATCGGTTTTTCCTTTTTCCGTCGTCTCTCTCTAGAGACCAAAATTGCACATCTGCACAAACTCCATTTCATTATCGACGTATTTAGTCCAGAGAGACTTGTATTGGTTCATAGCAATGTCAAGCCACGGTTTCATATTTCCATTGTAATGGATCACTCCTGCATTTCTGATCTCGTCCATGCTCACTCCTGGGTTGTACCCTAACCCAAGCACATGCCATGATTTGTCCAATGATTTCGTCTTTGAATAGAATGTCATCAATCCCGGAGGTAGAGTCCCCAATTTCCACAGACTTCTCTCTTCATTCTGCTCAGAAACAAAACACAAGAAGATAAGTACACGTCAAAGAAAGCTTTGTTATGTCTAAGTTACTACAAAAAAGAATCATACACTGATGGACATACCAAGTTCTGCCAGTAATGGTATTGTTCGGTGCACTTCTCGCGCCTCCAAGCATTGAGATCAAATATGTTCATTCCAAAGGCCCAAGCACAAGCATTGGGGTTAAAGTTTTCTTTGATCAGAGGATGAGTGAAATTTAGGTATTGACCATATCGATGGAAAGACCCAAAGCATGTCTCAACAGCTCCATTCACCTTCCCATCCAAGTTGATTTTCCATAGACCAGTCACGTCTTTCTGCACCACAACATCATCGTCCAAGAACAACATCTTATTCAGCTTCGGATACATCTCTGGTAAGTAAAACCTGAGATGGTTCAGCATCGAGAGATACTTTGGGTTCTTGAACTTGAGGTTATGTGAATCTTTAGTGGCGTTCTCTGCTTGATTCTCGAAGTAGAACTTCTGCAACTTGGCAGACTCGAGCTGTCTCAAGACCGGTGCATAAGAAGAGTTCAAGAACTTGAAATCCTCCACCGACTTGATTTCAACATGAGCACCACGGTCCAAAGGACGCATCTTAAACCACACCTTCATGGCTGCAAGATTCATTCGATCGGTCACCACGTGAAAGACATGCTTCCATGGCTCCTCTGCATTCATCACAACCGATCTCACCACAACCGACACAGCGATCACATTATCAGAGAAAATCGCATAGTGGTAAAGACTTGGATCCTCCGCAGCTGGGTCAGGTGGAGAATCCTTGTACTTCTCCGGATTTGAGATCCTCTCTCCTACAAGCCTCATGGCCAAACAATGTAGACTTTTAGGAACCGATTTGGCTGAAATCAAACTCGTTACAGCGCCATTTTTCTTTGCCTTTGACAACTGTTCTTGCACAGCAAAGATTGTATCTTTCAGCTTCTGGATTTTCAGCTGTGTATCATAACTCTCTTTCGACTCAACAATCATCATCCTCGCTGTCTTCACCTTATCCTTCACTTCTTTCTCAAGCAGCCTAAACGCCTCCTCCTCAAGAGCGTTGCCGTCGGCAGACACAGCAGACTTCAAGCCAGGTTTCGACTGCATTTCCGAGAAGTTAATAGCCAAATCTTCAAAAAGCTTCAGCTGCTTGGAAGCATCAAGCTTCAGCTTCCTGGCGTAAGCCGCATATGCATTCACAAGTGTCAGATGATCAGTCGCTTGCTTGTGTATCAGATCCAGCCTTGTTTTCATTGGATCCGATTGTAAAGCCAAAAACGTCCTCTGCATATATGCGTTTCCCATACTTGGCAATGTCTAAACCACAGAACAAAAACAAAAAAATCAAAATTCCAGTTTACATGAACCCTATTACATCATCATCGAAGCTCAGATTCAAAGAGCTTACTACCGATTCATTCTAAATTTGATCTAATTGCAAACAAATCAAAGCATAAACAAGAGAAATTAAGATTGAGGTGCGTACATGATCCTGATGAGGCTGATGACGAGATGAGTTAAGGACGACGGAGAACGTGGCAAGGAAGAGAAAGGAGAACAAGGCGGAGATAAAGATCCGGTACGAGAAGAAACTGCGAAGTCCGGAAGATTGGCCGGATCCGACGCCGCCCCGGCCTCCACGGAAGGCCACCGCCATTTCTACCGATACGCTACACCTTTACTGGTCAGCTTTTTTCAGATCGGGGATTTTCGATTCGTCGGTGAGCTTCTTCTTGTTTGCCTAAGAGAGACTGGACTTAACCTCTGGAGAGTGACGGATAGATCTCAAACATTTTAGTGAAGAAAACACGTTAATCAAATAATCATAAGACATATTAAATAAACAATTAATTTAGTGCAGAGGTAACGGCTAACAACACAAATAAATTAAATACAATTTACCAAGGTAAGTAATAAATAATGCACAAAAAATGACGACGGAAGAAGACCAGAGATGTTCCGCGTCGGTGGTGCAATCTATAGAATTCATTTCACACCTTTATTTTGCTTATTTAAGTTTAGGCCCTCGAGCTTTTAAAAAACATAATTATTATCTTCCGCTCTTTTAGTTTCTAACATTTTTACCCTATTGTTCTTAATACTATATGGGCTTTAGTATAACAGGCCAATAGTTGGACCATATGAAGCTAATTGCATACTGAAATTAACATACAAACGGCACGCAGTTCTCAATAAAAACATAAAAACGTCGGTTGTTCAAACCTACAATGAGATCAGACCAATTGGAAAATACCAGTGAGACAGGATTTCTACTTTCACAAACTCCATGGAATCTGTAAGAAACTCTCAAGAGTCCTGCAAAAATCCAGTCATAATTTTCACTGAGAGACCCAGAGAGAACAAGTAACATTGCGGAGATCATCAAAGCCATTACATAAGGTAACCTGTGTACTGTGTAGTTTTGCTCTATCAAGATCATGCAAACTGTGATAACTGAAGAAGCAAGATGCTAAATAATAACGACGATTCATCTTTAAGCCGTGACTTAATTGAAGATAATGTAACTTCACAAACACTTGCAAGATATGGCTTGGAAGTTTAACATGATTTCTTTCATAAAAAGGAATATATACAACATGAACACTAAAGATTTCTTCATGATAAGTGCTTACCAAAAAACAAAGCGAAGCGTTTCCACGGATATTGCCTCTGAAACGGTGGCTATTAACATGACAAACAGGTACTTCAAATTCGATTAACTCTATCTACCCGGCAAGGAAAAAGCTGCTATTATTCCTCTGTGATCTCCTATAGCTTTCATACTCAAGATCATCAGTAGGAAGCTCAAATCGACAAACCGGGCAAGTGTTCCTTATCCCCAACCAAGGCATAATACACTCTCCATGATAAAAATGCCTACAAGGAAGCTTCCAGACTTTCTCCTCTAGGACCATTTCATCTTTGCAGACCGCACAAACGATGTTCCCATTGTTTAAATGTTCCACTGTAAGTTCCACAACTGGAAGAGCCTCAACAACCCTTTTGGCTGCTGGAGGATTTCCCCTGATTCCAGTCTCGTTATCAAACATTTGCCCGAGAATAGCTTCATCATTGTCATATTCATCCAAACTAGCTAGATACAGGTAATAACTGGGATCGATATCACCAGGGTTTATCGTGATTCCTTCAGCTTGTTCGATATAATTAACAACATTGTTAACAGTTAACAAAACTTGCCAGTCCAGTTCATAATCTTCTTCATCATCCCTTGATGAAATCCGGGATGGTGAAGACAATTCTTCTTCACCTTCTTCTTCTTCTCCTTCCTCGTCTTCCGATCTACTAAAAGCCCTAACCGTCCAGTTAATCGCGTTCTGCACCTCCTCCCATTCTTCATCACCCAACATGGTTTCCTCACCGAAGCCGTAATCCCAGACAGGAGGAAGACCCGTACCAACCTCGACCCGACCCTGATCGTTTGCCCCGTTCCCACTATCCCCTGAAGTAAAATCAAACACGCCATCTTCGTCATCGGAATCTGAATCGATACCGGTCACTCGAAGCCCTTGCTCGCCTGAATCACCGGGTTGCTGATCCGACTCGGGTCCTGACCCGGATCCCGGTACACATCCAGTCCCCAGAACTATCTCCTCCTCGTCTTCCTTGGGGTCATAAAAGCCCCATATATTGAAATCATCGGCGGTCATCCCCTCCGATTCCAAGTACTCAGCAGCGTCAACCTCGGAAGACTCTCGATCGAAGAAATCGATGGGACAGATGTACGGATCGGGCTCTGAATCCGTGTACGAACCTGATCCATAATCTGAAATCGGGCCTGAGAAAGGGAAATAAGGATTGCAATCGACGTCCCTCCCGTCGAATGGAGAGTAACAAACGAGTAAGCTCGTAGCCTCGCCATCTGGTAAGAGAATTGAACCGTCTACGGCTGCAACGCTGCCTTCCGCCTCTTCTTCAAGGTTGATTGCGGGTCCTCCGGGTTTCGTCGACGCCATTGCTGAGTTTCAGAGAAAAGTAGGAAAAAAAGAGGAATGTGTAAAATTTCAGAGGGAAAATCGTATGATCTCGTATATACAAAGGATGATGTAATACGATGACGTGTAAGCTGTATGGATTTGCTAGGTTGATTAAAATTCTGCCACATCAGACAAAAGTTGTAAAAACAAGAAATGACGTAAAAAAGGGGATACGCCGTTGCCGGGGATCGAACCCGGGTCACCCGCGTGACAGGCGGGAATACTTACCACTATACTACAACGACTTGTTTGCTTGTAAGTACTATTATACTTTTAATGACTGTGTACATCCACCCTCACCGTTTATAACCGGTCGGGTGATAGCTAGTTGAAATTCAATTTCAGTCGATTTTTCGAAACTGAGTAAACCGAACCGATCAATTGTAATCGTTTCGATCCCGCCATAGATAGTTAGATACACGCTGAGATTGAGTTCGTCATGCATCATGGCGGAGAATCTCAGATTCTTGCGTATGACCAGAGCAGTGGTTTCATTCCATGGGTATCTAGCAGAGAAACTTCCTTACCGAAGAGTTCCAATCGTTTCTTATTTCACTGATTTTGTGAATCATGTGAACTCATCAAGCACGACCAACTTTTCGTTTGTTTTCAAGGAATGTGCGAAGCAAGGAGCCCTAGAGCTGGGAAAGCAAGCTCATGCTCACATGATAATATCTGGGTTTCGTCCGACCACGTTCGTGTTGAATTGTCTGCTGCAAGTATATACAAATTCAAGAGCTTTGGCATCTGCTTGCATGTTGTTCGACAGAATGCCGCTGAGAGATGTTGTTTCGTGGAACACAATGGTAAATGGTTACGCGAAGAGTAAAGACATGGTTAAAGCGAGATCTATCTTCGATATGATGCCTGTGAGAGACGTTGTGTCATGGAACTCAATGCTTTCTGGATATCTGCAAAACGGTCAGAGTTCGAAAGCTATTGAGATTTTCGTTGACATGGGGAGAGCAGGTGTTGAGTTTGACTGTAGAACTTTTGCAGTCATCTTGAAAGTATGTTCCTCTTTAGAGGAACACAATTTAGGAATGCAAATTCATGGGATTGCGTTACGAGTGGGCTATGACGCTGATGTGGTTGCTGCAAGTGCATTGTTGGATATGTATGGCAAATGCAAGAGATTTGATGAGTCACTTAGAGTGTTTCAAGATATTCCAGAGAAGAACCCCGTCTCTTGGAGTGCTATAATCGCGGGTTGTGTTCAGAATAACTTGTTCTCTCTTGCTTTGAGGTTTTTCAAGGAGATGCAGAAGGTAGATGGTGGAGTGAGCCAGTCGATTTACGCTAGCATCTTGAGGTCATGCGCTTCGTTATCCGAATTGAGGTTAGGTGGTCAGTTACATGCTCATGCCTTGAAGTCAGATTTTGCAGCAGATGGTATAGTGAGAACGGCGACACTGGATATGTATGCCAAGTGTGATAATATGCAAGATGCTCAAATTTTGTTTGCAAAGTCAGAGAATCTTAACCGGCAATCTTATAACGCAATGATTACTGGTTATTCGCAGGAACAACATGGTTTCAAAGCTCTACTGTTGTTTCACCGACTCATGTCGTCAGGTCTTGGTTTTGACGAGATCAGTTTATCAGGAGTGTTCAGGGCTTGTGCCTTGGTGAAAGGATTTTCAGAGGGGCTTCAGGTTTACGGTTTGGCGATAAAAAGCAACTTATCAGTAGACGTTTGCGTTGCAAATGCTGCGATTGACATGTATGGGAAATGCCAAGCTCTGGCTGAAGCTTTTCGTGTGTTTGATGAGATGAGAAGAAGAGATGCTGTGTCTTGGAATGCGATTATAGCAGCGAATGAGCAGAACGGAAAAGGATGTGAAACGCTTTCTCTTTTCGTCTCAATGCTCCGTTCTAGGATCGAACCTGATGAGTTTACCTTTGGAAGCGTATTGAAAGCTTGCGCTGGTGGTTCTTTGGGTTACGGTATGGAGATTCATTCGAGCGTTGTCAAATCAGGAATGGCTTCGAATTCCTCTGTCGGATGCTCTTTGATCGATATGTATTCGAAATGTGGAATGATAGACGAGGCGGAGAAGATACATAGTCGGTTGTTTCTGCCGGGAACAATGGAAGATATTGAAAAGATGAACAGTAAGAGACTGCAAGAAATGTGTGTTTCATGGAACTCAATGATTTCAGGGTATGTAACCAAGGAACAGAGCGAGGATGCTCAGATGGTTTTTACACAGATGATAGAGATGGGCGTAACTCCTGACAAGTTTACTTATGCAACGGTTCTTGATACCTGCGCGAATCTAGCTTCCGCTGGATTAGGCAAACAGATTCACGCTCAGGTCATCAAGAAAAAAATGCAAGCTGATGTGTATATCTGCAGCACCCTCGTTGACATGTACTCGAAATGCGGAGATATCGATGATTCGAGACTGATGTTTGAGAAGGCTCGGAAGAGAGATTTCGTGACGTGGAACGCCATGATTTGTGGGTATGCACATCACGGGAAAGGAGAGGAAGCTATAAAACTGTTTGAGAGAATGTTACTCGAGAACATGAAACCAAATCACGTGACTTTCATATCGATACTCCGAGCTTGTGCTCACATGGGACTAATCGACCAAGGACTTGAATACTTGTACATGATGAAGAGAGACTACGGCTTGGATCCTCAGCTACCGCATTACTCGAACATCGTGGATATCTTGGGAAAATCAGGAAAAGTGAAGAGAGCGTTACAGCTTGTTAGAGAGATGCCATTCGAAGCAGACGATGTTATATGGAGGACGTTGTTAGGAGTCTGCGCGATACATAGAAACAATGTAGAGATTGCAGAAGAAGCGTTTGATGCTCTGTTGAGATTGGACCCACAAGACTCTTCAGCTTATACTCTTTTGTCGAATGTATACGCAGATGCAGGAATGTGGGAAAAAGTTTCGGATTTGAGGAGAAGTATGAGAGGGTTTAAGCTTAAGAAGGAGCCTGGATGCAGTTGGGTTGAGCTCAAAGATGAGCTTCACGTGTTTCTCGTTGGAGATAAGGCTCATCCTAGATGGGAAGAGATCTACGACGAGCTTGGTTTGATTTACAGTGAAATCAAACCTTTTGGTGATTCTTCTTTAGTGCATGAGGTTGAAGTAGAAGTAGAAGTAGAAGTAGCAGTAGAAGAGGAAGACCAATTGTGCTACTGCTAAATTTGTTTACACAGCCTTTACTAGTTTTGTAAAATTACTTTGATTTATTAATTTTAATCCAACAATAAGGTACTAAAAATGAAGAAAACAACAAACAGAATAGAATTCTTCAAGGAGAGGACAATCTTCAGTAGACAAAAATCTGATCTCTTGTGCAAACATTTTGAGATTCGTCTTATGATGATGAGGAAATATCCTCTGTTGTCTTCTGACGTTTTGGATCGAGCTCTTGTTGAACATTCTCTTCTTGCTCTGCATCTTCTTCCTCTTTTAGTTCTTCATGGTGTTGATTAAGATGACCATTGACTGCTTCATGACCAATAAGAGAGACATGTTTGCTCGTGATCTGGCGGCCAGCTCTAAGCTTTGGACCCCAATGCTTCTCTGGATTTGGCAGAAACCGAGCTACTTTCTTCGCCTGGGCCTTGCTCATCGAACCAATCTGACGCGAAAAATCAACCTGTCCAAACACAGAAACAAAACGGTATCAGAAGCTTTGAACATATTCTTCAGTTTCAAGCAATTTTCTACCTGATGTGATGGTTCTTTCGACAAGATCACACTTCCGGGTTGTTCAGGCGATTGCGCCTTTATAGGATGATTCTTCACCTACAACAAAACAGAACATCAGGTCTATCAAAAAAACAAAGTCAATATTTTCGAATCAGGGGTTATGTTTATACCCAGCAGCGCATGATGTCCCAGATAATCTCCATAGGAGCATCAGTTTTCATGCCGAGCGGATTTACATGAGTCCCTGAGATACGGTATTTAGCGTTGATAACCGCTGATCGAAACATAGCAGCTGATGGCGATATGCATTTTAGCGTCGCACAAAGATTATGCAGACTCAAAAACAGAGCAACATCTATCAATTCCTGATAACAACAACAAAAAAAAAAAAAAAAAAAAAACGGAGACAGTAAAATCAGCTATCACTTTCTTTTACCGTTTTGCTCTGTAAAACTGAACACAAAAAGAAAAAGATCCGGCAACTTGCCTCGGAGACGGTGGTAAGTACAGCGTAGATCCGGTCAAAAGCAGGATATCTGTGTTTCATGGATGTAAAACTGTTCAAAATCGAAGTCACCCATTCTTGATCATGCATTGGAGCAGACCATATCGGTCCTCCCATGTTATATTTCTTCCCACAGTGGCTGCATTCCTGTGCCACAACCGGACCAGTTGCTGGTAGATACCTCACACTCTTGTTCTGCCCAAACCAAAAAATAAATTGAACTAATTTGGAAGTGACCACACAGATAGTGTGGGAATTATGTCATAAACCATAACAAGAATCGTGGGCTATATTCCAAGCTTCTACCATCTTAGGAGATGCATTGCCTAGAGACTGTTTTGAAATTGATACCTTAGGGAGAGATCTTCCAACAGGTTGAAGATGAAATGAATCACAACCAATGCACTGATAGACGTAAGAAAGCTTCAATGGTGTGTTCTTCATTGCACTCGCCGACCTGATAGTTTCATTAGGCTTCAGTGAATCAAAAGATAAAAGAAAATGTGTATAGCTGAGAATGTAACGTGTTCTTGACTAGACAAAGGAAAAACTCACGTGTAAACGCGGACAAAGACACGAACGTAAAAATCCATTTGCACAGACAGCACCGGAACAATATACCTCTTGTACCGGTTTGCATGGCTCTACATAACCAAAAAGGTGAAAAAGGAACATAAGAAAACAATCTAAACCGGCCAGAATTGACGGTGAAATAACATTTTTATTCTTATAGTATAAACAAACCTCGATGCTGGCAAGGAGGATCCGCAAAGCCATCTCATGACAATACTTCCCTCTCAATGGATACGAACCATATCTCATATATCAAAAAGATTCAAGATCGGTTTAGCCAAAACGGCGTAATTGGCACATTGTTCCAAAGAAAGATGTCAAGGGATAAATAAAGTGAGTGCACACTCACTTGGAATAGCAAACTTCACCGTTACCACCACATAACACTGCCATGTCAGTTGCTGTACACATTAGCAATCCACCATCCGCGACTGACTGAACAGCCGAGTCAAGGAAAATAGATGGTGATCCATATGGATCTAGATCAACCTAAGAACAGTTACTAACCAGGATTAGCTTTGAGGTAACCAAAATGCGAAGGAAGTGAATAAAACTTACCACATCAAATTCTTTAGGGTGTGTAAGCATATGGACACGAGCATCCGTATGATGTGACTCCACCTTTGAAATAGCCAACGAGCCGTTGAACTTTATGTTTCTCTGGCAAGCTTCGACCGATGCTTTTAAATGAAAAGGAACAACGTTAGGATAATCAAGAACTTATCTAATTCATTAAAGAATCAAAGGGAAAAAAGAATTTACCTAAGTCATTGTCCAGTGCCACAACCTGACCAATTCCTTCTATTTCGCGCGCATACCTTAAAGCACGTAACCCTGAAGCTGACAAAGCCTGGAATTTTCAAGTATGCAAGAAAAAAAGGTTATCTAACCGCAAGATCAAAGATCAAAGATCACAACTGAATAAGACAGAGAGTAAAGAATATATGAAGACCTCGAGCACTTTTGGTGGCTTAGGTTCTCCACGTGCAAGTCCTTCCGTTGTCTTGGCAGGTTCTTTAAGTCCGTCCTCAGATGTTACTTGGTGTTCACCGTTATTCATTTCTTCCTTGGAAGCTGATCTACTACTTTTAGATGACTTAGCCGCCTCATGCTCTTGCTTGCGTTTCGATATAAATTCCCTTAACACCGCAATCGACATGTCTCTGTTGTTTACCTAATCAATTCAACATTAACAAAAGCAAATCATTCAGGTTAGAGCTCAATCCATATACTGTAGCTTCAAACAAACACATTGTCCTCAAAACCGTGAATTAATGTGAAGAACACTAACATTCCATCAAAAATTGGGATATTTTTGGTTTCTCACTGAAAACAAAAGAACCAAATTCTTGTTCCAGAACAATCCATCAATTAGCTAACAAAGCTAACAGATTTGAATCAAATCACAATCAATCGGCGAGAAAGAATAAAAATAAATGAAAGAAAACAGATATTTAGAACCTGAGCTTTATTGAAGAAGACTTGATTCTTCTTGTGGAGGAGAATCTCAGCTTCTCCTTCCTTGATAACCGTATAATCATTCGGATCCGTTTCCATTGCTTAATCTCAGTCTCTCTTCACGAAATTCAAATACTACGAAGACGAGTTATCTAATTCGAGCAAATACAAACCCCAATCCGCTTCTATGCCAATGCTCGTTATAGAGAGATAGCTGAGAGGGCAACTTTAAAACCCTACGACTACATAAACAGAGTTTGACTTTTTGTCTTTTTCCTAATCTGATTAATTAATCTATACTATATAAAAGTTGAGGCTAAATGCCTCTAAGAGTGTCCACATCAGCTTTTAAGTTTGTTAAAACCAATTAAATTATGCCAAATCAGCATCTCTAAAATTAAGAAATTTTCCAAATTTAGATTTGGAATATCGATAAATATAAAAAAAACATGTATAAGTTTTTAGTAACACCAAAAATATACTTAGGTTTATATTAGGAAAATTTCTTAATTTTAGATAATAGTTTTAATTATATAAATAATCTATATACTATATAAAAGTTGAGGCAGTTTTTAGTAACACCAAAAATCTACTTAGATTTATATTAGGAAAATTTCTTAATTTAACATAATATTTTTAATAATATAAATAACCACTGAAATTTTTTAACAAAAAAAAGTTGAGGCTAAATGCCTATAAATGTGTCCACATCATCTTTTATTTTTTTAAATGAATTAAATTATATCAAATCAGCATCTCTAATATTAAGAAAATTTCCAAATTTTAAACAACCAATAATACTTTTCTATATCATCATCAAATATTAAGAAATTTTCCAAATTTTAGATATGAAATATGATAGATATAAGGAAACATGTATAAGTTTTTAATAACACCAAAAATATACTTAGATTTATATTTTAATTATATAAATAATCACTGAAAATTTTTAACAAAATAAAAGTTGAGGCTAAATGCCTTTATTGGTGTCCACATCAGTTTTTTTTTTAAACCAATTAAATTATGCCAAACCAGCATCTCTAAAATTAAGAAATTTTCCAAATTTTAACCAACCAATAAAATTTTTCTATATCATCATCTAAGATTAATAAATTTTCCAAATTTTAGATTTGGAATATCAATAGATATAAAGAAAACATGTGTAAGTTTTTAGTAACACCAAAAATCTACTTAAGATTTATATTAGGAAAATTTCTTAATTTAAGCTAATTATTTTAATTATATAAATAATCACTGAAAATCTATACTATATAAAAGTTGAGGCTAAATGCCTCTAAAGGTGTCCACATCAGCTTTTTTTTTTTAAAACCAATTAAATTATGCCAAATAAGCATCTTTAAAATTAAGAAAATTTCCAAATTTTAAACAACCCATAATATTTTTCTATATCATTAATTAATAAATTTTCCAAATTTTAGATATGTAATATCAATAAATATAAGGAAAACATGCATAAGTTTTTAGTAACACCAAAAATCTACTTAGATTTATATTAGAAAAATTTCTTAATTTAACATAATGGTTTTAATAATATAAATAACCACTGAAAATTTTTAACAAAATAAAAGTTGAGGCTAAATGCCTCTAAGTGTGTCCACATCAGCATTTTTTTTTAAATGAATTAAATTATGTCAAATCAGCATCTCTAATATTAAGAAAATTTTCAAATTTTAAACAACCAATAATACTTTTCTATATCATCATCAAAGATTAAGAAATTTTCCAAATTTTAGATATGGAATATCGATAGATATAAGGAAAACATGTATAAGTTTTTAGTAACACCAAAAATCTACTTAGATTTATATTAGGAAAATTTCATAATTTAAGATAATTGTTTTAATTATATAAATAATCACTGAAAATGTTTAACAAATAAGAAAGAACAAATTTATAAAGCATATATCTCCGTGGACACTCTAAATAACTTATGGATCGATATCAAATTAAAAAGCTTATGTTAAAATTAGTTTACAAATTTCAACATAAAATTAATATTTTACAAGAAAAATGGAGCCATGTAGAATTTTAAGGGTGGAGAATAAGAAAGAAAAAAAGCAAACACAAAGAAGAAGAGTAAGAAGATAAAACCGAAGATGAGCGACAACGAATATATTAAATTGCGAAGACAAAATATAAACAAAAAAAGGTAAAGATGAATAAGAAAAAACCAGATTAAAAACTTACGAAGAACAATTTGAAGAGGAAATCGAATAAGAACGAAAGAGAAGAAACCAAATTAACAAAAACAAAAAAACTTGCAAAGACCTTTAAAGAGGAAAGCGAATAAGAACGAAGGAGACGAAAAAAAAAAAAAAGAAGCGCGAAGACGAAGAAAAGCAAACGCAAAGATGAGTGAAAATGAATAAGAAACCATATAAGGGGAAAGACAAAGAAGAAATCAAAACCGAAGAGTCTGAATAAGAATGAATCAAATAAAATTAAAATACATAAAAACAAGAACGAAGAAGAAAATGAAAAACAATGATGTGTGTTGATTAGTTTCTCTTCATTTAGGTTTTATAACCCTAGAAAACCTACCAAAATCTTAGCTTATCTTCTAACTTAAATTTGTTAATACGTACATTTTCATTTTGAAGTTTGGTTTGGTGTATCAGATAATGAAAACATGTTCTACATAAGATTAATGAGACTTATGCTAAAATATGTACAAAAGCAATAGAGTGAGAAAAAAAATAAAAGGGAGAATAACCAATACAAAGAAGAAGAAAACAAACTCTAGCAAAATATTAGCATTTTAGATGTAAATAATTAATCATATAAGAAACAGAAGAATAAGAATCAATAAGAATAAAAATAAAAAGAAGTAAATTAAGAAAAGAGAGGACAAAGATAGCAAAAAACAAAGCCATAAAAGAAACCAAAAAGATAAGGGTAAAGAAGGAAACCAAATAAAAAGATGAAACTAAATAATAAAAATTGAAAATCTATGCAAAACTATATCTCTATGATCGCATAAATTAAATTATTTATATTATTATTAGACATTGCTTATTACATGTGTGAATATGTAAATGCACAATCCCTAGCTTAATTTTGTTTATGTGAATCTTTTTCGTTTTTAAATTTGGTTGGGTGTATCAGATAATTAAATTTTTACTTTACATAAGATTAAATAAAAAAGATCTACAATAAAACTATATATAAAAGGGATCAAATCCTGGAGAATAATCAAGAAAAATAAAAAGAATAAGCTAAATAAAAGAAAGATACTTAACTTTTAGCAACTTCGACCGCATGAACTAATTATAGAAAAAACGAAAGAACAATAACCAAGACAAAGACAAAAATAAGAAGAAATATTAAAAAAGAGAAGACAATGATATCAAAGAATGAGGACAAAAGATAAACAAAAAAATAACAAAGATGAAAAAAAATACCGAATAAGAAATTGTAAGGACAAAGAATTGAAGAGGAATGAAGACGAGAAAGAGTAAAGATGAAAAAAAAAAAATCGAATAAATAGCGAAAATAAAGGAAAAATCTAAAAAACAAAACAAAAGAAGAGAATAAGAACATTGGTTCACTACAATCAATCATGCTATCAACGAAAAAAGCTTAAAAATAAAATTATTTAATCAAATTATTAATACAGATCCGCGCGTAGCGCGGGGTGAAAAACCTAGTTAAAATAAAGTGGGACATAAATGATCAAAACATAAGACAACGGGTATCAATGTAAGAAAAACCAAGTAAATTAGTGGCCCATGCAGGTTTCGAACCTGCGACCCTCTAACCAACTGAGCTAATGGGCCATTGTTACTTTAATTAAATATAAAATTATTTGTTGATTTTATGTTTTTTTTCTTTTTCTTTTAGCAATGGAGGCTAACGACGGAGTGCTCAATTTGATAAACCGAGCAAATTCCTCAGTATTATCTTTTGTTATAATTTAAAAAATAAAAAAAAATAATAATAATAATTTGTGGAAATTTACTAAAACGTGTTTCTTTTAGTTTTGGGACTTTTTAGTGAATACCCAACCATGTGAACATGACGATGCTTTCCTCGAAATGTTTTTTTGCAATGATCATTTGATTTTTGCATTGGCAACATGTTTGTTGTTGTCTTAATGTCTTACCAACTTTTTGGATAGTCTTGACTCTTGTAGTCTTGTTCCTCTCGTACCAAGAGAGAGGCTCTTCTTTCTTTCTTTCTTTTTTGGGTTTGAGAGATTCTTCTAGTGCATGAGAATATCAGCTTCTCCTTGCTTGATAGCGGTATAGTTTTCATGATGTTTAGGAAAGTGAACTCACTAAACGTAATAATTTTATGATGATGTATATTCATATCCGAATCCGATCAAAATTTATGGCTCCAAACGAGATGATAAATTATGGCCATTCAAGTAAATGAATATGTTGTCTCTTGAATTATGATCACGAGACAGAGATGCTGTATCTTGGCCATTGTTTGTAGTTTTCACCCGAAAGAGAAAGTAAATGAATATTTAAAAACTTAGATAAAAGAAATCAATAATCCGAAGTTAACAAGAATAGTTATTACACACCAAATTAAAGGAGTAAAACTGCAATAAAACATAGGGACATGTTACTTTTAGAAAGGTGACTCCTCTGCCTCAGGCCATCAGCCTGCACGCCTTACACAAAAGTCAAAGTATACTAAAGGAGCAATTGCATATCGACACGTGTCCAACCCCTCCATCACTTTCACTGTTTGTCATTTGTTTAACGTCTTTTTGCTATGGATTTCTTACGTCACCTGAAAACTTTGGTTGTAGATTTTTTTTCTTTTCTTTTTGTTTTTTTTTTTGCTAAAATTTGCTGGTAGATTCTTTGCCCAAAGGAAACTATAGATGACTTCACATATTAATCGTTAGTATATTAGAAAATATACATGCATAATTGCATAACTGATGCGTTAAGAATCGTCCGTATATTAAGAAAGTACAGTTAGTAAATATGCCTAAATACGATTTTTAAAAAAACTACCATACATTTAACATGCCTAAATACGATATTAATGTCCCAGGCATTTTGATCGAGTATGACAGAAACGGTACAGTAGTTAAACCAAAAAACCAAACAGTTGTTTTTCTTCTGGGTCAACAGTAAGTCAATAACTAAAGATGCAAGCAGTGTATTTTTAATAAATCATAAGTTACCCTTGACCCAAAAAAAACATATCTTGTATATCCTTCTTTGGCCGATCACCTAAAAGACTTTAATTCCCATAACACTTGCAAGAAATAGCCAAAAGTAGAACAACATTGGAGAAGAAAATCTAATCTACTGCAAAAGGATCTTAAATTATTTTATAAAAAAATAATCAACGAACCCGGTTTATTTATCAAATATGTGTATGTGATATATTTATCATAAATCAGATTTTCTAAATACAAATCAACATATTAATCAATATAAAAATTAGAATAATTATCAAGGCACAGATTGTTTAAGATAAACAATGATTCGCCTATACGGTTGGTTAAATTTGATACATTCAAAAGTGATTAATACAAAAACAAAAACCGGCTGTGAGGGTTTTGCATAAACATATAGCATTAGCATACTACATACATAAAGAATCCGAAAATATAACAAAACTATGTACGAAACTCCAACGTTGTTCATCAATACATAGGAACGAATAGGAAGGCGACACGTACATATCCATTTTAAGGTAGGAGAGGGTTTTCTGCGGCTTGTGAAGTAAAATGATGATAGCTGCTTTCGTATTATTGTAGAAACCAATGTTATTCCCAATCTCACGCGCCATCTATCTACCACTTGCCACTTGTTACACACTAGATATTATTTTGTTCATTACATATATGCCAGTTGTTGTATGTACATTTATAAACATAAGTACATAACACACGTTGATAAGAAAAATCCATACGGTTGTAAAAAAAAAAAAGGTAACATGTTGTAGAGTTACACTAATAACATATGATGATATATATTTATAAATTTTGATAGAACCAGGTTCGTGAAATAGGGTTCTCTAACCGCCAATCATCCAAGCTGCAAAGTATTGATTCAGTTGGTAGAATATAAAATCCATTTACTTAATTACTACATATATACAGCGTCTAATAGTTCTTATAAATCTTTCATTTTTCTAAAGCTTTTTATATACACACACTATTATGATTATTTAGCTCATTAATATGGAATACACCGAAAATAGTATGAATTTTCGGTATATCAGAATCGATGTTTTAAAGTTTTGTAGAAGTTAGGCAATGTATGTATGTATATACCTAAATGAGTCGAAACACGGTATCTAGTTATCTAATCAAACAACAATTTTGTTTCCAAAACTTTTTAATTAGTAGTAGCAAAGCAACTTATTGCAAACAATGGCGTCCGTGTGACACGCGCATGGGAGAGAGGGCGTGAGAATGTTTTTCACTTTTTTTTTGGGAAAAAAGGGAGGATAGAGAAAGAGTAAACAAGTAGAGAGATAGTGTGAATGAAACACACCATATATGTCACCAAACCCTAATGATCTCTCACCCTCACAAATTTCTTATATTTATAGCTTTTATAGATTCACAACAAGTTTCCTTCAGATTTACAATCTCATCACACACACACAACCGTTCAAAAAAAGAAAGAAAGAAAATATCCAAAGAATAAACAAGAACCCTAAAATCAGAAAGTAAAAGTTTCCTCTCTTTTTTTTTTTTTTCTCTCTCTCTCTCTCTCTCTCTCTCTCTCTCTCTCTCAATTCCTCTTCTTCTTGATCTTGAAATCTAGAGTTTTTTTATTCTCCAAAAGATAAGATCTTTCATCAGGAAAAGCGAAACCCAAGTCATGGTTGTGTGTGTCTGTATATAGATAAACATTCACATACCCTAATAAGGCTTACATATAAACCTATAAAAGAGGAAAGCAATTAGGGATTTTAAGGGAAAATGGGAAGAGGAAGAGTAGAGCTGAAGAGGATAGAGAACAAAATCAACAGACAAGTGACTTTTGCAAAGCGTAGGAACGGTTTGTTGAAGAAAGCTTATGAGCTCTCTGTTCTCTGCGATGCTGAGGTTTCTCTCATCGTCTTCTCCAATCGTGGCAAGCTCTACGAGTTCTGCAGCACCTCCAAGTACATATAATCTCTCACTCTTCACTCTCTCTCTCTCTTTGGTTAGATCTGTGTCTATGGATCTTTCTTTTTTTAAGTCTTGTGAGGTTGATCTTTCCTGATTTTGTTGTGAATTCGTCGAGGGTTTTGGTTCTTGATTGCTTTTAAAGAACTTGATTTTCAGTTTTTGAACCTGATCTGTAATTATGATCCTGGTTATAGAAAGATAAATCAGTTTGAAGATATTGAATTTTGAGATCTGATCTCTTCTCATGTCAATTTCTTAGGGATCTTTGAAATCTGTATGTGTAGATTCAAAATCTATAGGTCTCAGAAGTGTCATAATATTATACGTCTTTATACACAGATATACATGTGATTAGAATCATCATTAAAGTAGTTAAAGATTCGCAGATTTCAATAAAACTAAAAAAAGATCCAACGTAGAATAATCTGTGGTTCCATGCATTAACCAGTCTCAACCTCATGCAGACATTTAAGCACCAAAATGAATTTAATTACATCTCTTTTCAGTTAAGGATTTGATCCCCAAGATCTTCTTTTTTACATTTAAAATTAGTTTAATAACCAGTCATTAAAATATTAATTAATTGCTTCTTCCTCTTCTAATTTGTGCTCTGATCTTTCAGCATGCTTAAAACATTGGAAAGGTACCAGAAGTGTAGCTATGGCTCCATTGAAGTCAACAACAAACCTGCTAAAGAACTCGAGGTTAAATCTCCACCTATTTCTCCCTCTGATTAACTAATTATATTTGATTTATATTAAGACAAATAAATAAAAAACTATCAGTCAAGAAGGGAGTCCAACATAATCCCTCTCTTTTCTAATTGGCATGTTTCAGAATAGCTACAGAGAGTATTTGAAGCTGAAAGGTAGATATGAAAGCTTGCAACGTCAGCAGAGGTACATATAAGATTAATTAATATGTATGCTATTGCTCACATATAAACAGCACATTAATGTGTATACATATAAAGTATTGATGCAAAGTGTATATATATATATGTTGCCGCAGAAATCTACTTGGAGAGGACCTTGGACCTCTGAACTCAAAGGAGCTAGAGCAGCTTGAGCGTCAACTAGATGGCTCTCTGAAGCAAGTCCGTTGCATCAAGGTTATTTAATATTTTCATTGTTATGCACAGAAAGATTAATTCACGCAAATGTCTCCCTATGTATAGACAGAAATACACATGAGACGTTTAAGATGCGCGCGTGGGGATATGAATATGCTTCTTTTGTTTGTTTGTTGCAGACACAGTATATGCTAGACCAGCTCACTGATCTTCAAGGTAAAGAGCATATATTGCTTGAAGCCAACAGAGCTTTGTCGATGAAGGTATATATATATGCTGCCTCTTTTGGGTTATTTAATATCGATCTATGGCATTTCCAAGAATTGCAGTTTGAGTAATATGTTGTGTGTTTGTTTAGCTGGAAGATATGATAGGCGTGAGAAGTCACCATATAGGAGGGGCATGGGAAGGTGATGACCAACAGAATGTTGCCTATGGACATCATCAGGCTCAAACTCAGGGACTATTCCAGTCTCTTCAATGTGATCCCACTTTGCAGATTGGGTAAACCAAACAACTTCTCTTTCCTTTTTAGACATCATCAACTCGGGTGATATAAACAGTTAAGGTCTTTGTTTCAAATGATCTGGTCTAAAGCTTCAGCACTCTAATTTCTATTGTTGTGGCGATGGAAACAGATATAACCATCCAGTGTGTTCAGAGCAAATGGCTGTAACGACGCAAGGTCAGTCCCAACAAGGAAACGGCTACATCCCTGGCTGGATGCTCTGAGTGAGATTTCTTCCCACAATAAGGATCTTAAGCATGCAAGTGGTGTGGGTTCTTGATGATGAGATGGATTATATCAATAAGTATGAATGAATAGTAATAAATTTTGTGTTTATGTATGCACAAGACTCTTTATTTGTAGACATAAGTGGCTATAGCTGTAATAGCCTTCAACATCTCTCTTCTGTTTTCAGGAGATGTTTGTCCGTTTTGGAACCTTATTGCTTTTATATATATATCAATGGATTGTAATGTGTGAAATGTCTACGTTGAACATGTCTCATCTGACCTGTACGTACTTGTATAAATACAAAATGCAGTTTGCGACAGAGGCTAATAAGCTATCTAATTATTAACAGTGAGACTCAACACTTCACAATGCCACAAAGAGCCAGCTTTTATTTCCAATTCCAAAGTTTAAAGAACAGATAATTACAATCTGGATGTTATAAAGAGTTCTGCTGAAGAATGGACTCTCTACTTTACTACATTTAGGATTGTTCGATGATATTATATATTAGTGTGATGAGAGTTTAGGAATTGGAAGAAGTGTTATTTACTCTCATAATGATAATGGTGATGGACATACAACTTATATAGGGAGATAATGATATAAACATTAAACCATATTTCCTAAACTAGATATATACATATCTCAATAATAATATTTACAATTATTGATGATATCGTACAGATATGTATGATGAATAGTAATAGCTTCCAACAACACTACACTGGTAAAGAGTTTGGGATTTGTTGTTTTAATATACTTCTTCCCCATCAGTAAAGTCTCCATCAAGTAGCTGCTCCCTGAAACACATAGATTCACTTTGTAATTAGCTTTGCTAGCTTGACTTGGTTTCTCTCCAAGTTATAAGGTGTATCTCAAGGTAATACCTCAAGTTATTGGGCTTGCGTGTAGACTTGAATGTCTTCTAAGGTCCACTTTCTCAAGCCCATCAAGCTGGTCCATTTCGTTTATATATTCAGGTCCTCTATAATATTCTTTGACCAAAAACATCGTACATTCTAATCTCACTAATGCCTCGAATCGGTCTCTATCTTTGATAATTATTATTTAAGTCTGGAAAACGGTAGCAAGAAACAAAACTTCAATAATGTTGGCAGACAATCAAAGTCTCTTAACTTTTTTATTCCAGTCATGAAATATGTTGCATTTTCAGTAATGTTGGTAGACAATCAAAGTATCTTAACTTTGTTTCTCTCTCTAATTTGTGAGAAACTCAACCTTTGTTGGAGGTATTGTAATAAACTCTCAAATTATTAACAGTCACAATGCCATTTTTTTTCTTTTTCATCTGGCTGAATATAACTTGAAAAGGGTGAAACACACCTTACATGCCAAAGATTTTTTTTTTTAAAAACCAAAGCCCAAGACCTGGACAAACCCAAAGGTCCTCTCTGTAATCACAATGATTCAGAGAAAAGGGAGATTAACAACCAAAAATACCACAAAAATATGACCAAGCTTAAACAAAGGGTGAAACTCTCTCATCTTCAAACACATAATCCAACCAAAGGCAACATACGAATGTTTACGGTCTCCTTTGATTACACTATGCGGGATGATAAAAGCCCCTCTATTAGCACTCTGCCGTTCAAGCTCCACTTTCCAGTCCTTAAAACTTCACTAGCAGAAGCTCCAATTCCGACGATTGCAACCTAAAGGAAAGCTAAGCTTTGGGTCTTTCTAAAACACCAACAACAGCCAAAGCAAGGCTCCTAACACCATGACTAAGAAGACTTTCCAGCACCACCTAAAGAATCGCCTGAAAATTACAGTCATTAGCAATAGATCTTCTACTGTGAAAAAGAACTCAGCCCTCCCATTCTCTTTTCTTTAGCCATGGTTCAGGAGGAGGTCTCCATTTCTGGATATTTTAGACGGACCCGACGCTAGTCTTTCTTCACAAACTTGGTCAATTTCTTGAGAAAGAAACCACAGATCAACCTCACCAAACCTGAGTGTCTCAAACAGCAAGTAACCCACGGGAACCTCGTTTTTATGATTTGCTGTACTCGGTTATTAATTATGGCATTCAGACGGAAGGTAGTAAATGTTAGCATATATCGACTCTCCAAACCCCAAATGGAAAATCACTTAGAGCCCACACTTGTCTAGAAAAAGAACATGATTGATAGATTCACCGTCATATCTGGATCTTTGCAGTCACAATGCCACCAAGAGCCAGCTTTTATTTCCAATTCCAAAGTTTACAGAACGTACATAATTACAATATCTGGATCTTACAGACAGGACACGAAATGTATAATGGTACTGAGACTTATGCTGAATAATGGACTTTCTAGTTTACTACATTTTCTTTTGTTCCATGATATATATGATGAATTGTTTGTGCTTCCAACAGCACTAAACTGTTATGGAGTTTGGGGTTTGTGCTTTTTAATATACTTCTTCCCCATCAGTAAAATCTCCATCAAGTAACTGCTCCCTGTAACACATCAATTCACTTTGTAATTAGCCTTTGCTTGACTTGATTATGGTATCAGGACAAGTTTATCCAAAAAACTTCAACTTTGCTCTTACCTCAGTCTTTCGCAGAGGCGGGCTAAAGCTTCGGAACCCATTCTGAATGCAACTTCTTGAATCTCTAAAGCATTTGAGAGGTTCACACTATCTGCTAATTGAAATTCACACAGCTCCTTCAACGAGAATGCATCGGTTAAAACAGCTGAGTGACCACCTCCTGCTGCTAGCTTCCTCACTTGTCCTACACACCTGAACGCACCACCACCAAAGTTTACCATTAATCTAACCAGAAACATACCACAATGTCTGCATCACACAAACCTTTTCATTTCTTTGCTTTGTCTGAGCTATACCAGTCTACAGGGGACGGGTACCAAGCATATGAAGATTTCTCATTTGCTGCTTGACCATAGCAATTATAGCCCCATCCACAAATCCGTCCCTCTCTCATATAAACGAGGGTGTGAGAATGTCCACAAGCAACAAGCCGGACATCGGTTGGGATGACTAAAACCGGGACATTGCGCAGAAGCATTTCACTTCCATTGGAGACACGAAACAAGAAACCAGATTGAGGACCAAGTCCTAACTGTCCAGCTTGGCCACCACCCCAAGCATAAAGTGCTCCTTCCTTAGAGAGAGCACAAGTGTGTACGCCACCACAAGCAACTTCTTTCATGGACACACCATCGAGACCAGCGACTCGCCTTGGTATCAACTCCTTATCCCCAGACTGAAGAGAAACATGACCCAGTTGACCCATGCTTCCTAGCCCCCAAGTGTAACTGCAACGAAAGAGATAAGCAGTGGACACTGAATAAGATAACCGAAAGAAATCAAGCGGAAGGGAAGGAGACTTGCATAGTCAAATGTCAGGAATCCATTTGCTTCCTCAAGCATTTCCATCTGCTTCCTACTAGGAGGATGTGATGTGAGACAGATATCTCCATCAGAAAGACTTTCCTTGCCTTGCACAGAGAATTAGTTACCAATGCCATGTGAATAATCAAGAAAAAGGCATTGAGATAACTTACACCTCTCCCGTTTCAGATACAGCAGCAGTATGGTATTCCCCACATGAAACTTGCATAATCTTCACAGGCTCGGGTGCTTCGTCAAGGAATTTCGCATAAGCAGTTATCACACGAGGTGCCTGTAGTCCTTCACAAGTGACTCCTCTACCAAGCTGGCCTTGTTCATTGTAGCCTTGTTTTCCATGGAACACCAAAAAAAAACATCAAGATCATAAATACCCAAGTTTTAGTTTTTTTTTTTTAAATGTCTCAAAGCTTTCTTACCCCAAGCTTGAAGAAGGCCATCCTCTGATAAGGCCACAACATGAGCTGTCCCACATGACACTTGGCGGATGGCCTAGAAGATGATCAGATGTATACCAAATTATCTGCTAGTTGTAACTAATATCTGATTGCATCGAGGAGAGAGTTGATACTACATACCGTGGTAGCAGGAAATGCCCCCGAAAATAAGCGTGGCAGATTTGATCCCTAACATGAAATGTTTTGAGAAATCATAAGAGAAACAGACAGGAATGCCTGATTTTGGTTTCAGTCATATATACCTGATTTTGTCCCCAAACCCAGAGTCTGCAAGCGGAAAGAGTGCCGTCGTTTTCACGGGGTTCGGCTATAGCTGCAGTGCAGAAAGCTCCACAAGACACATATTTCACAAATTCTGACTGCAGCTGCTTCACCTTCTTTGGAACTTTCCTCCCAACCTCGGTTCCATCCCCAAGCTGACCATATTCATTGCCACCTGAAACGAGAAGATAACAAATGCCTAAGATTCAACCACAAGATCACATTGATTCACATAAGCAATATCTAAAATTTACAGAAAGAAGCTAGCTTTTTCATCAAATACAGAAACTGAGACAGACCCCAAGTAAAGAGAGATCCATCTGATGCAACGGCAGCTGTATGTTCCCGACCACACGAGATATCGAGCCAACGCGAATTAGCACCAGCTGGGCAACCAAAAAGCTCAGGAGGAAGCTGTTTCGGGATACGCAAAAGCTTCTCTTGCCCTTTCCTGCCGGTTTGTCCGCTTTGATTGTAACCCCAAACGTATATGGCGCTCTTTGTTGGGATACTCACACAAGGAGCAACTTCACCCATGATTTCTCCGATATCCATTTCTACAATATGTCCTGCCTAATTTGATATTATTATTCTTCGAAAAAGTTCCCAAATTTATGCATCTGTCAGCGAACTAAACTCTGATTTTACAGAAATGAGCACAAGCGATCACGAATCAAGCAATTTTTACGAATTCCAGCATCCCACAACTAAGCAAATGCGAACTCGATTCACAACAACACATGCAAAGCTAATTAACAGAAACCCAGATAATGAACCAAGCAAGAGAAAATCTGAGACCGTACCTCTTAGATCAATGCGAATCGAAATTTCTGGACCTTCTTTGTTCGGTTTGGGCGATGCTAATGTGTAAGAAACGGAGGGAAGGAGAGAAGCAATGAGGGTCGTTCGTTCATTGGGTAAAAGACAAGTTCAGAGAAATTTCTGTATATTAGCACAATAAGACCTTCATTTTATCAAACATCTACACAAAAGTACCTAAACAAACGTAGTTTTCTTGTCTCTTGTTGATATATTATTATTCGTAATTAAATATTTAAGATATCCAATGTCGTAAAACTGTTGAAAAGCAGAGGAACATATTTTCTCCCTTTCTGCTTCATATATTTACCATTGTCATTGACAATATTCACAAACCAACAAAGCCAAATTTACAAAAACATCTCCTTTGCAATGCCTTGTCATCTTCATCTTCCCCGGTTTCAGTTGAGATACAAGACACAGATCAATGATCGATGATCAAGGTGTTTCGTTAAACTCCATCACCTGCACGCAAGGGGACATTGGCATGAATAGTGTTAGCTTTTCTTAAACCCGAATGAATCACAACAACACAAATTTTATGTATTCCAAGAAAAAAAAAGTGGTTACCTTTCCGCAGACAGGACAGTTTTCACTTCTCTCCATCCATTCATAAATGCAGCCAAGATGGAAATGGTGACAGCATTTCGTTACAATCTTTGGATTCTCTGATGTATATTCTGCCAAAAAGAACCAAACAAGACGATGCATGAGAATACTCGAAGAAAAAAAAAGGGAAATTCAGGAGCAGTGGGATGATTATTATTATTATTACCTTCAAGACAAGTAGGACACACATCTTCATCTTCAGACAATACATAAATGCTTTCAGTGTCAACCATTGACTTTGATTTCGAAATCCTGAGACTAGATTTACTAGAGTAGTCTTCTTTGGCATCTTTGTCGGATTTGTTGTTTCCCCATTTGCTGCATCCTCTGAAAGATTCGGAATCCGCAGCGTCGCCATCGCTTCTTAGAGGCTCAGCTTCCTCATGGGAATGGCTAGAACCTTTCTCTCTTCTTGAGACGAGTGAGCGGATGTATCTTGGATCAGCATCGTAAGGCAGAGGTCTCGGAGTTGAACGGAATGCTTCAGACAGAAAGTTATCGTGGGAAGAAGACGAAGTTATCGATGCAGTCGCTTGAACTGATGACGGGAGAGATCGGGTTTCCCCTCTCCTGAAAACCGTGATATACTGCAACATAGGGGCTAAAACAAGATTAGAGATCACAAGAAACTTGTAAGAAAGCATGAGTGAGAAGAGCGTACCAGGTTAAGGAAATTATGAGCAAGGCATCTAATGCAGGGACAGTTCCTATATACAGAGCTACTTGGATTCATGTACTCATCAATGTCTTGGACACGGAAGCAAGAAGAAACACATCCCATCTTTTGAGTGTGTTAGATTTGATGAATACCTCAAAAAACCAACCAAGATTCCACCTATTTACACAAGTCTTGTTCCAGAAAACATATGGTAAACAATCTGCTTCTTATCTCCAAGTCGCCTGCAAGGGTTTGATTTCTTAATAACTTCAAGATGCAGACAAGAGAAAGATGTGATCACTGTCCAGGGAAAAAAACCAAAAGTCCAGTTACTGTTTAGTAGAACTGAGAGTTTCGATCTCAACACTCACGAAACTAACTTGAGGTTCCATTAAAGTGAAATGCAAGCACATAAACTGACAAAACCTGATTTAGGTTAATTTCCAACAATCACAAAAGAAAAAGATTTATACTTTTGATAAGATACGCAGAAAAGTGGAAGAACCCGATTTAGATTAATCCAAAGCACTGAGCAAACAGGGTGCATCAACGGGGCAAAATCAGCGAAATTGAGATCAATTAATCGATTCATAACCCATTTCCTGTAATTTCTGAATGATCGCAAAAGTAATAAAGAAAGAGTGAACCTTTGATCGAGAATTGAGCTGGAAGGAGAGAAGAGGCCAATACCCAAAATGAATATAAATTTTTTCGATCGGGGCTCAGCGGAGAGAGAGAGATGAAAACAGATAACCGACGAAAGAGAGAACCTAACTTTTCAATATTAATTAATTGTTCTTTTCGCAAATTCCCAGAAAATTCAAAAGTGAGAAACTTCGGTGGCTTTTTCTTCACTTTATTTCTCCTAGTCGATGATAAGAAAGATTGCGGAAAAAGTGAGGAACACTGAAGATGATGGTGGTGAATGATGATGATTGTTGCTGTCAAGTTGGGTGAGAGAGCTTTGTTGGATGCCAATGGAGCTTCATTAATAAAAAACATATAAATTTTACCTTCAAAACAATAAAATTGCATTAACTATTAGTATTAAACTAATAATGATAATCAAAGGACATGAGAAACTATAGTTTATTTACGGTTATTTTATGTGTTAAGTTTGAAGTTTGAAGGTAAGCTTTGTCTTTACCTTTTTGGATATAGACGTGACAGAAATATTTGTTTTTGCAATTTTGAATACTCCTCTTTCGGTTTCCAAATCTTTTCTTTATTATTTACTTTGTCGAATCCTAAAATCACATTAGGAACTATGAACGGTCAAAATCTCACGCATGCTTTTTTCTTTACCTTTAGAAGTTTGGACCAATTGAGTTTTGCACTGATGACCAGATCTAATCAAATATTGTACTACTACAAATATAAAGGGAAATCTAGTGTTATTTAATTGATGAGTTTTGATTTTTGAATACACATTGAAATCTAGTATTATTCAACTGATGATTATGAAAGACAACAACCAAACAATCATAATGTGAATGATCAAAAATTAAATAAATGAATTAGCGTCACAATATGAATCAAACATTACATCTATGAATGAAGTTGGATTCAAGACCAAGCTTCAACATTGTACCTCCCTGCCTTCTCCAAAGCCTTGAGCCACCGTGAAGCATCCTCCTTTGATCCTCCAGTCTCCTCCGACACAATCTCCTCCAAAGCCGACATTACATCAGAAGGCATTTTCGTCGACGAGCCAGCCACGTAAACGGCGGCTCCATCACAGAGCAAATCCCAAACTTTCTTGCTCATCTCGCGGATCTTGTGTTGTACGTAAACCTTCTTCGGTTGGTCTCTAGAGAACGCTCTGTAAAAGCCGCCACCTTTTTCTTCAGAGAGCATTCCTCCTTCTCTTGCGTGAAACTCCCAGAAGTCGCGGTATAGAAAGTCTGTGCCTTCGTTTCTGCAACCGAAGAAGAACATGACTGGTGCGACCGGACTAGACTGAGCTTGTACGGCCCTCTCGGCTATGAACCCACGGAACGGGGCACATCCGGTTCCGGGTCCCACTAAGATGAGCGGAAGCGACTGTGGTGGAGCAGGAAGAGAGCCTTTGTGAAACCAAACTGGTATGTTTATCTCTAACCACAACGGAAAAAAAGAAAACAACATCAGAAACAAAGAAATGAGTCAGTTATGGTAAAGAAGAAAAAGAGATCTAACCTTGTTCAGGCGTGAGGCTTGCAAGCCAAGAGGAGCATAGACCTTTTCGAGTTCTCTTATAAGGCGTGATCCATGATACTATGCTTATGGTCAAGTGTACTTGAGCAGGGTGGGCCAAAGGAGACGAAGATATCGAAAAAGCTCTTGGTTTTAGCGTTGGGACCAACTGTACCAGCCACTCAAAAGGGATTTGTACGGAAGGGAAATCCTCTAGCACCTACGTATGCATTAGCAATTAATCTATATTTGGTTATACGAGGTGATGCGTGTTCAACAAAAATCATGTTCCATGAGGGCTTTCGGTGCTATTTTACCTCAAGAACGCTTCTTCTTTCCTTTTGATTGTAATTGTAAAGATCATCACGCCCCTCTGATGAGGCAAAGTATTGAAGTCTTTCCTTCTCATGTTCAGCTGTTGCATAGAAGCTCATAACCTGAACAGAGATGATAATTACAAAGGATTTCTATCAGATACTTGTTTTCATAAGTAAACTAAAAACTATATCAACGTTAAGGAGCTTCAAAAATTTGAAATACTTTGCGTTAGGATTGAAGGGTTCTTACCTCGAAGAAGTATCGTCGAGGTGAGGCGGATGTAACATCCATTGTTAATTCAACAAAAGTCTTAAGCCTAATAGGGGCCTGTGTAAGTACTTCTCCACTATTCTCTGTCTCTCTCGGAACAACCTGAAAGTACATTAATCCACAGCCTTTACTTTGAAATCCCAAGTTAGACGATCTAAGATCACTATGTCATCAGAGTGGAGCCACTTACAGTGATGAATGATTCTGGGTCTAAACCACAGCGTTCTATAAACGCATCTACTGATGATGGATTTTGGCTTGGAAGAAGCTCAACAACATCGCCGACTTCATATCCGATAGTCTTAAAAAGAGGAGAAAACCAAAGAGGATTAAGACTTCACCATCAAGATTGATTAAACGCTGACCTTGAAAGTAAGTGACAGCAAAGTACTTACAGAAGAAACAAATTGGAACTCAAAGTGGCGGACATCCTTTGTGCTTCCAGCTTTAGTCAAGACTTCATTTCTGGTCTACATGATTTGAATGTTAAGGCAAGCTAAGGGAATGAAACACATATCAACTAGGCTTAGCATCATAATGCATACCAAAAATCAGATATTTTAAGAAAACATGTTGATCATCAAGCAACATCAACTCCACCAGATTCATAACCAGCGAGGTTATAGCATATCAGAAAAAAACGAAATATTTATGTTGGGCAACAGGATGTGCATACCATTTTGAGAAAGCAGTCTGGTTTACTTTTGTCTTTGGATAATTTCCCGGGTGACATTCCACGGGCTCTTTGTATGATCTCTGCCACAACCAAATAGGCATATTATGCAAGAGAAATTCATTTCACGATCCAATAGAAACAGAACAAGAGTGAGACTACTTCCAACAGATTCATTCAAATTCATCTTTATATTGACATTTCTAGCAATTACCATTAGCAAGTAGACAGTTCAATGTTTAGAAGCATAGTCCTAAGTTAACATGACCGAAGCAAAGTATCTACTCAACATTTACCACGAATTCCCTCCTCAATAACATGAATGATGGGCGTGTAACTTTGGTATACCTGACTCTGCTAACAATTTAGGCTCCCGCTTATGATATAAAATCATATATTTAGGCTGATCAATCACTTCATCTTGAGGAATCATCACATCGGGACCTTTCGGAAAGTATTTTGGATTGATCTGATATAATTTACTCCACAAAGACAGCATCCACGGATCAAGAGTTCCTTCATACCTGAAAATAAAAAACACCAAAACTGAAAATTTAGTATTCCAACACTGGACCTAGCAACAATACGAAAGTGGAGTGATATCTTGAACTGATCAAATGGTTCATTTGATTCCAAAGCATGTTATGTAAAAGTAGGATCAACTTTGACAGAATCTTTATTAATCTTAATATACCGTATCATACCCTGATGGGTGTTGATCATCTCCCAGACCTTTTTCAATGATGGTTGTGGCCCCAAGATCTGAAAGTCTTTTGTCTAGCTTCTTTGCCACAAACTAAAGCCATCAGAAGAAAAAAAAAACCATCTCATAAATTTGTGCCACAGAAGAATAATTCAGACAGCTCTCAAGATTTCTGGCAGTGGAAAGTTTTTTTATAAAGAAAACAAAACCGGAAGAACAGCCCAACATGAATGCATGGTGAAATCATCGTGAAACGGGATCAAAACTGGCAGATGCACTTACGTTATACTTCTGGTATCCAGAATCACCTAGTCCAAAAACGGCATAGCGAACTTGTTGCAACCAATACTTTCCCAAATTTCTTTGAAGAAGAAACCTCCAAAATGCCTTCAATGATTAAACAGACAGTGAAAAATAAGCTACAATAACTAAAACTGCGCTATTTGATCGGAATTCCAAACGAACCTTAAAAGAATCTGGAGAGTCTCCTTGCCCTGTAGTGGAAACGACAAAAACAACACCCTCCTCGTCAGGTAAGGAACTCTGCAGGATATAAAGGAAAACACTTTTATTTCATTTTGCGAAATCCCAATGGTTACTCAAAAAATTCAATCAATATAACAACTCAAATCAAACAGCTGATGATCATAAGTGTGAAGAAAACAGAGGAATTGTAACGGTTTCCTTCACATATTGACGAAGCAAGCAATCTTTAAAAACATATTCACAAGCCTTTCAAATCCAGTTGATTTACTACACCACATACCGCATCGAATTCGTCGGCGGAGACGATAGAAGCTGCACATCCCCGGCGTTCAGCTTCGCGACCAATACGCTCCGCGGCATCAAGGGCGTTTCCGGTCTGAGAAGCATACAACACAAGTAGCTTCCTCGGCTTTTCTCCCATCGCCGCCACTTCACCACAAGCCGTTTTCAATCACCGGAATATGCGGATTTGAGGAAAAAACCGGAACTCGGTTTGACGAACGACGATTTTATAATAGGAATACTTGAACCGAAAGTGAGCCAAATCTCGAATTGAACCGACAAATTACGGTTTTATAAATCCGGTTATCTCACAATCGCGACCAATAAACGAAAGGAGACCGAGGCGATTTTCTTGTAGGCGTATTTGTCGAATTTGGCGGCTTCAAATTTGTTTAGTTAACGAGGAAGACGATGATGACGTGCAGTTAATCACGTGCCAAATTAAATTTAGTGGGCTTCTTAAGGAGAAGTTGGCCCAATTGTTGTAAGCTCGTTTAATAGCCTAGCTATCTTGTTGTTCGTGAACAATTTGTTTTTGTTAAACTTTGTCGATAATAGTTTTTTATTCAATAAAAATATCAAAATTGCAAGAACAAATAATTAGCACAATTTTGATATTAAATTATGACTTTACTTAGCTTAGATTATAATTTTTTTATCATACTAAAAACGCCTAAAATTGTCAAGATTCCGATTAAACATTAGTTGTTTTCCAACAAAAAATCCATAATTATTCAATTCCTGTTTAATATTTAAAATTATATCTAATTTCCGATTAAACTATAAGTTTTAGATAGGAAATAAAAAATAATGTAATTTTCTCAATATTTTCCTGATTTTGAAAGTAAAGAATAGAAATGAAAACGACGAAGAAGAAGGAACATCGTCTTCTCCAGAGAGTCCTCTTTCACCGCCTTTGATTCTTTACTTATAAACCCTTTCCTTTCCTTTGTGCATCTCTAGAAACCTTTTTCCTCATTGTCTCACGAACTCTTCCTTCTTTCGCCTCGCCAGAGATGGCAGATGACTTGGCGAATCTCTGCCAATTTCTCTTCGACGAGACCGGCCTCTCCTCGTTGTCGTCTTCGGCATCTTCAGATCTCTTTTCTCAACGTATACGCTCCGATGATTCGATCAAGCGTGGTCTCCGTTATTTCTATCTCCTCCTCCGCTGGGGAATCTCTCCGATCAATGACTCCTCCGGCAAGCTACGGTTTCAGACCTGGTCCGATTCGCAGGTTCAAGCCCTTGTTTCCATATCCCAGGCGATCCTTCTACTATCGCGATCTCTATTAGGTACTGTCTTGACGCTGAATAGTTAAATCGAGGTTTGGGTAGGTATTAGTTACCTTCCGATTGCTTGATTATACTTCGTCTTCCACTTTCTGAGCTTTAGTGTCTGCTTTTTTGGCTGTGCTTAGTTCACTACTACTCTAGAAATGTTACTTATTATTGTTAATCAGATTAAGCAGTAAACAGTGATGGCCTCGATTCATTTTCCTTACTGGTTTACTGTTTTTTGGTGTATCTCAGTGGACCATGTCGAACCAATAGTTTTGGGTGTCATCCAGGAGGTGATGGAATTCTCTCTCAGCTTCTTGGAGAAGTCAAAATTTAAACAAAATAATCTGAAAATGGAGGTTTGTTCTTTATTTTGATATATGTGCTTCTTGTTACCCATATTCTTTACTTCAATTTGTGATAGAGATTAGGAAGTCTTCTTCATGATTGGAAAGTCTATCTGTTGGTATTATTTGGTACACCGGGCAAGTCTAGGATATAAGTGCCTTGTTTGAGTATAGACATAACTTCTAGAAAAAATTATTTTCTGCGTTTGTTTTTTGTTGTTGATAAGGCATTTGAACTCGTTTTTGTAAGTCTTTATCAGGTTTGACGCCGGTGATTAGGTCTAGTGTTGCACCATAAAAATTATTCACCAATTATCACCAGCATGTCTTCGTTTAACTTTTCCGTGAGGGGGTATAGTGGGGTTATGGTCTACTTCCATTTGCAACTCTTCTTCATCTGCCCAAAAATTTGTGGGCTAATGATTTGTTTACTTTGTTTCTATCAAGCTTGACTCCACTGGTAATCTCTCCAAATGTTTTTGTGAATCAGGTAAACATGGAACAACTTTTGGAGATCGCTTGTTCTGATGGAAGTGAAAAGCAATATGATACACTGCCAGCTGTCTCTCCCGCTGAAGCTGCACAAATGTGGCCAACATTTTCTGCCGAGCATGATAATATGGAAGTGGAACTATATAGCCTTGTGAAATGTACTTTTCAAGGTATAGTCGCCACCAATCCACTCAGCAATATATTGTTTTGCATCAAATTTATCTGATGATCTTTATAACCTTTGACATATCAAGCAGGGGGCAGGTGCTCAAATGAAGAGAAGCCAGTTGACCGGCTTCTTATTACGCTGATGTCTGAATGCATTGAATCTGATGTCCAGACTCAGTCAGTAGTCAAGCCCTCTTTTCAGCAAGACTCTGGAAACCTGAATCCCTTGACTCGACATCTGGCAGTTGTTCACCTTGGCTGTGTTTGTCGTCTGATTATGGTCTGCAAAGAGCTTGTTCAACTGCCAAGCGTGTTAGATGAGAAGATGGTTGATCAAGCTTTCCTTGATAAACTGTCCTTCAGCTTAAGAATTCTGAAGCTGCTTGGTAGTCTTTCCAAAGATGTTCAGAGTATAGAAAACGATGGGTCATTGTTACAAGCAGTAGCTTCATTTACAGATGCTTTTCGTAAGCTGTTTGGGGTTTTCTTTGAATTCACTAACCACACTGCTACAGAGGGTAATATTGAGAGTCTTTCTCTAGCGGTGGTGGAAGGATTTCTTAATCTTGTCCAACTCATTTTTGGCAAGAGCAGTGTTTTTCAGAATGTGCAGGCATGTGTATCAGCTTCTATTGTGAACAATCTAGATGCCTCAGTTTGGAGATATGATGTTTCCTCTTGTAATTTGATACCTCCACTTGCTTACTTCCCTCGGTCTGTCATCTACACATTGAGACTCATTCAAGATCTCAAGCGGCAACCATACCATATCCAAGATTTGAAGGTTTTAGAGTCAGAAGATGACACTGACAATTCCTCTGTTGATTCTGTTTATGTCCATCTGGGCCAGGAAAAGATCCCGTTGCTCAAGTGCTTCACGGTCGAGGATATAATGAGAGTGATATTTCCTTCATCAAGTCAGTGGGTGGACAACTTCTTTCATCTTGTTTGTTTCCTTCATCGTGAAGGCGTAAAGTTACGACCAAAAGTGGAGAGAACATATTCCAGTTTAAGATCAAACAGTTTTGCGGAAGTTGAAAGCCAGATTTCTCATGACGATGAAGCCCTGTTTGGGAACTTGTTTTCTGAGGGTAGCCGTTCACTGTGTTCCTTGGAACCAAACGATCAAGCACCCGTTGCTGTCAGCAGCAATTTACCATTGCAAGCTGCAAAGGAACTGTTGAACTTTCTTAGAACGTGCATTTTTTGTCAAGAATGGGTTCCTAGTATATACGAAGATGGATGTAAAAAGCTTGACACTTCTCACATTGATATCCTGCTCAATATTGTAGGATGTAGTATTGAAGACAAGGCTTCGGATAGTGGTTGCATGCTCCAAGATGAAGGAAAACCTGAAAATGTTGCCTTTGAACTGTTACTCAATCTCCTGAGAAGTCGTGCTCTGTCTGATTCTCTTGAGTCCCACCTTTTTCAGAAAATTCTTGCTGTTGAAAATGGTGACTTCAGCTATAATGACAAGACTCTGGCACTGTTGGCTCACACTCTTCTCTGTAGGGCAGGCTTGGCTGGGGCACAGTTGAGAGCCAAAATTTATGATGGTTTCGTTAGTTTTATTTTCGAGAGAGCGAAAGGAATATGTGCTGAAGGTTTGAGTCTCAAGGAGTTGACTGCGTGTCTTCCCTCTGCTTTCCATATTGAGATTCTTCTTATGGCTTTCCATTTATCAAATGAAGCAGAAAAGGCCAAATTCTCAAATCTAATTGCCTCGTGTCTGCATAAAGTTGATACCCCATCCAGAGTATGTGAAGGTCCTCAGCTCTCCTGTTGGGCAATGCTGATATCTAGTTTGTTAGTGCTACTGCACCATATGTTGTTGCATCCGAACACATGCCCAACATCACTAATGCTAGATCTAAGGTCTAAACTGAGGGAAGTTCGTAGCTGTGGAGGTAATTTGCATGTAACCGTTGGTGATCATTTATCTTCCTGGGCTTCTCTTGTAGCAAGGGGCATAACTGATTCATGGGCTGAAGAGGAGTCAGTCAACCGTCTGATGAGTCAAATGATTGACTTTTCCCCACATCCTCCTACATTTCAGATTGATGTGTCTGCTGCCAAAGCCTTAAACTTGGATTATGGAGATTTATCTGCAAGTTTGTCCCGGGTTTTGGGGTTGTGGAAGGGGAAAAAGGCAGGAAAAGTGGAAGATCTGATAGTGGAAAGATACATCTTCATACTTTCGTTGGATATTGCTCGTATTAACTTTTCATTGGATAACCAGCCTTCGTTGCATGTTAATTACAAGAATGTGGACATATCTAGCACTGTGGATCTCGTCTGTACCAGTCATTTGCTTATAGGCGACTCCAATGTTGTTGCTAAGAATATCGAGTTGAGTAACATTTTGATCAGTGTTTTAAATCAGCTTCATTCAGCACCTGAGCAGTTAATTGAGGATTTGGGTTGGGATTTTATCCGCGAAGGATCTTGGCTCTCTCTTCTGTTGTATTTTCTTAATGGTGGCGTCTGGGGTTATTGCAAGAAAAAATCATGTTCAGAAATTGATCCCTTCTGGAGGGAGTGCACATCTGTTGACGCTAAGTATATTGCTGCTGCAGAAGGCGTACTCTCTTGCTTGATAGAGACTGGTGGCATTGCAGAATTGCTGAGAATGCTTTCATCATTGGTTAGCAAATATTTACGAGTATATAAGAAAGCTTTCCTTGCAACTTTCAGTACTTGGAATCATCATGGTCATAGTTCGGCTTCTCTGCTACTTCTCAAGCACACTCAATTTGGTAAAAGTCTCCAAGCTGAATATGCAAAGATTGGTGACAATCCACTCTATCTTCAATGCGTTTTTTATCTCTCAAAACTGGATGCTCTGGGTGATGGAAGAGGTTCAGGTGTTTTATGGAAAGTGTTTTGGGAATTTATGGTACATGGGTTTCCCACTAGTCTTGAAACTTCTAGTGCAATTCTTCTTTCATGTATTCTAAGCATAAGATGCATTGTGCTGACGATAGATGGTTTACTCAAGCTGGGCAACTCAAAGGAAAAGTTTGGGGCAGATTCTCGTGTGCTTCATCAGATGCTGAACTCTATCATGATTATTAAGTTTGATCAGGTATTTGAAAGCTTTCATGGGAAATGTGAGGAGATCCATCAAAATATATGTGCCGTACTGGAGCTTCCAGATTTGACGGAGTTGTTCCTGATGAAAGACATGGAGGGCTTTGTAAGAGAGATCAGTGCTGAGCAGATAGACAGAAGCATTGTACTTGAAGGGGTGATCACCAAGATTGTAGATGTTATGGACAGCCTAATCAAGGATTCTTCGAAATCTAGTATTTTCAAATTCTATCTTGGTGTAGATGCAGTCTCTGAGCATAGCATCGAATTATTTCAGTTGCAACGTGGAGATCTGTCTGTTTTTATTGACTCATTGGATTACTGTTCCTTGGAAACAGTAAATATAAAAGTACTCAACTTCCTTGTTGATCTCTTGTCTATGGCTCTATCCCCTGATCTCAGGAGAAGAGTACAGCAAAAGTTTATTGACATGGATTTGATAACTTTGTGTGGGTGGCTGGAGAGAAGACTGTTGGGTTCTTTCATCGAGGAAATGGATGGGAAAAAATCTGCAAAAGGCAATTCTCTTTCTTTCAGAGAGGCAGCAATGAATTTTGTTAACTGTCTCGTCTCATCTACTAACGACCTACAGACCAGAGAGTTACAGAATCATTTATTTGAGGCCATGCTGATTTCCCTTGATACCGCATTTCTCTCATTTGATATCCACACGGCTATGTCATACTTTCATTTTGTTCTTCAACTTGCAAGGGAAGAGAACCTGATGAAGATGGTTTTAAAGAGAACCATAATGCTGATGGAGAAGCTTGCTGCCGATGAGAAGTTGCTTCCTGGTTTGAAGTTCCTTTTTGGTGTGATAGGCACCTTGTTGAGCAACCGCTCTCCAAGTTACGGAGAGAGTCCATGTGGAAAGTCCTTGGCGAGCAATAAGAATACTGCAACAGGTCCTTTGGTCCCAAAACTTTCAGGAACAGCAAAAAAAACTGAAACTTTGGCTATCCCCGTGGATCAGGAAGGAAGCTCAATATCACTTGAATGCGATGTCACTTCTGTTGATGAAGATGAAGATGATGGAACATCTGATGGTGAAATGGCCAGCTTAGACAAGGAAGATGAAGAAGATGCCAACAGTGAAAGGTATCTTGCTTCAAAAGTCTGCACTTTTACTTCCAGTGGCAGTAATTTCATGGAACAACACTGGTATTTTTGTTACACCTGTGACCTTACTGTGTCCAAAGGTTGCTGTTCTGTTTGCGCAAAAGTTTGCCACCGGGGTCACCGTGTTGTCTATTCACGATCTAGTCGATTTTTCTGTGACTGTGGAGAGGGAGGTGTTAGGGGAAGCAGCTGCCAGTGCTTGAAGCCACGCAAATTCAGTGGCACTGGAAGTGCTCCAGCTCGTGGTACAAATAATTTCCAATCCTTTTTACCCTTGTCTGAGGATGTGGATCAGCTTGCAGAAAGTGATTCAGATGTGGAAGAAGATGGTTTTGGGGAGGAAAATCACGTGGTCTTATCTATCCCTAAGGAAATTCAGTATAAGATGTCACTGCTATTAGAAGAGCTCTGCATAGAGGACCGAGTGATGGAGCTTTTCTCGTCTTTGCTTCCGTCTATCATGAGCAAAAGAGACTCTGGGCTTTCGAAAGATAAGCAGATTCATCTTGGGAAAGACAAGATTCTTTCATTTGACGCAGATCTTTTGCAGCTGAAAAAAGCATATAAAAGTGGGTCACTTGACTTGAAAATAAAGTCTGACTATGCTAATTCTAAGGACCTTAATTCTCTTTTAGCCAATGGTTCCCTTGTCAAGTCTCTCCTGAGTGTTAGTGTTCGGGGTCGCCTTGCAGTTGGAGAAGGTGATAAAGTTGCGATATTTGATGTTGGACAGCTAATAGGACAAGCCACAATTGCACCCATAAATGCAGACAAGGCCAATGTTAAACCGCTTTCCAGGAATATTGTTCGTTTTGAGATTGTGCATCTTGCTTTCAACTCAGTCGTGGAGAATTATCTTGCTGTCGCAGGCCTTGAAGATTGTCAGGTACTTACTTTGAATCATCGAGGTGAAGTCATTGACAGGCTTGCTGTTGAGCTTGCCCTGCAGGGTGCATACATCAGGCGTATAGATTGGGTTCCTGGTTCACAGGTTCAATTAATGGTCGTCACAAACAAATTTGTAAAGATTTATGATCTATCCCAGGATAGTATCAGTCCAACACAATACTTCACCTTGCCAAATGACATGATTGTGGATGCTACCCTCTTTGTTGCTGCTCGTGGGAGGGTTTTCCTTCTTGTTCTTTCAGAACAAGGGAATTTGTATAGGTTTGAACTAGCTCGGGGCGGAAATGCAGGGGCAACACCACTTAAGGAAATCGTTCAGATTATGGGAAAGGATGTTACCGGAAAGGGTTCATCTGTCTATTTCTCTCCTACATATCGACTGCTTTTCGTATCCTATCATGATGGAAATTCTTTTGTGGGTCGACTCAGCTCAGATGCAACATCCTTAACTGAGACATCTGGCTTGTTTGAGGAGGAATCAGATTGTAAACAAAGAGTGGCTGGACTGCATCGTTGGAAAGAGTTGTTGGGTGGCAGTGGGTTATTTATTTGCTTCTCGAGCATGAAGTTAAATGCTGCCTTAGCTGTGTCCCTGAGGGGTGATGTGGTATGCGCACAGAATCTCCGTCATCCAACAGGATCATCTTCCCCTATGGTCGGAATAACCGCATACAAACCTTTGTCAAAAGACAATGTTCACTGTCTTGTTCTGCATGATGATGGCAGCCTTCAGATTTATTCTCATGTTCGCAGTGGAGTTGATACTGACTCAAATCTCACAGCTGAAAAAGTTAAGAAGTTGGGTTCTAAGATACTTAACAACAAAGCTTATGCTGGTGCAATGCCGGAGTTTCCCCTGGATTTCTTTGAGAAGGCATTTTGCATTACAGCAGATGTGAGGCTCGGTAGTGATGCTATTAGAAATGGTGATTCCGAGGGTGCGAAACAGAGCTTGGCATCCGAGGATGGCTTTATTGAGAGTCCCAGTCCCATGGGCTTCAAGGTATGGCTGGATTTCCCCAGTTCTTTTTCTTGAAAAGTTTATACTATGTTTAATTATTACTCGAAAGAGTATATTGACAGTGTGATCAAATGATTTTATGGGTCTCTTTTGTCCATGATATATTAGTTGGCTAATCTCCTTCTCTTTTTTCAGATATCAGTCTCCAATCCAAACCCTGACATTGTTATGGTTGGCATCCGGATGCATGTGGGTACTACATCAGCAAGCTCCATCCCTTCAGAAGTGACCATTTTTCAGAGATCGATTAAGATGGATGAGGGAATGAAATGCTGGTATGACATCCCATTTACAGTGGCTGAGTCACTTCTAGCTGATGAAGATGTTGTAATCTCTGTGGGGCCAACCACTAGTGGGACTGCACTGCCCAGAATAGACTCGCTTGAAGTATATGGTCGAGCTAAAGATGAATTTGGCTGGAAAGAGAAGATGGATGCGGTGCTAGATATGGAAGCTCGTGTGCTTGGTCATGGTTTACTTCTTCCAGGCTCTAGTAGAAAGAGAGCGTTGACACAGTCTGCTTCTATTGAGGAGCAAGTTATAGCTGATGGTCTTAAGCTCCTGTCGATCTTTTATTCAGTTTGTAGGCCACGGCAAGAAGTGGAACTTAGCGAACTCAAATGCAAACAGCTACTGGAGACAATCTTCGAAAGTGATAGGGAAACTCTTTTACAAACTGCAGCTTGCCGTGTTTTGCAGTCTATCTTTCCAAGGAAGGAGATATACTACCAGGTAATGCTCCTCCCAAATTGAGTATTTACATGTTCAGTTGCTATTTTTGAGCGCATATATGCCTTGAATTTGTCTTTGGTCTTTGACAATGATCTATCTGTTGCTGTAGATCAAAGACACCATGCGACTTCTTGGAGTAGTCAAGGTCAGCTCTATTCTTTCTTCAAGGTTGGGCATTTCTGCTACTGGAGGTTCGATTGTTGAAGAGTTTAATGCTCAGATGCGGGCGGTATCTAAAATAGCTTTGACCCGTAAATCAAATTTCTCCGTCTTTCTGGAGATGAATGGTAAATGCATATTCTGCTATTACTTACAGTATCTATTTGGTTAATGCACATTCTGTTATACAGTCTATCTATTTGGGATATACACTTTCTGTTATTATTTACAGTCTATCTATTTGCATGTATAGTTCAAACACAATTTTTGTTTCTTTTATCCTTGTATTAGGTAATATGAACGCTGTTTGTCTTACAACTATTGTCTTCCTTTGGTGTGGCTTTGTTTTTCATGAAAAATTATTGTTTTGTAGGTTCTGAAGTAGTGGATAATCTGATGCAAGTGCTATGGGGAATTTTAGACTCGGAGCCACTCGATACACCAACTATGAACAATGTCGTGATGTCCTCCGTTGAACTAATCTACAGCTATGCGGAGTGCTTGGCATCTCAAGGAAAGGATACAGGGTTTCACACTGTAGCTCCTGCTGTCCAGTTGCTGAAAGCACTTATATTATTTCCTAACGAGTCTGTGCAAACTTCCAGCAGGTGTGTTCTTCTGTATGTTTTTTATAATCTGTACTCTTCGATATGCACCAGTCTGCTAACTAAGTTTCTTTACAGCTTGGCCATATCATCAAGATTACTTCAGGTTCCTTTCCCAAAGCAAACAATGTTGACAACAGATGATTTGGTGGACAATGTTACGACTCCATCGGTGCCTATCAGAACAGCTGGTGGAAATACGCATGTCATGATTGAGGAGGACTCTATAACGTCATCTGTTCAATACTGCTGTGATGGCTGCTCCACCGTCCCTATACTGAGAAGAAGGTGGCATTGCACCGTTTGTCCAGATTTTGATTTATGTGAGGCATGTTATGAAGTGTTAGATGCAGATCGTCTACCACCACCACACACTCGAGATCATCCCATGACAGCAATTCCAATAGAAGTGGAAACACTTGGTGCAGACACCAATGAGATTCAGTTCTCTGCGGATGAAGTGTTGCCGGTGATAACCAATAGCGTCACACAAGCTTCAACTCCCTCGATCCATGTCTTGGAACCTGGTGAATCTGCTGACTTTTCTGCCTCAGTGACCGATCCTATCTCTATCTCAGCTTCTAAGCGTGCCGTAAATTCTTTGATTCTCGCCGAGTTTCTCCAAGAATTGAGTGGATGGATGGAGACAGCATCAGGTGTTCAAGCTATACCTGTCATGCAATTGTTCTACAGATTATCATCTGCCATTGGTGGAGCCTTCATGGATAGCTCAAAGCCCGAAGAAATAAGCTTGGAAAAGTTAGTTAAATGGCTTTTGGGTGAAATCAATCTTAGCAAGCCGTTTGCTGCTTCAACTCGCTCTTCCTTTGGGGAAATTGTGATTCTTGTGTTTATGTTTTTCACCTTGATGCTTCGGAGTTGGCACCAGCCTGGGGGAGATGGTAGTACTTCCCGATCAGGAGGAAGTACAGACGTACATGATCGGAGGAGTGTCCAGAACTCCACTGTAGTTACTTCCCAGTCTTCTTTAGATGTTCAAGAGAGAGATGACTTTGCGTCTCAGCTAGTTCGAGCGTGCAGTTGCCTCAGGAACCAAGATTTTGTTAATTATCTAATGAACATACTTCAGCAGCTTGTGCATGTTTTTAAGTCCCGTGCTGCCAATGTTGAAGCACGTGGTTCAGGCTCTGGTTCTGGTTGTGGAGCCATGCTCACAGTCAGAAGAGATTTACCTGCGGGTAACTATTCCCCCTTCTTTTCGGATTCATATGCGAAAGCCCATCGTGCAGATATATTTGTGGACTATCACAGGCTGCTACTTGAGAATGTGTTCCGCTTAGTTTATACCTTGGTTAGACCTGAAAAACAAGAGAAAATGGGGGAAAAAGAAAAGATATACAGGAATGCTTCTTCTAAAGATTTGAAGCTGGACGGTTTCCAGGATGTTCTGTGCAGCTATATTAATAACCCTCATACCGCTTTTGTTAGAAGATATGCTAGAAGGCTGTTTTTGCATCTTTGCGGAAGCAAAACTCAGTACTACAGTGTCCGAGATTCATGGCAGTTTTCCAATGAAGTGAAAAGCCTTTACAAGCATGTTGAAAAGTCTGGTGGTTTTGAAAATAATGTTTCATATGAAAGGAGTGTAAAGATTGTGAAGTCGCTTTCTACAATTGCTGAAGTTGCTTTGGCGAGGCCTCGGAACTGGCAGAAGTACTGTCTCAGGCATGGAGATTTTCTGTCTTTCCTACTGAATGGCGTATTCCATTTTGCTGAAGAGTCTGTTATCCAAACACTTAAACTCCTCAATTTGGCCTTTTATCAAGGAAAAGATGTGAGCAGCTCAGTGCAGAAAGCTGAAGCAAGTGATGTAGTGACAGGCTCAAACCGATCAGGATCTCAGTCTGTGGATTCAAAAAAGAAGAAAAAAGGTGAAGATGGGCATGATCCCGGGTTGGACAAATCATACGTGGATATGGAAGCGGTTGTAGAAATCTTCAGTGCCAAGGGCGGTGATCTCTTGAGGCAGTTTATTGATTTCTTTCTGCTGGAATGGAATTCCAGCTTTGTTCGTACTGAAGCAAAGTCTGTTATTTATGGCTTGTGGCATCATGGAAGGCACTCGTTCAAAGAAAGTCTGTTAGCAGCTCTTCTGCAGAAGGTTAGATACCTGCCAGCATATGGTCAGAATATTGTTGAGTACACAGAACTTGTCTCCTTGTTGCTCGGCAAGGCTCCAGAAAACAACTCAAAGCAAGCAATTAACGAACTTGTGGATCGTTGCCTGAACCCCGATGTGATAAGGTGCATTTTTGAGACGCTGCATTCTCAGAACGAACTCATTGCCAATCATCCAAACTCCCGTATATACAGCACTCTGAGTAATCTTGTGGAATTTGATGGTTATTATCTTGAGAGCGAACCTTGTGTTGCCTGCAGTTCTCCTGATGTGCCATATAGCAAGATGAAGCTTGAAAGTTTGAAATCCGAGACAAAGTTTACAGATAACCGCATCATTGTGAAATGTACTGGGAGTTATACGATACAGTCTGTGACCATGAATGTTCATGATGCACGAAAGTCAAAGTCGGTGAAGGTCCTAAACTTGTATTACAACAATCGCCCTGTCTCGGATTTATCAGAGCTTAAAAACAAATGGTCACTGTGGAAGCGTGCCAAGAGTTGCCATCTGTCTTTCAACCAAACTGAACTGAAGGTGGAATTTCCTATTCCTATTACTGCTTGCAACTTCATGATCGAGTTGGATTCCTTCTATGAGAATCTTCAGGCGTTATCTCTTGAACCATTGCAATGCCCTCGATGCAGTCGACCTGTTACAGATAAACATGGTATTTGCAGCAACTGCCACGAGAATGCTTATCAGTGCAGGCAATGCCGCAACATTAACTATGAAAATTTGGATTCTTTCCTTTGCAATGAGTGTGGCTATAGCAAGTATGGGAGGTTTGAGTTTAACTTCATGGCAAAACCAAGCTTCATATTTGATAATATGGAAAATGATGAAGATATGAAGAGGGGATTGGCTGCTATAGAGTCTGAGTCTGAAAATGCTCACAGGAGATATCAGCAACTCTTGGGCTTCAAGAAGCCGCTTCTGAAGATAGTATCAAGCATTGGTGAATCTGAAATGGATTCTCAGCACAAGGACACTGTCCAGCAAATGATGGCATCTTTACCTGGCCCCTCATGCAAGATAAACCGCAAAATCGCACTGTTGGGTGTACTGTATGGTGAGAAGTGCAAAGCTGCTTTTGATTCTGTCAGCAAAAGTGTTCAAACACTGCAGGGCCTTCGCCGAGTTTTGATGAGTTACCTCCATCAGAAAAATTCAAATTTTTCATCAGGTGCCTCAAGATGTGTTGTCTCAAAGACCCCAAACAATTGTTATGGTTGTGCCACTACGTTTGTCACTCAATGTCTTGAGATTCTTCAGATGTTGTCAAAACATCCAAGATCTAGGAAACAACTTGTTGCCGCTGGTATCTTGTCCGAGCTGTTCGAAAACAATATTCACCAAGGTCCTAAAACAGCCCGTGCTCAAGCTAGGGCAGCTCTTTCTACTTTCTCGGAGGGTGACCTGAATGCAGTGAATGAGTTAAATAATCTGGTACAGAAGAAAATTATGTATTGCCTTGAACACCATCGTTCCATGGACATTGCGCTGGCCACTCGTGAAGAGATGTTGTTGCTTTCAGAAGTATGCTCTCTCACTGATGAATTTTGGGAGTCAAGGCTGCGCCTTGTTTTTCAGCTACTATTTTCTTCCATTAAATTGGGTGCTAAACATCCAGCGATATCAGAGCATATAATTCTTCCTTGCCTTAAGATTATTTCTGTGGCATGTACACCTCCAAAACCAGATACAGCAGAGAAAGAGCTAACGATGGGGAAATCTGCTCCTGCAGTGCAAGAAAAGGATGAGAATGCTGCCGGCATCTTAAAGTATTCGTCAGAAACCGAAGAGAATAACTCGGATGTTTCTCAGAAGACGCGAGATATTCAGCTTGTAAGTTATTTGGAATGGGAGAAAGGGGCATCATATCTCGACTTTGTGAGGAGGCAATACAAAGCCTCCCTGTCAATTAGAGGTTCTAGCCAAAAGTCTAGAACCCATAGAACAGATTTCTTGGCACTTAAATATACACTTAGGTGGAAGCGACGCTCTAGCAGAACATCTAAAGGTGGTTTACAGGCATTCGAGCTCGGGTCTTGGGTCTCAGAGCTTATTCTTAGTGCATGTTCTCAATCTATCAGGTCAGAGATGTGCACGCTGATTAGCTTACTCTCTGCCCAAAGCTCACGTAGGCGCTACAGGCTGATCAATTTGCTGATAGGCTTGCTTCCCGCTACGCTTGCAGCGGGTGAAAGCAGCGCAGAATACTTTGAACTACTCTTCAAAATGATCGAAACACAAGATTCTCTTCTGTTCTTAACTGTTCGGGGTTGTCTGACAGCGATCTGTAAACTGATCTCTCAAGAGGTGGGAAACATTGAATCTCTAGAAAGGAGTCTTCAGATAGACATTTCACAGGGATTTACCCTCCACAAGCTCTTAGAACTCCTTGGGAAGTTCTTAGAGGTTCCAAATATTCGATCCAGGTAACTTTCTCATCGTTAAATCTATTGATCTTACATCTACTCCTTCATGCTTGTCTAATGTTTTGAGTGTGGCAGATTCATGAGAGACAATCTGCTGTTTCATGTTCTGGAGGCCCTCATTGTAATCCGTGGCTTGATAGTGCAAAAGACGAAGCTTATAAATGATTGCAACAGACTCCTAAAAGACCTTCTTGATGGCCTTCTGCTTGAAAGCAGTGAAAATAAACGACAGTTCATCCGTGCTTGTGTTTCCGGACTGCAAACCCATGCAGAGGAGAAAAAAGGACGTACCTGTTTGGTAAGAAGAAATATCCTTCTGTCCACTGATCTTCTTCAAAATATATGATTCTTCTGGATGGGAATAATTTATATACACTTAGTTTGAGTATTAGGAGTAGTTTGAACTGTCTATAAACTGATGTCGTCTTGAACAGTCTATATAGCTGATATTGTTTTGTATCCTGAAACCATCTTCACAGACGTAACTTGAAACTATCGAGGTTTTATTTTATTGTAACTAATATATATCTTTGACCAGTGTTTTGACCATTTCAATTATTTCTGCAGTTTATTCTTGAGCAGCTCTGTAATTTGATCTGCCCATCAAAACCCGAGGCTGTGTATATGCTGATTTTGAACAAGTCACACACACAGGAGGAGTTTATCCGGGGATCAATGACGAAAAATCCGTATTCAAGTGCTGAGATTGGCCCACTGATGAGGGATGTTAAAAACAAGATTTGTCAGCAGTTAGACCTCTTAGGTCTACTGGAGGATGACTATGGCATGGAGTTGCTTGTAGCAGGAAACATTATTTCACTAGACCTGAGCATAGCACAAGTTTATGAGCTGGTTTGGAAGAAATCAAATCAGTCTTCTACTTCACTGACCAACTCCGCACTGTTAGCTTCAAATGCAGCTCCCAGCAGGGATTGTTCTCCCATGACTGTGACATACAGACTTCAGGTTCGTGACCCTTTTCTTGTTAAGAACTAGGTCAAAGATGGGTTTTGCTTGCCTTTACTAACTGTTTAAGGCCCCCACAAAAAGCTAGTCATTTTGTGTTCCGCTTTTTGATGAAAGCGCTGGAAAATTCATTTGCTCCAACTTTTGGTAAAACATTGGCAGGGGCTAGATGGTGAAGCTACTGAACCTATGATCAAGGAATTGGAAGAAGATAGAGAAGAATCACAAGATCCAGAGATTGAGTTTGCAATAGCTGGTGCAGTTCGGGAATATGGTGGTCTGGAAATTTTACTTGATATGATCAAGGTAAGCTTCTTAAACTATAAAAGGAAATTGAGATTTAAACTGGGATACTCCTATTTTCTCTCATTGCTCTGTGTTCATACACTGGGTAGATGCTATATTACCTAGTGTCTTAGTGAACTTTTAGATACAGTGTGAAGGAGCTTAAAGATGAATAGTATATTACAAAAGTGGCTTTCTAAGATACCTGTAATGTATTCCAAAAAAGCTGGTTGAGATCGCAAATTAATTTTACATTTGTTGACTTTGCAGAGTTTACGAGATGACTTCAAATCCAACCAAGAGGAGATGGTTGCAGTTCTTGATCTCCTAAACCATTGCTGCAAGATTAGAGAGAACAGGCGAGCTTTACTCAGGCTGGGAGCTTTAAGCTTACTTCTTGAAACAGCTAGGAGGGCATTTTCTGTGGATGCTATGGAGCCAGCTGAAGGCATTCTCTTAATTGTCGAGAGTTTGACGCTTGAAGCAAATGAAAGTGACAGCATCAGCGCCGCACAAAGTGCTTTGACTGTCAGTAACGAGGAGACTGGAACTTGGGAACAGGCCAAGAAAATAGTGCTTATGTTCTTAGAAAGGCTCAGCCATCCTTCAGGGCTTAAGAAGTCGAACAAACAGCAAAGGAACACGGAGATGGTTGCTAGAATCTTGCCTTACTTGACATACGGTGAGCCTGCAGCAATGGAAGCACTCATAGAGCATTTTAACCCTTACCTGCAAAACTGGTCTGAATTTGATCAGCTTCAGCAACGTCATGAGGAGAACCCCAAGGATGCGAGCATTACTCAGCAAGCAGTGAAGCAGAGGTTTACTGTCGAGAACTTTGTTAGAGTCTCTGAATCTCTCAAGACAAGTTCATGTGGAGAGAGGTTAAAAGATATAGTTTTGGAGAATGGCATCATAGCTGTTGCTGTCAAACACATCAAGGAAATATTCGCTGTCACGGGACAAGCTGGGTTCAAATCTAGCACGGAATGGCTTTCCGCGCTTAAACTTCCTTCAGTGCCTCTTATTTTGTCAATGTTGAGAGGGTTGTCGATGGGGCATTTGCCAACCCAAACATGCATAGACGAAGGAGGAATTTTACCCTTACTTCATGCCTTAGAAGGAGTCCCTGGAGAAAACGAGATTGGTGCAAGGGCTGAAAATTTGTTAGACACACTCGCTGATAAAGAAGGAAAAGGAGATGGATTTCTTGGAGAGAAAGTCCGTGCACTGCGAGATGCCACCAAAGATGAAATGAGACGCCGAGCTCTAAGAAAGAGACAGGAGCTCCTGAAGGTAAACTTTGATAACGATTCTCTCTCAAGGAAACTAGTCTTGTGAGTTGTGACTATGTTTACCAAGTTTCTCTTTTGTAAATTGTAACAGGGACTTGGAATGCATCAAGAGGTATCTTCTGATGGTGGTGAAAGGATTGTGGTTTCTCAACCAATTCTCGAAGGCTTTGAGGATGTAGAAGAAGAGGAAGATGGATTGGCTTGTATGGTGTGCAGAGAAGGCTACAAACTTAGACCTACTGATTTATTAGGAGCCTACTCTTACAGCAAAAGGGTGAATCTCGGTGTTGGTACTTCCGGAAGCGCACGTGGCGAATGTGTTTACACTACCGTGAGCTACTTCAACATCATTCATTTCCAATGTCACCAAGAAGCGAAAAGGGCCGACGCTGCTCTTAAGAACCCGAAGAAAGAATGGGAAGGAGCGATGTTACGAAACAATGAATCTCTTTGCAACTCTCTCTTCCCTGTCAAAGGTCCCTTAGTTCCTTTAGCTCAGTATCTTCGTTACATTGACCAGTACTGGGATAATCTCAATGCTCTTGGTCGAGCCGATGGAAGCAGACTCCGTCTATTGACATATGACATAGTCCTGGTAAGTTTAATAATCGGTTCTAAAACGCTCTCTCGATTAGTGATTACTATCCTTTCTCGCCACCGTGTGATTTGCTAACAACTTGTTTGCTCTATAGATGCTGGCTCGGTTTGCAACGGGAGCTTCTTTTAGCGTGGATTCCCGAGGTGGAGGAAGAGATAGCAATTCTCGCTTTTTGCCCTTCATGTTCCAAATGGCCCGCCATCTTCTCGACCAAGGAGGCCCCACGCAACGCACCAACATGTCTAAATCTGTTACATCCTACATATCATCATCATCGCCAGCAACAGCGTCGTCATCAGACTCGCGACCTTTGACTCCTGGATCTCAGCTATCATCAGCTGGAACCGAGGAAACAGTTCAGTTCATGATGGTAAACTCACTTCTATCGGAATCATATGAGTCATGGCTCCAACACCGTCGCGTCTTCCTCCAGCGCGGAATTTACCATACTTACATGCAACACGTTCACGGTCGGGCAGCTTCTCGTGCAGCGGAATCAACCAGTGCGGGAGGCAAAAGCCAAGACGCGGAAACCTTAACCGGCGATGAACTTCTCTCTATCGTCAGGCCAATGCTGGTCTACACCGGTATGATAGAACAGCTACAACAGTTCTTCAAAGTAAAGAAACCGGGACATGTTGAAGCGCACAAGAAAGAAGGTACATCAAGTGGAGTAGAGCTCGAACCATGGGAGATTGTGATGAAAGACAAGTTGCTGAATGTGAAAGATATGGTTGGTTTCTCTAAGGAATTGATCTCGTGGCTCGACGACATCAACTCTGCAACTGATCTACAAGAAGCTTTTGATATTGTCGGCGTTTTAGCTGATGTTTTGGCCGGTGGAGTTGCACAATGCGATGAGTTTGTGAGATCAGCGATGGATGTCGGAAATGGAAAAGGCTGACAAAGAAAAGTGAACGACGAAGAGCTCGAATATGTGTTATTCTACTTGATTGTGTGTCTCTTGTTTTTGATATTGTGATTGATTGTATTGTACTTTAGAGAACTTTTGGTGGTTGTAAACATCGAGACACTCGTTTTGTTGTGTTATTATATGCAAAACACACATATTGCTCTTTGTTTAATCTCGCACTGAGTCAGTGGCGGAGCCACATAGGTTAGGATGGGGAGTTGGCCCCATATATTAAAAAAGAACAAATTAATTCAAATCCTTAAGGATTATAATTATTGTCTTCATATCAAATAATATATTTGTCCCCAATAATTCTTTTCCTTTGTTCAACTACTTTATTTGATCAGTTTCTTTTTACATAACTGTATTTTATTCATCTAAATTTGATAATCAAGTAAATTTTCGTACATTTTTCTCTTCATATCATATCACTTCTAGATTTTTATCAATAAATATTTACCCAAACTATACATATTGTTATCATATTTAAAAGACTTAGCATATACTAACACTTTTTCTTTTCTTTATAATTATATATTCTTTATAGTTCTATGCAAAACTTATAAAAATTTAGCCCTATATTTTTCAAACAAATTATCGAATTAAATTTGTGAAATCATTGTTTCTTTAGACTAATTATTTTTTGTAAACTACATGGTAATAAGTTTTTTGAAAATAATTAAAAGTACTTTGAAATGATTCATAGTAGCTTGTTCGATAAATGTGGTAACTAACTAATCAAAGTTAACAAATCAATACAACAAATTTGTATTTTTCGAATTTTAATCTAATATTTTTTTTAGTTTTAAAAAAAATTTGAAGTTTAATACTAGTTAATTTTCATTTTTTATTCGGTTCAATATCGATTTTGGTGTTTGAAGATATGTTTGAGAAACTAACTAGTATTGACTATTTGGGTAATAAATATTGTTTATCCAAGATCTTCTTATATTTGTTTAATATAGGTTTCGATTATGATTTGTAATGGAGCTAAATGTTTTATTCTATATTCCGTACAAAAATTGATCATAAGTTTTTGGTAAATATTACTTTTTAGTTTTGTTATAACAAAATTGGATTTCAAATTGGATTTATTAAAATCTGTTTTGTATATGCATAAACATTATGAACTATTTATCTTATATTAAGATAAATCCAACACACACTCTTAAAAAGTTGAACATTAACCAAATAAAACAAATGTTTGATTTAATTTAATTTTCGTGGTATGCGCCTTATTTTAGAGAAAATGTATAAATTTTGAATTGGTGTATCAAAATTTTAATCTCGCTCATTCAATCAAGTTTTGCATTTTAAATATGAAATTCTGTTTTTTCTTATTTTCTTATTTATAACATTTATATCACGTAGAGCATATAAATATATAGACAGCAAATAGTTGTCAAACTTGAGAATGGCACGTAATGCTTAAGGCATTCAGCCACCGACACAACTTTCTTTATGCTCGTGGGAATATTAATTGTTAATGTTCTTTTTCCACCAATCTTACTTTGTTTTTCTTTATTAAGTAGTTTAACATCCCGAACAATAAAACTGATTAGATCTTTCTTCTCTTTTTCCATCTTTTTAACTCGTCGAACACCGGCACAAACACAAAGTAAACGGCTTGCATTTATTTAGTTTCTTAATTTACGGTAAGGTGATCATAATTTTTGGAATCAACAGTTAATGCATTTAAGTAACAACTAACTATCTTTTAATTTTGTTTGCACCTTGCAATTTTTTTATGGGTTTATCGTGCCATTTGTAAATTCTTATGCTCTAAAGTGCCTAAACATAATAGGGGTGTATCCAATTTGGTATTTTAGGTAAATTTAGGTGATTTGTGTTAAAATGACAAATTTCCTGTTATTCAAACTTAAATTCTAAAATCTCTTTTAAAATCTAGTATTATTGAACTTGTGATTTTAAAATACACTTTCAAATCTAGTGTTATTGGAAATATTTTTAGAAATGGATTTTAAATGATTTCAAGTGATTTTATAGTTATTTTGTAGGATTTCTTTGTTAAAACAAATCACGTAAAATCTCATAGTTTTTGGTGGGATTCTAGAGTGATTTCATTAAAATCATAATAACATCCTAAATCAAAATCACCCTAAATCACTATAAATCTCAAGTTCAATACATCCCCGATAAGTAGAACCTTTTTTTGGTTAACTAAGAAAAGTTCGGATCTAAGCCCTTTCCATCCATCTTTTATAGTTTGGTACCAACCTTTATTAATACCTAATGACATGCTGTAAGACATCTTTCTTTATAAAATTTTGTTAAAAAGACGTCTTATAAATTATTTTAGGTTTCTATGTTTTCTAAAACAAAGTATCATTCAATTAAATCTTGATTTGCAATCCAAGTCGGTGTGGTACACGTTACGGTCCAAAGCGAAACCCGCGTCAATGCACATACCCAACACATTTTCTTAATGAAAGACCAGCCACCAAAATACATATAGCGAAATGTAAATACTTTATTTTAATGCATCGCAATCCTATATATATAGTATATATGATGAGATTTAGAACATCAATGTCGTTGCCGAGGGCCTTTCATATTTAATAATGCCCTTTTCTAGACTAATCCATCACAAATTTGTTACAAAGAAATTTAAAAAAAAAAAAAAAAAATTGGTTGTTCGACAACATAACTTTTTTTTTATATGTACTTTATGCATTTTTATCATATTTTAAATATATAACATTTTCACTATATATGTCATAATATAGTGAAAATGTTTGCACACATGTGACGTTTCTATAATTGTAACAGAGAAGATAGATAGTAAATTACAAACAACGGGAGCAACTCTCCTGGTCACGGGCCTTTGTCCTTTATTTATCTTTTTGTGACTTTTCTCAATTCTCATAATAACTATGTTTTAAATTTAATTTCCGTTTCTTTTTTTTTGTCCACAAATAGAAAAGTGTGCTAAAACATCTATGATAAAGTATAGCTCACGTGAAGTAAAAACTATTGGGGTTTGATGAATTTTTATCCATATATATGAATATAAGGATTCGGGTAGGATAACTAATTGTCTTCCTGATAAATAACGAAAACCAAATTGGTTTTATTTAACGAAGGAATGCTTTGAGACTAGAGTTGATGTGGTTTATTTATAAAAATTAGCTACTTAAATACAGTAAACATCATAATAAATACGACAGTACAGATAATGGATTTGGACCATTTGGTGATTGGAATATACAGTAATTAATTAATTATTTTGGTCAAACACACTTCAAAGGTTGACTCATTTCAACCGGTATACGTAACTTGTCATGAGAAGAAAAGAAACCACGAAGGTTTTCGAGATTAAAACATCTGTAACTGATATGTTATGTCAATGTTAATTATTTAATTTATATTGGATTTTACGTTTTTCACTTTAAATATATTTATTAATTTAAGCATATAAGATATTCATGCATAATTAAGTACAAATATTTGTTAGATAGTTGATTTTTCATAATGCTAGTTATGGCAAATAAAGTAAAAATATTTATTTTTTTCACAAAAATGACAATTGATTTCTTCTGTCATCTGTGTTAGCATATAGTTTCTTGTGTTTTTTGTTGGCCATCTCTTTGATATTTTATGATAGTTAGGATTTGAATAGTAAAACTCGAGTAATTTATGATTTAGTTAACAAATCTTTAGGATTTTTTATTTCACAATCCGTATAGATTTAAAAGATTTGTTTCCTTAAACGATTTTTATCTTCTTCATTTTCGGTATACTATGATGGGAGCGATATAACAATGGCTCCAACTGTCTAACACAGAAAAGGTTAACAAAACGGTCATAAAAAAAAAGACTACCGACAAAAAATAAAGACAGTTCATTTGTTTTTTTGATCTTGTTATTGAGAAAGTTCTCATCTTTTTCACATTCTTGTCCTCATTCTTCCCAATCTCTCTGACGAGTTTCGATCCAGTTTCCGGATTCTTTGGTGATCGCCGACCGGATCTGGACGAAGAATCTCATCCCACAAAATAAGCAACCATTCTCTGTCTCTCCACCAACTCAAAGCTTGCTCCTTTTTTTTTTTTTGTCAATTTTGCTTTATACTTGTTTCCAAAGCTCGCCATTGCAGAGTTTGCTTCCAAGTCTACGTCGATTTAAGATCTATTTGATTCCTTGGGTCTTGCTGGTAGTTTAGTTGATGCTGAGATTTTGAGTTGTCGGTTCTTTGAATTTTTTTTATTTTTAATTGATTAAGAGTTGTGTCGTGTTAAAGGCGAAATTTGTGGTTGACTTGAAAGCGAGATTCTGGATTTTTTCGAGGAGTCATTAATGTTCTTCCCTGGTTTTGCGTGGAGATTACATTTTTCTCTACATGTCAAATTAGAGTAATCATTGCAGCAGAGAGAGAGAGAGAGAAAGATTCTTCTGAGGAAGACTCAAGTTGCTGAAGATTTGATTAGTCTTCCTTCTGTCTGATGAAATTCCCCAGTGAGAGTTAGAAATGTGTAAAGTGGAGAAGTTTCTATATCACAGGAAGCTGTGGGAGATGAAGGTTAAGTTTCTAGGAGATAGTAAGATAGAGAAGTTGAAGAACTCTTTGGTTTCGAGGTCTCGTATGAGCCTATGGATGATTCGGGCTATGACCATACTGTTGCTATGGAGTTGTTTTGTTCATTTGGTGGCTTTGGGAGAGATGTGGGGACCAAGATTGTTGAAAGGCTGGCCTTCTTGCTTCAATCACCACCATGACGACTTCCCAATCGCACAAGAAATGTCTTCTCTTCCCATCAAAATCGCCCTCCCGCCTAAAAGTAAGCATCTTTCTTTCTGGCTATGTAGCTTGATTACTAGTATCTTTCTAGCAATGTTAAGTTTTGTCTATTCTACTTTTACAGTCGTTGGGGGATGTTAATACCTTTTTGTCGTCTTTGTTCTTGGCAGGGATATATCACAACAATGGCTATCTTATGGTTTCTTGCAATGGAGGACTCAACCAAATGCGAGCAGCGGTAAAGATCACAACTAATATGGTCTCTTCTCACTTGGCAAAGCTGTTTATCTTTCGGTTCATGTGACTTTTGGACTCTGTTTTCTTCTTCTTTCTAGATATGTGATATGGTCACTATTGCAAGATACATGAATGTCACACTTATTGTCCCTGAGCTTGACAAGACCTCGTTTTGGAATGATCCAAGGTATTATTGCCATCCATCTCGCTTTGGAGCTTCTTTCTGATTATTGCTTTTGCTTAAAAGTTGTTGATCGGATTCTCATGTTGGTTAGTGAGTTCAAAGACATATTCGATGTGGATCACTTCATCACTTCTTTAAGAGATGAGGTTCGTATACTCAAGGAGCTTCCTCCACGGCTTAAGAGAAGGGTCGAGCTCGGAGTGTACCACACAATGCCTCCTATCAGCTGGTCCAACATGTCCTACTACCAAGACCAGGTTAGATAATGATTTTTTTTGTTTAATTGCATGGGACTTATAGTCTTGGATTTTACTTGAATGGTTTGGTGTCTCCTAATCTATGGAAACAGATTCTTCCGCTGGTGAAGAAGCATAAGGTCTTACATCTGAACAAGACCGATACTCGACTTGCTAATAACGATCTGCCTGTTGAGATTCAAAAGCTGAGATGCCGAGCAAACTTCAACGGACTTAGGTTCACTCCAAAGATTGAGGAATTGGGTAGAAGAGTAGTCAAGATTCTGAGGGAGAAAGGTCCCTTTCTTGTTCTGCATCTCAGATACGAAATGGATATGTTGGCATTTTCCGGTTGCTCACATGGTTGCAACCGCTACGAAGAGGAAGAACTTACAAGAATGAGGTCAAGAAAAAACATTTCTTCTTGTATTTCAATTTAAAAGCTGTGGTCGGTTCTTGGTGATATTGATTGGTGTTTCATTGTTTTGTTTGCTTAGATATGCTTATCCATGGTGGAAAGAGAAAGTAATAAACTCAGAGTTAAAGAGGAAAGAAGGTCTTTGCCCATTGACTCCAGAAGAAACAGCTCTTACGCTCTCCGCATTGGGCATTGACCGTAATGTTCAGATTTACATAGCTGCCGGAGAAATATACGGTGGTAAAAGGCGGTTAAAGGCTTTAACAGACGTTTTCCCAAATGTGGTTAGTAGCTGTTGTCTAATAATATTCCAGTTTCTTCCACTCAATCAATAGTCAGTAACCAATCTTTGAACAAAACCAGGTGAGGAAAGAAACTCTACTAGATTCCTCTGATTTGAGTTTTTGCAAGAACCATTCTTCTCAAATGGCTGCTCTTGATTACCTCATCTCTCTCGAAAGTGATATATTTGTCCCTACTTATTATGGGAACATGGCCAAAGTCGTGGAAGGTCATCGCAGGTGAATCATTCATTCATTCTTCTTTTTCTAATCTAAAGAAAACGTCATGTGTTTGCTAAGGGAAATGAACAACATTGCAGGTTCTTGGGGTTCAAGAAGACGATTGAGCTAAACCGTAAGTTCTTGGTGAAGCTAATAGATGATTACTATGAAGGATTGTTGAGCTGGGAAGTGTTTTCAACGACGGTGAAGGCCTTTCACGCTACACGGATGGGAGGTCCTAAGAGGCGGCTTGTGATTCCGAATAAACCGAAAGAAGAAGACTACTTCTATGCCAATCCATATGAATGTCTTCAGCTACTACATGAGAATAGTGGCAATTCACTAGAAGAAACCATATGATCAGTGGAGATCCAACCCGTTGTCGATGAACATCATCTTTGGGTACATTGCAGGACATGGATGGGTGAATAATGGAGTTATCTATGGGGATTATATCTACATATCAATCTTGAGGATGGTGGTTTTTTAAACAGATTATAACAAGTTATTTAGGGTTCTTTGGTGTACAGAGACTTCTGAACAGCTTCCATCGATGCAGAAGAAAGGTTGAAACTTTCATTGCAAAGTTTGCAAATTTGTCCTTTGGCATTGGCACCATCAGCATCATTATCACCATCCATGAGCTTGCAGTTTTGGCAGCTAAATAAAAATGCAGTGTAAAATTATGTTACACATTATTATTTTATTATTATTTGACAAATAATATTGCGCTATTTCAGTTTTCTTTGAATAAGTTAAACTTTGGCTGTACAAGAAACTAAAATTTTAGATTGCCAAAAAAAAAGGGTTGTTGTTATTATCTTTTGGTCCCGAGGGGCTTTTGTTGTCTTTCTTCAATCTTCAAATCACATCACATCAATCGCTTTCTCCTCTGGAATCAAATCTAGCCGTTGGAAAACGGATATTGACAATTCCGAACAAGATATATATATACATTATATACCACAAAAACGATCTAATACCACATTTCTCGGTTCAGAGATTCGTATTTCTTCACCTATAACGGTACAAAAGATTGCTTATCATAAAAAAATTATACAAGTTTGTCACACTTGAAAGATAAGTTACTCGTGATGCATATATATAAACGAATGTTACAGTTTCTAATATACGAGCCTAAATATAAGAATACATTGCTTGCAACAACAAAAAACAAAACAAAACAATTTTTTTTTGTAAACCTACATTTATATATAGGCCTGATTAACATTTCTTCACACATAATGAAACTCAAAAGTTTTTTAAAGTGCTACTGAATCAATTATGGATTGGAGTCCTTTTCCTCCCCTTCATACGTGAAGGATAGTCGCTTCTCATTAGATTATCCATTTCTTTTGCTGCTTCTTTGGAGAGTTTTAAACCTTTTCTTGATCTTTTCTTTGTTTCAGAATCTTTTGGTTCTAAACTTCTTATCTGCCATATAACATAAAACAATGATAGGATTACATATTAGAACAAATAAATAAACGCTAATATGAAATCTTCCTCAGTAAATTTGTTTTGTTGATGTCTATGTATATATGTATATATATATTCACATTTAACATTCAGATTTTACTAGATGTAATATGAAATATTCAATCGTTAATTAGCTATTAGTATTAGCAAGCGTTAAATAAAAGTTTGATACAAGTTTTCATTTGTGTACCTTTCGTCCCATCAAGAGAGGCTCGCTTCCGCTCACCATAAGGCCATAATCTTCATATTTGGATCCACCGACATCTATATTTCCATTAATAAGTTCCCGATCAAGTACAACATTAGCTTCGCATGTTTAACCGTTATACGTTTAATATATCACCTCAACGACAAGACACACATAAATATGACATATCATCATCACGACGAAGAGCACACACACACAAGTGCACAATACATACATATATACTGATATACATCATGACGAGGAGATGCAGCACACACACTTATATAACTTAAAAGATCAACTAAGAGGAAAAAAATAGAAAACTAAGAGTTTTGTCAATGGACAGACCTTGAAGCGCATGAGGAAGATCCATCATCAGCACGAGGACGAGGCACCCTAAAACGAGTGTGATTAACTTTTCGTTCCTGTTCTTCATCTCCTTTGCCTTTTTTCAGTATTAAGAAGCGAATAAGGTTTAATTTGATGTGAACTAGTGAAGCTCATTTATATACAAGCATTATGATATGTACTTAATATATATATATATATATATAGTGAAAGCTAGGGCTTTCCGACAGTTCCATAGGCAAGACAAAAAGGCACTTCTCATCGGTAATTGTTAAAGCTTAGCGAGAGATAAATTACAATAAAATCTTTCCAGAAACAACGTTTGGCAGATTAATCGGTCAAACAAACTTTTAACAATTTTCGTCATTTAGTTATTGAAATTTTTGATAGTCATATTTGGATGATATTATTCCAATACCGATGGAATATACAATACGAATGGTACATCAAACATTGGTTGTTAAGGACAGTATTTATAAGATTGATATCTAGAGAATATCGTATTTTTATATGGGATTCAAAATACATTTGAAGAACTTAAAATAGTAAATCAAGAAAGTCGGTACCGACATGGGGTATACATTAAAAGACAGATTTTTCTTGAAGAAATCAAGGAGGCATGGGGAAGTTTTCATGAGTTTAAGTGCCCTAAAGTAACATTGGTGTTTTAAGTTATTAATAAATCTTTGGCCACTGCTTAGGGTTTCTAAATAAAGCATCTCCATTTATACTTCCAAACATCTTTTTTAACCATGGATTTGCTAAAAAATACTTTAGTTTTTACAGTTTTGAATTAAATTTGTACCAAAAAGTACAGTATATGTTATTATCTTTACGTCGAATTTGATATATTCCTTTTGAGACACGAGGGCGGGTACTCCGATTCAATCCCTGTGACCTTGTGGGTGCGAATGCTTAGAAATAAGAAAATAAGTTACTCTTTCCGTTTCTTTTTATTTGTCGTTTTGGAGTTTTTAACGCAAATTAAGAAATTAGCTAGATATATTGTTTTATTCTTATTTAATACTATTTCTGTTTCATATTAAGTGTCATTTTCAGAAAATATATTTGAAATATATTAGATGTATTTAACTCAAAATACATCCATATATATCCAATATATTTCATATACATTTTCTGAAAATGACATTTAATATGAAACATAGGGAGTATATTGTTTTGTTAAATATGACTAGTTAATAAACTAAAAGAATATGGATAAAATTGGAAAATATATCATAAATATACATTAGAACTACAAAATGACAGAAACAAAAAAAATAAACTCAGAACAACAAGTGTAATATGAAACTGAGGGAGTATTGAATTAGAATCATATCTTTATTTAAAGAGAAATATATGGTGGCTACATTAAATTAATATTATGACTTCGTTAGATGATTTCATTATCCTTTACGAGTTTATGTCATCATTCAAGATGGCATAAAACCACATGTACATCATTCAAGAGAAGGCTACAACTTATATAGCCTTTTCTTCTTGCATATTCAAATGATTTAATTTTATCCTCCATAACAAACAAACCTTACAAACACGACGCGTTTTAACAATCGTACAATATTAAAACATCATAGAAGAAAGCTTTATTTTATTTCTTTACAAAGTTAATTATAAAAGAAACCTTAACTTGGCACTTATCAGTGATAACGTACGCAGCCGTTAATTGTTGATGGGAGGCTTTCTTCTTTTTAGTCCTCGGTAGTCCATAGCCAGACTGACAAATATCTCTTTTCTAATAAATCATTAGATCATTGATCCGAATACTCAAACCCGTTCTTCTTTTTTGGACTGATCGGTCTTAACGGTTCATGTTTTCCTTTTAAATGTTTTAACTGCAAGAGAATTACAAATAATGATATCACTCTCACATACGAAAGCACTTGTGAGAAGAAAAATATGTGAATGATGAAGTTGCAAAATTACTCGCAAATATAAAGATGTCCAAATTCATATGTATAAATTGTATATACCTTTGATCGCATCGAGATATCATTGTTACCGATGGCCACATGAACATGATGATGATCTTTACCTCTTGCTCCAACTAAATCTTACAATATGACAAATGGATCAATCACTGTCAAAAATATTACATGAAAACAAAAAAAAAAAAAGAGAGAGAAGAAGAAACAAGAGGTCGAACTTTGAAATGCCAAATGAAGAATCATTAAGACGAGACACAGTAAAGCGACGTTTATTAACTTCGCATAACTACATTGCTTCATCTCAAGTAAATCAATCGTCAGTATAGTACGTGGAGAGGAAGACCCAAAAAGGAAGATATTTCTTGACGGTTTTGAAATTCTTATGTGAGTGAATATCATATATTTTAGTGGATGTTATATGTGTTTATATATTCATGAAAACCAAAGTCAAAAAAAGAAGAAGTCAAAGGCTATAAATTTGGAAGTTGCTAACGTCCTTCAAATTCACTAAATTCAATAGCATGCAAATAAAATATTTTGGATGATCTGATTTCTGCTCAGTAAAAATTTAGAGTGGCAATTTAAAAAAAAAAAAAAAAAAGTATCAAAAGCTTTGTAACGATTAAATATTTTCTTTAACAATTTAGAGTGGCAATTTAGTGAATATATATCTAGTACTAGTAATTAAGCACAAGCAAAGTAAAGTCAAATGCAATCATTATTTTTCACGAGCTGCATCTATCTGTACTTAAGCTGATCAGGAATTTAGGACCAAATTATGAACTACTTTCCAATGACAGGTATAAACGTTACTCAATTATTTCTGTTAAAAAGTCCATCAATAAAAAAAAAAAACACTTTTAGAAAGTGCCCACCAAAAGAACAACGAAAAGTCAACGCAAGGGCTTGCATGGCCACGATGCTTTGTAACTTCCCTTAAAGAGTTACGATAATTACTAACAGTCAAGTTAAAATCAGAGCATCGTGGCGAATTTAGTACCAATTAGAATATGAATTTCACGAACTCCTTGTAAATTCTCTTACTGTTGTGTCTATGTTTTTTATTTTTTGTTGTTGTTGTTGTCAACAACTACTTTCATTGAAACTTAATCCGCCAACTTACAAAGCATAACAACAATTAAAGCTAAAGCAGATACAAAATGAAGATAAATTGACCGCAAATTAGAAACAAGGCTCAAGTGCGTCAATGAAGACTTCAAGGCAAAGCCGAGATGTGGAACGATAGTCACTTTGAGATGTGACTTAGAGAGCCACTCCTCACCTCCAAAATTCGTCGAAACGATTTTAGTTGCTTCTTCTTACAGGCCGCTACACAATGAAAACAGTAGTTTCCGGTATTAAATCCGGAAAATAACAACCTTTCATAGAAAGGAGAAGGGTGGGTAAAATTCTCTTCCCATGAAGGAAGGAGGATGATACAAGTCTCTCCCGAGAAGAGAGGAAGATGGTGAAGATCTCTCTTTATAAAAAGCTCTGCATAGCCAAAGTTGTGTATATATGTTTCTAAAAAGCAATTCCGCAAATTTAGAAAAGCACTGCCGATCCGGACTTAGGATTCGATTTAAATTGAACGTTGGATTTATTTCCGTTACGGTATGTGACACGTAGGATTCGATTACGCATTGCATATAGTCGTTAATCGTTATCTAAAGCAGCTTACTTGATCCCACCATATTTAACTGTTTGTGTGTATTCAGTATTCTTCACTATCACCTCACCTTTCATAGACTTCGATTGTTTGGGCCTGTTATTCAGCTATTCATGGGCCACTATCACCTTTGGCCCTTGATGCTACTTTCGAAATGTGGCAACCCAATTTTTCTTAAATAAATTTGTAGCAGGAGATTCCAAACCGGATTAAATCCAGCAAGCAAAGATGAGAGAGACTGTGACACCAAAATTAAAGGATATGATTTTTATTACTGAAACAAAAAAAAAAAAACAAAAAGCTCAAAGGATAGATTGTCTCGATCTTTAAATAGAACTACACAGTCACTATTTAAATAAAACTCCGGCGACTAAGAAACGAACTGAAACATCGCCGGAAAATGAGTAAAACAAAACGGAAAAGATAAATGATAGGTTTGAGCTAAGAACCAAAACTGCGGTGGTGGTATTCTTTTTGATGCTCAAGCTTTAGTGGCCGGGTTAAGCTCATCCCAAGCTTCAATCCAAGTGACCATGGCATCAGCAAGCTTGTCAAAGTAAGGATCAATGGCGCTCAGCTTCTCCTTCACCAGCTTGGACAGCTCCAAGTAGCATTGTTGAACCGTCACGGCTTCTTTGGAGAGCTTTGCGCTCTGGAAGAAAGGAATGATGTCCTCCTGCCAGAAGATTCCCTTGTACTCCTTCTTCAGGTTCACAAATGGGTTGCTCGCTTTGCTGTGGTAAATGTAGGGCAGACCCGTCTTCACTCCCAATCCCAAATGGTCACAGATCACCTAAAGAACAGTTTGGTGAGCATACAAAAAACAGTCTCAAGGAAGAAAAATAAACAACTACCTTGATACACCATCCAGCCCACATATCGTCGTAGCGACCAATAGGCTGACCATCACCCATGAGACCAAAGTACATAGCCGGGCCGATGAGCTCACGGTCAAAGGCCAAGTTCATGCCACACATTGGGAATAGTGTTCCCTTTGGGATGGTCATGACAGCATCCACATACCTTCATGAGTTATATGCCAAGCACTGTTAGCTAATCAAGATTCAAGAGAGAGGGAAAATGTGGAAATGAAAAATGCTAAAACTAGTGTTTGTACCTTGTGTTCCTCTCCTTAGGCTTGACGAGTTGGGTTGGGGCATCGTAATCAGGGATGTTGAGCCAGAGACCATGGGAAACAGCAGTGGAGACACCCTCACGGAGACTGAAAGGGTATCCACGGACGAAATCAGCACCTTCTTGGTATGGATCGTACAAGGTGTTGAAGAAAAATGGAGTTGATGGGCACAGAAGGTTCTTGATGTGTTGCTCAAGAGCGTTCACGGCTTTGCCAGATGGATCCTTTGCAACCTAAAATTCAAGACCAAAAATAAAAATATAAAAATTAAGAGACATGAGGAACAACACGTTACACGTGATTAAACCAACACATTAACATCAATGCTACAATCATGGCGTAACTGAAACCTCAATTCCTGGACAAGCCCCACAACAAATCCTTAAAATGTGTGCAGGACAATGACATGCAAGGATCTTGTGAAGTTTACTGTTATGGCATCACTAAGAGTATCTAAACGTAAGAGATCATGACCAGCTACAATCAATGCCAAGGAACGTATACTATACGATTGCAATTCAGAAAAACAGACAAATTGAGCCATTCAGCCGATGAATGTATAGATCTGTGATCAAAACAGTGTTTTTATCTAGTTGACCTAGATAATTGGAACTCAAAATTTCGAGATCTGCTAAATCTATCGACACTGTCACCAGATCTCGCATAATCGTAAAAACATAACCCGAAAACGGATCTATAAACAAAATTGGAGAATTGTGGAAACTTACGAAGCAATCGTCGTCAATGGTGAAGATGTACTTCTTCTTGGAGACCATGTAGCCGAAGCAGCGACAGGCCGAGTCCTTGAAGGAGATGCAGGAAGCTTTGGGGCCGAGGATACGGTTGATGTCGTTCCTGTTGTAGAGCTCGTAATCGAACCCTTCAGGCACAGCAATGGTCTTCGACGGATCTCCGTCCTGGACGATGATCAGATGGTATGGCTGGAGGAAAGGCCTCCACATCTCGAGGAAATCGAGGTTACGGATCGTAGGGATCACGATGTCGAGCTCATCCTTCAACAATGCAAGGTGGTTAATCGGGATTCCAACGGTATTCGCCGGATCAACCATGACTGATTCGATTCACAGAGAAAGTGAAAGAGCGAGAGAGAGAGAGAGAGATTTGCGATCGGGTTTTGAAAAACTTAGATGGACTCGAAGACCGTCGCTCTGATTTTATAACAGATCCGGCACGTGAGAGGGATTTGTGTGAGGGTTGACACGTGGTCGATAAAGACTCGTTCAACAGGTCAAAAGGAACTTTAACCTTGTTATGGTGAGAAAGTGAAGACTTTTCTATTTTGTCTCTTGATGTCCGTATTCTATGGGTAGGCAAATCTTTTAATTCGGAGTTGCAATATTCATTTGTCTTTATTGGTTTATAATTTACTTTACTTAATATAAATAATTGCCGAAAATTATAAGCTTATCATCTTGACCAGAGAATATATTTTTGATACAGTACTAATCTTCACACAAAAAAGTGAATATCTTTTGAACAGTTATACTTCTGAACTATATCCATACTTTTTAATTAATTAATTAATTTACCAGATATAATGCGTATAAACTTGTGTACATTCGTTTTTGATTCATCTGTCTTATTACAGCTTTCGTTTTGAGTTTGTGTTAACAGATTTGCTTTTTACCATTAATTAAACATTACATTTCTTGGCACAAAAAAAAAGTACAAAAGTTTCGTAGTAAAAAGTGCAAAAGATTGTTAAACTTTATGATTTATTACTGTTAACTACGATAAGAAAATGTTTTGTTTTGGTTTATTTTTTAAAACTGCTATTATTAATAGCTTCATTCAATAGAGTGATTGAAAAGTTGAAATTAAAAAATATTAGGTTTTGCTAACGTTATAAAAGAGATATTCTAGCTAACCATTTAATTCATTTCGGTTTTGAGTGGTTTCTTACTTCTTACTTTAATTAGTTACATTAACATAAATGTATCTAGTGCCCGTGTGTGCGTTTTTAACAAACAAACAAAAAAGTCGTCTGTGCGAATTAAAGGATGGTAGATATAAAAACCGAACAATAATTAATACTTCTGACCGGAGTGTAATGGTGTTAATCAGGATGCAAATAGGTATGTGTAATTGTTTAAAACTGAATACTACTTTACTATAGAACGAAGGAACATTCGCATGTGAGAATCTATATATCTTAATCTATATATATTTTTAATTTAGACATTCCTCTGTCAAAAAAAAATAAAAAATTGAAGTTACATTTAATCATTAAAATATACACGGATAGTAACCGTTAACTAATCTTCAAATTGGGTCTTACAGAGCTTTTAACGGAATATAGTATTATCAAGAAATATAATTGAACGTTTTGATCTAAATAACCATTATAAAAATAATTGGAATTTGATCTATACGTCGTGGCCCGCTCGTTTATGCACGTTGCCTATGATCATTGCATGCATCGTGAAATAATCCATAAGACAATATTCTTTAGTCCATAAAACATTACATGAACATGAACGTATAATCATTACACCATATATAAGACCGTAGATATCACATTTTTAATAATAAAAACTGGATCATCCAACTGGAAAAGAAAAAGAAAAAACAGTCATCTAGTCTCACACGTAGTCAATTCAACTTAACAAAGCATATTACTTCTACAAATTCGAAAAAGAAAAATTATAACCAAACTGAAGTAATCCATTTTAAGGTAGAGAAAAATGTTCCTCTCCAACATAGGGGTGGGCACGGAGCGGATATCCGGAAAATATCCGTGATCCGTGATCCGCTTCGGCTCATCCGGATATTTGATTCTGTGAACCGCTCTGATCCGAAAGTTTTCGGATATCCGATTATATCCGCAAAAAACAAAAAATATCTGCGGATATCCGATCCGATCCGTAATTTTTTTAAAAAAAAAAAACTAAAAACATATATTAATTATAAATAATTGAAAAGTACATAGATACATCCCTATATATATTATTGTTTCATAAATTATAATATGTATTTAAAAATAAGTTCTAAAAACGTAAATTAATCGATCACAACGATACCACGAAACACATCATCATTAACATTAAAATATAATGCAAAAATAATTTTAAAATTTTAAACATATTATTTGTTAATTTTTTTATTTAGTCACAATATTTCTAATTTTAAAGTAATTAAATAAGCTACTGCTATGTTACTAAACTTTTTTACTGTATAAATGAGTGGATTATAATTGTGAAGAAAATATTTTTGTTGTTTTGTATGTTTTGAAAGACAAAAATAACAAATTTCTTACTATAATATGTATCTATATACGTAATTATTATAATATACGGATCGGATCGGATATTCGGTTTTAAAAAAATAATATTTGCTATTTGTTCCGTTTTTGACGGATATTGAATTTTAGTATTTGCTTTGCTTTATATCGTTACGGTTATCCGGATTTTTCGGATCGAATCGAAGCGGATAACGAATCGAAGCGGATATAGCGGATAATTTGCCCAGCCCTACTCCAACAATTGACCCCTTTAATTGAAAAAAGTTAGGTGACCATTTTAACAATTTTGGAAACTTTAAAAGCAACAACAAAGATCACAAATGTTAGTGAGATACATGGGCTTTCAAATTTATGGGTTGGCCCATTGTAAATACATATTCAAATTCAAAATAATAAGAAAGGTAAAAAACCCTAATGGCAGGCATCTCCTTCTTCTCTTCGCTCGCCGTACCTGTCCTCTTCTTCCTGATCTAAACTCACACAACTCATACTTTTACATCAATTCGACGACAAGTGCTTTCGACATTTCCGGTTCATTTACTTGCGCGCCTCAAAGCTCTCGGCGGGGAAGAAGATGGGCTCACGGCAGGGACCACCTAAGCATCAGAACAAATTCGCCTGGGTACCCAAAGCCGGTGTGAAGATCAACGAAACGGTAAAACAACTCTTCTCTGCTGGTTTAACGAAATTTTCAGCTAGACCCTTAAATTTGTCGGAAATTTCTTGCTTTTAGGAAGTCGGAGGGAGATTCAGACCTCTATCGGAGATTACCGGAGTCTGCCATCGCTGCCGAGAGCAGATCGCTTGGAAACGAAAATACGGCAAATACAAAACCCTGACTGAAGCCACCAAATGGTATCGTTGTTGATTGTAGCTAGGCTTTTCTTGATCATGTTCTCCGTTTGAAATTTGATTGTTTCTCTGTGGATAAATTTTGTCTGCAGTCAGAAGTGTACAAAGCGTAATGTTCGTCAAGCATACCATAAGCTATGTACTGGTTAGTGTTTTGATTCTTTTGCTTTTGTTATCTTCCTGCTAAAGAAGAGGAATGATAGATAGTTGTATCTTACTGTCGTAGTTAAGTGATGAATGATGAGAAATAGAATGAAACTGTTGCAGGTTGTGCCAAGGAACAAAAAGTTTGCGCAAAGTGTTGTTCTCGTGCTGATCAAATCATGGGAAGGTAAAATTGAACCTTCAAGATAGTCTTTCTTTTGCTTCAGCTAGATGTTGGTTTCGTTAAAGAGTGAAGTTCTTAGCTAACGTGGAGGTAACTTTGTGTCCTCTTTTTGGCAGAGATATTTACGAGGTTGAGGCTGAACACAAGTTGCTTGATGAGGTTAGTCTATAGATTATTTCTGCTTCTTCTCTGCCTTGTAAAAGTCTCATTTTCGACTGAAACTGTATGAATGTGTTGCAGACTATCAAGAATGCTAGGGAAAGAGATCGAAGGACGCTTCTGCGCGCTGTAAGCTTCTTAAACTGAGCACACTCTTTTGAACTACATATGTTTCGAACCAAGTAAATCATAGTGTATGAGTTCCTAAAAGCTGTGTAATTTGCTTGACACAGATGAACAAAGATAACCAACCGAAAAACTCAGACGAAGATGTGACAAGGAGCGGTAGCAGCAAGGTTGGCGATGTGTTTCCGTCAACATCCCTTGAAGAATATGCAAACAAGTCTGGAAGAGTTAGCGGGATTGTTGGTCATAGCCATGTTGCTGATGATGAAAACGATGATGATGATTGTGGTGCTAGTGAACCTGAATCAGATGATGAGCATGACTTGCGCGAAGACAGTGATGCAAATGAGCACAAGTGAACTCAGTTTTGGTTGTAGTTGTGTTAATTTTGATAGCATTGTGAGATTTTGCAAAGCTCTGATTATAATAAAGCAAAGATTTTGGATGAATACATTTTATATTATGGCTGTATATGTATATGTTGGGCTGGGTTTTAATCGGGTCTAATTGTTGTTCCCTTTGGGCCCAATTTAACATCAGAGCGTGTATAATACTCTGTTTGGGGGAGGAGACTGGGGACAAGTCCTTGGATTACTAAACAACTAATGTGAATAAGAATGTTTGAAATTGTAAAATAAATGCGAAGCTAAGTGTGCATAAATGCTTGTGCATTAAGTCAAATTATTACACTTGGCACGAAAAATAACAACAATCTCTTCCCCCAACTAAAGCAACCTTCTTTTGGCTTTCATTTATCTCTGCAAAAAAAATCCAAAAGCTGGATTTCTCCATTTTCAATGAACAATTATTATGAGTCTTTAAACTTCATTTATATAATTCCAAGATTATTTACAAAGGTTACGATGCTAATTGGTCTAAAATCTATGATCTTTACATTGTTGTTAATCAATTTGACTTATCTCCTAAGCATTTTTCCAAAGTCTATATTACGTCGAGCTTCTTCATCCTTGTCTTGTCACTTGTCAGACTTTAGATCAAAGAAGACGAAGAGTTTCTCTCTCTATCTCTCCCTTTCTCTCTTGAGGAAAAATGGGTTTCTTGTGTTCTTCAATCCTCTTAAAGTTGGGAATTTCGGTAATCTTTCTAGTTTCCTTCTCTGGTCATACTCCTGCAGGTAAGCCGAAAAGATTCCATCTTTATCAAAGCTTTTGTCCATGTTTTGCTGTTGAATCTCGTGCTTACTTTCTAGGGCTTTACTTCATATTTGAGTCTGAGTGCAACTTTCATTCTGCGTTTCGCTCGTTTTTGAAATCGCAAGGAGCTTGTGTTTATTGAGTTCCATAAGCTTGAAATTGCTTATTAGTCTCAAAGAGAGTACCTTGGTGACATTTCATCTCTATTGCTCTGTTATAGAAAGAGAGAATCTTTGAAACAAGAAAACAAAAAGCTTTCAATTATTGTGTCCTGGTGCTCTCTGCTCATGATGGTGTTGCTTTTGGGATTGTTTCAGAAGCGTATGATCCATTGGACCCAAGTGGGAACATTACAATCAAATGGGATATCATAACCTGGACCGGAGATGGCTATGTGGTAATGTATATACACATTAGCTTCATTTTAAGCGTATCTTGAAATCTTCTTGACTGTCTCTTCTATTAAAAAATCTTGTGCAGGCGACTGTAACGATATACAATTTCCAGCAATATCGACACATTCAAGCTCCAGGCTGGACACTTGGATGGTCATGGGCGAAGAGAGAGGTCATATGGGGAATGAATGGAGCACAAACAACAGAGCAAGGAGATTGTTCAAAGTTCAAAGGAACCATTCCTCATTGCTGCAAGAAAACACCTTCTGTTGTTGATCTCTTGCCTGGAACTCCTTACAATCAGCAGACTGCTAACTGTTGCAGAGGCGGTGTGATAAACTCGTGGGCTCAAGATCCTGCAACCGCTGTTTCTTCGTTCCAGCTCACAGTTGGACAAGCTGGAACCACAAACAAAACCGTCAGGGTACCAAAGAATTTCACTCTCAAGGCTCCTGGACCTGGCTACACTTGTGGCCCTGGCAAGATTGTTAAACCGACTAGATTCATTGGTACTGACAAACGAAGAGTTACACAAGCTTTAAGTAAGTTCTTGACATGTACCAAAGTTTCTAGCTTTAAGTCAAACTGAAACTAAAGTGGGTTTTTTTTTTTTCTTCTGCTGTGTACAGTGACTTGGAATGTTACTTGCACATACTCGCAGTTCTTGGCTCAGAAGACACCTACTTGCTGTGTCTCGCTTTCTTCCTTCTACAACAGCACAATAGTTCCATGTCCAACATGCTCTTGTGGATGCCGAAACACTTCTCAGCCAGGGAATTGTGTAGAGTAAGTCTCGTCTCATAGCTCTCTCTTCATTACCTGAAAAAATTATGTTTTAACTTAAATCTTGGTGTCTACTTTGTCCAAGCACAGCCCAAAAGGTCCAAAGATTGCATCGGTTGTTCGAAATCCGGGGAAGAACGTGTATCTTCAGCCACTAGTCCAATGCACAAACCATATGTGTCCTGTTAGAATCCACTGGCATGTCAAGACTAACTACAAAGCTTACTGGAGAGTTAAAGTCACCATCACGAATTTCAACTACAATATGAACTATTCGCAGTGGAATCTGGTCGTGCAGCATCCGAATTTCGATAATCTTACTCAGACTTTCAGCTTCAATTACAAACCCTTGACACCTTATGCTTCCATAAGTAAGTTTTTACCATCCTTACAATCCTTCATCAGTTTCTTGTTTACCATATAGAAAGATTACACAATCTTGAATGTGTTTTTTTCTGTTTCTTTGATGTGTATAGATGATACTGGGATTCTCTGGGGAGTGAAGTTCTACAATGATCTGTTGATGCAAGCTGGACCATATGGTAATGTACAATCGGAGCTGCTTTTCCAGAAAGAAGCATCAGCTTTCACACTTGAGAAAGGTTGGGCATTTCCAAGAAGAATTTATTTCAATGGAGATAACTGTGTGATGCCTCCTCCTGATTCTTACCCTTGGCTGCCCAATACCGGTTCACGCAAACCAATCCGTTCTCGGTTTTCAGCAATCACGGCATTAATCTCCTTGTTACTCACCGTGTTCTTACATGAGAACTTGTAAGAATCTCCTAAGTTTTTTTTAACTGATTCAAAACCCATCAGAGAGAAGGTTGTTTAGCATAGTAGTGTCTTCTCTCGTCTTGTGGAACACTTTTGTAAGGATGATGTTTCTAGCTTGTTTTGTTTTATCTCCTCTCGACGTTTGTCTTTGTATCCAGGATTGGTAGAATATTTAGATAATCTCCCGGTGATTTGTTTTCTTGTAGCATTAGCATTCTTCTATTTTTGTGACTATCCTTGGTTGTGATATGGGAACATTAGTTTCCTCCTATTCTTGCTACTTACTCGTTTCACAAGTAACTTTGTATATTTTTCTAAAACAGACATAACCGAGTAAACTTTTCTCAATACACACTAGAGCAAGAGCAAAATGTCAAGAGAAGAGAACCAAAACAAGCTTTTCCAAATAATAGAACATTCCAAAAGACGAGAGAAGAAACTCATCAGAGTTAATAATCCTAGCATTCATCATTTGGAAGCACATGTCCCTTCTTCTTCTCGAATGAGCCATAGATAGCATGAGCGTCTCGAGACCTGATTTGGTCCAGATCACGAAACGGCCACCAGGAGCAAGCTTCAACTAGTTAAGCCTCTCCACGTGGCAGAGCTCAACACCAGTAAGATTCCTAAAGCCCTTCACTATCTTAGGGGTTATTGGGAGATGGATTTCAAAGAATTTTTTATATTTTAAGAATCCGTTGTTATTGGTTTATGAATTATGATAATCTTACTAAAATCCATTGTTATTGGTTTGATGATTTTTAAATTTCATACAGAATCCATTGTTATTCAAAAAGTTTGTGTTTTAATGATTTCATGAATGCATTAAAATCCTTGTTATTGGGAGATAGATTTTAAACAAATTAACTCTTGAAACAAAACTTTCAAAATATTACCTATAACCCTTAGATTTTCAAAGTCCCTTATAATAAAATATTTTGATTGATTTTCTAAATTTACATACTTTTTTTATATCTATCAAAAACTCTTTATAAATTTAACAATTCTCTTAACTTTTAAAATCTTTCAAATCCACACAAATTCTACTTCCAATACCACCCTTAGAGCATGCTAGAATCCCTTATGGGGTACTACACATATATCTTATTATAAAGGTTGTTTTAAGCAATTTTGTTAAAAGTTCCTTGTTTTCTTTGCTCCAATGGGAGAATTTTATTGGGAGTTCTAATTTTATTGTGGAGCATGTGGGGGATTCGTTGGAATTTGGCCACTACTTAGCATATGTGAGATCGAGAGACAATACTTGGCACAAATATGAGGATGAGCAGGTCACTAGAGTCAGTCGTCACAGTGTGGAAACTGATAATGCGCATCTTTTCTTTTATTCAAAAGAAGAAGAAGAGAGTCGTGTGTTTGAAGAGAGGCAGCGAGTCGTTGAAGACGAAATGATAGTAAAGCGAAGGAGAAAAGACTATAAGAGATCAAAAGAAGAGAAGAGTTGCTGAAAAAGAAAGGAGGAAATAAAGGAGGTGGAACGAAGAAAGGAGGCAAATGACAATGCAGAGACCCACTTGAAAACTGAAACGATTGAGAAGAGAGAGAGGAGAACAAATAGATGAGTTGATTGAACAAATAGAGAAAAGATGAGTTGAGATAAAATAGGAATTTGTTACGTATTTTCAATCTGATGTTCATTGATTTTTTTACATATGGTACAAAAATTGGTCAAAATTGGTCATTGTGAGGGTAGTGGTAGAAACTAAAGAAAATTTGGAGCTGCCAAGTGAGAGACTCAAATCCGGAAATGCAATTTTCTACATATGGTACAAGAACAAAGGTCGAGTTTGTAAGGTTCATGGTTTTAAGCCTCCCCGTGATCGCATAGCTATGGTAAGAAGAAATATGGACGAGAATACAGGACCCTTCTTATTACACATTAGAGGATACAAGAGACTAAATAATTTTTTTTGTGTAGACCTTGCATATTTTGCCAATCTATCTGCCTTCTGTGTTTGCATTCCTCTAGATGAAATTATAGTTGTAGCAAAGCCTCGGGATTTTGCGAAAGAGCTATGAGTGAAATCTTTTACGGCTCTCACGGAATTTTATGGTTTTAATAATTCTATTTCTCTCAAAATAAAATAAAGCATAAATAAGCGAAAAATAATGTATAGCAAAAGTCTCCACATTGTTTCAACGACAAAAAGATTCGAAAGATAAAAAAAAAACTCTGCAAGCAAATACAGAGAGGAAAGATCTTAAAGTTGGTTATAAAGTCGAGAGCTTTTCTGGAGATGAAAAAAGGTTGTGCTTTTCAACGAACAGTTAATCCTTGAATTGCTGCAGCAGATGATGATGATGCTTGAGAACCTTCCTCTGTTACCTTGTTCGATTCGATTGTACTTATGATGTTTGTAATGTTATCCTACACATAACACGGGAAAGAAAAAAAATCAGATTCAGGACATGTTTTGTATTAAAATGCAGAGAAAGTTTTTGTATTTACCCGCCAAGCCGCAAGCTTTGTTCCAAGTGATTGCCATTGCTTTGACCCGAATTCACGCTCGGAACAGCGGCTAAAATATACGAATCATACCATCAGATTATGAATGTTAAACGATAAAAGTGCAAAGTATCTATAGATGCCTGACTTGCCTGACAATTACAACTTGGTTCATCTGATCCATCTTACAATCAATCAGCTTCGCAGCGATTGCCTTCACAATCCATAACTCAACCTCCTCTTCGTTTACCTGCAAACAGAAAAAGATTAGCAACTAAAAGTGAGTTAACCAATATTTTCATGTATTGTGAGTTTTTAGTTTTTACCTGCAGAGTGTCTTTGATTGAGGCATAAGGTATTTTGCCAGATTCACCTGAGGCCAAGTCCACTAAAGACAACAATCTCATCTTCGTTACACAATCTTCATCAACAAGTCCTAAAAACACCAGAGGATTCATCAGGAAACCATGTTTAAGCACATAAGGAGTCAACGGATTAACGTTTAGTACCATATGTTTCCAGAAATCCCGAATTGGCACTTTGGAATTCAGTGTAAGCATTGAGTCTCTGAGTAAGAAAGATCTTCAGTAGCTGGTAAACCGGTAAGTATTTAGCATCCTTCTCCAATTGTGACACGGCTGGCAAGTCCAATAGATCACACTGCAATTACAAGAATAAGTATTAATGAAAGACAGATGAATCACATTGTTCTTTTGTGAATTATGATTACCTGGAAGATACTTGAAGCCTTGACAAATTCGATAACTGCACGCACAGCCTCCTCCTTTGCTTCATCCAGGACCTGAGCATCCTCACTAGAGAAAGTCGCTAGATACTTCGTCAGGAACGTAAGGGATTCTTTCACCAAGCTGTAATATTGATAGATAGAAAAAAAACCATGAGGCTATTGTCACACCAGAGAGAGAATGACTTATGAGCAGGATTATAACGTATAAAATGATGTTGCAATACCTTTTGTTTTCTTTCAGCACATTAGCAATGGCAAGAAAGAGTTCCCTCTGATCTTTATTGTCAATGTTCCACTCTTTCAAGAAGTTATCGATCTTCTTGAAAGAAGGAGTTATGTACTCAGTAACCTTCCCATCAACAGCCAGGGTTAGAGCTTTCATGTATACTTGGAAACGAGCATATGGGTGGTCCAGAAGGTTATAGAGATTGAAGAGGCTATACAAAGACAAATAACCAAAAGTGAGAAGCATGTAATATAAACATATATAAAAAAATAAAACATTAACATATAAGCTGTACAGAATCATACATCTTCAAACGAAGTGAAGCTTTGTCATTCGGTTGTTGGACAACCTTAGAAGATATAGCTTTCACCATTTCAAGGACATCCTCAGGGTTATTCGCATTCTTGACAAGGCTACAAATGATGGTGTAGCTACACTCAAGATCTGAATCAACGACGCAAACAGCATCAAACTACAGATAAATGACTACTCCAGAGAGACGAGGAACATAGAGAAAAATGAGCATTGTGTTATAAGAACACATACATACCTTTCTCAGGTATCTTGGAAGATACCAATTCAGCTGAAGTTACCATTAACGTAGCTAATTCCAGCCACTTTCCTTGTACTATCGACTCCTCAGCCTCCCTACAGAGCCTAGTAATTTCTGGCTCAGCAGCCTAAGCAAATAACCCAAGTTCCACAATTTCAAACGATCGTTTAAGAAGTAGCTTAATTAGACTAATCTTAGATTGTTGAATTAACCATATGCATCAGTGTCATTGAAAGACAGCAAAATATTATAGTCGAAAACATCTAATTGCAGCAAAGTGAAACCCGTCCATCACCAGTCACCATATACCAGGTCAAATGTTTCATCACCCAATAGATAAAAATTCCAAATTCCCCCTAATAAATTCCGAAACAAGGAGTGTTGGTACCTCAGGACCAGCATCGGCCCAGGCGAGCTGGGACGTGAATCGGACAACAGCGAGAAACGGATCTTCTTCGGAAGTGGGAACAATCGTCGTCATAGCTTAGCTCCTGTTTCGAATCTTCCCGCTCTCTTCCTCGGCGGCGCTGAAGAAATTACAAGCAGCAACCGAGCAGATAGACAAGAGAGAGAGAGAGAGAGAGAGAGAGAGAGAAGAAATCGAAAGCCCTAATGTGGATTTTTATCTTTTCCGGTTAACTTAACCGTAACCGGATCTTGTTCACAAAAATGAACGGTTGAAACAATCGGACGGCTAATGAACCATAAGAGCATCCAACGGTCAGGATTGAGATTTAGTCCACACCCCTTATAAAAGTCAATCTCTTTCTCACAGTTAAGATTCGAGATTAGGGTTTTAACGCCGCCGTGTCCCGCCGGATCGCCACCGAGTCCATTGAAAGTCAAGATGGTACTGGTTCCCTCACCCCTCACCCCCCTCCCCATCTCCGTATTTCTCTATCTTACTCTTTTTTTCATCGCCTGATCTCAATTTCACGATATCTTATGTAGCCGTCGCACAAGACGTTCATAATCAAGAAGAAGCTTGGGAAGAAGATGAGACAGAACAGGCCAATCCCTAATTGGATCCGTCTCCGTACCGATAACAGGATCAGGTTCGTCGTCTATTAAATTAAGATTCTCTAGTTTTTTTATTTTTTTCCTTCGGTCCTTGAAAAAGAAAGAGTTGCAGGCTTTTAATCTTTAAGTTGGATTGTTTTCTTCTTCACACAGGTACAACGCTAAGCGTAGGCACTGGCGTCGCACCAAGCTAGGGTTCTAGATCATCTTGCTATGACTCAGATTTGTCCCAGTGTACTGCTTAATTTTACCTTATTTTCGGAAATGTTGTTTTAGACCCTTATTTTTTTGTCGTAATGTTTTGTGGTTCTGGAATTCATGAATATGAGTTATGAGAGATGGATCATTTCATCTACAGTTTGTTATTTTCTTATTGATTAATCAACTGATGAATCCATTATTCGTTAAGTAGATTGTGAAAAGCATCTAATGGCTGGCTCTTATTCAATGACTTAGATGAGGCTAAACAACATCCGCCATTAGGCTAAACACAAGGTTGATTTGTATGTTTATTTCTTGAAACTCTTGAGAAACAAAAATAACACTACATGCACACAAGAAGATAATAAATTCAAGGATTAAGCAACACATTTGATGATTTACAAATCGGAATCGCAGATTCATTTCTTTCCAGAATCAGCAGCATTTGGTCCTCCAAAGAGATAACCAAGAGAAGATCCTCCACCAGGAGCAGCATGAACCTTAGTAGATGGCCTCTCCTGTTCGCATCACCATCAATTTTGGGTTTTTAATCACTTCTCAAATTCAAAAATCAACTCGCTCATCTCAAAATTTTGAAAACTCTTGTCACTTACCGTAAGAAAGTTTCCACAGTTTTGGCCTTCTGATCTGAAGTAATTATTAGGGCTTCCTCTGACACCTGCAGGCGTCTTCTTGTTATCAGTGACGGTGGTCGTCGTCGTCGTAATCGGTCTCCCTCCGGTTCCATCCGTCGTAGTTGTGGTGGTTGTCGTGGTAGTGGTCCCCATTGCTCCGGCGGCGGCGGAGGGAGACTCGCCGGAACCGAAGAGATAACCGAGAGAGCTCTGATTAACACCATTGTTCACTCCTCTTGCTTTACCCATCTTGTTTTCCGGCGAGAAAGATCCGAATTTTGAAAAATGTATTGAAGTTCGTTTGAATCAGATCGGATAATTAGATGAACAGAAGATCCCAATAGGATAATTAATGAAGTCATTAAAGATGCGTAATAAAACAGATCAAAAGGATTGATTTTTTACCTCACTCTCTCTCTGTAGGATCTTTTCTTCTCTTCTTCTTCTTCTACGATTGGCCGCAAATCAAGGAAGAGAAACATGTGGAAAAAGGATATGCACTGAGAGATAGTAGACAGAAAGAGAATCCATAATGGGCCTTATTTGGGTTTTTACTTGATAAGGCCTCACAGTTTTTTACTAATTATCATCATCAACAACAAAGACTTTGAATTTTGAAAGTTTGATCTATGGACAATGATATAATTTCTCTTATCTCTCACTAACTAGGAGTAAGGATTCGCATCATTCGATCTAACTTCAGTTTCTTGATTAGACATGACGTATGTAAGTCCATAGACAGATAAAAATAATTCATAGAATGTTGGGTTTTTTTCTTTTGGGTCATCTATTGTTGGAATATTTAAAACAGTAAAAATGTGTAAATTATCATCTTAAGTGTTAGGTTCGGAAATGTTTGTAGAAAATCATAAATAACCTTAAAAATCGATAAACATGAAGAAGATAATTACTTGAAAAAGGAAAAGTAGACGAGAATAATCAGACGCATTTTCTTTTGGATTCTGACAGAAAAGAAGAAACTAACACATTTGTGTGAACTGTGAACCCATCCATGACTTTTGAGGATCATCATCATCATTCATCATCATGATGATCGTCATCCTACGGACGATATTTCCTCGTTGACTTCTTTAAAGATTATAAGTGATGTTGAAATATTGAAATATGGCAATGACGACATGTGAAAAAAAAAACGAAAAAAAAATTCCGACTTTGAATCTCTCTTTTACTTTTCATTTTGCGCCCATTCTCCTTTTTAAAAATACAAAAATCTTTTTTGAGCGACCTTATATATTTTTTTTTTCCATCTGAGATTTTATTAGAACAAAGGTAAAATACATTGGTGTGATGCGTTTGTGGGAACCGATGGAAGCAAACAGTGCCGGCGGAAACAAATTCCCCGGAGACAAAAGCCCAAAAGGAAGGGAGACACACCAAACAACACTTACAAACTAAACTACTTAGAACCTGAAGAAGAAAAGAGAAAGGGACACTCAGAGATTTACATAGAACTGAAGAACAAGACCGAGCTAAAACTTCAACTCACACCAAGAGCCAATTCTAAACTTTGCGAGAACCCTTCAAAAGAAATCTTACCCGAGACACACTCGGCAAACCAACGGAAGGGGAACCTCCTTAGAAACCCAAATTACTTTCCAAACTCAAAGGACCACCCTTCATAACCCGGCCATAAAATAACTCTCCCGGATGCGGCGGTGTCGGAACGACGGTATCGCGCCTCGATAGAAGCGACAATGGCCCAAAGAACTCTCGATCAGACGGAAAATAACTTGTAAGAAGCGAACGAACCAAACCGAAAATCACCAATCTCCATAGACGGAGCAAGGGATAGATCGAACGGAGAGGAACCAACCAAGGCGAATCTCCACAAAAGCAGCAAAGAAACAGACGGCGGCGCAAAAGTCGGAAACGGCGGAAAACCAGATCTAGCACAAATTCTTCGGTGAAATTGAGAAATCGTTGAGAAATTGAGCGACCTTATATATATATTAATAAATTTATTATCCGGAAGTGTGATGGTTATATTAACACTCCCCATGCATCTTTTTACATCTTTTAGCCATACGCTTTTTTGGTTCTGATTCTTCTGAAGTATCACTACAAAAAAAGGTTGTTTAACATCATTTATTTTATATATTTGCATTGGTTATAACTTATAAATGATGTAAAAAACTTTTACATCACTTATTAAAATGACTGTAAAAGTGGTGATGCAAATAATTTACATCAATCCAATAAAAACTGATGTAAATATGTGAAATATTTGCATCAATTATAGAAATTGATGTTAATATATGTCAATTGCTAAAATTGATGTTAATCTTGTATTAGTTACTATAATTAATGTTAAATATTTGTATCAGTTATATATTGATGTTATCAATTTTCATAAGTGATTGTGATAATTAGCGGAATTGTAAAAAAAAAAATTGATTAATAACAAATTTATCTGTTTAAACAATTTCCATCATTATCTCTTTTTCATTATTATTATTTCTCTTTAGCAAAATATAATTTACAATATCTATTAAAATTATAACAAGAGAATTAAAATTTAAAAAGTTATTGTGAAGATTTTTATTAATAAAATCATCACATAGCAAACCAAATCTTAATTTACAACAATCAAATAAAATAACAAATCAAATACAATTAATAGCGAATTCAATCACTATTCTTATAACAAAAGAAAGAAACAGAAAAGCCTAAGAACTAAGATCACTGAACTGGTTTCAAGTCTTCTTGTGTGCTCCAAAATTGTAGGTTATACACAAAACTTTTTTCCTTACCTTCTATAATTTACATTCTGCAAAAAAAGAAAAACAAAATTAGTTACCAACGAAAACCTATGAAACAAACAATAATTTGATAATAGGCTAATCATTATCTTTATCACTTAATAAGAGAAACAAAGAAAACTGAAATTAGAGAAACTATTCATAGCAAAATCTAGAACCTGTTAAAATATTCAATGAATTAAAAAAAATTGGTGCAAAAAAAGAAACAAAAAAAAACAGAAAATCAAGTATAAGTGAATCAAGTATAAGGTGGAGATACTTACAAACAAGGAGATAAACCATAAACTTCTCTCTTGCAATTGGTAAAAAGAAAAACATGAGATTTAATTTTTTTTTAGCATCACAAGTTGTATCTATTATAGGGTTGGTGATAAACCCTAAGAAAGTAGTGAGAAGAGAGAATAAGAGCAAAAACGTGAAGAAAAAAGAAGAAAATAAAAATCATAAGAAAATAAAGTGAAAAGAAAATAAGTGGATTAGAAAAAGAAAGTAGTTTTGATTTGATTGAAATCAAAGTGAAGAACATGACTAAATGGTTAGATATTTTAGGGATTTTAATTATAATTTTAATAACAATCAATTTGCAGGTTTAATTAATACGCATTTAATATATTTTGTAGTCAAATTGCATAATTGGTGTTAACTAACGTAATTAGTTTTCATTAGCATCATTTTAATCTGATGTAATTTTTTGTATCATTTATAAAATAATATTAATAAAAATTAGTAAATATGTCAATTATTTAACCGATGTAACTTTATATTCTTACATCAGTATAATTAAACCGATACAAACTAATGTAGTTTTGTATCCATTTGATGAAACTGATGTAAAACAAATCAATATTATCATCAATTCTTATAATTGATGTTAAACCAAATATTTTCTATCATTTCTTATTAAATAATTGAAATTAATATCATTCAAGTAATTGATATTATTTAAGTTATGTAATACACTCTTTTTTTGTAGTGTATGTTCAATGCTGTATTGAACGGAAAAAAAAAAAGTTATTGGCAGAAAGCATATGATATGCCCATTTTGCAATGTGATTGTGCATTTTCTTTTCCACATTAATATTATGGTTCCAATTCTTTTCCCCATGTATTTTTAAAGTAAATCTCGAGAAAAGGAGAATCTAACAAACTTCCAAGGTACATGAACTTCTAAGCTTTAATTACCTTATGGGTTTAGATAAAGAAAAATGAAAAATGAACGCACAAGACCCATATGATTGGCACAACTCCAGAAACGTTTTAAAAGCTACTATGATTCAGCGAGTGAATTCACTTGATTTTTTTGTTGTATTAAACTATTGATCTAGATCGTATCTGAAGAAATTTGATATTCTTGATATATATATATATATATAATTATTTTTTGCCACTTTCAACTAAATCAGTTAGAAATGGTGGATAAATGGGTATAGTAAATATATCTTATGTATAGAATAACTCATATACAGATAAACTATATATATATGTGTGTGTGTGTGTTTGTGTGTATATATGTGTGTATTGCGTAATCTAACTGTATAATCTCACATACTGTATAATCTCACATACGATCATTATAATACTCCAATGAAGCAAGCATCTTGAATAAGATATAATTAAGAGTAGTGGACGCCATAGCTAGGGAACATCAACGTGATAATGAAGTATTATTATACTTTGTACGTAATGTTAATTAAGACCAACGTCAAATTTAAGACCGATGCGCGATGACCTCCTTAAGATAGGGATTATTATTGGAACTTTTTTTTGTTGGTCTTCCCTAATATATATTAGATCCGTCGCATGTGACTTTGAATTATAATAGTTGTAATTATAATCATGATGAAGGAAAGAATCTTGACTTTACTAGCTCGTTTACCTATCTAAATGTTTAGTGATGTGTAGATTTAAAAACATACTTCATCGTTTTTGTGAGGAGTAATATAAGAAATATAGGCTTCTACTATACAAAAAAAAAAACCACGGCAAGTAACAGTATTTCATAAATTCATGACTATAAGTCAAATATGATGGCATAAATATAACCAGAGAAATCAAGTACTACAAATTTACGAAGAATTGTGATTTAATAAAAGTACTAGGAGTACTATTCTTTCCTTTTTCGATATAATAAAAAGTTTACATTTACATGAAAATAATATAGCAACTACCAGTCTATACCACTATAAGACTATAAGAGTATAGTTATTAGATCTGACAAATTCTTATATAACATGGCTTAAATACTCTTATCTCTATCAAATTTGTAGTTACTAAAACAGTAAAACTAGAACCGTAATACTAACTCCCGCCGTATTTATTAAAATAAATTTGAAGTGACAAAGCAATAACATAGAAAAACAAATACATGATTACTATTTTTAAATCTAGTTAATCTAAGATACATATACGTATGTGTGCAAGAACATAATATAACCATACGAAGATGTGTTTCATTGTATGTAATATTCGCAGTCAAAATCAAAGGAGAGAAACCCCACAAAAATTAATGGTGAAATTAAACAAATGTTGGATGGGTGGGTGATAAGTGGGATCATGTGCAAATAATTGAACTAGATAAACTGAACAGAAACTTAACGTAAATGAATACACACTGATCTTTTTAATTGATTTTAAGTAAATTATATACAAACTGTGTTTTGCTTAGTTGGTACCCTATCAACCCCAACACTCAAGTCACTTACCCAATTGCTTCATGTGATTTTGTTCCCTTTTAATCTATCTTTTGTCCCTTTGTATTTCTTTTTCACTTGTCTATTCTTTTCCATTTATTCTCTTAATGTTGTCCTTTCTTTTACTTGGATTACGAAATTATAGATTAATTTCATCTCATGTGGTCAAGTATGTTTGGTGCATTTCATATACTCATCTACTTAATATAACAAAAAAAATGTGTATATATGACTGATATCAAAACTGTTCATCCTAAAAAGGGAATTATTTGCAATGTCTATAGATATAGTCTTTTTAAACATATATTTAAATTTTTACTTAATTAGCTAATTTGTTCTACCAACCTAATTAACCATCCAACATTTTAACTACGCTGTGTCTATTTAATTTGCATTCACCCTCTTAATTGTTTAGCGTGTGATGTAGATATGTATCAACTTGGAAAAGAAAGTATATTTCCCAACATAGTAGCTCGTCTTTATCTTTGTACCCACATTCTCTCGTTTCATTGATCTTCGATAATGCTAACACAATGTTATTAAAAATCAAATCAAAACATGGCATGAAGCATACGATAATACTATTCACGGTAAGATTCAATAATGTTATGTTTACGCTCTAATTTGCTGTTACTCACAAATCGCTATTAAGGCATTAACTGTTTAAAATCTCATGAAGTTTTTATAATATATACTGAAATCGCGCCAACTGATGAAAAACTATAGAACGAGTTCAAAATATAAAATCGTTGAGTATAATAGTAGTAACGTGCTTCATATTGATTATGGTCTTGAAACCAAACCTAATACGTACCCATGTGTAGTAGTATATTCCTTGGTACTTCCGATGTCAAATCAATTAATTTTGTTTTCATGTATCAAATGAAATATTTTGAAAATAAAATAAATTAAATAGATAAGAAGTCATAAACCCCACCATCTTCACAGCACATTGTGGAACAAAGCACGTGATATGCCCACAAGCTTTTTGTGATTAGTACATCTAAGGACATAAACCCTCAAATCAACGAAGACAAAAAACTAGAAGACGACGACTTTATTATATAATAATTCCTACCTTATGTTACATGCCAGATTCCTTAATTTTTTATTCAGTAAATCACATGCAAAAAAAAGGAGAGGAAGTTATTACATCATCTGCATTCAACGAACAGTTTTCCATATAAATTAGTTACTTCCAATAACTAAGTTAATAATATCTTTGTTCGATCGTCGACCAAAAAAAAAAAAAAATCAATCTCACTGTTGGAACAGTTCCTTGTAAGACCCACCAATCTCAGACCATGCAAGCTTTCTTCCAGTTCACCAATCCACTTCCCCTCCTAATAATTTATTTTGATTTTGTGTAGCCATTAAAATACAAATAATAATCACTCTTATCCTTTTAGATAAATAGATTTATTTATATCTTTAAATATGCTGTGTGTTTCTGACAAACTCCACATGCACATGTAAAGGGGCACCAAGACTTATAAAGACCCACCCACATTATTTTGTCCACATGGATGTGTAAGGAAAACTTAGCTAATTATCATTCATAAATTAAAAACAAAATCATTTTGTTTCCTTCATACAATTTACTATCAAAATAATAGTTTGGAAATCATAATGAAAAAATGTATATAAACATGAACCTAACATTTCTTATTATAGATAAAAAAATCAATCCTTCTTTTTTTTTTTGCGAAACTCAAAACCATTTTTTTGTTGGTATAATAAGTTGCCTGAATCCTGATGCTCTCATGTGCATACCATTCATCTTATGAGGAGAAACAGATTCTCGTTATTTGCCTAGCAGTTTTTTTTTCAGAGGCTGACATAATTAACGAATATATAAGATTCGTTATATACTAAAGAAATAAAATTTCTTACATGTTAACACATGTACATTCATTACATTATATATGCTTCAAAGCCTCATTTGACAGTTGTAGCTTTGCCTTTAAAGTTAGAAACCTCTTTTTGTTAAAGAGCAAAAACAAATTTTTTTTTTCCCTTCTCTTCTTTCTTCTTCAAGGTAACCTCCAAGCAAAACAAGAGGAGGAGCCGAATCTGTTGTCTGGTCAAAACTTCACATGAAGCTATAGCTGTCCTTAATGTTGGCTTCTTCTTGTCCATTTCTTCTTTTCTTCTTCCTCTGAAACACATAAACAAATCGTTAAACCCAAAAAACAGAGTAAGAAGACGAAGAAACGGGTAACTGCAAAAACATAGTATATGAAGAGAATCTTATGACTGTGAAAGTTTTTCTATTTAGCTATCTGTTTTAAGATAAGAGTTAAGAAGAAGAAGATATGTCTGCAAAACTTCTGTATAACTTGTCAGATGAGAGCCCAAATCTGAATAAACAGTTTGGATGCATGAATGGGATCTTTCAAGTGTTTTACCGGCAACATTATCCGGCGAGACCAGTCTCCGGCGATGTGGACAAGTCTTTGCCACCAGGTAACTTAAATTCTCTCTCTCTCTTACTAAATCCCAGTTCAGTGTTTAGGACCACAAAGAATCATTTCAGTTTCACTAGAACCATAACTACTGGTCAATAATAGGCTTATAGCTAAGAAGTAAGAACAATTGGATTTTTTGCAGGAGAAAGAAGAGATCTTGTCGGTGAAATTAACATGGAAAGTGATAAAGAAACGGTAAGAATCTAAACCCACTATTTTCTTTTAATTCATCTCTGAGAAAAAATGATATTCGGGAACAAGAAAAGCTAAAAAAACAGAGACTTTTATGGGAATTGCAGGAGAGAAGTACAAAGAAGAAGAAGAAGAAGAAGTCTGCAGGAAAGGAGAAGCATAGAGTCTCTTCTGAATCCTCTTCAAGGCCTTCGTTTTCGTCTTCTCCACGCTCCTCTAGCTTCTCCTCTGCAGAAGTCAGCACCACAGCTTCTCAGTTTGACCAGCCTGGTGAGAATGTGATGAGAGAAGAGCCAAATGGTGGAGTGATGCCGCCGTATGATCTAAAGGAGCTTGTGAAAGGCTCTATTAACAGAGAAATGAGAAGCACAACCTTCACTCAGCAGCAGCAGCCGAATTCAGCTAAAAGTAGCATGTTGCTTCTCAAAGAATCCTCATTGCGTTCACAAGGAAAAGGAATGGCTATGAAGTTTAAGGAAAGCCATCGGCTTTCTTATGATGAGAGGGAGTTGAGAAACAACGGAGTCAAGACAGGCTCAAAGTTGAAAGAGACACCGAGGTTGTCTTTGGATAGTAGGAGTCCAAAAGCTGATGCCGCGAGATCAAGCTGTTCACCAGAGGAATCAGCAACAATGAGTCATAGAAGATCGAATTCAAGTGTCGTTGCCAAACTGATGGGTCTTGAAGTCACTGCGGATAATTTTGACAACACCGAGCAGAGGAAAGAGAACCGGTTTTGCGACTCTCCAAGGCCAATGTCCCGAGTGATGGAACCAAGAGCTCTACAGAGATCTAGAAGCGTTGACTCGATCAAGAAGATACCAGTGGAAGCAGCTCCATGGAAGCAAATGAAAGCAGGTGACTCTGCACTGACTGTTTATGGCGAAATTCAGAAGCGGCTTACGCAGTTGGAGTTCAAAAAGTCGGGGAAAGATCTCAGAGCTCTAAAGCAAATACTTGAGGCAATGGAGAAGACGCAGCGGCTGATGGATGGAAGCGGAGACGACACAACTTATATTCACCAGCCAGTTGCAACAAATCCAGCCATGAACTTCCAATCGTCACCATCGATCCTTGTTAAGAAACCGGCGGCTCCAGTTTCCACCTCCTCGCAGCCACAGAATGTCAAGCTTGGCAGTTCTAGACAAACCCGGAAAATCACCTCCGGGAAGCAGAACGCGATGGATTTAACCCCAAGGCCAGGCCTTTACCCTGGCCAATTAGATTCAACAAAGAGCAATAGCCCAAAACCATTACGGTCGAGGCAAGCTTTGGCTGCAGATTCTTGTTCCGTGGTCAACAAGTCAGTTAGGAGCCAACAGCAGAGTGTCAGTCCAAGAACTCAGCCGAAAAAACTCGGCTTTGAGAGGCAGTCTCGACCCACAAGTCCAAAACCAGAGCTAAGCAAGATCCAGAGGCAGCAAACAGAGTCAGCCTCTCCGAGAAGAAAACAGGGGATGAAGCCTCGCGATACTCTTCAGCAACTTGATGACCGGTTGAGCGATGCAAGCAGTGACTTGAGAAGTCTAAGATCTGATAGCAACATAAGCTTGGGATCCAATGTTGACATGGAGGTTACAAGCAGACAGAGGATCTGTGACTTCCCAGAGCTGCACACCCCAAAACAACGGGTATGAATTAGATCTCTTTCTCTCACGAATCTTCACTCCTTAATTTTATTCATTACTATTAATTTTATTATAAACTGAAACTCCTCTGTTTAACAATGCAGAGTCCAGACTTTGGAGTCAAACAAGACAGACCATCTCTAAGACCTCTGAAAGTTACCGTAGAACAACCGAGCCCCGTTTCAGTTCTTGATGCAGCTTTTGACGATGAGGATTCACCGTCCCCTGTCAGGAAAATATCCCTTAGTTTTAAAGGTGAGACACACTTCCAAAAGAATAATCTTCAGACTGTATAATGATGCCAGTTAACTACATGGTGGATACACAAGGTTTTGGTTTTGCGTAAAGTTGTCACATTTTCTTTCTTCTCTTACCGCAGAGGACGATGCTTTACGTTCTGAAGAATATGAGTGGAGAAACAAGCCTACTGGCGTCTGCAGATCCATACTATTGCCTGAGAATAACCAGGGTCGGACGCAGCAAGGCCCTCATCTCCTGGGATGCTTCCCTGAAGAAGGTGCAGACGACCACAAGTACATCTCGCAGATATTGTTGGCATCTGGGATTCTTAGAGATCTTGAATACAGCATGATGAGCATTCAGCTGAACCAAGCACGTCTCCCCATCAATCCTGGAGTGTTCTTCACCCTGGAACAGAACAAGGCCAGCAATATGACTCTACTGGCCAACAACAAACACAAAGGCAGAGGATTCAGACAACAGCAGACAAACTCAACAACAGAGATAATCAGGAGAAAACTCGTCTTCGACACCGTTAACGAGATCTTAGCACAGAGGTTCGCTGCAGAAGGCTGTACCAAACCACGTTTAACGGCAAAGCTACTCGAAACAATGGAGAAAAGGTCAAAGGGGGAGCAACTTCTGCAAACTCTGTGTTCGGAGATTGATAGGTTTCAAGAGAACAAGTCAAAGTGTATCTTGGAGAACGACGTCATATGGGAGGACCTGCAATGTCGAGGCATGAACTTGAAGGAGTTTGAAGGAGAGACTCCAGGGATAGTATTAGATATTGAGAGAATGATTTTCAGAGACTTAGTTAATGAAGTCTGCTTCTGTTAATTTTATGGGTATCACTTAGAATTGTAAATGAAGGAATCTTACAGAGGAAGAGAACCTTTGGTTCCTGGGTTTTGTGCCCCTTTCAGACTGTTCTCTTCCTACTTGTTTGTGTAACCAGCATATATATATATATATATATAGTATATATACAGTACAGGTCTAATTTATAAATATTAATAATTGGTCAATCAAGATATTATTTCACCACCAAATGAAGTTAAAGGCCAAGCAATCATCTCTTTCTCCATCATTTTGAATTAGTAAGAATAGAAAGTAACGTATTCAATTGCAAACGATCACTAAACTCTGGATGCAAAGCTACATTCTGTCTACAAACTCTAAAAATGACACAATACCTATTTTACATCTGACTCGACAACTCCCAAGTCAATTCTTTCGCGTTTTTCTTCGATTGCTGTCTTCTTCTCCCTCTTGTCTCCACCTTCTTGAAACCATCCATGTTCCTGGACGCCCCGGTTTATTGCCAAACACGAAGGTCTCTTTAGAGTCCCAATCTTGAAACGTACCAGAGTTTGTTGTGGTATTAGACCACCATTCTTCTCTCCGTCCTCGGAGTCAGCTAACCTGGTCTTCTTGTTGATCTCATCCGATGGAGCAGACGCCTCAAGAACTGGGATGTGATGGTTGTTGCTCGTATGCTTATCAGGAACGTGGTTGATGTCAACAACATCATTTGAAACCTCCAAAGGGTGTAACACAGGCGACACTTCCTTCTCCATGATTAGAAGAGGTGCGGTAAGAAACGGATTACCTTCCACTGCTTCTTCTCCTTGTGTTGATTTACGAACATCCTTTGGAGATTTAACTACTTGTAACCTACCACCACCACCATCCAAAGAATGTTGCATACTCGATGACCCATTTTCTTTACTCGGAACTTCTCCTTCGACTGTGCCTACATTAGCTTCCTCCGATCGATCACACAATTTGGTTTCGGGAAATGCAGGGAGCCAAGCAGGGATGTGTTCATCTGGAGGTTCTGCTCCAACCTCAGAGAAACTAGGTGCAGGTCTTTTCTCTTTGTTAAAAGGGAACCGGGGAAGAGAATAAACGAATGGCATCTCCTCTGCTTCTCCAGTATAACGAATAATATCCTTGACTACACCGGAATCAGCAAGACAACGGTCAGTAACCGAAACACCAGCGAAACCCAAACCAGATCCCAAATCCTCTAATGCTTGGACAATGTCCAGAGAATTACCCTCTACTCTACCGGCTATGTTAGCACACAGATGAGCAGTCTTCCCAATGCTCTGCATGTACTGAACCGCTACATCAGTCAGTGTTTCAAGAGCAGATTCTTGAAAAGAACTAAACCTAACGCCCTCGCGTGTCTGTGATTCCTGATACACATTAACCTCTACACTCTCGCATATCTGAGCCACTGCCATTCTCGCTATGGCGTACGCGAAATCATTGCCTCGAAAAAGCTTTCTCTTGCCCTGTAATTCTCTGCTCTGACTTCCACCTTCCCCAACTCCATTGTTCATATTCAAACTCTCTCACAACTTCACCCAACATAACATGTAGAACCATTTCTTGAATGGAAAACCAACGCAACACGCATCCCTCTGAGAAACACAGAATCAATTCATTTCCCACCAACTTCTTTACTTTAGCACCTAAAAACGATAACAAAGGATCAAACTTTATAATCAATTATGACTTAGCCATAGATCAATTCTGCTCAGCGAAACCCTATAAACTTATTGGGTCCAATTGACCGCATTAGAAAGCGACTAACCAAATCCGATTAAGGGAAGTAGAATGCTTACCGGAGAAGCAACTTTCTCCACTGCGAAACACCCCAAGGTCCAAATTCACCAAGGAAGAAGAACGGACAAAGCTCGGGAGCTACCGGCGGCGAACCCAGTGAGGGAAAAAACCCTAGCGAAGAAGTGAAATTGAGGAAATTTACAGCACCACTACAAAGGAACGAAACCAGATGCGTAGAATTTAGGGATTCGAATGCGATTTTAAACACACGACCAAGTTTAAACCCTCTCGATCCACAGAGAAGGCGAGGAAAAAGAGTGAGAGAAAGAAAGAGTATGAGATTTGCAAGTTTTGAGATTTTCGTTAACTTATAGAGCAACTGGGTTTTATAGACACAAGAAAAAAAAAGCCAATCCTTTTTTTTTTTTTTTTTTTTTGGTAAGGAAATTAAATTAAAAATTTAATCTTTACTTAATCGAATTATTTACAGATTACAGTGACATGTATTAATTCGAAAGGGACTATAATTTCCCGTGAGAGTCAATTTAGCTAAACCAAATGAAACCTTAAGGAAGATATAAGACACTCTTCTACATGAGCATTACATTTTTCTGTAATTTGTCTTTGAGAAACTTTAGAAACCTTGTTTTAGACGGTTATGGTTACCATATGTTTAATTCCACTAGCAAAAATAAAAAGACTCCAATAAAAAAAAATATCGGCATTCCAATCTCTTAGATACACTCATTTCAATTCAGCTACAGTGTGTTTGGTACACCATTTTGAAATCAAAAAATTTCAGCTTCCTCTCTTTCACTCCCTAGATAAATCCTCAACCCAATTACCTGATTGAAACAAATCCTCAAGACAAAAAGTACATTGTCTTATAATGGGTTACGATTATTGCGGGACACAACAATATCCTCTTGTAACGAAAATTAATTACCATCGGGAAAATCTTAAAGAGTGAAAAGCACATAGTTTTCGTATAAACAAAAAATAATAATTCCCACTGAAAAAATACATTTGAAGAGGGATCCATGGGCTTTCTATCTATCAAACAAATTTTCAAGATAATGTGCCTTCGAAGTTGGCCCAATAATCACATAAAATCAAAGTGAAGAATCTCAAAGTCAACTAAGCACTTTGAAGTCGAAACTCCAAATTGTGATTACTGTAATACAAGTTGGGTTTGTTTGATAACAAATCCTCAATAAGTCTAATCCGTACTAATACAAGTTGAAACAAATCCTCAATAAGTCTAATCCGTACTAATACAAGTTGGGTTTTGATTCAGTTTAAATATCATAGGAAAGAATATAGTAAATCTGACTAAGTGATGAATATATAACAATGTTATCATAGATTTTTTCGTTGACTGATGTCAAATATCAATTTTTTTTTTTAATCGGACGTACACTTATTCAACTCATTTTTGCTGTTTTATCAACAGCTATAGTTATTAAAACTCATTATATTCGTTACTATAATTTGTTGTATTAGTACGGATTAGACTTATTGGTTTTTAGGTTCGGTTAACCTAATAGATGCTTCTGAGTTCTGACAACAAGAAAAAAGTTATACTAGCATCTCGTTAATATCAGTATACAATATATATATAATATATACATGCAGCGTGATAGCTAGAGATCGACATGGAAGCTTTTTGCAGAAAGTATGATGATACATACTATGACAGTCACAGAGCATTGGATCGGTAGCCTTTTTACTCTAATCAAATCAAAGATCGTACACACCGTTATTTACATGCTTTTGTCTCTATTGCCCCTAATTTACTCTTTCCTCTTCCTTCATCTATTTATATATCCCCTATTTATCTCTTACTACATCCCTGCATTCTCAAATGCTCTATCATATATGTATATGTATATATATGATATCTATAGCCGGTCTTGAGTTTTAGAAAGCCGAAGGCTAAACTCATGTTCTTTTGAAAGAAACCTTTTTATAATTTTTACCACTAGACCAAAGACTTATCCAGCTTTGGCTCTGAACCGGGTCTACATTTTAGCATTTGCATTGGTGAGCATCATGTGATACAGTGAGTACTACAAATTTTATTTGAGTTAGCATGTATAAACGACGATCATCATTTCACCTTATTATGCTATTATGGGCTAACATATAACTAATAGATTACAATCATTTCACCTTATTATGCTATCTCTGGATGAGTCTGAATTTGTTTTTAATTAACTTGTCATTTTCAAATTTTATACAGTTACTCGTACTACAAAAGAGAATTAAAATTTCATGCATGTGTTTGTGTATGTACTCCGATCCTATGAAGAAGCTACTACATACATACATAAATGACAAAATTTCAAAAACTTGCATGCTAATATACAAGTTAACTTGTATATATAGAGAAATAAATTAGGAAAGAAATAGTACTATAAGTCAATAAACTACCTTATTATTATTATTGTTTTATGTCCCCTCAGTTCTGAACACATCGAACATTAATTGTTTCTTTAATCTAATTTCACATCACTATTAGCAACAAAAAAAGAAAAAAAGAAAAAAAAAACTAATTTCACATCGGATTATCACTTCCTCTACTTGTCCGGTTGAAATGGACAGACGACATCCGGTTACTATTACCATTGCTACTACTACCATGTAACAATGAGTACAAAGTCGAAATGTTTTGTGATGCTGAAGATGAAGAACCACTTAATAATGGCATTTGAAAATGGCTTACCATTTGCCTCGGATCTGTTGTCTCCATAGTACCCGAATTAGCTGATGACGATGAGGGAAACAAAGATTGGATAGTTGTTGTTGTTGATGTCGTCATTGGACATACCAAGATTTGTGATGGAAATGGGACAAGACTATGTAGTTGATGTTGATGTTGATGTTGATGATGGTGATAATCTGCCTGAAAACTCGAATGTTGTTGTTGATGATGTCCCATGTTGTGATAGGTTGCATAAGACCCAATATGATGATTGTTTACGAAAACGGCATCGTTTTCTCCCCTCTCTTTGTTATGTTCTTCACGGCTAGTAGACTCTTCTACACATCCATTGATTTTAAACCCGAGTTGTGTCGGATCTTGACCCGAACGTTGACCAAGATTCAAAAAGGACTGATGATGGTTGTAAAAGCTGAAAGTTTCCGGCGAGACGGGCAACGGAGGAAGCTCATCGATCTCATCTTTTGCTGCATCGAGCAACCAGTCAACAGCTTTGCTAGGCTGGTCAAGGCCGAGCCGTTCTTGAAGATCGTAGAGCTGAATAGCTGTGGGGACTGATAATCTCACGCGTCTGTCACGTAGTCCACGCAACGTACACACTTTGCTGTGGCGGTCTTTGCCTCCAAAGGCTCGTGAAACCCTAACAATCCTTGGATCCTTCGATTTCATCCACGAAAATGAAGAAGAAGGAGAAGAAATCGAGGTTGGCGGCTTCGTAGTTACTGTTTTTCCACTGGTGGCTACGGCAGCGACGACGGCTTCTTCCGCATCTACTTCTCCTTCTCCTTCACGTCTTTTCCTAGTCCCGCCTGAAACGCAGTCGTTTGCATCTTTCCATGGGACGATATTCATACTCCTACTGTCGAGATCTTTACTTCTACTATCAAAACAAACAAGCATATGCAAATCCATAAGAAGAAAATTTTAATCGTGAATTTCTAAATCTCATATTTCTCAATATTTTTAAAAACGAGTGATTGATAGTGTAGTGAAATCCACAAAATAGAAATTATAGAAAAAAATAAAGAAGAAAATTAGGGTTTAATTAAGTTTTCTTTCCTTTAATCGACTTAATTCTTTTAGGACACGAACAAATAATTGAGATGCGTTTTGTTACCTGAGCTCCCAAGTTTGTACGGTTTTGAGCTTCAACAAAAAATCTAGGGTTTTGTTTTATAAAGTGAGTAATTAAAAAAAATGAAGAAGAAGAGGGACTGATAAAGGATGAGGAATAGAGAGAAGGGACTCAAGGAAGTATGTGATTCGATTATTCTTTTTAAAAGTTTGAATAAAATGAAAATAAGAAAATTAAAAAGAAAGTAAGAAAGAGGAAGGTGCTTTTGGAAGTGAATATGAGAAGCCTACCAATATCATAAGCCTCCAAAATTTAGAAGAAATTGCGACTTAAGTATTTATGTTAAAAAAGCAATGGATGTGGTAGTGCCACGTGGAATATTTCGCTATCCTCGAAGGGAAAATAAAATAAATGCTTTGAATAATCAGTCAAGGTCATTTTCATCTTATGGATCATATCATCATATATGTAATCACGAGAAACACAATTCGAATATTTTATTATCCAAGTATATATGTGATATGAATGACAAATTATAACACGGCTAGGAAGAAGATTACGGCCAAGAAGAAGATACCAAATTAAACATCTATCGACGTGATGAGTTATATATATATAACAGTAGCTTGTTAAAACATCAAACTAATGTTCTAAGATGAAAATAACATAAACATTGGGGCTAATATAAATATTAATTCTTTTGAAATGAATGCACACTTTAGCTGTAGGATGTTAATTTATTTAATTAGTGTAAATTTGTTTTGTAGCCGCCATTGCAGTAACTAGTAAAAGTGAATTTGGATCTATAATGATATCGTGAACGGTTAAACTATCATATTTTACTATCAAAGAAGTACAAACTGCCATCATTTAACAATAGTGTTATCACATAACGATTGATTCATTTGAATAAATCATTAGAACTAGACTTTTAGAGTTTAACAGTATACATTTATGATGTAGGCTTTAAGGTGTGTTATATATGGTCCCTGTGTGAGCATGGGCATGCTGATGCTGTTATCGACAATTGCAAAAGGTTGTGGATTACCCAATGCACGCCTCGAGTACCTTGTTGACTCATGACTCATCATTACCTTTTTAAACACAAGTACATTTAGATCAATAAAAACCCTAATGTATTTTTGCTCTATCTGAAAACCGTTTTGATATTGTACATCGGACGCAAAAGGAAAACGGAAAGGAATAACATGTATGATTCTTTAACATCGAATTTAATGATTAACATATATGAGTTTTTAATGCCGAATTTTTTGTTTGAAATATTATGAATCAAAACAAAGGAGCGAAAAGAAATGTGTCATGATTGATCGTTTTATCTTTAGGCATCACATGGGAACAAAGGAGAAATCGGACAAACTTAGAATCCACTAAGTCATGTCTACTTCACCGACTACAAAAGTTTGTGGTCTCATGAACAAAGATTGGATTTTAATAGTCTTCCTACTTCATATCGATTACAATTAAGGATACGAAGGATCAACGACAATAATGTCCAAAAAAAGGGTCTCTTCTAAACGATACATATTCGAAGACTTTTAAGTCATATGAATTACTCAAGAAGAAAAATTCATATAAATATTTGATATAAAAGTACAGTTATTTTAAAAGTTGGAAAATGATTATTTATCCCCCCCCATAAAAAAAATGATCAAACTAACCATTTAAAATAAAAAAAGTATTTCGAGTGATCCAAGTAACTTGTAAATATGATTGATGGTTATCAATTTATCATATATGAACATTGTAATACGCTAAAGATAGAAACACCAAAAAAAAAGTACGAATTGAGTTAGGTTACGTGGCATTGCAAAATAGAACACCCAATCATTAAATTTCCTTTGAAAGAAAATAATCAAATTTATACAGTCCCGTCGGTGCGCATCCATTTCGAGACGTAAACAATTTAGTTTCCTCTACTAGAGTTTGATCCTTTATCAAAATTATACAAACACGTTTATATATATATATAGAGAGAGAGATAGATAGACGCCACATTTTTGAGATTCTATCATCATATATAGTTATGTACGACTAGTTAAATATTCTAGAGCATTGGTACTTTCTCGAAAACATTGAGTCCGCATGTGAAAGACTTAACTAAAAACGTGCAAGTATGAGTGATTGTAGATTCTGTACTCAAATTTTCACAACAGAAAATTTTGAAAGTGTTTCTGGCATAGTTATGAATGTTCGTTACATAGTTTGTTTATACATTGTACATATAATATATTTACATAGTTTGTTTATACATTGTACATATAATATATTTAAGTTTGTTTATACATTGTACATATAATATATTTACACAAAGTGACTCTAGACAAAATTTGAGACAAAAAAAAAAAAGCGATGAAAAGTTAAAACTTAAAAATTGTGTATATATATATGCTCGCAAATAAGGTATAAAGTAGATGAGAGTGAAGAGGTTGGGCATCTCGAGAGAGAAACTGAAGAAAACAGAAGAGAAGAGAGAGAGTTATTTTACTCAGTGGTCCCCTCGATCTTCGATTCATTTTTTTTCTTTTTCTCAATTTAACCAGCTCTTTCGTAACAAAAACACATCCTAGTTCAAGTGTTTAACACATAAGCATGTAGTGTAACTAAACTATATACACATTTGTTCGCTAACAATTTTTGGCTTTATACTAAAAATAACTATGTCTTATTCTGTTGATATTAGTAAGTCTGGTAGAGAGCATAATTTGCGTTATCCTACTGATATATGGCAAAGAGTTACAAGGAGACAAGTGAAAAATCAGAGATACATAACTACTGAATGTGTTTATTTTGCATCGGCTAATAAACTTTATCTCGGCGCTGTTGCTATCCCAAACACCAATCCTTATGCTCAATCCATATGGTAGATACTCGATAGTAACCCAACATGTGTATTCGGATGTTACTTTTGTCATCCCCGACATATATATATATTAGGGAAAATTCTGCGCGCATAAACTTGTTCTTAAAATTTTTGGAAAAATCATTTCTTATTATTAGTATTTTATACTGGTCAAAATTATGCATTTAAATTTGGTAGGTTTTTGTTTTTTGTTTGACCATATATTTTTTTTAACAATTTTTCTATTTGATATGATTGAATTAAATATTATATGCTAATTATATATCATTGAAAATTAGAAATATTATAGTGAAATTTATTCATTTTGTAATGAAGTTTTACGAAATCTGGAGGATAATTTGAAACACTTAACAATTGTTGTTAGAAACAATTGTGTAAATTTATTGTATTGAAGGTTGTGACTATTTCTTATTTTTCTTTCATAGCTTGTTTTTGCATTGTTTATACGTCTTTGATTACTCGGTTGACATCTAATCTTCTTGATGAATTTGGGTTGAGATCCACAATTTTGAAAACACTTCTAGACATCATGCAGTGTCGTCTCAAGATGATAGTATAGTTGCGTAAGAGAATATTTGAAGTTTAAATTAATTGGTTGTATTATTTGATCGGTGGTAAAAATGATCATCTAGTTGGAGTTGGTTTCCGTACGGTGGTGTAAATGGACTCTTATAATATAATGAAAATAGTATATTGTCCATTTGGTGGTTTTGAAGGTGTGTATTATTTTAATTATTGTTGTATTATTTTCCTATGAACTCCTGCTTGTTGTATATTAATATCTTTTTTCTTTTAAACTATGAAGAGTTATTAGACATTAAATATTGAGCTGGGTTTATTTTACATTTAATCTCAATATTTTTTTATTTTCTAAAAAAAAAAAATTAGTATGAGTAAATGTGTAGTTAATGTACATATTAATGTAGGTAAGTGATTTAAGAAAAAAATCAAAACAAATAAATATTTTGATAGTTACATTTTATACATGATTTAGAGGTTTTCTAGTAAATGTGTAGTTAATATACATATATGTAAGTAAGTGATTAAAAAATCAAAACAAATATATATTTTTGAAATTTACATTTTATACATGATTTAGAGGTTTTCTTGTTGATTTTATAGTTATATTTCTTTTCTAAATTTTGATACGTTTTTTTAAAAGTACATATATGTTTTTCTGTAATAATATTGAGTAAAATATTGAGTGTTTTGTTAGTGGTCTAAATAAATCCTCTAATTATGTAATCACAAGAAAAAATTTCAAATTTGTTTTTGTTGATTGTATATTTAAATTTCTTTTCAAAATTGATTGAAAATTATTTTTGATATGATTTTCAATAATTACTTTTTGCTAAAGTACATCTATAGTTTTTTATAATTAATGTTGAACAAAATATTGAGTGTTTTAGTTGAACAAAAATATATTTGTTAGTAGACAAAAACAGTTATAATAAATATATAGGGATTGGTTTGATGAGGTGGAACATGTAATCAAATTTAGTCCCAATATTTTTTATTTTCTAATCAAAGAAATTTTAGTATGAGTAAATATGTAGTTAATTTACACATTAATGTAGGTAAGTGATTTAAAAAAATCAAAAGAAATAAATATTTTAAAAGTTACATTTTACACATGATTTAGATGTTTTTTGTTGATTTTATAGTTAAAATTGTTTTAAAAAAATTTGATATGGTTTTTTAAATTTTAGTTTCTGTTAAAGTACATATATGTTTTTTTCTAATAATGTTGAGTAAAATATTTAAATTTTTTTTCAAATTTTGATATGATTTTTAATAATTAGTTTTTGTTAAAGTACATATATAGTTTTTTCTAATTAATGTTACATAAAATATTAAGTGTTTTAATTGAACAAAAATATATTTTTTAGTAGACAAAAAAATTATATGAATACATAAGGATTGGTTTGGTGAGGAGGAACATGTACTCACAGTTAATCCCGTTTAATTTTCTAATCAAATAAATTTTAGTATGAGTAAATGTGTAGTTAATGTATATATTAATGTAGGTAAGTGATTTAAAAACAAAATCAAAACAAATAAATATTTTGGAAGTTCTATTTTATACAAGATTTACAGGTTTTCTAGTAAATGTGTATTTAATGTACATATTAATGTAGGTAAGTGATTTAAAAAAAAATCAAAACAAAGAAATATTTTGAAAGTACATTTTACACATGATTTAGATGTTTTTTTGTTGATTTATAGTTCAAAATTTTAAAACGTTTTGATATGGTTTTTTAAATTTAGTTTTTGTTAAGTACATATATAATTATTTTTCAAATAATGTTGAATAGAAAATTGAGTGTTTTAATTGAACAAAACTATATATGTTAGTAAACAAATTATTTTTTATAATGAATACATATGAATTGATTTGGTGTAAATAATTTTTTATAATGAATACATTTGAATTGATTTGGTGAGGAATAATTGTTTTTAAACTAAAGATAATGAAAAATTAAAAAAATAAATTATAGTTGAAGAATGATTAAAAATGACACTTGTCATCATATTAAGGAGACATATATTAGTTTTTATATAGTGTGAATAAGGTAATCTTATAATATTATAATCGATATATATTTTGTTTTTTCACGTCTACCAAATCCAAATACTATATGTGTAAAAAGAAAATTGATTGTTTTGGTACTTTCGCGGATCCATAACTTTGGACCAACAAAAGATATATATAGGGCCAACTCTAATGAGGTTAAGCCCAATGGATAAAGCCTAAACAATAAAATAGAGCAAACCTTGGTTGATCATGCTTAGGTTATCAAAGAAGCAAACAAAAACACAAAACAAAAGATTATAAGGAGAAAGTACAAAATGTTTGAACACAAAATAAATCACCGTACGAAATTATTATTTGATAAGAGAAGCAAGCAAAAGATTCATTCTTACCAAAGACCAAAGATTATCAGACTCACCGTACGAAATTATTATTTGATAAGAGAAACAAGCACGAGATTCATTCTTACCAAAGACCAAAGATTATCAAACTCTGCCTTCTTCATTTCCCCGCAACTTGGTTGCATCATTGAATAAAATCACACGTGGCCTAATCTGTCAATCGAAACGTGTCAGTGATCTTATCACCTTTTGGCCGTAAACATATTTGAATTAACATTTTCAAAAGGAAAAAAAAAAACGAGAAATAACAAGTTGGCCACTATGCAGGTCCCACTTCTCGATCTGCTCTTGATTGTTTGCGTCTCTTTAGGAGATCCTCCCTTCCTCTCCAACTTGTTATGGTTTATGAAATGAACAGCAAAAATCTAACCACAAATACAAATATATTTCACTATGGTATTGTTAGGTAAACATTTGATTCAATTTTTGGGCTTGTAACCAATACTGACTGACACACAAATTTAACCCTCAACTTTGAGAACTGTTGAACTTGAAGTAGGCCACAAGAAAGAGTAGCTCATCACATTGACACATTCTCCGAAGCGCGTAACCAAAAGGGAAAACAAAAAAATGTTTTCGTATTTATTTATTTTCGTTTTGCTTCTTGTCGGGTCCAGTCAGGCTGGATACACGTGGCAATAAAGTGATTGTCGTCGTTGAGCACGTTGATAATTAGACACGTGTCAAGCTGTAGACAACAAGTAGCCTACGTCTACGCTAAGCTCTTTCCCACTTGATGCACTTTCCCACGTGGCACGGTGGGTGGTCGTCTATCTTTTCTTGCTTCCACCAAAAAGAAATATTAGAAAAATTATTACTAAATTTTATAATGATTCGAAAAAATTCCCAACTATTCCTGTCAACGAAAAACCACTATCTATTTTCGTTAATAATAATATAATTCAAATGGGCATATTAACTAGAATTATGGTGTTTAGTTTGTATTATTTTAAGCCAATTTGTGTGAAAATATACTAAAGGAAAATAATCCGTACGACATCGTCAACTATGCTTCTAAAATAATCCAAAAACATGATATTCCTGAAAAATATAAAATACTGCAAATTGTAGTACTATAGTTTATAATAGTAGCATTTGGTGGTTGTCTTAAGAAAAATTGTGTCGTCGTCTCTCTCAAAATTGTAAAGTTTCAAGTAAAAATACTTCAGGTTAACAGATTTCTCCTACGCATTCGATCTCTGACCTCAATTATCAATTATTGTTTTGATTTTGATTCTTTTGATTATGGAGATGTTAAGAGCAAGGGGAAGCCTAAACGGCGTCGTTCAAGTCCAGAATCTATCTGCTAACAATCTTTTGCAGAAGTTTTTCATCACAAGCAACCGTTTTTGTCACAGAGACTCTGAGTATGGTGAGAATCGGCAAGAAGCAAAGAAGAAAGAAGAAGATGAAGAAGAAGAAGAAGAAGATAAAGATATTGAGCTAACGTTAGGTCTTTCGCTGAATGGTCAGTTTGGCACGGATCCGAGATCGAGGAAAAGGAAGAGTTTTGAATTGGGTCGATCTACTTCGATACCGGAAGGTTTCGTCTTCGACGAACAAAGATCAGGCGGCGTTGACGGCGGAGATATGCGGCGTACGGCGGGGCGTGGTGTTTCGGACATGTTCCAGCTGGATCGGACGCGTTCTCTGCCTGTCGACACGGAGACGGAGACTAAGAGGGAGCGACCGGAGAAGACAAGGGAATTTATGGAATTTCAGGTTATTCCTCAGAAGAAAGGAAAAAACAGAGTCCAAGCGGAGACCGAGAAGGCGAGGGCATTTCTGGAATCTAAGGCTCCTCCGACAAAGGAAAAGGACGAGAAAGATCGTTTTGCTGTCAACGGGAGCGTGAAAAAGGGAAATGCGGCGAAGAAAAAGACTCAGGAGGTTTCAGGAATGGAGAAGGCGAGAAACATTATAGAAGACATGCCGTGTGTGTCGACGAGAGATGTCGGAGCCGACGGGAAACGAGTGGAAGGGTTTCTGTATTGGTATGGAGGGAACAAGGAGGAGGTGAAGATAGTGTGTGTGTGTCACGGTAGTTTTCTTTCACCGGCGGAGTTCGTTAGGCACGGCGGAGGCATGGTCAGCAACGATGGTGGTGGTGGTGTTATGATAAACCCTCTTAGACATATTGTTGTTAAACTTCCTTCTTCTTCTTTGTAGTTGATATACTAACGGAAGGATTATTATTTTATCCCAAATTATTGGAGATGTCATTTTTTTTTTTCCAATATTTCAAAATGTAACCGTGTCAGAATAATTTGACAGAATAATCTCCTAAAAATTTCTTCTTAGTTTTTACTCTCGAGGAAACGTAGGAAAATTAACTCTCTTTCGTCTAACTACTATACAACAAGTTTACAACTGTTATAAATTCAAGAAAAAAGAAAAAAAGTAAAAAATCAAATCCTGGGGAGGAGCTAGCACGACGGAGGCTGAAGCTGCTTCAACCGCCGTACAACTTGCTTCATCGTCGGCCTAGTCGACAGAGAATCCACCGTACAAACAACAGCTAAATGCAGAACCTCGACGAGATCATCGTGCGGACCGGCGTCCCATAAACCCGCCGTGAAAAACTCCTTGGCCCGCCCTTGTCTCAACAGCATACAAGCCCACTGCACAATGTTGAAACCGTTACCGTACGAAACAAACGACGGATCAAGCGCTTTCTTGTCCGAAAGCAGCTCCAGAAGCACCACTCCGTAGCTGTATACATCCGCTTTATCCGAAACCCGGCAGGTCATGGCGTACTCGGGCGCTACGTATCCAAACGTACCCGCCACGCCCGTTGTCGCGTGCGTTTCCGACGTCCCGAGTAACCTAGCTAACCCGAAATCCGATAAATAAGCATTGTGGTCATCGTCTAAGAGGATGTTGCTCGGTTTGACATCCCTGTGAAGCACCCGTGGGACGCATTGGTCGTGGAGGTAAGCGAGAGCTCGAGCTATGTCAAGCGCGATCTTGTGAAGCACTCTCCAATCCACAGCTCTCGTGGACCGTTCTTGAATGAACTTCTCGAGGTTGCCTCCCGGGAGATAGTTGTAAACCAAGAACATCTCGGTCTCGCTCGCGTGGTAACCGATGAGGGTTACGAGGTTCGGGTGCCGAAGCCTACCGAGAGTTTTGATTTCTGCGTGGAACTGTTGGACGCCTTGGAACCGTCCGATGGAGAGGCGTTTGATCGCAACGACCACGTCTTGAGAGATTTCAGCTTTGTAGGTCGCTCCGAATCCGCCGTTCCCGATCAGGTTGCTCGCGTTGAAGTTTCCGGTGGCTCTGACGACGTTGTCGAAGGTAATCATGACTCCAATGTCCATGAACATGGTGACTTCTCGTTTGGTCGTGGCCATGATCTTCGATTTCGGATGCCATTTCCTCGTGTAGAAGAAGAGAATCACAAGCGCGATCAAAACCGAGACGATCGCAGAAGCCGATGCGATGGAAGCAATCTCTAGCGAGTTGAATCCGTCTTTCCCTGAAGAAGCCTGAGACGGAGCGTTCTCGACGGGGGAAGATGCGTAATCCTCCGTCGTAGAATCTCCCACGGAGCCGCCTCGAGAATCGGAAGACGGAGTCGTCAGAGAAAACACATGGCAAGGTCGGAGATACGGATTTCCGACGAGACTGCTGCATTTCGTCACTCCGTTGGTTGGAGGAAGAGGACCTGAGAGATTGTTGAAGGAGACATTGAACACCGCGAAAGTGGAGAAACCAGACGGGATTTCGCCGGAGAGGTTGTTATTGTTGAGAAGCAGCACAGTGAGGTTCTTCAAGTTGACGAGATTATTAGGAATGCCGCCGGAGAGATAATTTGAAGAGAGATCAAGAGCTTCCAGAGAACGTAACTGACCAAAACTCTCTGGAATCTGCCCCGTCAGGTTGTTATTGGCAACCGAAAGGAATGTCAAAGCTTTCATCTTCTTCCCGAGGCTCTCCGGTATCTGACCCTGCAACTGATTCCAGCTCAGGTTAAGAGCAACAAGTGAAGCTAGATCCCCGAGACTCGATGGAATTGGGCCCAAGATCTGATTCAACGAAGCGTCAAGAATCTTGAGAGAAGTGCACATGTTGTTGAGTCCTTCAGGAATCCTACCTGAGAGCTTGTTGAAGCTTACATTGACGTAAAGAGCTTTCAGTTCGTCGCAGTTATCAAACAGATTCCCCGGGAACTGACCGTAGAACCGATTCCCCCCACCGGAAAATATGTAAGCGATTCGCTTTCCTAACCGCTCATGTGCGAGTGGTACAGACTTGAGAGTTCCAGTGAAGTTGTTGTCTGCGAAGTTATGAAACACAGCAGGACCTCCATCACCTCCAACAGCAGTCAATGAAGCTCCAACTTGAGCCTTCTCGGTGAAGAAGGAGAGATAAACAGAGGAAGGGTCGTTGTTATAAGATTCGATAGGGAACCTTTCAAAGTGAACAAGAGGAGGACAATGCGTTGTGGTGTTGCTGAGAAACTCAGGGATTAAACCCGATAAGCTGTTTCCACCAGCGTCAAAGACACTCATGCAAGGAACAGAAATCTCTTTGAGAAGCTCTCCGGTGAGCATATTCAAGCTCAAATCAAGAAGACCAAGGTTCTTGCATTTTCCAAGACCCACAGGAATCTCTCCTCTAAAGAAGTTCTGACCCAAATTAACCATCTCCAAGCTTTGACATGAGCCCCAATCTCCTGGCAACCTCCCTTCTAAAGTAGCTCTCGGCACCCAAAGTATCTTCAGCTTTGGAAGCCTAGTGATCTCCTCTGGAATCCCTCCTTGATAGAAATTGAAATCCTCTGTCATCGACGTTAAATCAGCGCCTGGAGGGAGATCTGATTCCCCTCTAACGCTGTGAATGTCTTGGTACACATTGTACAGATTCGATAGCACGAGAACAGACAACGAAGAGCAGTTCCCGAGCTCTGCAGGTAATGGACCGCTAAGAGTGTTCCTGGAAACATCCAATACCTCGAGCTTCTCAAGATTCCCAAACTCTATAGGGATAGTCTCCTCCAAGGTGTTCATATACAGCAACAATGACTTTAAACCAAGACAATTCCCCAAACTCTCTGGAATCCTCCCGGTGAAGAAGTTACCAGATATATCCAAATGCTCAAGCTTTCCACAGTTATCACCAATATCTTTAGGCAAAGTGCCTTGAAGCCAGTTTAAAGGCAAGTGCACCACTCTGAATCTCCCGATAAAGCCAGGAACACTTCCATTCAACTTGTTACCACCTAAATTCAAAATCTCCAACTCCGATAGATTCTGAAGCGAATTCGGGATTTCACCTGAAATTCTATTGAACCCGAGATTCACGACCCGCAGATTCCGTAACCCGGTAAAATGAATAGGCAATGACCCGGTCATCAAATTCCCTTCCAGATCAAGAACTTCCAGCTTCTCCATTCCCCAGATTCCAACGGGAATCTCTCCGCCGAATGAATTGAAGGGCAGAGACAAAACTCTAAGCTCTGTGAGTCCAACGATGACAGAAGGCAGATTCCCCGCCAAAGCTCCACGATTTCCGGCGCAATCCCTCCGAATACCAAACCCATACAGCGGAAACTTACCGATATCACCGCAAGTGAAACGGTTCCCACTGATTTTGGAAGTCCCTTTATCGCTTCCAGAGCCGCTTATGTTAAGAGCCATGACCCGGGAGGTCGAATCGCAAGATACGCCAAACCAGGAGCAGTAGTCTTCGCTCTCCTTGACCCAGCTAGAGAGTAAAGAGCCAGGGTCCGATACCGTTTCCTTAAAACGAAGCAGCACCGATTTGTCCGAATCCGCTAACGCGGTGATTTTCCCGGCGAGACTGGCTGCGATACAGAGTAACCATAGAGAGGACACGACGTTTGGAGGCATCTGTCTGCGGAAAAAACGCCATTTGATCACTGAAGAAGGCAAAGAAGTCATCTTCGTAACTTATCCCCAAATGATTGACACAAAACCCTAAACCCACCTCGCAAGGACTGCTGTGTTGCAACTGACGACCAAAAGATCCTTCCTTTTACCGCGCGAATCAATCTCACGCCCGAGATAAACCCCTTTAACCCTAATTTAGGGGGAAGATGAGAAGCTTTTTAGGGAGAGAAACAGATGAAGCAGAGAGAAGAAATCAAGAAGAAGAAAAAAAAAAAGAGGAGAGAGATGAGAATTCAACACTATCAGTGAGGAAGACGCGTTTTTTTTTCGTCTCTCTCTTTTTTTTGTGGAAAAAATATCTTAAATGTGTTTTGTAGTAATTGTTATGCCGTAAAATAAAAATGTGAAATGAACCAGTGGGGTCCACTTCCTTATGTCTTAATGGCTGACAAACCATTTTGTGTGTTCTTACCTTCGAACAATTCTTTTTTGATTATTCGTAAAAGAGTTTATAATAACAAAATAAATAAATTATGTAAATTTATCATTTCTTTTGAACAAAAGTTCTAGCATTGGATAACAAAAGTTCTAACAAAAGTTCTTACCACATCGAATCGCAATAGGTACATGATTGATAACAGTAGGTAGATGCGATAATAAATCACTAAATTTGAGGGGACATTATTTTGCTTATTCAAATCGATAAAATAAACTATGTTCGAGTCATAATAAATGTGACAATATTTCAACTCTCATGGTGTATCTCCAAGACGAATCAATCTCATCAGACCAATCTTATGCTAAGATCTTGATGCTAAACGCTTACTACAGATATACCGTACATGCCTATGTATTTTTATAAATCGAAATCACAACATCACTTTACCCATAATTATACCATGATTTACAATTATATGAATATAAAAGAAAACAATCCTATGTCGTACACCATTTTCTTTTGAATATTGTTGCTTTCGTTGTTTGCCATTTTCAAACATATAAGAAAATTTCGTAATCGATCATTCTTTTTTTTTTTGCCAATGAATAATTTAAAATACCATAAATGCATGTGACAAAGATGTGTTTCTTTGTAACAAAAAAAAAAAGAGAAATAGTAAAGTGAAAAAGGGACAGAATCCCCTCTTTTCAAGGATATAACTAAAGGAAGCTTCAAGATAAAGCAACAAACAAATTCCTTAAATCTAAATTTTTAATTTTGTCATGTACCCAACACATACACATTAGCCACATTTATGGGATAAAAAGAGTGAATTATATAACCTTTACTTTAAATATCATAAAAAGTTTGTTTTTTTAGTGAATTATATCTGTCTTTTAGCTACTACTTCAATACGTATAGAAATAAAAGTAATAACGAAATGTTGTTCTTGTTTGTATGCATCATCATGACATAAGAGTTATATCATCCATCAACCGGTTTACAACATTCTGTAACCGAACCTAAAACACGGACCAAAATGTAGTGTCAACCCTAAAAACTACAACTCGATCGGTTTGGATCATCACTCTTGTAACAAGTTTACAACTAGTGTCCACCGTACAAATTACACGTAAGAAGATAAATATTTCAAAACGCAAACGCCAAAAGCTTCCTCTACTTAAATAAAACGCATTTTGAAGGGCAGTGGAAGCAAAAGAACCAACATTTTCTCGAGGCTTTTGGTGATTGCGTTTGAGATTCGATCTGAATCAATGCCTTCCGTTGTGGTTGTGATTGCGGCCGCAACTGAGTTAGCGTACCAGATTCTGAATAAGGCTGCGGTTGCGGTTGAATCGGCGATTGAGGCAGCAAATACTTGGATCTTCGATTTTGGGAAACGTTCCCTCTGATTTGCATAGACGGTGGTTTGTCAACTCCATCTTCTTTCCGCAATCTGTTACATGAATTCCCAAAACAAAAGTAAATAACGGTTTCAATAGTTTCTTCCTGCCCAAGTAATCATCAAAATATCCCTAAATCGAGGATTCGCAGAAAACGAATTACACTGGGAATACGAAAGAAGAAATGCTGTTATTGCTGGTGTCCGAACGAAAAGAAATACTCGGGGAATGTGAAGTTGCACTGTTCGTATCTTCTGGTTTATTCTCTTTCACATCTTCTACTATTTTCTCTTCTTGTAGCTCGGTTTCAGATTTTACTAAAACCTCTGCTTCGATCATATTTGCTTCTTCTTCTTCTTCTTCATGTTCATCGTCGCTTTCAGGTTCAGTCATCTCTTCTTCGTCTATTTCAACATCATCATCAATTTCAGAGTCAGAGTCAGACTTTTCCACATGGTCTGGTTTCTTCTCTGTAATCGTTTCTTTCTCATGTTCTGTGGGTTTCTTAACCGAAGGGAGAGGAACCTGATCGATTTCAATTTCGGTTATCTCGTGAATCGTTTCCTCAAATCTCGGAATCTCAATCAATCTCAGCGTTGTAGCTAATCCATGATCTTCCTTTGTTGAAATGTTAAAATTCATATCGTGAATGCTAAACAAGGATTCATTAGAAGCTATGCTCCATTCCGTCGAATTTGCCGGTTTACTAGAGAAAACTGAAGATGGAATTCGGTTTGGATCGTAACCGGGTAAATCAACCATGTGGTTTTGGTGAATGGAGGACCATGACGAACCGGTATACGATGAACTATACGCCTCATGTGTCTCTCTCTGTTTTTGTGCCTCGGAAGCAGACAGTGTTGGCTTAGGAAGAGGGAAGTGTCGGATATCAAAGTGTCCATCTGAAGAATCTGATGTTATTGACGAAGATCGTGAAGATGATGATGGAGAAATCGAATCCTTCCATTGTTGTTCTTTGCTTTCAGTTTTCGTTTCCATTCTCTGATTGAAAAAATATAGCTAAACCTATGACGATCACGTTTTATTTATACGATGTAACAAAAAAAAAAACAGAGAGTAACAAAAAAGGCTCAATGTAGTTTTTTCTGTTTGTTCGTTCTTAGTTAACTGAGATTGTTAGTTATCTAACCGGAAACTATTTAAGGAGTAAACTAGGGAATTAGTTTCATTAATAGCAGAGTTATCAACTAGATTAGACTTGATTTAATTATGATTCTGATGAATGTGTTGTCCGAAATTAGTAGATGAATATTCAAGGAATCTTTCTGGTAAAATTCCCCACTATTTATAGAAGAAAAACAGAGGACATAAAAAAAAAAAATTTCAGCTCACTAGAGTTGTCAAAATATCTGTAATTTAATACAAGTTTTTAGAGAACAAAAAAGAGACAAAATATTTTATTCCACAAATTTCATTTCAAAAAAGAAAAAAAACAGAAACCAACAATTTATTTGGTTCAAGTCACAAAAATCCCCAATTGCTTCAGCAGCCGACAGAAGATAAACCGGATTCTGGTTTGCGTAGATCTTGAATCTGAAACAATTTATTCAAATGCCTAAAGTTAATATTTTTTTTGGACAAAGCCGGTTTTTTCGATTTGGTATGATGAAAAAATGAAAATTGACCTTGACCTTGGATAAGTTAAAGCTAGGAGGAATAAGAGAAGCGGAAGTCTTTCTGCTTCTTGCGAGAAGACCTTTCGTAACTGGAGACATGATTGCATCTGTTGGACTTCTGTACCTGAGAATTCAAAATTTTTACAAATTGACGTCACTGTAACGTTAAGTCGGGTCTGTACCGGTTTAACTCGGTTATTTCACTTAATCAGATAACCTCTCTGGGTGCTTGAAAGCTACAGGAACTCTGAGACGATCCGGGGTCACGATTTTCTTCATTGGCTCGTTGGTGGAGACTCGAGGAGGAGATTCACGATTCGGACCGGCTTCCGAGAGCGGCGGAGGCAGCGATTCAGAGTTTAAAACAGTGATTTTGCTGTGGTTGGGTTGGATTTTGAGAGGGGTCTCGAGATTCAATTGCTGTGACTCCATTAGAGAGAGAAAATGATTAGGTGGGACGAATCTAAGCTTGATTGATTTATCATTTATATAAACTGTCGAGAATATATATTACCGTTAGTGGAAATTGAGGCAGCAACGGTCGGATTTCAAGGCATGGTTTGAAACGGGCCAGGCCCAATAAGAATGTCCAGCAATGATGCGGGCCATGAGGAGAGGTTGAAGGAACAGCGACGTATGATTGGACAGTGACATAAGCGACTGTAAACGGGCACATGAGGCTAGCAGAGATTCACCGCTTTCATGTCCTTAAGAAAAGTCATTGAAAGAGAAAAAATGGAAGAAGGAAGAAAGAAAGACTGACACAAACTCTGAATCTGTTGGACAAAATATGCGTAAGCAAAGTTTCTTGATATGACATTAACACTATTCCACCTCACTCTCTCTACTCTGCTCTTTGCATCATCATTTTCGTATTTAAAAATATACGAAAAGAGTCATTATTATGTCACTTTAATATCTATCTCATTTGCCCAACTACATACTAGTATACTACTACTACTTTACTTCTGTGCTTTCTTTTAAATCCCATAATAAATTACTTTAAATCACTTTTCCTTTTTATTTTAACAACGTTAGTGATACTTTCAAGTTTCAACTTTCAACAACAAAAATCTGAAAGTGAAAAAAGATATTGCTAGGCACGGAAATAGAATCTTCTAAAGCAATTGTCAGATTCTCCCAAAAATAGAGTTGGACACAAACGCGAAAACAAAACGTCATAATAAGATTTAGTTTACTAAATCACGAAAAATATAACAAAAAAAAAACATTCATGAAGAAGTTTGGTCTAAAATACACATATTATGCTAAGCAGCTATTATTGAATATTCGTGTGCAAGTGAAACTGAATAGATATATTCATTCAGAACACTGTATAGAAATCCAAAAGAGCGTCGTCAGACTCATATTCATGGCGAAGCAATGTACATGGTGACGCATTTATGGTTTCTTCTCCAGTAACTTCGCGTGTACGTTAAAGATATATAATTTTAACCTGAATTGCCGATAGTTCTGTAACAAAATAAAAATTGCCGGTATTTACATCCACTATCTATAGCCTTCGTGAATTACATTAATGGTTTGTTGTTTTTATCTAGTCGTCAATAAAGGTGCGTGCTTTTAGTTGTAGCTGTTTTGAAGAAGTTTGGTCTAAAATAATTTAATCGATACAATAAATTTTGAACACAGAGACTCAGAGAGAACTATATAAAGAAACCAACTTTCGGCTCGTTTAGTTGGTTTTATCAGTCAGCCTTCAAATAAATTTGTTTTATGATAATTTCATATTGACTCATAATGTAAGCGACTGAATACAAATAAAATAATATAATATAATACACAAAATGATAAAAAATCAAATGGAGACACTTGATTTATCTACCTAAAACCATGTGAATTTTCTATGTTTTGTATTATATAACTTACAAAACACAGTTTGTATTGTTAAGGCTTGTAGAGTCACATAATCACCTGATTTAAGACTGAGACTAACTGAAGAAGAAAACCAGGGTAGTAAGTCCAAATCGAAACCTTACCAAATAGATACACCAAAACCTCATGCAAAAACCTTTTAACAGAAAAAAAGAAGAAACTCGTGTAGGAGAAAGCGTCTGATAAAATAATAGCATAGCCTTAGGGCATCTCCAACAATAGTCTCATAAGGATCTCTTATCATTAAAGAAAAAGAAAAAAATTGACAAAATAAGAGAGAGAAGAGAGAGTCTCTCCATTCCGAGACTTTCAAACAAGTTTTAGAGACTATCATAACATGTGTCAGTTTTTTAGTGGTTTATTTTTAAAAAGAAAAATAATTAATTATGTTATTAAATTATATTAATAAAATATATTTAACATATTCTTTTTATCATACTTACTGATGGAGATGGTCTTATGTTTCGAGGTCAAAAAGCATGTATTGCTTTTTTTTTCTTTTGGGTATGTATAAAGTTAAATAGAAGCTGTTGACAGACATTGATTAACATAAAATCGTTTATCGCATCCAATGATCTTCGAGTGTCCCTTGTGTAAAAAAACGCGCGAGATTGAATGTATTGTAAACTACGAAGATGATATTAGGTCTGAGACTTTTAATCTATATCCGAAAATTTGAAGCGTACTGATCCGAAATATCCGATTGATTTCGGATATAAATCAAATTACCTATTAGGTAAAACATTTAATATCTATAGGTATCAGGTAATATCCGAACCGAACTGATACCCGATAAGTACTTGAATTACCTGAATTATGAGTATTATTAATTAGTTTTGATATTATAAGTATAATATTTTTAGATTTTTTGGAATTTTTTTCAGCATTTCGGATAATTTTCAGTATTTTAATTTTTTTTTTTAAATTGAATTTACTGATATTTTTTCAGGTTTTTGGGTATTTTTTTAGATTTTTGGGTATATTTTTGGTTTTTCAGATAATAAATAACTGAAATATCCGAACTCAAACCATAATCGAAAAATATCAGAGTATATTTCGGTTTTTTAAACTTGGACCCAAATATACCCGAACCCAAAAAGATTCGAACATTTATCCAACCGAAATCTACAAGATATCTATATGGATAAAGAGATCAAGTATCCGAAAATCCGAACCGATTGGAACCTACCTAAATGCGACCTGATAAATCGCAGCCCTAGATGAGATTATAAAGTATAACATAAAACAAATAGGGAAAATTATTGTAATAACTAATAACCTATGAAAAGATGGTCAAAGCTGTAGATATTTCATCGGTAGAAAAAAAAACAGAGAATACTTTTCCTATAACATCGAGACATCAATTTCTTGTATGGGTCCAAGTCCAACTATTCAAAATTTTGTCAGTTTTTATACATTTCTTGTATTTTTATATATTTATTTACTAAAAGAATTGTAAAATGGGAAAATAATAATTTTCGATAGATATTTAACTTTTTACAGTTTTAAGGAGTGACATTTAAAAAAAATTAATGGCTCCATACATCATCTCATTCTCACCGAAACTTCTGTTTTAGGGTACTACTTCTTATATGCTTGATTGCATCAAAGCCATTTATCCTATTTAGCATCTAGTTGTGTGTGATAGGTTTCTCACACAATTTCCATCTTTGCGTCCGATTAGTATGCACGTAACATATGTTTAATAGAGCAACTGCGGTAACCAACATCAATTTAACCTATGTATGTACATGCATGTGGTATACACACATATGTATACAGAGGCGGAGCCACGCTATGAGGAAGGGGGTCAGCTGACCCCCACTATTATTATAAATTTTGTTTTTTACACATGTTTTCTAGTTAATTTGGTTTAAATGTTCTTATATGACCCCCTTGTCCTGAGTTCAAGTCTTCTCCTCATAGCATTATTTTGATATATGACCCTGAAGCAAAATAATCCTACCTGTATGTATATACCTCTGTATGTACATGCATGCATGTCGCGTGTGTGTATATGTATATGAACACACGATTGATTTAATGCTCTGTCATATCAAATAACGTATTTACTATTATAAGCTGGTGGTGTCATTGAACTCATCATTGTATCTTCTTCCAAATTCATAAAGTTACTGTCACTGATAATATTGGTGGGCCTTTTCTTACAGTCACCCATTTTTTCGCTATTATTTATCATTTTCTCCAATAAACTCCAGTATACGCCAGTCGCCAAGAGAAAGAAAAAGAACTCCAACCTAAATAAGGGAACCAAATAAATTAGTTTTTGTTTTTTGTTTTGTTCAGCATTACTCGTAATACTTAGTTTTTAAACAAAAAGAGCTACAATTTTAGGGTTAAAACAACTGTACAAGTAACGGTCCGATGGGTTTATTGGCATTTGGCAAAATGTTAAAAGTGTCTGTAATGTATTTATTTGGCGGTTGAAGATGCAAAACAAATTGCTAATGCTAATACAAAGAATATTATTAGCCTGTAACCATACGAGTTTTAGATTCAATAGAACAAACGAAATTAACCAGACTGCTGAAATATAATGTTGATGAACGAATCATAATTTTATATTTTTCTTACCGTTTTTCTTATTTCTTGTTTCTAACAACAGTTTGTATTTTGTTATTGCTGAAAGGCAAAAACATTTATTTTGCCAGCGTTTGAATTTTTTCAGCTACCATTATATTCCCTCTTTTTTTTTTTGGGTCAACCAAAAAAGAGTAAATACGATTATTTTTGTTTCGACACCGATATACATATACTCCTCATTTTCATCTCTCTCTCATTTTTTATTATTTATTTTATCACAATTTTAATGTAATTAAATATTCTCCTCATTTTTCATCTCTCTCTATTTAAGACAAGCTAAAGGTAGAACTGTAGAAGCCGATCTCAAAAAGTCTCCGACACACTCTAGTCTTATTTTGCTTCCTCTCCATCTTCTGGCCATGGCGATGGCAAAATGCGTAATTTTCTCCACTTTCCTGGCCATACTTGTAACGACATCTCAAGGAAGAGGAGAGAAAGAAGAAGAGGCAGACCGGATTACGTCACTTCCCGGTCAGCCTAACGTCACGTTTGAGCAGTTTTCCGGCTATGTCACCGTCGATAAATCCTCCGGAAGGTCACTATTCTATTGGCTCACTGAAGCTTCTCACCTCCCTCTCTCCAAACCTCTCGTCATTTGGCTCAACGGAGGTAATTTTACCCTCTAGAACATTATCTATTTTCAGCTAGTTTTTATTTTCGATCTATCTTACCTAATCTTACCTCAACAAACTAGTCTCTGTCACACTTCTTGAATGAAGTCTCAATTCCTTTGCTTGTAAATGTTTCTATGTAATACCAGTAGTTATTTATAAACCACTTTTTTATCGATGGAGTATTTTTAATATACAATTTATTTGGTTTGGCCTACTTAGGCATGTAAATAATGCTCTAACAACTACTGGAGACTCACCCCATTTACTCGAGCCCACATTTCTCAAATAAAATTATTACGTTTGTGCTAAATTTGCCTACATTATACAACCTGTCATATTACAAAATCTCTAAATCTATGTATATATTGTAGACCTATTTATGATATCGTAATTCTTAGTTAAGTTGATCATGCATGCATTCAATATAGACCGTTGTAATTTCTTAGTATTAGAGACGTATTTATAGACAAAATTATCTCGTAGCTGCTGAAAAGTTAAATCATTAAATGCAATTTCCAAACTAGCATTGAGGCGCTATTAAATACACAACTAACTTTTGGTCTCCTTTTTTCCCCCTTAAATTCAACCTCTTTGAAACTCTATAAAAAAATTGTCGTTTTTTTTTTGGTCAACAAATTGTCATTTTTATTCAACAAATTTACAAAACAGTGCAATTAATTTCCTTTGGTTTATACTTACATTTATACTGAAATGAATTTGTAATTTACTTGTTTTGTTTAAATCTCGAATTAATTTTTATAAAAAATGTATATTATTGATTAGGACCGGGGTGTTCGTCGGTAGCGTACGGTGCGTCGGAGGAGATTGGACCATTTAGGATAAGCAAAGGTGGGTCCGGTTTGTATCTCAACAAATTCGCGTGGAACTCAATCGCCAACCTCTTGTTTCTTGAAGCTCCCGCCGGCGTCGGTTTCTCCTACACCAACCGCTCCTCCGATCTTCTCAACACCGGCGATGGCCGAACCGGTAAAAATAAAATTAAAACCCACTAGTCCCCCCCACTTAATTCATACGGTTAAATATTAACCGGTTTTCTGTTTTTGTGCATTTCTTCAGCTGAGGATTCACTTCAGTTTATTATCCAATGGCTTCACCGGTTCCCGAGATACAACCGCCGAGAGATTTATATCACCGGCGAGAGTTACGCCGGACATTACGTGCCTCAGCTCGCCAGAGAAATCATGAACTACAACAAACGATCTAAGAGTCCCATCAATCTTAAAGGAATCATGGTAATTTAAAAGTCCTCTGTTTCGATAACCAAAAATCTTATTTTCGCGTTTTGAAACTTTAACGTTTTGGAGGTTGGAAACGCGGTGACGGACAACCACTATGACAATCTCGGAACGGTGTCGTATTGGTGGAGCCACGCGATGATCTCAGACAGGACGTATCATCAGCTGATAAACACTTGCGATTTTAGTCGCCAGAAGGAATCTGATGAATGCGAAACGCTTTATTCTTACGCGATGGATAAGGAGTTTGGTAACATCGATCAGTACAACATCTATGCACCGCCGTGTAACAAGTCGAGTGACGGTGGTAGTGGCCGTGATTCTTCCGGCCGCCGGAGTATGCGGCTCCCTCACCTACCCCACTCCGTAAGAACCTCTCTCCTCTGTTTTTAAATCATTTTTGTCGAGCCGGTTAAGTTAGTTTCATTTTGTTCAAAAGTTTCTACGGCTTAATTTGGATAATTTTGATTTTTCCGGTTATCGGGAGTAGGTACCGAGGAAAATAGCAGGGTATGATCCATGTACCGAGAGATATGCAGAGATTTATTATAACCGGCCTGATGTTCAGAAAGCTCTTCATGCCAACACCACCAAGATTCCTTACAAATGGACAGCTTGCAGGTTCATACCAAAATGTTAAATATTTTTGTCGAATAACTCTGTTTTGATTAAGATCCGATTTTGCTGACAGTGAGGTACTAAACCGGAATTGGAACGACACAGATTCATCTGTTCTCCCTATATACCGGGAAATGATTGCCGGCGGGATCAGGGTTTGGGTATTCAGGTCTGTAGTTTTCCGCTTTTTCAAATTCAAAATTGATTGTAGTGATCATTTTGCGTCGAATGATATTTGTTTTTTTTTTTTTTTTTTTTTCAGCGGCGACGTCGACTCTGTTGTGCCGGTGACGGCGACTAGGTACTCACTGGCAAGGCTTAGTTTGAGAACCAAAGTGCCTTGGTATCCTTGGTATGTCAAGAAACAGGTATAGTATATAAAACCCGGTTCTTGTTCTGGTTAGCTTCGTCTGTATTGATGTAAACCGAGAGTTGTGGATTGTAGGTCGGAGGATGGACGGAAGTGTACGAGGGACTGACGTTCGTGACGGTGAGAGGAGCAGGACACGAGGTCCCATTGTTCAAGCCACGTGCTGCTTTTGAGCTGTTCAAGTATTTCTTGAGTGGCAAGCCACTTCCAAAAGCTTGAAAAATTCAAGTTAGAAGATCATAGATTGTTGTAATATTCAAAATCATGGCGAGAAAAACAAACAAAATGTAAAGTTTGGGTTATGACTTATGGGTTATGGATGGGATTAGATTAAATCTAGCCTATTCATGTCAGCTAGTAGTTTAATTATTAAATTGTTATGAAAATTGTTGCCAAAGGTGGCAATCCTTTTCAAAATCTTTATAAATGTGCCAGCTGGATTAAATCAAAGAATATGGACGAATGCAGAAGAAAGGAAATAATATTTCCATTTAAAGTTCAAAAACAAACATCCAACAACTTATTAGTGCGTATAGGGTGATTATGAAGAGAACAAAAAAAAGAGAAGAAAAACAAGAATAAAACAGAGGATCTCTAGCATCTTCATGTAGAGTAAAATGGCACACTTATTAACCAGCGACGATGGGAAATTATGGAAGATTACAGTAAAGAGAAAACTCAAAAATAATGAATCCATCGCCACCTTCTTCTGTCTGCTCTCTCCGACTAAGGGAAGCGAGCTTTGCTGTTCTGTTGACCGTTATTTCAGAAGAGACTTAGTAACGGTTCCAGTAGGTTCTGCGTCTGAACTTGTTGTAGTCAGGCAAATCTTGGATCGGACCAATGGCTGAGATTGCAATGTCCTGCACATATTCCCAGAAACATCCCATCATATCACGCTCGAGGGAGATATAGATAAACAAGGCGAGAGAGAGAGAGAGAGAGAGAGAGATAAGACAGAAGTTACCTTGTCATAGATATACTTGTTGGCAACACGTTTAACTGTGCTGGCATCAACAGCATCGATCCTAGCAAAGAGTTCGGCGATTGGGATTCTACGCCCATAGGTCAGTAGCTGCATACATAGACCACAATCGTTAGAATGGGGAAGTTTTATCAGATTGATTTTGCAGGTTATCTTCTCATCAAGATGCTTAGACGATTGATATCATACCTGGCGACCAATATCCTCAGCAATTGGGCTAGTTCCATCCATGTGAAGCAAAAGCGACGATTTCAGCTGAAGAGAGAGCGAGAGAATTGTAAGATTTAAACAGATCACATGGGTAAATAGCGGAAGCTGAATTTAGGTGTTAACCTGATTCCGTGCACGTGTCACATCATCGTCTGAGACTTTGTAGGCCAGCTTTGTGACCTCATACATAATTGCATATGATAAATCATCCAAGCAATCCGCCTGAAAAAAAATTACCTCACACCATGTCACAAACTGGAATTTAGAAATTCAAACAAATATGAGGAAAGATGGGGTTTACCTTAGCAACCGCATAAACACCAAACAGTCCAGTGTCCTTGTAGTTGGTGTTGAATGCCATTATGCTTTCCGCTATTTCGTTAATGGCAACCCTTTGGGTCAGATGTGAACTGCGCATAGACATAGACATAAATATTATTCATCAATATGATGCAAAAGGATGACTTTTTCCTTGAATCCATGGCCAGAAAGCAAAACCTTACCCCATGTGTTTGCCACCACCAACATTTTTGTTCCATGAACCCAACATAGTTTGCATCACCATCAGAGCAATAGAGTCTGGATCTGTCCAAGATGCTCCCTCAAAGGCAACAGCAAATTGTGCAAGGGGTAGGTCGTCATCAATCATTCGGACCTGACAAGAATTTCAATAGACTTGATACTTAGAAAGGATGACAAAAAAAGAAGAAGATCAATCAATCATTTAGGTTGAGTCTTTACCTCAGAACCTGTAAAACTAGCAGGTTCTTTGAGAACTAGTTGAGAAGTAGATGTTGGATCAGATGACAGCTTGTTAAATAGCTTTTTCACTTGCTCAACAACTTCCTCATGCTTTACAGCTCCTGCAGCAGCAATCACCTGAAGATGTTTTGGACCAACAACCATAAGAATTCAAACAAATCTTAATAACTGATTGCAGAAATTGACAGAAAAAAAAGCAACCAAAAGTTATACCATCCTGGAAGCGGTGTAGTGATTCTTAATATAATTCTGCAGATCCTCTCTGGTGATTGACCTGACATTCTGAGCAGGTCCCAGAATAGTTCTTCCAAGAGGTGAGTATTGGAATGCGGTGGCATGTAAATGGTCAAGAACCACTTCTTCAGTTTGTCCCTCAACCTAAACCAATTACAATAAAAGTACAACTTAGCTGACTTAAACTAATTAACACATAACCATACAGAAAAATCACCAAAGCCTATAATATTTCCTATTAAATGTAAAATTCACAGGATAAAATTTACTTCACGACCAACAGATGAATTAGCCAATACAATCTAAAAAGACAACACATAAATCAAAAATGGAACAAAAAGTTCAATTTCGTAGGCAAATGGGAAACCGAAACTTGGGTGTTTATCTCTAATTGAGTGAAGAAACAAAAGCCTTAATTCCGGTTCAAAAGGAATACAACATGAATCAATTGAGACACGTAAAGTAAAATACAACATGTGACTTAAGCTAATGCAACCTTAAAATGCAAAAGATAGATCGAGAACAGAACATAAAGTTCGATTTTTTAAGCAAAAGAATTTCATTTTTAGGCAAATGGGAAACTGAAACGTAAATGTTAATCTCTAATGGAGGGAAGACCCAGACACATATAAGAGACAAAGTCATAACGAATCAACATTTGACTAAAGACAATACAACCTCAAAATGCAAAAATATAAATCGAGAAGAGAAGAAGGTAAAGTTTGAATCTTTGATACATACCTCCTGCATTTCCCTGAGGATGACCTCTCGTTCCCGGTTAATCCTCTCCTCTTCAAACTTAGAATTCTGTAAGATATCAGCCAAGACATCCAAAGCCTGGTTCACATTCGAATCCATCACCTTAGCATAGTAAGTGGTCTGTTCCCTCGACGTGTACGCATTCAGGTGACCACCGATGTCTTCGATCTCTTCCTCCAACGCCTTCACGGTGCGCCTCTCCGTGCCTTTGAAAATCATATGCTCCAGGAAATGAGCCGTGCCGTTGGTCTCATCCGACTCAAATCGCGATCCAGCGTCGATCCAGACTCCAACGGTGGCTGTCTTGGCGGAGAGATTGGATTCGGTAGCGACTCTTAATCCATTTGGCAAGGTTGTGACGCGAGTCTCCGGGGCTGATAAGATGTGATTGTGGGAAGCAAGGGTCGGATGCGGCGATGCGTATTTGAGGAATCTCTGCTCCGGATTTTCGAGCCTTTTGATATTGTTTGTCATGATCTCTGCCGCTTGATCGTACGGCATGAGAAGCGGCGGCGGAGGGGATGGAGCCGCCGAAGATGCCGAATCGAGAGCTGAAATCGAAGAGGAAGATCGTGTCGCTTGCCTCAGAGACCAACGTCTCTGAGATCGGAGAGCTACGGACAGTAGATTCTTCATCGCCATTGCTTGATGATGGCTTCTCTTTGCTCTCTCTCTCTCCCTGACTGTCTCTCTAGGGTTTGTCTAAAAAGCCAAAAATGGCAGCGACGACTCGAGATGCGAACTAATAGCCAGTGGTTGAGCGATACAGTGAAACGTCGACGTTTCTTAAATAGCTTTAAGACGTTGCCGTTTCAATGGCTGTATAAGGAACTTTGGCCCATTACTGAAACGCCGGCATTTGACTTGTTCAATTGGAACTAATGGCCCATTAGTACGGGTCGGGATTTAGGCCCGGAGAGATTCAGCTGCGTAGGGCAAAACTGAAAACCCCAACACTGCTTTTGTTCATCTCTCGTCCGTAACTGTGAAAGATGTCTATGGCTACTGGTAAAACTGTGAAAGATGTCTCGCCTCATGACTTCGTTAAGGCTTACGCTTCTCACCTCAAGCGATCTGGCAAGGTTAGTGGCTTTTTGAGCTGTTTTTAATCTGGAAAACAGAATCCTTTTCTGAATTTAAGTCAACCCAAGTCTCTACATTTCTGTTGTAATTTTGTATGCCTTTGATAGATCTCATTCAATTTACCTAAATCTACTGATAGTCAAAGAAGTGATTGTAATATACTGTATGCTGTGCCGATTGATATTAGTATCTTCTGGGATCAATAGTCCATTTGTGTTTCTCTCGAGTCCCAAATGAATACAGTCTATATTGGTTCAACTTGGGAAAATTTCCTTCGAAATGTCGCTTATTCGTTTATTACGTCTATTGAATTGTCTGAAACTGGCAACTGCATGTTGGGAAGGAACAATAATTGAAGATCATATAACCTAATTGACATGATCATGATCATATTTGTTTTGTTTAAGATCGAGCTTCCCACATGGACAGACATTGTGAAGACCGGTAAGTTGAAGGAGCTTGCCCCATATGATCCAGACTGGTACTACATTAGAGCTGGTAAGCTTGTCATTCCCCTTGCAATGCTTATAAATGTTACTGACAAAAACATATCTGTTATAATGCAGCATCTATGGCAAGGAAGGTTTACCTGAGAGGTGGTCTGGGTGTTGGGGCTTTCCGTAGAATCTATGGTGGCAGCAAGAGAAATGGAAGTCGCCCACCACACTTCTGCAAAGCCAGCGGTGGCATTGCCCGTCACATCCTCCAGCAGTTGGAGACGATGAACATTGTCGAGATTGACACCAAAGGGTAATAAACAAGACATTCTCCTCTTCATATCTGTTGAGCAAGATTCTACAATCCAATATATTGTGTTTGTTATCTTCAGAGGAAGAAGAATCACTTCCAGTGGGCAACGGGATTTGGACCAGGTTGCTGGACGTATCGCAGTTGAACCTTGAACATCTCAATGTTGTTTTCTTTTTTTACTTCTTCTCCTACTACTTTTGTAACCATTGTGCTGCTGTTTTTAGTGTTCATCTTTACCCTTCACAACTATTATCAATTTCATTGCTGAAGACTGCACTCTTAATGTTCACAAATCTTTATATTTTTTGGTCTTGGCCTTTGACATTGAAACCTATTCTTCTTCTTCCATTTTTGTTTTGTCCCCAAAATATCATCAAACAAAGAGCATCAAGCAATATATAAATGGTATCGAGTTATTGGAAAGTCGAGAACCTATATATATATATATATATATATGGACTTGCAATGCTTACACGGACGAGCTCGAGGACTTGTAATTTAGGAGCATGACTGCATGAGCGTAAGTAGATTCAACCAATCATCTATCCTTGAACAAAGCTCAAAATATACCAGTTGGATATGTAATCTACGTATTGTTAATCTATATATATATATAGAAACAAAACAAGGCAGTAATAAGTATAACTCAACTAATTGCAAGCAAATCTTACCAAGGTAAGGCGTTTGACTGAAGTGAAGGATCTCATAGTATAGTCATAGATTATACCACCTATGTCAATATATGCCTCCTCCACCTCCAAACATTACAGATTCAAAACCAATATACCCTTCCACAGCTACTAATTTTAGGTTCCACAAGGAGGTACATACATCTTTTTATTTACATGTATTCTTAAGGTATAGACGATGTGTATATGTGAATTTTGGTGTTTCTTTTTAACTTGAATCCTATTGAATTATCGGATCTTAATTCACTCGTTGATCCCTTTGTTTTGTAAATGTAGCATTTTTGGCAAGGCTATAAGCCTATAAGCTATTGAATTTTCTTGATCTATATGAGCGGGTTTTGGATTACAAAGCCTAAACTCTATTCAGAATAACAATCAAATCTATTTTTTCTTCTTCTCTCATATACTTTATTTTGAAAAATGTACATACCCCAAAGCTATGTTGGGAATAATAATGACGATGATGATGATGGTGAAACAGCTTATGAAGTTCGGTTAGGCTTTTTACAAACAAAACAGAGCTTTTAGAAGGGTCATTACACAGTGATTTGCACACATCAGGAATTGTCCATAGAGACCTAGACATAGAAAGCTTTTTTATTGTGAAGTATCCCAATTCAGATGAGTTCATAGTGAAGCTTGGCAAACTTAGCTCCGCAAAAGAAAAAGATGCAAATCTTGCTCTTGCTCCTAAGCCTAAATTACTAGCTCCAGAACAAACCAATCAATTCCCGTACCATGGTAGAGAAAATGATATCTTTCTGGTGGCTCTGATCATTGGTTATGCATTCACTAGTGGTGACAATTTGTTCTTAAACCCGAGGGGTCCCCTAACCTACACCAACGCAGCCAAACATCTGTTTAAACTCTTCCCGGAAATTTCAGATCTTCTAGAGGGTCTTGTGCGCATTCCTTACACCAAGAGGTAACTTTTCCTGCATCTCTTTGTACATAATCTAAGTCTCTTTTTGCTTTAGCTATTGCTTTTCCTCTATTTCAGGTTTACCGCATCTAGTGCACTACGCTATGTATTGTTTTGGTCTGCTCGAGATAGAAGCAACTTTGTCTGCTTGTGTATCAGTTTTATGTCTCCGTTCAATCATTCACACCACCTATGGAACATAATGAATAGGTATACTTCAACCGCTGGCTGGTACTCCAAGGTAGCTCCAAACCTAAGAGCTGATATAAGCACAAGGAACCCATTTGTTAGAAGCTTTACCTCCTTTCCTTTATTGGTTAGAATTATAAGGAACTACCTAGTTCATTATGTAGACAATAGGAATGCAGCCATTAGTGGCACTATTGGGAGGTCACCAGAAGCTATCCTCAACTACTTCACCACCATCTTCCCAAACTTAATGTCTGAATTGTATGATTTTGTGGATGTGAATCTAAAGCAGCATGATGTCTTCGGCCCTTATTTTGAGTGAGGTGTGTATTCTTTCTTACCTTTTGATTTTTGACTTTTACCTTGTACTCACATTTTGATTTTCTTTTACAAATAGGTCAATCTTCATTTTGAGGAGGTTTTGCTTTCTGGTCATGGATTCAAGGGAAAAGCAAAACGTTTTACCTTTCTTATTTGCTCAAGACATAATGTATTTTTTTTCTTTTTTAAGCAGATGTAAGAGTGCTTTTATGTTGTTATCTATGTCTATGAAGTGCTTTCATTTGTTGCCATGCTTAGACTAACAAAAGCACTAGCACTAACAAATTATCCTATAAGTGATATTGAGACTTACAAAAGCACTAGCACTAACAAATTATCGTTTATATTGAGACTTGTAAAGAAGTTATCCTTTTAGCTCCTTCTCCTCAAAACTCTTCCTCTTTAGGTATCTTTCTCTCTGTCAAAGTGCTAAACCCAAGTCTTGCTACTCTCAGCCACTCCCTTTTAAGGCAGGCTTGAGTTGCCCTGCTCTCATTCTTTTTCGAGTACTTTTGAAACTCCTTTGAACAGAACTCCACATCTTTCTTTCTCTATGAACAGAACTCATAGAGATTGGAGTGATTGGACAGCATATGTAAGCATGAGTTGGAGAGATTAACAATTCTTGCTCCTACTTCCCAACAAGACAGTGTGCTCGGTGTGGAAGACCCTTCACTATCTCTTTAGAGCTAAGAGTTTTAAGACTCTTGAAGTCAGCAAATCTGTAGTGCCACAAATGCGTCTCCTTTGTGTGTTCATTTTGAAACAGAGTCTAAACTGATCTCCTCTCCAAGAATTACAAACATTTGATTAGCACTCATTCCAGACATTGTCTTCTATTAGAATTGCAAGCTTTTTATCGTGCAACTACCCTCTGCTGAGGAGATTGTTGCTCAATTCTCCAACATAAGAGAAGTCCTGAATCACTTCTGTTGTGTAGACCATTCGCTTTGATCATACTCCCTTTTCCTTGAACAGCCAGGCCATGCGTGCATTGCTCCCAATTTCACTAAATCCTTAAAGCTTTCATCAATCAAATATGGAGAAACCACAAATCTCCCATTGTTGATCCTTTAACTCCACATGTGTGATAACGGGCTTTTTGCGAGTGTCAACTACTCAAGCCCACTTAATCTACCGTTGTAGCACTTGAGATATCGAACCAAATGGAAGATGAGCAAAAGGAATGCAAAGAGAAGCTAAGCTTCAAGTGAAATCGGGATTTTAAAGTATAGAGAAACTAAAGATAAAAACTTTGATGATTGTAAAGCTAAATGGATGTGTAAAGATGCAAACTTTGAAGGTTAATATGATAAAAGAGGCGTCTTGGGTGAGTATCATCGGTCAAGGTCGCATCTGATCAAGAGATTTCTCACAGAACAAGCAAAGTTCACGGTTTATGCAAGGCTTGGTAAACTAGCCACTTCCGTGGTCTAGTCGCTTTACCACTTGATAAACTCATAGCCAACTTCCGCTGGAGAGCTTATAAGCAGTAAGCTTTGCTGATTTCTAGCCTTTAAGCGCATGAAAACACCCCAAGCAACCAATCCCTTGGGTTGGGAGCATTTCCTTCTCAACTAGTTCTCTTAGACTTTAACGCAAACACCTTCCGGGCGTGCTAGCCTAGGGGCTTAACTCTTATTGATCGGATAAGAGTCAAGCTGTTTGAACCCTAGTTGAGGAAAACCGGACTGAGCGGGGGATGATCTCTTGATCAAAAGCTAACTCGATCCTAACCCACCCTTAAAACCTCAAGGAAGACTACTCACTACTCATGCCAAAACCGCAAGCTAAGAAGAAGAAAAAGGATTCAATCAAGCTGAAACAAGATTAAAAACTTAATTACTTCTTAAACTTGAAAGATTCAACAAAGATCTTCTTGAAACAAAGATATTTTTGTTCTAAGAGAGAGAGAAGTCGGTTCACGAAGATGAAATTAAAGATAACATAAGATAAGATGCCTAAAACTAGGTCTTAAGAGTTTATATAGTAAGTGGGGAAGGGGTCCCTTGGTCAACGCCGCGTGCTTTGACTTTCCTGTCCTTCGGGTCTTGGTCTGGCTCCTCAAGTCCTCTGTTTCTTCTGCCCAAGTCCTCTGTTTCTGCTCCTCTTCTTGAAATCACCTGAGCTCCGATCTGCTTCCATCCGTCTCCGGTCACCTCGTCCCATCATCTGAGCTTCTTAAGACTCCTTTAACCTGCGAATCATACTCCAAATGCAATGGATATGCAAAATGCTTTCCTAAGAACTAAATGCTCCTAAATGGATAAAATCCACACTAAGTGCAATGAAATGAAACTCGATCATACATAAACATGAGTAAATTAATATGCTAAATGTATGCAAATGCGGAGCATATCAACACCCCCACACTTAGTCCTTGCTTGCCCTCAAGCAAGAGGAAACCAAAGGCGAGAATGCTGACTTGAGCAAACTGGTCAAGAGAAAGCCGATAAGAGAAATCAGATCAACAACCTAGTTTCAAGGTCTAAAGCGCAAGTGAGGTTTTCTTTTTCGAAAAATCTTAGCCGCACCACTCAATTGCAATCATAGATAACTAGCTCGACCTAAACATGCATTCAAAACCTCCACTCCTTTTAACATTCAGTTAAGGCATGTAACCGTGGATCAAAACTCATGCATGACAAATGTGCTCAATTGGTTAAGGAAGAGATAGAGCGAGAATGATGCAGATGCGCTCAAGTCAAGGATAATCAGGAAATGGGTTCTCTCAAAACAGCGTGGAAGAGCTTCGGCATAATGCTAAAGGCTAGGACCAACTGATGCATACAAGGACAAATGATCATCTACCCTTTGCACCTAAACTGGATCCCAAACCCCAAATTAAGAACAACTCAAAGCCTCCCTATTTCTACTCCTTTACCCCCCTTGACTTTCTTTTTACTCGCTTTCCTCGAGAGCCTTTTCTTTGGTCAGCTAAGAGAATTTCAAAGGCTTTTGCCTGAAGTTTCGAGACTTGGACTAACATTTTTCTTTTATTTTGCCCTAACCCATCTTTTCTCTCTTTTTTTTTTTTGATTAATATGATGGGGGCTAACTTTTGCTCACTAAGGCCAAGCTCTTACAAAATAACTTACTCTAGCTGACTTCTTTCTTTTACTCAAGACTCTTTTTCGTTTTCAACATTCCCAACCCGATATGAACTCCCAAAACCTCAACCTAGCCTAGTCTAGTCCAAAAAAACGTGGACTAGAGTCTACATGATCACCTATCCTTGTCGGTCTAAGCCTAACACTTTATGCCAAGCTTCCACAATATAAAAAGGCCTCACAATCACACAAGAATAACAGATGGCTCAAAAGAAGGTTCGGTTCAGGGTGGGAGTGCTACTTGGATCAACAAAGAAGGATGAATAATATGCAAAAGATGATCCAAGTATGTATAATCCATGAGCAAACATCAACAAGCATGAGAATGATAATTAAAAGTCAAGTTCAGGTTCTAATAAGCAAGGAGTGGATTCAAATCGCAACAATGCATTCGGTTTTGCCAAGATGATCAAGATGCGCTCAAATGATGCGGTTCTATCTTAACTTCAAGCTCAAACACATGCGCCAAAGAACTTAGAACTAGGTCATTGAGCTAATCCCGCAATTCAACTGTTCAACTTAACCAGATAATGCTCAAAACGCGAAATGAAATGAATGCAACTATATGCTCTGTTTTTTTTTTTTTTTTTTTTTTTTTTTTTTTTTTTTTTTTTTATATGCAATTTTTAGAAAATTTTACATGATTTTCTATATGATGCAAATGCAAGAGACACAAGTGCCATTGAACCCTCCCCCACACTTAAATCACACGGTCTCCGTGTGAAAAAGATGCGGGTTAGAGCTCAATGCAACAGATAAAATGAAACAAAATGCAAGAAGAATGCGAAAACAAAATATGCAAAATATGTACAAAGTTTGGAGATGTACCGACTATATTTCTTGAGAGTCGGATGAGATGAGCTCATCTGAGGAGTGTGCGAGAGATGGGGATCGCGAGGCCTTCCTCTTCTTCGGGGCTGACCGATGGGTTCCGGCTGAGGGGACTGCGTGTGGAGGATCTTGAGCGTCGCGGATGATCTCGCAGTCTGAGAAGCTTTCTTCCGGCGGTGGAGTGCAAGGGGCAATGTTCCTGAGCTGCGCTGACAATTTCCTGACCGTCTTGACCAGCTTCTTGATCGTCTTGTCCTGCCACTTGTTCCATTGCTGCAGCAAGTTGATGTGCTTGTGGGCAGCGTTCAAGGCAACGTTCTTCCCAGTGGCGTGATACGGCTCAAAGTTGTATTCGCCGGTTTGGTACTCGTCGGGAAGTTCGTCTTGGTCAGAGTCGGCAGCTTCTTCTCCCGTGTTCATCTGCTCATCATGTGAGTATGTCGGCTGTTGTGCTCCAGGAGTCGGATCATAGAGCGCTCCGTAGGGAAGAAGGAACTCGATGTTGCCCTTCACTTCAATGGCCGTCAGAGCTTCGTTGGGCAGGAGTGTGTAGGCTATGGGGAAGTCGTGGTGGGCATAGTTGTAGATAAACTTCCCTTCGACCTCTTCGGCGCTGAGGAAGTGGATCTTGCGCAAGTAGGCAAGATTCATAGATAGAGGCGGGAAATCCGGTTCTCCTAATTCGGCCCCGCAGTGAACTAGAATCGGAGTGATGATCCCTCCAACGCTAACCTGCCCAACTCGCGCCTTCCCCATCTTGTCCAAAGTGACTGCCCAATCTTTGTATGCTAGGAAGCTCTTCATCAAGTGCGTGACCAAGCTGGAGTTAGAATTGTCCCCAGCCATTGCCTTGCCGTTGCTCATGGTAACCAGAGAGTACTCGATGCCCGAGTTGATCAACTCCAGCTCCTTCTCGGTAACATTGCTCGTGTCTCTCCGCGCGTAGAAGGTGTGGGATAACGCCTTGTGGACATAGCGCAGGACAGGATTCCTTATTTGCGCGCTCTTCGCTGTGCTCGATTTGAACTTGCCGCTCGCTATTGTGTCCCAGAGGCCGTCATTCTCTTCTCTGGTGATCGTCGTGGTCAGTGTCCTCCCGTCCTTGTGGGGGAATCCATAGATGTCCTCGAGGTCGGTAAAGGTGAGACGGTACTTCTCCTTCTTGAGCATGAAAGTGATGAAGCCGCTTCCTTCTCCTTCCGGCGTCACTTCGTCAGGCTCGTAGTAGTGGACTTTCAGGGATGAGAGGAAGTCAATTGTGTGTTGCTTGTAGGTCGGATAGGTCATCGACATGAATTTGTCGAGTTCCATCATGCCGAACATCTCCTTGCAATCCTCAAGGATTCCCAAACTCTCCATTGTATCCGGGTCCGGATATCTCGTCCCAACGAAGGTCATCTGTCGGAACATCGCGCGATACTCCTTTGCGCGGATGCGGGTTGAGCTAGGAGTTTTGCGGTTGCTTCCCTCACCGTCCTCGACCACCGGCTTCTTGCCCTGAGCTTTCTCGGCGGCTGCCTTTGCGAGTTTTCCCCTTGTGTTTGCCATTTCCTACAAGACAATTCAAAGCTCACAAGCCAATTAGAATTTTGATAAATCCGAGACATCCAAATTGAACAAGAGAAACAACAAGCAAAAATTTTGGTTTAAAAACGGGCAATAGATCAAATCAAGCAAAGATCGACTTATAAACACCAAATCCTACTCAGATAATTCGAGAATCAACAAGCAAAACGCACATGCAAACGGTTTTAGAGAACAACCTAAACTCTCCCTCTCATGAGCAACAACAAATTTTTACACCCTAAACACCTCTAAGAAACGAAAATCAAATCGAAAACTCTTCTCAAAGCTAAGCAAAATTACCGTTGATGATCGGAAAAGAGAGATCGAGATGAAAGTGGTGAGCAAGGTGCGAGAACTTAGAGAGAAAAGAATGCAAAAAGGAAATTTTGAGAGAAAGAGATAGGAAGGCGTGAGAGAGAGATTAGGGATTTGCAAGCTTAAAAAGAGTAAAGTAGGAGAGAGGGAAGGGGAAGTAAATCGGACGGCCAGGATTAAACTGGAACTGTCCAATCAAAACCGTCCCATCCTTCGAAAACCGCCCCCCTACTCAGCTACTCTCTCTCTCTCCCACGATCTACTTAATTAAAACCGGTGAAAACACTTAAGCGAAAATCAATAATGGGCTTTAATTCAGAGTAAAAATGGGCCCACCTGGCAACGGCTAAGGGACTGGTAAAAACCGTCTCCCAAAACCGTTGCTCTCGTATAACTTGGGCAAGCTCGCCAAGCATGGTCGCTGATTGACCAAGTCCTCACTGAAATTACTCGACCTGTAGGCAAGACAGTAAAACAAGTAGAGATAAAATTTAAACAAGATATGTACATTGATAGACATGGGACATCCTCCCAAGCGAGCTTGTTTTAAGTCTCATAGCTTGACTCTTCAGACCTTTTAGGCTAAGGGAGGGTCGTGAAGTGGAGTTGAAACTCCTTCTCCTAGGGTCTCATGGCCAAGGTAGTGTTTCAGCCTCTGACCGTTTACTGTGAATTCGTCCCCGTTCCGGTTGAGTAATGTTACCGCTCCGTAAGGCAGAACTTACTTGATCTTAAACGGACCAGACCATCTCGACTTTAGCTTCCCTGGAAACAGCTTGAGCCGAGAGTTGAAGAGCAAAGCATTGTCTCCTTCTTTGAAAACCCTTGGAAGGATCTTCTTGTCATGGAACGCCTTGGACCTCTCCTTGTAGATCTTAGAGCTCTCATATGCGTCTAGCCTTATTTCCTCAAGCTCATGAAGATCCATCTCTCTCTTTTCTTGGGCTGTCCTTATGTCATAGTTCAGCAACTTGACTGCCCAAAATGCCTTGTACTCAAGTTCAACTGGCAAATGGCAAGACTTCCCATACAAGAGAGAGAAGGGTGTTCTCCCTATGGGTGTTTTATATGCTGTTCTATAGGCCCAAAGTGCATCATCCAGCTTAGCTGCCCAGTCCTTCTTGGTCACTCCAACGATCGTCCTGAGGATCCCCTTGATCTGTTTGTTCGAGACCTCAACCTGGCCACTGGTCTGAGGATGGTATGGTGTAGCAACCTTATGCTTCACACCATACTTCGAGAGCAGGTTTTCAAACGCCTTGTTGATGAAATGACTGCCTCCATCGCTTATCACCACTCTGGGCACACCATACCTTGGGAAAATGATGTTCTTGAACAGCTTGATCACTGCTTTGGCATCATTGGTTGGACAGGCTACTGCCTCTACCCATTTGGAGACATAATCCACAGCGACTAGGATATACTCATTCCCATAGGAGGCTGGCTTGAAGGGTCCCATGAAGTCAATACCCCATACATCAAACACTTCCACTTCCAGAATCGGGTTCTGGGGCATCTCATTCCTCCTGGTGATGTTGCCCTCTCGCTGGCAGCGATCACATCTCAAGATAAATTGGTGAACATCCTTAAACAAGCTAGGCCACCAGAAACCGGCTTGCAGAACTTTTTGGGCGGTCTTGAATGTTGCTAAATGTCCTCCATAGCAGGAGCCATGACAGTGTTGTAGGATTCCCTCAACTTCCTCCTCAGCAACACATCTTCTGAACAGACTATCTGACCCCCTCTTGAACAAGTATGGCTCATCCCAAAAGTAGTGGGATATGTCTCGGAAAAATTTCTTCCTCTGATAGGGGCTTAGATCTGTTGGCAATTCACCACAAACCAAGTAGTTAGCAAAATCTGCATACCAAGGTGTCCTTTTCTCCTCCACTGCCTTGATCTCCTCAAGCTTCCTTGCAATGTACACACTATGACCCAATGTCTTGACCAACAACAGCTGTTCCTCGGGGAATGAGTCATCTATAGGCATCGGTTCATCCACTCTGAGCCTTGACAGGTGGTCGGCAACACCATTTTCTACTCCTTTCTTGTCGAGAATTTCCAAATCGAACTCCTGGAGTAGGAGTATCCACCTCAAGAGCCTCGGCTTAGTCTCCTTCTTGGCCAGAAGGTGCCTCAAGGCTGCGTGGTCTGTGTAGACAACAACTTTTGAACCCACTAGATAGCTTCTGAACTTTTCGAAGGCAAAGACTACAGCAAGAAGCTCCTTCTCTGTTGTTGCATACCGCGTCTGAGCATCGTCCAAGGTCCTGCTTGCATAGTATATGACATGCAATTTCTTGTCGATCCGCTGCCCAAGCACAGCCCCAACTGCATAATCACTCGCGTCACACATTATCTCGAAGGGATGGTCCCAGTCCGGCGCTTGCACAATGGGAGCGGACACCAATGCCGCCTTGATCAGGTTGAATGCTCTGAGGCACTCATCATCGAACAAGAACTCTATTTCCTTGCACAACAGACGGGTCAAGGGTCGAGCAATCTTGGAGAAGTCCTTAATGAATCTCCTATAGAACCCAGCATGCCCCAAGAAGCTTCTTATATCCTTAACTGTCTTGGGCGGAGCTAGCTGAACCATTACCTCAATCTTGGCTTTATCAACCTCTATTCCCCTTTCTGATATCTTGTGTCCTAGTACAATCCCTTCCTGCACCATGAAGTGGCATTTCTCCCAGTTCAGGACCAAGTTGGTTTCTTCGCACCGCTTGAGTACCCTGCACAAGTTGGACAAACAGGAACCAAAGGAGCAACCGTAGACAGAGAAATCATCCATGAAAACTTCAACAATATCCTCAATCAGGTCAGAAAATATTGAGGTCATGCATCTTTGAAAAGTGGCTGGTGCATTGCACAAGCCAAAGGGCATTCTTTTATAAGCAAAGGTTCCATAGGGACAGGTGAAGGTTGTTTTTTCTTGGTCATTTGGGTGTATGGGTATTTGAAAGAAACCAGAATACCCATCAAGGAAACAGTAGAAAGGATGATTGGCCAACCGCTCTAACATCTGGTCGATGAAAGGCAGCGGAAAATGATCCTTTCTTGTTGCCGAGTTGAGCTTCCGGTAATCTATACACATGCGGTGACCGGTAATTGTTCTGGTAGGGATTAATTCGTTTTTATCATTCTTGAGGACAGTTATTCCACCTTTCTTGGGGACGCAGTGAACAGGGGATACCCAAGTGCTGTCACTGATTGGGTATATTACCCCAGCATCCAATAGCTTGAGCACCTCCTTTTTCACCACTTCCTTCAGATTGGGGTTTAACCTCCTCTGATGCTCAATAGACCCTTTAGATTCATTATCCAAATGTATGCGGTGAGTGCACAGTTCAGGAGATAGGCCTTTGATGTCCTCGAGAGAGTACCCAATTGCTCTCCTGAACTTTCGCAACTCAGCCAGCAAAGATGTTAACTCGGTATGGGTGAGGTTTTGGTTTACGATCACTGGATAGGTAGAATTGGGGCCCAGAAAAGCGTACCTTAGCCCTTGGGGTAAAGTCTTTAGGTCCACCTTTGGGGCTTTGAGCTCACTCCAATCATTTTCAAGCGGTTGCTCAACTGCTCTTTCCTCTACAGTTCCCAACTGATTCAACTCAACTACCAAGTTATGACCTTCTCTGATATCTTCGACGGGTGATTCTTCAGTCTGAATGGGGTGTGAGTCGAGGAGCCTAGTGTACTCTAGTTGCACAGCGTTCGAGTAGCTCTTCTCCTCTGGTTCCCTGGTCAAGGTGAGCTGTAACTGATCTTCTGCCGCTAGTTCCTCAAGGTATTCGTCTGCAAGCTGGTCTAGTGTCTCAACCCAGAAGATCTGTCCTTCGATCGTGGGCTTTTTCATGACGTCTTTGATGTCAAATTTCAGCTTGAAATCCTTCCCAAGGTTCAGCTCAATCTTGCCCTTCTTAACGTCTATCACTGCCCCAGCTGTTGCCAAAAACGGTCTTCCCAGGATCAGAGGGTCCTTGGGCTCTTCGTCCATCTCAAGTACCACAAAATCTGTCGGTATCTCGACGTTTCCTATGCGTACAGGCAGGTCCTCGAGCATACCCACTGGAAGTCTGATTGACCTATCTGCCAAGACCAACGAGATTTTGCATTCTTTGTATTTCTCGAAACCGAGCTTCTTGGCCACTGTCAAAGGCATTAGCGAGACGCTGGCACCTAGATCACAAAGGCAACTGTTGAACGCAAGGGGTCCCAAAGAACAAGGCAGGGTGAAACTCCCCGGATCTCCCAATTTCTTCTGGACCACTTTCCTCTGGATGATCGCACTACACTCATGAGACAGAACAATCATGCTTTGCGCTTCCTTCGTTCTTTCTAGAACGGCGTCCTTCAAGAACTTTTGGTAAGGAGGAATCAGCATAAAAGCGTCGAGCAAGGGCATTTTCACTTCGATCTCCTTCAACTGCTCATCAAACAATGCTCTGAACTTCTCCAATTGCTGCTTCTTGAAACGAGAAGGGAAAGGAAGTTTCGGTTGGTATGGAGGTGGAACAAAGGTGTTCTCCTTCTTCTTGCTGGCTTCTTTCTGATTCTTCTGCTCGGCTTGGGCTCTTTCCTCAAGTTGCGGTTCTGGAGTATCATTTTCATTGGCAATCCCCCCTTCTTGAACATCAATGTCCTCATTGATTTGTATCGGTAACGCTGGGGGTGGGAGTTCTGTGCCGCTTCTGAGCGTGATAGCTTTGGCATACTCCTTTGGGTTGGGGATTGGTTTCCCAGGTAGTATCCCTTTGGAGCTGCTACTACTTTGGGATTCCAAGTACCTGACCTTGGAACTAAGTTCCTCGATTTTCTTAGTGAGTTCATGATGAGAACCATCCACTTTGTTGTGAATCTCGGCCAACTTGATGTGTAGGTCGCTAGCTCCAGTAGCTTGTCCCTGAAGAATCTGTTGCAGCAGTTTGTTCGTATCTGAATCTTGTCCTGAATTGCTGCCTGCCTGAGCCTGTGTAGAACCTTGTGGTGGTGCCCCAAATGTTTTTGGTGGGAAACCACGCTTGTAGTAGACAACTTGCTGGCCGCCTTGTTGTTGTGCTTGTTGAGGAGGGTACACCTGGTCTTGTGGGTTCTCCACATTTGTAGACCGGTAGGAGAGGTTGGGATTGTTCTTATAGTTGATAAATCCTTTCTGGTATCCACCCTGGTTCGTGATATAGTTCACCTCCTCCACTTGTGTGTCCTCCTCTTCATTAACCACTTCATCTTCACAAATGAAGTGCACCTGCTTTTGCTGACCAGAAAGCAGCCTATCAAGTTTGTCATTGAGGAGCTTGATCTCCTTCTTGTGCTTCTCCTCTTGAATGGAGTTCCCTCTGTCAGAACGGTCATACACTTCATTGTAGTTGCCGTCGCTAGTCGCGATGTTCTCAACCAAAAGCAAACCATCCTCGACATCTTGGCCCATGAAGTGGCCATTGCTGGCTGTGTCCAACAGCTTTCTGTATTCGGGTAGGACTCCTCTGTACAGGGTGCTCAACAAGTTTTCCTTGGAGAATCCATGGTGCGGGCACTGCATCTGGTAGCCTTTGAATCTTTCATAGGCTTCACTGAACGTCTCGCTGTTCAACTGAGTGAAACCGGAGATGTCATTCCGCAGCTTAGCTGTCCTTGAAGTGGGAAAGAATTTAGCGAGGAACGCTCGCTTGCACTGCTCCCAGGTGGTAACTGTTCCTTGAGGGAGAGATGATTCCCATGCTTGAGCTTTCCCTCCTAGAGAGAAAGGAAACAACCGCAGCTTGAACCCATCCTCAGACACTCCATTGATCTTTTGCAAGCCACATAGTCTGTCGAACTTGTCCAGGTGCTTAAGAGGATCCTCATCCTTCATGCCGTGGAATTGAGAGTTCTCCACCAGAGAAATCAAGCTGGTCTTGATCTCGAAATTGTTGTTTGGGACTGGCGGTGGGGTTATTCCGTGGCGGTTTAGGTGAGAGTTCGGGGTGTCGCCGGCGCCTATTTGCCTGGCAGGTCGCGGAGGGTGAAGAGCAACTCCTCCCGCTTGTGCATTTGCTCCTGCTTGTGCGTTTGGTCCTGGTGGGGCTTGCGCAGCGACTGCTGGGTTTGCTCGCTGCTGGTTTCCACCAGCATTCTGCGGGTTGCCTTGTTCCATTCTGTCAAACGGCTGCTCAGTATCAAAGGGCTGCTGTTCAGCTCGTTGCTGCTGGGCGGCTTTCCGTTGAGCTCTACGAAGCCTTTTCGCTTGTTCAACTCTGAGCAGATCACTTGGACTGTGTAGGTTGGCGTTGCCGCGAGACCTTGTATGCATAAACCTACAACCAAAGTCAAAAACCCCAGACAACAAGCAAGAATGATAGCAAAATCTGATGCAGAACAGAAATAAAAACTTGATCGATAGCGAATCTTAAATCCTAATGCGTAATATTCCAATTGGCAACGGCGCCAAGTTGAAAACGGGCTTTTTGCGAGTGTCAACTACTCAAGCCCACTTAATCTACCGCTGTAGCACTTGAGATATCGAACCAAATGGAAGATGAGCAAAAGGAATGCAAAGAGAAGCTAAGCTTCAAGTGAAATCGGGATTTTAAAGTATAGAGAAACTAAAGATAAAAACTTTGATGATTGTAAAGCTAAATGGATGTGTAAAGATGCAAACTTTGAAGGTTAATATGATAAAAGAGGCGTCTTGGGTGAGTATCATCGGTCAAGGTCGCATCTGATCAAGAGATTTCTCACAGAACAAGCAAAGTTCACGGTTTATGCAAGGCTTGGTAAACTAGCCACTTCCGTGGTCTAGTCGCTTTACCACTTGATAAACTCATAGCCAACTTCCGCTGGAGAGCTTATAAGCAGTAAGCTTTGCTGATTTCTAGCCTTTAAGCGCATGAAAACACCCCAAGCAACCAATCCCTTGGGTTGGGAGCATTTCCTTCTCAACTAGTTCTCTTAGACTTTAACGCAAACACCTTCCGGGCGTGCTAGCCTAGGGGCTTAACTCTTATTGATCGGATAAGAGTCAAGCTGTTTGAACCCTAGTTGAGGAAAACCGGACTGAGCGGGGGATGATCTCTTGATCAAAAGCTAACTCGATCCTAACCCACCCTTAAAACCTCAAGGAAGACTACTCACTACTCATGCCAAAATCGCAAGCTAAGAAGAAGAAAAAGGATTCAATCAAGCTGAAACAAGATTAAAAACTTAATTACTTCTTAAACTTGAAAGATTCAACAAAGATCTTCTTGAAACAAAGATATTTTTGTTCTAAGAGAGAGAGAAGTCGGTTCACGAAGATGAAATTAAAGATAACATAAGATAAGATGCCTAAAACTAGGTCTTAAGAGTTTATATAGTAAGTGGGGAAGGGGTCCCTTGGTCAACGCCGCGTGCTTTGACTTTCCTGTCCTTCGGGTCTTGGTCTGGCTCCTCAAGTCCTCTGTTTCTTCTGCCCAAGTCCTCTGTTTCTGCTCCTCTTCTTGAAATCACCTGAGCTCCGATCTGCTTCCATCCGTCTCCGGTCACCTCGTCCCATCATCTGAGCTTCTTAAGACTCCTTTAACCTGCGAATCATACTCCAAATGCAATGGATATGCAAAATGCTTTCCTAAGAACTAAATGCTCCTAAATGGATAAAATCCACACTAAGTGCAATGAAATGAAACTCGATCATACATAAACATGAGTAAATTAATATGCTAAATGTATGCAAATGCGGAGCATATCAATGTGCCATTAACAGTAGCTCCTCTCCTCTTTCTGGACGTAACCTTCACGATTTGTTCTTCATTCCTTGAAGAACCTTTCCAATGTCGCTATCTACTGTTCATGACACAACAATGAACTCTGCAAAGCATCAGGAAAGACTGTCTATGTCTTTCCACTCTTCAATGAACACACACAATGTAAGAACTTTTCTCAAAATGTTCTTAACATCTTCTCAACTTCACATCTTGCATATCTTCTCCAAGATTCCTCATATATGTTGCCACCAAAGCACCTTCCAAAGAAATATCTGTCTCCTTCATCTCCAACACTTCAAAGTAGACGTTCAAGCTAGGATCTCTTGACACACTCACTCCCATAGTACTTTGTCTTTAGAGAATCCCATAGTTGTTTTGTAGTATGCTTTTGCATTATGGTCTTGAGAATAGATTTATGGATCACCTGGAAATATAGTTCTTCACCTTGAAGTCCGTTAGCTTCTTGTCTTCTAACTCTTGTCTTGGTGGTCGAGTAAGAATGTCTCGACGTTCTAGTAGCCTTTCTCAATCACATCCCACCACTCTTTGTGTAATGAGATTCTCTATCAACAAACTCTAGTGCTGGAAATCACCATGGAACTTAGGAACCATCTGACTTTCTAACATGTTTATCTCACTCTTTTGATTAAATAGATTCTCACCACTCTAATACAAACCAATGTTGGAACCAAAGATGAAAAATGAGAAGTAAAGCTTACTTTGTTCTTAAGAAATTGTTAAGAGATTTTAAAGAGCCAAATAGAAACAAAAAAATAAAGAGAAGAAGCTAAACAAAAAAAATATAGCAAACTCCTAACAACTTTGACCGCATGAATTAATCATAGAAAAAATGGAAGAACAATAACCAAGACGAGGACAAAAATAAGAAGAAACAATAAAAAAGCGAAGACAATTATATTAAAGACCGATGACAAAAGATAAACAAAAAAATAACAAAGATGAAGAAGGAGACCGAATAAGAAATTGTAAGGACAAAGAACTGAAGATGAAGGAAGACGAGGAAGAGTAAAGATGAAAAAAAAAACAATCAAAAAATCGAATAAAGAACGAAAATAAAGGAAAAAAAAACTAAAAAAGATGAAACAAAAGAAGAAAATTAAGAACATTGATTCACTACAATTAATTATGCTACCGACGAAAAAAAATTATGAATAAAAATATTTAATCGAATTATTAATACAGAGCGCAGGTGAAAAACCTAAATACTAGTGTATTTAAGGAGATAACTGGAATTAATGAAAAAAGGAGGACTTTTGTTTCCACGTAACCAAATTTAAATGAGAAACAGACGCAAACCAAATAAAAACCACATCAGTGCCAAATTGAACCCTGGACGCTGAAAAACCATCCTCACTCTCTCATTGCTTTCGCGGTGGACTCGATTCGTGATTCCTCGAAGCTCATCATCCTACAAGGTAATAATTTATGTTCTCTCTTTTTGTCTGTAATTCTTTCGACTCAATTTGCTCTTGTTTCAATCCTCTTTGGATTCCAATTCTTTGTAGATATGCGTTTTTCTTTGTTTGATTTGTATTTGTATTTGTATGATTCTGTTTGAGCAGGCAATGGCATCTGATTCGAAAAGCTTCGTGAAAAGAGATCGTCTTCTCGAGATTGAGAGAAAAGCAGCGACACAGTGGGAGGATGAGCAAGCGTTCAAGGCTGAAGCTCGTGAGGATCCTCCGAAACCAGGAGAAAAGTTCTTCTCGACCTTCCCTTTCCCGTATATGAATGGTTATCTACACATGGGGCATGCCTTGTCACTTTCCAAGGCTGATTTTGCTTGTGCTTATCATAGACTAAGAGGGGCTAATGTGCTCCTTCCGTTTGCCTTCCACTGTTCTGGAAACTCGATTAAGGATTCTGCGGACAAGATTGCTCATGAGAGCGAGGAGTTTGGAGATATAGATGGGTTTCCTCCACAAGTAGCTTTGTCAAAGGTCGCTGCAAAATCTGAGTGGGAGATTTTGCGCAGTCAAGGTTTTAGTGACTTTGAGATAATAGACTTCGAAGATCCATATAAATGGCTTATGTACTTTCCCCCTTCGGCTGTTGAAGATCTCAGGGATTATGGACTGGGATGTGATTGGAGACGGTCCTTCGTGACCACTTATATTAATCCGTTTTTCGATGCCTTCGTGAGGTGGCAGATGAGGAAGCTGAAATCTATGGGAAAGATTGTCAAAGGCTGTGGGAAGTACATGATATTCTCACCTCAAGCTGGCCAGCCTTGTCCTGACCACGACCGTGTTACTGGTAAAGGTGTTGAGCCTCTAGAGTATACTGTTATTAAGATGCAAGTAGTGGAGCCGTTTCCACCGAAACTGGGTCCTTTGGAAGGAAAGAGAGTGTTTTTGGCTGCAGCTACTCTGAGTCCTCCTATGTATGGACAAACATACGTATGGGTACTGCCTGATGAGAAATATGGAGCTTATGAAATCAATGAAACTGATGTCTTCATCCTTACTGAGAGAGCTGCATTCAACCTTGCCTACCAGAACTTCTCAAAGATCCCTCATGAGACTTCCTGCTTAGTTGAATTGACCGGGTATGATCTGATTGGACTCCCTTTGAGGTCTCCTCTGGCAGTGCACACGATCATCTATGCTCTCCCCAAGTTAACCATTCTGATCAACAAGGGTACTGGCATTGTCACCAGCGTGTCTAGTGATGCCCCTGATGAAGAAATTGTGCCCATTATCAAGAAAAAGCTCATAGAGTCTGGCGAGGCAATTATATACAGTGAACCCGAGAGGCCGGTGATGTCGAGATGGGGTGGGGAATGTGTTGTGGCTCTCATACCCCAGTGGTACATAACGTACGGCGAATCAGAATGGCGGGAAATGGCTGAGAAATGCTTAGCAAAAATGACTCTCTACTCTAAAGAAACAAGGCATGAGTTTGAGCGCACTTTGAGCCGGCTCAATCAGTGGCTTTGCTCAGACCCTTTTGGTTATGGAACTCGCATTCCCTGGGATGAAGACGTAGTTGTGGAATCCTTGTCTGAATCCTCTCTTTATATGGCCTATTACACAGTTGCCCATTTCTTTCACGATGGAGACATGTATAGAGGGAGTACGTCTTTGCTTCGACCTCAGCAGATGAATGATCAAGTTTGGGAGTATCTCTTCTGTGATGGTCAGTACCCAAATTCATCTGACATTCCGTCAGATGTTTTAGTTAAGATGAAGCAGGAGTTTGACTACTGGTACCCACTAGATCTTCGAGTTTCAGGAAAGGATCTTATTCAGAATCATTTGACTTTTTTCATCTACAACCACACTGCACTAATGGCGGAACGTAACTGGCCACGTGCCATCAGATGTAATGGTCACATTATGCTGAATTCTGAAAAGTTGTCAAAGTCAACTGGAAATTTCAGAAGCCTGCGCCAGACTGTTGAAGAATTCTCTGCCACTGGTACGAGGTTTGCTTTGGCTGATGCTGGTGATGGCGTTGACGATGCTAACTTTGTATCTAAAACCGCAAATGCTGCAATTTTGCGGCTGACTAAAGAGCTCACATGGATGGAACAAGTTGTTGTGGCTGCTGCTGAATCCTCTTTGAGAAGGGGCCCTCCATCTACATATGCTGATAAAGTGTTTGAAAATGACATGAACATTGCTATCAGATCGACTGAAAAAGCCTACGAAACTTGTTTGTTTAGGGAGGCACTGAAGAATGGGTTTTACGAGTTGCAAGCTGCTCGAGATGAGTATAGGCTCTCTTGCGGCAGTGGTGGCATGAATCAAGAATTGATACTGAGGTTTATAGATGTGCAAACACGCCTCATTGAACCAATCTGTCCTCAGTTTGCAGAGCATGTTTGGAGGGAAGTTTTGAAGAAGGACGGATCTGTGATAACAGCAGGCTGGCCAGCATCAGAGGAGCCAGACTTGGTTCTCAAGGGTGCTAACAAATATCTTCAAGATTCTATTATCTTAATGAGAAAGCTTCTACAAAAGCAGCTCTTGAAAGGTGCTCAAGTAACAGGAGTGGCGGAGGGGAAGTTGAAAGGCCTAGTATATGTGAAAGAGAAATTTGTTGGATGGCAAGCTCACTGCCTCGAGATTCTTCAAAGGAAATTTGACCAACAGACCCGTACGTTTGCCCCTGATGCAGAGATACTTGGAGAAGTGAGAGAGATTATGCACAAGGATGATGGACAAGCAGAGAACTTCAAGCAAATTGAGAAGCTTTGCATGCCTTTCCTGAAATTTAAGAAGGGCGAGGCAAAATATCTAGGCAGTCGGGCTCTAAATTTGAGGTTACCTTTTGGAGAGAAGGAAGTCCTTGAGAGTAACAAGGACTTGATCAAGCGGCAACTTGGTCTTGAAGAGGTTGAAATACATTATGCAACTGACCCTAATGATGCTGCTTCTATAGCTGGTCCACATGCATCACTCGTGAACCAGAATCCTCCATCTCCAGGCAGTCCAACCGCCATCTTTGTTCTATAGATTTACGTTTCAAAAATGTATGGTATATATGAGCTTTGGATTCTACAAAATGGAGCTGTAGAGAAGGACATACGCAACTCAGACCAAGAATGTGTATGTTTCGACAGTAGTAAGAAAATAAAGTGGCAAGTAAGTCTATGTTTATAGCATTGTAAACCTTTTTGTTTTGATATTATTTCTCAATAAAAGCAACTTTTAAGTTTTTAACACATATGCATATGTGAGTGATTGAATGGTGTATTATGTTATTACCTTTGTTAGTCTAACTCCATGACTGCTCTACATTTATTTTACGATTAGGTGGCGGCGAGAGTGGTTGGATTAGCCATGGTATTGCGTAGGAAGCCTGATGCTTTGACTCCTGTTTTGCCGATGCTGAGGTGGAGACCTAGGTATCTAGGCCAGGACAAGCTTCCGGGATGCTGGCTCAGGCCTCCCATGGTCATATAATTAAATGGATACAATCTGTTTGTGTTTGTTTTATTCAGAGGAAGGAAAATCACTTCCAGTGGGCAACTGGATTTGGACCAGGTTGCTGGACGTATTGCAGTTGAAGATCTGAATGTTGTCTTTTCTACTTCTTCTCACTCCTTTTGAAACCATTTTTGCTGTTTTTAGTGTTCATCTTCTACTCTTTAAGAACGATGATCAATTTTACTGCTGAAGACTGCACTTCATAATGTTCAGAAATCTTTTTTTTGGTCGTCGCCTTGGATGTTTAATTATGTTGTCTTCTTTCAATTTTTGTGTTTGTGTCCCCAAAATATCACCAAACAAAATTCAACAAACAATTTAAATGGTAATGAATTATTGGAAAGTGGAGTGCCATTATTTAGCTTAAACAAACCATTGTGAACAGATTTGCAACCATTGCTTTGTGACCCGAATTTATCTGAGACTTTCTCGCTCATCGTTGTGAATTGTGATGATTACAAAAGATAGAACAAGTTTGCAACTTATTTGGTTGCTTCGAATGGGAAAATTTTGTTTTTTCTCAAAGTAATGGATAATATGGACAAGAAAAAAGATTAGTGAAGAAATTTGCAAACTGATCATGCGAAGCTTATATTTTTAGAGGTCTTGCTCGTGTAAGACGATGAACTGCAGCATCTTATCTTCTTGTGTTGCGGTATGTTAAACTTGGGATCTCGTTGGGAGGTGCTTGTTCGACCTAGAATGGCAAAAAACAACAAAAGCAACTGATCCGTCCGATAATCCTTTTGTAATGTTTCATTAAAGACAGCTGACCTGAAGAGTGTTTTTAATTTACCTTTTGGGAATGAATGGTCGATCAAAGAATGGCATTGGCTGTGCCTTTGGGATAAATTCTTCATAACTCTTCTTCTTCTGCTACCTGAAAAATCCCATAAACTTGTTTCAGTTTTTCATACTCACACTAATGATTTCATAAAGAAGCAAATGGAGTCTCTCTTCTCATACACTTACCTGTTGTTGCCCTTCTCTTTCTGCTCTGTATTGCTCTATTAGGCTTAATTTCTCAGCAACTTGTTCGACCTTCAATGCCAAAAAAAACAACAACAGTTGATATGTCCGAGAATCCTTGTAAATGTATCATCATAAATCTTACAAGAAAGAAAGCTGAATTGAAGAGTGTTTTTATTTTACCTTTTAGGGATGAACGGTCGATCAAAATACGGCATTGGTTGTGCCTTTGGTATCATTTCTTTCCTAAGCTTTCGTAACTCTTCTTCTTCTGCTAGCTGAATTATCCATTCACTTGTTTCATTCTTTCATGCTCACACTAATGATTTCATTAATAAGCAAATCTAATCTCATGTACTTACCTTTTGTTGCCGTTCTCTTTCTGCTTTGTATTGCTCTATTAAGCTTAATCTCTCAGCAACCTGGTACAATGAAACGACACACGTTTTGTTAAGACTTTCAACTATGGACAATTTTTTCTCTCAATTCCTAATAAGAGGATGGAAGTAAGCAAACATAGTACCTGGTAATCAAAGTCTGCTCGTTCAACTGCTCGAATGTCTGAATGGAGCTTTAAGTCAATTGGTACTGTGATTTCTTTCACATGTGGTTTAACAAGACTCTGAAACAGTGAACAACATTGGACTGTTTTAACTAACCTTCTGCAGAATCTTTTCTTACTTAAACACAATTTCATCTAGCTAATGTTTCTTTAATCGTAGGGAAGTTTGACCAAGAAATGTCTAGGCAAATTACTACATTTTTCAAGTGAATTTCACCAAAACCACATCAGTATCAAACACTTGAAATATAAATGATCTGAGATTACATAACTTTCTGTTAGAGTGTTAGGAAAAGCAAATGAAGCTCTTACCTCAGGCTCATCAGTTGTCCAGGGAAGGCCTTGAGCAATAGGGATTCTCATTTTTTGTTCCTCCATCGTCATCTCTTGTAACTTCTTTGCAAACTCCTCTTCTTTCATTCGTCCACGTTCCTGTGTGGACATGGACCAACAACGATCACGAATCTATTTTATCATATCCGGAACATGTTTACTTAATTTGTTCTGTGAAGTTTATACCTCAGTTCTTAGTTTGAATGGCTTCTGAGATGTCACTTTGATCTGCTTCTTCTTCGATCGCCTACTTCCCATTGAAGCAGATGATTCCAAGCTCTGTACGTGAAACCATCACACTACATGAACCCATACAAGATAATCACTAAGAAGATAAGACAAAAACAAGTGTTATACATTTCTTCTGCTCCACCGGCCACCATTTGAGTTCAGATTTGACACACTGTAACAACACCAAAGCAGGAAAATAGAACTGAGTATGCATAAAGATCAATGGCTAATAGTTGAGAAACTCAATTGAAATCACTTTTTATTGTAACCTGTTGTCCCACGATGAAGAAACTGAGGCATGAGGTTGTTCTAGTCCCAGATTCGTAGCTGTTAAAACCAAATCAGATGGAGAAATTGAAGAACTCCATGTGACTTGATCTGTCTCAGCTTCTGGACACTTAGGCGGCTGCATGCTCATTCCAGGCAATTCCCATTTCAGAGCTTTCTTAATCTTATGATCCTCCCTTTGGTTTCCTTCTTCCTTAATTTTTGTTGCCTTTGAAAACGGGAAACAAGAAAGCTTCTCGAATGCTTTAACGAGATGCATCACTTTGCCATATTCAGGGAGACTCATTCTCGCTTCTTCAAGTACCTTTTCTCTTCTCCTCTTCATTAAAGCAACCGATATTTCATCTGATTCTCCATCTCCTTCCTCTAAATCGTTGCTAGATTCTCCGATTTCTACTTCCGACTCACTTCGAATTTTGAAGAATTCTTCGTGTGAAGCTCGTAGAGTTTCATATGCGATGCAGACACATTTCTTCAAATTCGCATTGGTCTTAGCTCCACAATTACAGTCGATCTCTGCAACCACAGACGCTGAATCATCCTTCTCCTTTCTGGAATTCTTCTTCTTCACCACCACGAATCTCCTCTCTCTGATTCGATTCCGAGGAGAGAAAACCGCCGGACTTGGATTAACCTTCGATTTCGGATTCTTCAGCGCAGATTTACTCGACTTGGTGAACTTCGTGAGCGGAGACCCGGAGATTCTCGCCGGAGTCGCGTGTGAGACGTTAGGATTCGAATTCTCTGAGGATCTCGAAATCTCTTGAGCCTTAGACTGAAACCTGATCGGATCGAGAACTAGAGGCTCAGGTTTAGCATTCTTCAAATCCGTCGACTCCATCGAAGATGAGAACAGAGGAGTAATTCGCGAATCAGTAAAACAAAAAAAAATAACCAATCGCTTTTGGATTGGGGAGAAAATCCGCAGAAGCGCGAAATTAGGGTTTTGGTGTTGAGTGAGCGATGTAAATTGGTACGGAAGAAGAGAGAGCAGAGGAGGCAATTGGGGGCAAAATCTGACCGTTGCGACTTCTTTGGAAGCTCGACTTGTAACGGCTACTGGATTTTTGTAATCACTACACGGATTAATTGGTTAATCTTTCAAAATTTGGTGTTTTAATGCAGGAAATTATGAACTTCAATTGGCTTTGGCCCAAGCCCAATCCAAACCCATGATGAAATGATTATTTGGTAGGTTTTATTTGTTTTATATTTTTTTCCAACCAAAATTTGTTGTCAGTCTTTGTTGATACAAAATTACAAATGTATAATAGCTTGAGAAGCACTTCAAACCAAAAAAAATAATAAACAAATGTGCCTGGATTTCGAAGCATCTTTGTTTCCAAGTTTGTCTTGTAGACTCCACCAAAGTTACCATACACATATTTATTTAATGTGACACGCTAACACGTACACACATAAAAAAATGCAAATTTTCTGTTGTACTATAATATTACTATACATATGCAAAGTTTTAAAATATGATAAAATATATAAAACGGTTATAAGATGAAATGGCAGAATGCTAATCCTAAATTTAAAAATCTTGTTTTTACATAACCATTTAATTTTTTTTTCTGTAAGCTCATATCTAATTGCATTTTTTTGTCCCTTGTGGATAGATGTATATTTAGATATATGGGTACATGGTATTTACGGTGGTCAGAACCAGTTTTAGTTGTACAAAAAGAAAACAGTAAATTAATTAAATTGTTAGGCGAATGATCTACATCTAAAGTGTATTAGCCTGCCAAATTTTGTGACCCCTACAAGTATAATTTTAACTGAAATGATATTTTCATTTGATTAATTGAGTACAACTGACAAAAGTAATTAAAGTTTAAGAAGCGCGTTATTCTTCACAGCGTCAGGGACCTTTTCGGAATCTCATGACCTATATAATCTCCTCACCGTCATCGTCGCCATTAATTAATTTCCCCGCAATTCCACACATCCCTCGACACTGAGGTTACTACGTAGCTCCACAACAGGTGCGATCAACGTGTAGCTTCTCTTGTAATCTGATAATTTTTGATTTGGTTTCCTGCTTTCCGCAATTCGATCTTTCGTTCTAATACTCTATGTGTTCATTCGCTTGTTTTCCGTCGATTTGGATCTCGATTGGTCCAGAGATTTCGATTTGAAAGCCTGTGTTTATATTTTTCTAAATTTGAGGTGATATTCAGATTCGGGTTCGTTTATGTTCTCGATCTGTGTCGGCGATCCGCGAAAATTCACATCATTTGCGCTTTTTTTTTGTTTCTCCTTAAACCGGTTTCAATTGCACGTACCAGATCTGCATAACTTTCATTTTGTTTGTTTCTCTCATTGATTTTTTCATGGGTAAACAAGCATTATCTTGGAATTGGTGATCTGATTTTACATGAATTGTGCATTTTCCGTTTCTTACGATGCCGGATCTGACTTACTGAATCCACCAGAGTTTAGGTCTTGCATACTGTATTTGGTTCTCCTTTTGAAATTCTTACTGTGGTTGAATTCTCGGATCAAATGCTGAAATCAAAGATCTGAATTTTAAGTTACAATTCAACGTTTTACTGGTCTTTTGATGCCACTCGAAGTTAGTCAGAATCAGAAATTTAAATTTACAGGTTAATTTCATTGCACAGGCGAGAAATGGTGAAGATCTGCTGTATCGGAGCTGGATATGTCGGTGGTCCAACTATGGCCGTCATAGCACTGAAATGTCCAGCCGTTGAGGTTGTAGTTGTCGATATCGCTGTGCCACGGATCGCTGCCTGGAACAGTGACCAGCTCCCGATCTACGAGCCAGGCCTCGATGACGTGGTTAAGCAATGCCGTGGCAAGAACCTCTTCTTCAGCACTGATGTTGAGAAACACGTGAGAGAGGCTGATATCGTCTTTGTCTCGGTCAACACCCCGACTAAGACTCGTGGTCTTGGAGCCGGTAAAGCTGCGGACTTGACTTACTGGGAGAGCGCGGCTCGAATGATCGCTGATGTTTCGGTTTCTGACAAGATCGTGGTGGAGAAATCAACCGTCCCTGTCAAAACCGCTGAAGCCATCGAGAAGATTCTGATGCACAACAGTAAAGGGATCAAGTTCCAGATCCTCTCCAACCCTGAGTTCCTTGCTGAAGGAACCGCCATCGATGATCTTTTCCATCCTGACCGTGTTCTGATCGGTGGCCGTGAAACACCTGAAGGGTTTAAAGCGGTTCAAGCCTTGAAAGACGTTTATGCTCAGTGGGTTCCCGAGGAAAGGATCTTGACCACTAATCTCTGGTCCGCTGAGCTCACCAAGCTCGCTGCCAACGCCTTCTTAGCTCAGAGGATCTCATCCGTCAATGCAATGTCTGCTCTCTGTGAAGCGACTGGTGCTAACGTCTCTGAAGTCTCCTATGCTGTTGGTAAAGACTCCAGAATCGGTCCCAAGTTCTTGAACTCGAGTGTCGGTTTTGGTGGATCCTGTTTCCAGAAAGATATCCTCAACTTAGTCTACATCTGTGAATGCAACGGCTTGCCTGAAGTTGCAGAGTACTGGAAACAAGTCATCAAGATCAACGACTACCAGAAAACCAGGTTCGTGAACCGCATTGTCTCATCAATGTTCAACACGGTTTCCAACAAAAAGATCGCCGTTCTGGGATTCGCTTTCAAGAAAGACACAGGAGACACGAGAGAGACTCCGGCCATTGATGTCTGCAAAGGTTTGTTAGGAGACAAAGCCCGAATCAGCATCTACGACCCACAAGTGACTGAAGAGCAGATCCAAAGAGACTTGACCATGAACAAATTCGACTGGGACCATCCACTCCATCTCCAACCCATGAGTCCAACCACTGTGAAACAAGTGTCGGTCGCTTGGGACGCTTACACTGCCACAAAGGACGCTCACGGAATCTGCCTTTTAACCGAGTGGGAGGAGTTTAAGACCCTTGACTACGAGCGGATCTTTGAGAATATGCAGAAACCGGCGTTTGTGTTTGATGGTAGAAATGTTGTTGATGCAGAGAAGCTGAGGAAGATAGGGTTTATCGTTTACTCTATTGGTAAGCCATTGGACCAGTGGCTCAAGGACATGCCTGCTCTTGCTTAGTTTGAGTCTTTTGCTCACTCTCAAGAGTTTTTTTTTATCTGGACTTTTTTTTCTCGTTTTATCAAATAATTTGCTCTGCTTCTTCTTGGTCTATTCGATTGGAAGAGATATTTTTCAGTACTTATTATATGTTGGTTAGAAAAGAGAGAATATATTTTGTTATTATTGCTGACGACGTTGGGTTTCAAATTTGTAAGCTTCTCAAGCACTTTCATATTATAAAAACTTTTGCTAAGTTGAAAAGTAATGTTCTTCATTTAAATTTCCTTGTTAGAGAATAGTTTGTTTTCAAATACAAATGGAAACAAACAAAAACATCGTTAAAATTTAAAAATACCAATTTCTTTTTGCTGTAATTTGTAAACGCCAAAATAATTTGTTTTTATCAACCTGGGACCTAACTAAAGAAAGTAAAGGAAAGTTCAAAAGCCTTGCCACATCAGTCATCATCATATGCCACGTCGGAACCTCTAGCTGAAACAAAAGTTCTCCTTCACTTCGTTATAGCCAAGCCAATTTACTAAATTGACCCTTTCGTCCTTTCCTCGCTTCTCAGTGGCTTAATGATCATCTCTCTGTTTCTTCTACTTTCTCTCTTCCTCGCTCTCACTCTCTATCTCTCTCTCTTCTCGTTTTCTCATAAATCTACGTACAATCCAACAATTTTCATCTGATTCTTTCTTTCCCCGGTCAATTCAGAGCATCACGTGTCTTTCTTGTACAACGGTTGCTCCTCTGTCTCCGGCGTTTTCTTTTGCGTTTTCTCGGGAAAGTGACGGAGAATCGATTCTTATAGCTACTTCCATGATCACATTTTCTTGGTTTATGGGCAGAATTCTCTTTGCGAATCATCTCTGTTTCCAATAAGCTTGGTTTCAATGGAGGATCACCAACAATTCGAGAAAGCCGTTTTCGAATTTCGCCATAAGAAGTTTCGAAGCTCTCGAGTGTTTAGAAATCGCCAGGAGAAGACTCGTTTTGGAGTATCGATGAATCATTACGAAGAGATATTCTGCTACTACGGATTGAGGGTAAACCCGAAGAAAACCCAGAAATCTCCAGACGATGATCGATTGGGAACACGGAAGAAGAAGAACAAGAAGCGTTTGATCCGATGCGAAGAATGCGAGAAAGGGTTTCTATACGAGAAATGTCTGTTGAAACATCGGGAAATGATGCATTCGTCGAATCAGAAGAAGCGTGGTTCTGAAGAGTGTATGAGAAAGGATCTCTTGTGTAGCTTCAGTGATGTGAAGAGGAGAAAGAGATCGAAAAGAGTTTCCAGGTACAAGAAGACTCTTCGAATCTCTGTTTCTTCTTCTTCTTCGTCTTCGTTTACAAATTTTCCTGGTTGTGAGCCAGATGATGGAGAGTTATTAGAAGTCGCCGAGACTCTGATTCTCTTGTCTAAGAGTGGTGAAGCTCTAGAAGAATTGAAAGATGGGTTTTTGAGGAATGAGCAAAAACTTGTTGGCAAATTTACAGAGAAGTTTTTGAGTAATGAGGTGAGAATTAGCACTAAATCTGATGGAACATCGAAAGATTTTTGGGGTTTGTTGGGAGACGACGATGAATCGGATCAGCAGAAACAGGTAGCAGCAGGAAGTTTTAGAGAAGAGGTTGGATTGGAGAGAGTGAGCAATGCTGAAACCGATGTTGAACAGAGGCTACTTGGCTGCCAAGAAACTGGATTTGAAGATTCAGATTTGGGAAAGGAAGGTTTTCAGATGGACAATGAGCATCGGTGCAGGGTCTGTGACAGGGTTTTCACAACTTATCAAGCTCTCGGTGGTCATCAGACGTTCCATAGAGCGAGGAACAAGTCATAAGAGTCGGTAGAAGCTGAAGCCCGAAGCTGAGAATGGCTCAGTAACATTGTTACATAAGAAGACCTTTTGGATCCGATCTGAATGTTACTGAAGATGAGGAGGCTCACTCACCACTCTCTCTCTCTCTTTCTCTAATGGAGTTTTGGAATTTTTGTGTTGAAACTTCATTGGCACTGTCTTGTTAGTTGCAACATTCGTAGAGACTTTAGTTTCAAAGCTGTATAAAAACCTTGTAGCAGTGTTATGGTTTTGGCATATTTTTGTTTTTTCCGGGAACGTGATGAGAAACAAAAGAATTGAGACTTTTTAAAACTTTGGATTGAATGCAGAACAATCTTCAATAGTTTCAAAAGCTCATCAATCGTTCCTGAAAATTTAATCAGGTTTTGATTAGCAGTTAAATATTGCAAATTTTAGTTGAAAAGACCATAGATGACAGAAGTCACAAAACTACAGTATAATTTGACTTTTTTTTTTTTGCTAAAGATTTTATATATATATATATATTTTTTTTTTGCTAAAGATTTGAATATTTTCTTAACCGTATCATATCGTGTCGGTTGGTCTTTGCATTCAAATGTAATAACTTTTCTAAATAATTGGGCGAATGCACATTATAAATGAACTTAAATAACAATTCCTTTCTTGCGTATGTTAAATGACTACGACAAAAATAAACATTCGTACGGAAACTTCTGGTTATTTTCACAGATATATTTGTAGTCATAGTGAAATAACTACCAGGCTTCTTCTTCTTTTGCAGCCACTTATTTCCATCTTATGTTTAAAAAAACAGCTGTTAAGGACTAAATTATCTTCTTTATATTTTTGACCAAAAAAAAAGTGCTCTATTGTCTTCAATTGGGGGAAAAAATATTATTTTGTTTATTTCTCAGTTTTTAATTTTAATTATAATAAGATGACTAAAGTCACTATAAACCAAGAATAAAAGCAAAATTATTGTTTGGCCATGAAAGTAGGATGAAACCTAAAATTAGCTTTATACAGAAAACCCTAAACTCAAGGTCAAGACACCAATTCCCAACACGGTTTTATCGTAGAAAAATCCAATTAAAAATTTGATTCATTTATAATCGACATCTTAAATTGATTACAATTCTTTTTTCTTTTTCTTTTCGGTTTCCTTTTTTTGGGATTTGGTGTATTAATTTTTAGATCCACCGGCGAAATCACTTGAGGGAAAAAAGCTTCGACTTTTCTTCTCTCATTTTCCTTTTTGTCTTCTTCTTTGACAAGCTCATTGATTTGTCTTTGATCCGCGAGAATCGAACTCTGTAACACGCATTCGAGGAAACCCATTTTGGATTCTCGTATCGAATTCGCTTGAATCAATCTACAGAGCGACGGCGGGAATCTCAAATTCAGATCATTTCTGGTTTGTTGGAAATCTGAATGCGGTCTGAGAGAAGACCACAAGGAATAAGAAGAGCGAATAAGAATCGAACATCGTCGGACTTGGGAGGTACCCAGAAGGCTAGATCGAGAATTCGAGAAGCAAAATCGGGATCGGAGAAGAGGAATCGATTCGGGAGGTGATGTTGTTTGGTTGGGGACTGGGTGGAATTAGGGTTTTTTCCGATTGTGTTGATCTGAATACAACAGTGGGGCTGCAGGAACAAGGATGCAGCTTCACATATCGCCGAGCATGAGAAGCATTACGATTTCGAGCAGCAATGAGTTTATTGATTTGATGAAGATCAAAGTCGCAGCTCGTCACATTTCTTACCGAACTCTCTTCCACACAATCTTAATCCTCGCTTTCTTGTTGCCTTTTGTTTTCATCCTAACCGCTGTTGTTACCCTTGAAGGTGTCAACAAGTGCTCCTCCATTGGTAAACCCCTCATTTTTATTCCTTGTATTGTTTAGGATCTACCACCTATACTGTATGTTGTTAGATGAGCTAACTACTTTGTTAAATCTAAGCTTCTTGTTAAGTTGTTTGGATCCAATGGTTAAGTTCGCCACTTTGAAACTTTCTTGTACATTGTCCACAAATGAACCTCTTAAAGGGAGCCAATTGAGCTTCAATTGTATTGTAATATGATGCTTTGCGCTCAGGTTTTCGTGGTTAGTGGCATTTTGTTCCTCTTTCCTTGCGTCGATTTAAAATTACGAATTTTGCTGACAAAACGTACCTTAGAGCTCTTCACTCTTTGCTTATCGTTCTTATGTTTAGCTTTGCAACCCAAAATCCCTCCTTGTGTATCTTTCTAATTATGCTCACGAAAGTTTCTTGTCTTTTCATTTTCTGCTTCAGATTGTTTAGGGAGGCGGTTAGGACCACGTCTTCTTGGTAGGGTAGATGACTCAGAGGTGAGTTATTGCTTCTTTTCAGATTATAAAAACTCACAAGTTGAATTTCTCTGTATCATTTACGTTAAGTTAAGCCGGATCTTTTTTTTTTTTTTGTTGCAGCAGAGACTAGTTAGAGACTTTTACAAAATTCTAAACGAAGTAAGCACTCAAGAAATTCCAGATGGTTTAAAGCTTCCAGATTCTTTTAATCAACTTGTTTCGGATATGAAGAGCAACCACTACGATGCCAAAACATTTTCCATCGTGCTTCGGGCTATGGTACATTCTCTAATCTTAAAGCAATTGTTTTTTAACCGAATTGTTTTATGTGATTTGAGTATTGTTTCTGAACAGATAGAGAAGTTTGAAAGGGATATAAGGGAATCCAAATTTGCGGAACTTATGAACAAACACTTTGCAGCAAGTTCGATTCCAAAAGGAATTCACTGTCTCTCTTTAAGACTAACCGATGAATATTCCTCCAATGCTCATGCTCGGAGACAGCTTCCTCCTCCGGAGTTTCTCCCTGTTCTCTCGGACAATTCATACCACCATTTTGTGCTAGCTACGGACAATATTTTGGCTGCATCGGTGGTGGTCTCATCCGCTGTTCAGTCATCTTCGAAACCCGAGAGAATTGTCTTCCATGTTATCACAGACAAGAAAACCTATGCGGGTATGCATTCTTGGTTTGCGCTCAATCCTATTGCTCCTGCGATTGTTCAAGTCAAAAGTGTTCATCAGTTTGACTGGTTAACAAGAGAGAATGTTCCGGTCCTGGAAGCTGTGGAAAGCCACTACGGTATCAGGAATTATTACCATGGGAACCATATCGCTGGTGCAAACCTCAGCGAAACAACTCCTCGGACTTTTGCTTCGAAATTGCAATCAAGAAGTCCCAAATACATATCTTTGCTCAACCATCTTAGAATATACCTACCAGAGGTAAACCATTTCTGTCCTTTCAGTTCGAAAATCCCGATTTTGAGAATATGAATGTAATGCTGGTTTGTTTTTGGCCTTTTCGAACAGCTTTTTCCGAACTTGGACAAGGTAGTGTTTTTGGATGATGATATAGTGATTCAGCGAGATTTATCTCCGCTTTGGGATATTGACCTTGGAGGGAAGGTTAATGGAGCTGTGGAGACTTGTCGAGGAGAGGACGAATGGGTTATGTCAAAGCGTCTTAGGAACTACTTCAATTTCTCTCACCCGCTCATTGCAAAGCATTTGGATCCTGAAGAATGTGCTTGGGCTTATGGAATGAATATCTTCGATCTACAGACTTGGAGGAAGACAAATATCAGAGAAACTTATCATTCTTGGCTTAAAGAGGTAAAGACTTATCAGAGAAGCCTTGCATTGTTTTTGAGTTTTATGATTCTAAAATTGGCAAATCCTTGATTTTGTTTTCTGGTTTTGGATTTTGATGTGCAGAATCTGAAGTCGAATCTAACAATGTGGAAACTTGGGACATTGCCTCCAGCTCTGATAGCATTTAAAGGTCATGTTCAGGCAATTGATCCGTCTTGGCATATGCTTGGGTTAGGTTATCAGAGCAATACCAACTTAGAAAACGTGAAGAAAGCTGCAGTGATACACTACAATGGCCAATCAAAGCCCTGGCTCGAGATAGGTTTCGAGCATCTCAGACCATTCTGGACCAAATATGTTAACTACTCCAATGATTTCATTAGGAATTGTCATATCTTGGAATAGCGAACAGAAAGGCTTTCAGATAAAGCTTGAAGCAGGCTGGAGATTTCGCGGGTTCTGCAGATTTGCTCGGATATTAGCTGAGCAATGAAACTAGTTGCAGAGCTGGAGGAGAAGGAGAAAGAGAAAAGGAGAGATAAAAGATTCATTCTTCTGTAAAAATAGAAGGTACCCCATTTTGAGATTCTTTTCGGTTTCGATTAAAGATTCCAAGTTCCCAGAAGAAATTGGTTTTGGTTATGATCAGACCTGAGACCAAGGAACAACAACAATCACTGTTGCATTTACTCCACATGTACTTTTTCTTTATAGTTTTGAGTTCCTAATTTTTTGACACTTTAATTCCACATTGTTTTTTTTTTTTTACGTCTTGATATAGTCTTTAGGGATTTTTATGTGGACATTATTGCTTTTGTTAAGGTCCATATTGGTTCAATTATGAGACTTTTTCTTGATGCTGATCCTCTTTGTTGTCAGATTCAGTTTGCTTGATCTCTTTCTTGAGATAGGATATCTAAACTAAACTTTGAAATTTATGATATGTTCACAAATTTGTTCTGCCAAAAAAATGGGGATATCAAATGGTTCACTTGAATAAATATTGGGATAAATACCCCATATTATATTTTTATTTATTTATTTAATGTCTTTTTTTTAAGAATCTTTTAAACTTTAAATGGTAATCACGATTAAATGTATAAATGAAACATTAAAAAAATGTTGGCAAGGTTATCTAAATTTCAATAGTTATATGATTATTTGTAAATTTGGTGATTAATTAACTAATGTTTATGGATTTTTATTGTATTGCTGACAAATGTTAAAAAAATAAAATGATATTCTGAGTTTTGAAGAAAGGTAATCTTCTGAGTTTTGAACAATTAATTGGAATAAGCAAAAGCTATTCCACTTCCACATGTAAGTAAGTGAAACTATTTAAAAAGGGTTGCAAATAAAAAAAAAGAAGTATTTTTAAGAATTTCTTGGAACAAGAAAAAAAGTATAAACATTTCTTCGACAGAAAAGTAGTGCGTTCTTAATCTTTCCTAGTGAATTCAGTATCAAATTGTCGAATTTAACGAACAAAATTAGGATCGATTCGTCTTTTTTTTATGCATTGATAGGAGAGAGAGAGAAGAGAAAGAAGAGAGATGGGCAATTTCTTAGGCGCATAGATGGGAAGAATATCAGAGAAAAATGGAAACTTTGACCGCCATTGATTCTCAACACTCACGAGATTTCTTGATCTCTATTCTCAACTCTCTCTCTCTCTCCTCTCTGTCTCTGATGCGTGTTCTTCTCTTTCCTTTTCATTCATCGGCTCAGATCAGTCACAGAGCCAAGTAAGAATCACCAATTTTAGGGGTTTCTTTTTCCGGGCTCTGTTTCGAATCTGGATTCCTTGATTTAAAGCATGGCCCTTTTTTGTTCATTTATCAGATCCTCCTCTTTCTCTTTGAGAAATTTATTGTTTTTTCTCGTTTTGCTGATTTCTTGATCTTTAACATTTATTTTACATGATATTCTCATATGTGTATTCTCTCAAAATCCTCTAGTTATTGTTGTAGTTATTGCTGTTTTGCATGCGATGGATTTAGATATCATATAGTATTCTGTTATAAAAGCTTATTGATTAATCTTCACAATCAACTTATTGAAACAACAAATTTCTCTTTTTGTTTGACTCATTGCAGATAGAATAAACAAAAGAGTCCTGTGTGATTTGATACGTAGAGAAGAAACTTTCAAGTGTGTTTTGGGGTTTGAGGAATAGCTTTGTGTTTGTTGCAAATAGATGGCAGAAGTCCATAATCAACTAGAGATCAAGTTTCGGTTAACTGATGGTTCGGATATCGGTCCTAAAGCATTCCCTGATGCTACAACTGTCTCGGCCTTGAAGGAAACTGTTATCTCCGAATGGCCCAGAGGTCAGTTTTATGAGCCTTGAATGTTCTTGGAACAATGGCTTTGGTCAATATTTACTTATGAGAATCTTGTTCTAGGAATGTATCATTGCAAGATTTGGAAAAAAGTTTGAGACTTTTCTATGTGATTGGGATGTAATTAGCTGAGAAAGCACAGATTCCTTTCTGTTTTTTTTTTTTTGCTGACTACATATCTCTCATTTGTTGTGGTTCTGTGTTTTGATTTGAGGTAGAAAAGGAGAATGGACCGAGAACAGTGAAAGAGGTGAAGTTGATAAGCGCAGGGAAAGTATTGGAGAACAACAAGACGGTTAAAGACTACCGAAGCCCTGTCTCTAATCTTGTTGGTGCTGTCACCACAATGCACGTTATCATCCAACCTCCGGTTACTGAAAAAGGTAAAAAAAAACATTCCCTCCAAAACTTAAGCATGTACAGAATCTGTTGTAAAATTGACAGAGAGAGAGATATGTTGGTTTGAGTTTGAAACAGAAAAGAAGCCTAAAGGTGATCCCAAGATGAACAAATGCGTCTGTTCAGTCATGTAAGAGAGAGAGAGAGTCAGATTTTCTGGTCCTTGAGTTTCGTCCCTGTCCCTCATGTGGTTGGTATAGATTGTTTACTGATACTGATACTGATACAGAATTATAAACAGTGTTGAACCAATATATAATTTCTTTTTCTTCCATATATGTAGTAATGATTCAGATACTGTTAAACACACAAAGGAGACTCTGATTTAGCTCTGTTTCTGAATTCCTCTGTTTTTTTTTTTTTTTTTTTTTTTTTTTTGTCATTCAAGAATTCAGAATAATTATCTGTCTCAGTACAGATTATCCCAAACATATAGGCATAACATTCTCAAATCACGACTTGAGGTCTCTAAACTCAATGACAATATATCATTAACATTATTCCATCAAGATTTAAAACTGGAAGCAAAAACAATAATCTAAGCTTAAAAATCATTAAAAGGAACAAGACTAGCAGGGCAAAAACCATCGAGCATGAGAGAAGTGTATGGAGGAGAAGACTTGTTGTGGCACAGGCTCCACTATGTACACATGGTTTTACAGTTTTACAGAGGTAATCCTCCCTCGATATTAGGGATCATTTTTTTTACATTTACATTAGATAGCACAGAGTATCCTCGTGACCAAAAGATAATACAGTCTCTTAAGCAAGTGTTTTGCTGTGATTTTATGGAAATTGTGTTTCTCTTTTGATGGATGCTTGAAAATGTTTTTAAAGATCCTAATATGCCTGTTGATGTGCACTTAAGGTTGACGAGGCCACAATGGAATGAGTACTAGAGCGTCCTACTTCATTTTTACATTTACACAGGAATCCACCCAAGAGAGAGTTAGATTTTCTGGTCCTTAAGTTTGGTCTTTCATGTGCTTGGTATAGATTGTTTACAGTCATACTCATACATATATACAATTGAGATAGTTGAACCATGTTTATTTTCTTTTAGCATAAATACCATCTCTTCTCTAGCTTGCTGCAAAAGAATCAGTGTTGAATGAGTGAATCATGGTGTGCTAATGAAATATGGTCTGCTTTATCGCTCTGTTTCTTTTTTTTTTTCTTTTGAATGAATGTAAAATTGTATTCAGTCAAAAGGGTTTTTACATCAATTTTTGAGATTTTTTGAAAAGATGAAATCAATATTTTACACTCTTGTAGCAAACCAGTACATGAGGCTTCCCTCATAGCTAAGTTTCTGAAGAAAGAGTATCTAGTGACGTTTTAAACAGAGTTTACTTGTAAATAAAAAACCAAATTCAAACTGGAAGCAAATAACACTATAAAGACTAACCGCTAAGACCCGGAAAGAACCAGCGAGCATCGGAGAAAAGAATGGAGGAGAAAACACATAGTGGCAAAGTTTCAATCTTGTGGGTGTTGAGATCAAAGACAAATATACGGTCTGGATTGTTTCTGTCATAATCGAGACCACTGAAATAGATTGAGTTGCTCTTGATCCCTGGAATGTCTTTGGCTAAAACTGTGATACCCATATATGTCTAAGATCAACGCCTCATCACCCAAAGAATCGACTAATTCCCAAGTAAGATCGATAGGGTGCATCTTGTAGACGAGGAAGAACCATCTTTTGGACTTTTAAACCGCACTAGCTACCTTCAAAACTTGTCCAGATACGCTACTGACTACGATGTTTAGTCTGCTGTCAACATACTCTTTCACATATAGCTCGTCTTCTTTCAGATACAAGTCTTCGTCTTTGTTTCTATCTGGGAGGAAATCCCAACAAGCATACTTGATTGGAGGATAATCTTCAGAAACTAGTTGCGGATGATCATCTCTCTGATAAACACCAGATCTTGACAGCATTACCGTCTTGATGGAAGTAGAGCGAGCTTTTGAGTCTTGTGTTCGTAGACCAGTTGTTCTCCGACCCATCTCGACATGGGAAAACGTGAAATCTCTTGCCAAGTGTTACTCCCTGTCTATCCAGAGACAAGCTAGAGCTAGGGTTTGGCACAGATCTTCGTGTTCCTCCGTATCATAATCAAAATGAAAAGGTTGTGCATCTTGAGTTGGAATTCTTCTGTGATACGGTAAATCAATCTTTTAGAATGTTGAGATTCCAATCAGTGTCCATCATCAGGAGCCAGCTACCGTAAGTAGCAAGACAACAGCTCTGTGCAAAGTCAACACCGAGATCTCTGGTTTTGTACACTTTGTCTCTGTCGTCTGGAACGAACAACACCCAATTACTCTTGTTACTGTTAGTGTTAGTTGTTGTTGTTGGCTTCCGGGAAGAGAATCAGCCATGGAATCTGATTTCGTTTTGGGACGCAGCCTCCCGAAGATTTAGGGTTCGTCCTTAATCAGTCTCACTTTAATTTGACAAAATGATCAAATCATCAAGACATGTACAATAAAGGAACTTTTTATTTGCTTAGGATACAAGTAAGCAAAAACAACCTTACCCAAAGAAAGCTTCAGTTAACAAAACATGGACGCTTTTACTTCTTTGTGACTAAATATCTAATTTCATTACAAGACCGAATCGTTTCTATATTCTTAAGACTATTAATAATAATGACTCCTGATTTTTCATTTTTCTCATTATCTTCGTTTTCGACCAGACACTGTCTTTTTCACAGCCCCAACAGAGACTAAGAACTGATCAAGAGAAGACAGAGTTCTCATATCGTCTGGAGGAAAATAGCTCGCAGCTTTACCCATTAGCGAAGTGAAGAGAAGAGAGAGCGAAGGACGCGTTGCATATCTCTCTCCTAGAAGATCATCAAGGAAGCCAAACGCAGCTAGAAACTCTGATTTTCCTGCGTTTATTGGAGCTTCGAAATGAGCTGGGATAATCCTTCTGAATCTCCAGTCACGTGCTATCTCATCGATCCAATCCCTCACCTGAATTCGCAGAATTTGATCAAATCAAAACAATAAACCCTAATGTACAAAAAAAAGAAGATTTGAAAATAAGGAACCTTCTCAGGGACTTTGCTAAAGACCAAAGTCTTTACAATGGGAGAAACGATCAGCTTCTGCGACATTTGTGCAAAGCTTGCGTTTGGTTCCAAGAGATTAGAAGGACCGAGAAATAGAATTTGCAGAACCATTCTTTCCCATCCTGCAAGTTTAGTTTTAGAGCAAACAGAGGCCATTGTGGTCTTAAGACCTTTCGTTTGATTGAAAATTTGAGAACTTCTTCTGACCTTTTTGGCGGTTGTTTGGGTTATCAACCACAGGGTCATTGGGAACTTCTTTTCCTTTGCTGAGTATCTTCACAGCCAGTCCGTTTTTAGCAGAGGCCAACAAGGATTCAATGCTGATACTCGAAGGCGGTTTTCGGGGAACGAAGATCACAGCATCAGTGACTAAAAGTGTTCTTGACCGCTTATGGTAGAAGGCTACTTCCACATACGGTCCAATTCCAACTTCTGGTGAGCTTAGGACTTTCTGCTCGATCTCATCAGCCCATGGCGTAGATAAGTCTCCGTCTTTAATGATGTTAGCACGAAAGATACCGAAAAACTCGAGTGGTAAGTTCAATGGCCAGCTCCATTGTCTTGGTGCCACCCATACTTGAGCCTTTGGGAACTTTCTAGAAAACGGACCCACAAAGATCTTGTGCTCATAAGCAAACGTTGGCAGGACAATGTACTCAACCGGAGCTCCCAACTCCTTAATCAGCTGCCACAAAAATCAAAACACCCACTAGAGTTCAGTCATCTACCAAAAATGCTTTCTCGTTGATACATTATCATTTCAACAGTTCTCTGGAGACATTAATGTAATCATATAGAACAAACAGAGTTTGGATTTTTTTTCAAATGAAAAGTGGAACCTGAACACACTCTTTGGTGGGAGCAATAGGAGCGTGAACCCATAAACCTCCAGATTTTAGTTTGATGACAGTCATTCGTATATTCGTCGACACGCTGCTAAACCCTAAAGCTTGTTCTTGTTCAAACATCCATATGCAACCTTTAACCGCCTGCACACGGACAAAGGTTCAACATTAAGAGGGATTTGGGCATAATTGACTTGTGATTGTGAAATTGAATATGACTTAGAGAGAGAGAGAGAGAGAGATAGAGAACCTAACCTCGGTTCTGATGGTGCGCCGATTAAGGAAAGGGCCAAGAGGAAATGGAAATCCAGTGAAGTTAATATAAAAGCGTTTGCTTCGATCTCCGTCGACGTCATCTGCAACGACGGTCTTGCTCGTCGAAGAAGCAGAAACCATAACCGGACCTTTAGTTTCCCGGTTTGTGGACATGGGTCGACCAAACTTCAATGAACCACCGAGAAAGTTGGTGTTTTGATCCAGTTGAAGATTGGGCTTCGGAAGAAACGAAGAATGTTTCGGGAGATGAACGGCCATGGCCGCTGCCGCCATTTTCTTCTTCGCTTCTCAGTTTGATGTTTTTTCTTCTTTGTTCAGCTAAAATGGAACTAGAAGCTGATGTATGGACACGTGGATGGGTCTAATGGATATTTCTTCCTACGTGGATTTTACGACAGAAGAAATTGTGTGGCTATGGAAAAACCGGGAAATTAAAAGAAAGATTGGTGTTCAGCAAACGGCGTCGTCTCGTAGGATTACACGTCACTATTGGTTTTTGTGGCGATGGTTACGACGCGCTATGCATTGCGCGTGGAAGTATGATCATAGATCACGAAACAAATGCAGCTTGTGACGGGGCATAACGACGACCCAAAAGATGAAATTCCTCAACGGCTATAAATATATATCATTACTTTATATACTGTACTGACTAAGCTCAAACTATGTGAGTAGAAGAATTTCGACGTGTTATAGTTTAATTTTTATATTTCGAAATATTTACTTGTTGCATTTCATATGTTCTCCAATGAATAAACCAATTTCTTGTTTTGAATTTCCGCCAAAAAAGGTAAGAAAAATATACACCAGCAAGCAAATACCAACTTAATTCCCTTAATTACATATAAACGCGTAATGTACAGCTGCGAGGTCCATTTAATTAAAGTAATAAAATTTCGAATGTTAGTCGAAGAAATTACGGATCTAGAGAGATCTTTTCCCTGAAAAAGAGAAATTCATGAGATTTGACCTGGAATTTTAAAATAAAACCTACTCATTGTAACCCCATTTCTAGAGAGTCATAATTCATAAAGCAGTGACCTTTTTTCTTAAGAGTAACCGATGGCGAGAATTGCGTTGATGGCTGCGGCGGTGGTTCTGGCTTTTCTGACGGCGGCGCCGGTGACGGAAGTGGCAGCGAAGAAATGGACGGTTGGAGATAACAAGTTCTGGAATCCCAATGTCAATTATACCATTTGGGCTCAGGACAAACATTTCTACCTCGGCGATTGGCTCTGTACCTCTCTCTCTCTCTCTCGACACTTGGTTCTTTCTTATCACACTCTTGATTTTTATTAGATGATTTTAGATCTGATGTCAAAATGGGTTTCGCTTTTTTAAGATCTTGTCCAACTCAATCATTCATAGCCATAGACTTGTAACTTGTAAGATCTGTTTTTTTTTTATTGTTTCTGCTTATGTAGTGTCTCTGGTTTGGTAACTTGATTCTGTGTTTCACAGATTTTGTGTACGAGAGAAACCAATACAACGTGATAGAAGTGAACGAGACGAGCTACATAAGCTGCAATGCCGAGAACCCGATCGCTAATTGGAGTCGTGGAGCTGGAAGGGACTTGGTTCCTCTCAATGTCACCAAACGTTACTATCTGATTAGCGGGAGTGGTGGTGGATGTTACGGCGGCATGAAGCTCGATGTTTTAGTTGAGAAACCGCCTCTTGCACCAGCTGAAGCACCTGCCAACAACAGTGCAAGAAGAGCCTTTGCCGTCTCTGGTTTTGTTATTCCGGTGGCTGTTTTCGCAGCAATCGGGACACTTCTTAATTTCTTTTGACGAGAAAAAAAAACGACTAAATATGATTCAGTTTAGATTCTTAGCAAATTGAAGAAGCTTTTGGTGTTATTTTTATTTTATTTTATTTTATATGTTGCTTTCTTGGATGTGTGTGTGCCTTGCGAGACTTGTAGTGGGGGAAATCAATTGTTGAAAAAGATCCAAGTGTAATTTGGTAATATTGAGAAAATCTTCCAAACTTTATTGGGCCTATATTTTGGGCTTTGATTTGGAACCATAAATGGGTGGTTGTCCTTTATATTATCTCAGATAACCGTTGGGTTTCGTGATGGACAGCAACAACGAGGCGAGTTAAAAAGAAAAAGTCAATCACAAGACCTTTGACCTAAAAAGTCAGTCAAATCTCAGTGAAGAACAAACTCTAGCTCCGATCCAATCATGGCAACGGGATTGGTGATGATTAACATTGTTAATTGTTGTCCACATTTCATTTCACTGAATTCTCTTACAATAGCTAAACTAATTAACAATGTCCCGATTCATCTTTGGGCGGCTTTTAAACTAGTTATCAATGTATCATTAATTATGTGGTTGTGTCAACCATAAGCCAAGCAGCTCCCACATTCTCATTCACATATAAGCAGATTCTCCACACAAATCATAAATCATGTGTTAATCATCACTTTAATGGAATTGAGCGATCATCCAATATGGTACTATATAGGTCCATACAATTGAACAAGAACTAACTCAATTCTTTCTTTTCTTTTTTATTTTCTTTTTGGCTATAAGAATGTAAAATTTCATCATAAAATGAAATGTTTAGGTGTTACAAATTGTGTTAACAAAGTGCTTGGCCTATCTTAAAATGGTCACATGTCAAAAAAAGTACAAAAAATATGAAAGCATAACCAATCGAACAACGACAATTCTGATTTCTTACTATGAAAGTATAATTATATTTTACAGATACAAGTAAGACGCTACCTTTCTAATGTTGCATAAAGCTATAATTAGAATTACAAAACCCTTTGATTTACAGAAATAGAAATGGATTATTACTTAGTCTAACAAGTGTACACCAATATAATTATTCCTCTCACGTAATTATGAATAAAAATTTTCATGTATGATTAAATAATCTGTTTCAAACTATTGGTGTCCAAAATTTAAATATCACGACGAACACGCTTAAACCTTGTTCAGCTAGGGTTTAATCTAATCATCTAACTCAAACAGTGGACACCATGATTAGTCTCCTATGCCTATCAAAACCCTAGATCTTTTATTTAAAGTTTAATATCGTCAATAACCTGCAGGAAACAATTATATTTAACAAACAAAATAAGACAACCAACGAGACTATTTTAGTTTATTGAGTTTAACTATAGCTGGCAGATTAATTTATATCACTAGTTCATCACATCGAAAATGACGTGATTGTAAACTAATTTGACCACGAGACAATTGAAGATGTTTAATTTTAGTTCAAACTCTTAAAAGAAATCCCCTCTCAGTTTTAAAATGATTGTTCGTGTGGTTTTCGGATTTTGGACTATGTAAAGAGCCTAAAAATAACGAATTAACTGTTAAATAATAGCTTGACCCTTATCCTAAAGTCAACCACACGTCACAACAAAACAAACAGCTCTTCAAGATTTTTTTTGGTCATCCGATTTTTGTTCACCATGTTTCTTCTTACACACTATGTATCAAGTTTTAAAATTAACAGAAAAATCATAGCACTATTTTAAACATCACTATATTTTGTAATGATGTAATAATTCGATCGGCTCTATACGTATTCTTTTTTGGTCCTGACAATTCTTTTTGACCCTTCTCGAGTTTTACTCAACGTCTTTAGTCATTGAATACCGTAATGTTTAATGACTTGATTTAGTCATTCAAACCGTTACTGCTTTTTGTTATTGGGTCGGCTTGAATGTTTAATTTAATTAAGAAAAAAATAGAATTTACTTGATTGCTCCCTTTTTTTGTTGCGTCCATAAAATGACACTTTAGTTAAACTCAATAAACTCAGTAATTTACTTGATTGCTCCCTCATTAACTATCATCAAAGCATGTAGTTAATGAGGTATCAATAGGCTGTCACTTGGGTGTCAATCAAAAATTAGATAATAATACTAATTGCAAAAAAAAATGTCAATTAAGTAGTTTATGTTGATTCCCTTAATTACTCTTAACACTCTCAAGAACATGCAACGCAGACACTAGTTATGTTTCGTTTCTACAAGCCCGAAAATATAATTTAAGAAAACTCAAATCGTTGCACGAATATTCCCAAAATTACGTTATTATTCATTGTGCCATTTTATATATTAAGAGATTAGATTAGAATCATTAGATAGTTTAATCAGCGAGATTTTGAGTCTCTTGACAGTTTTCAGCTTCAAAAGTTTCAGTTTGGTCGACAATAGAAAAATACTTGTAATGATTCGAGGCTCGAGCGGTACTAAGTATAGTATCAATTAATGGACCAAAGTCGTGGGACAGTATTGATATTATGATTTCGGGCTTGTTAAAACAAAACAATTAGCCAATAATCAATTTTATGATTTCGCAATCAAATGGATCCCTTTAAGGACTTCTTCTATTAAAAAACTCCAATCTTAGTGGATATATCTATTAATCATACACAAATCTCTCGTACAAATCAAGTATTATAATACGTTTTCGTGTATTTTTATAATTCTGTGAAGATATATGTTCAAAATTACTACTTTTTTATAGTTTCTGTAAAACACGAATGGACAACAGCAAAAACCCAAATTACAATAACAAGACATTAGAAGTATACTATTTTAATGTTTTTGAACGCATTATATATAAAAAAATCTAAAACAAAAGTTAAGTTCTTTTTATAAATAAAATTGCATAATAGTTCTTTTATGTGGCTCCTATAATTGAGATTATGATCGACGTGACATAAATCATATGCAAGTTGGTCCTTTTGTGTTTGTTTTATGCAGGAATAAATGTTTTTTTTTGTTATATTATAAGGTGAATGCTCTTATTGGCTATTTTATTTGTCACATTTTATTCCCACCTGTAAAAGTATTGACATTTACTTACTGGTGACCGCTAGAGGACCATTAGGAATGAAGATAAAAATAATACAAAGAAATAAATATGGAAAACTTTTATTCCTTATCATATTTATTGAGAAATAATTTTATTCTATAATTTTCTTTTTCTAAAGAAATGAGAGAGAATCATGGGAAACAAATTTTTTTTATAAATGATATATTTTTTGAGAAATGAAGGAGAATTCACTATTTTCCGTTTACTGAGGTCACCAGTTAGAGCCTTAGTGAACAAAACAAAATCATCCCTCCGTTCGTAACGATAAATTCATACATACAAGTGTACAACCTTTTTATAAGAAAATAAATAGATAGCATTTAACATATTTTCTGTGAAACAATATGTGAAAAAGTGGACTCGTATTCTAAAGAGAGCATACTTGAAGAAAACACATCGATAAATAATTTGTCGCAGCTGTCGAAGATTCGTAACGTTGTGTCTAATTATAAAGGAATGGTTGTTTAAAAATTAATATAGATACTTACACTTACAGTGTTAACCAAAGTTGTGATTCGTAGTGAATATTGGACAATATAGGAGACTCTAGCTTTGCATAGACTATAGAGCCACAAATCACCAATTGTTTATTGTTTGTTAGTGAATATTGGACTGTATATATACGTTCGTTTAACCTGAAAAGTGTATTTTGTCGCTATTTGGATTTTGGAGTGGTGGGTCGAGTGGCTGCCTCGCAGTGCCGGTCTTGTGAGGCAAACTTCGGAAAAAAAAAAACACAAACCTCTATGATCAATATTTGACCGACAGAATTTTCTTATATTGATGAGATCCGATGAAGTTATCGATATTCGAATTATTTTATTTAGTTATCTTCAGAATGCCAATTGTTTAATCAAGTATTGATTATCCTTAACTCAAATAGTTAACTTTCCAACTTTAAAGCAAGAAAAGGTCTAGTAAACATCCTAGTTTTGGTTGACTCAGCAAAATTTACCATATCATAAGTACAAATAGCATGTTGACAAAAAAAAAAAGTACAGATAGCATATAAGATGACTTTTACAAGTTAAACACCATCAATTTGGTTATCCAATCAACTTTTTAAACAAAAAAGATGCTAGTTGCATTATTTTTCAATAGTACTATTTAACCCCAAAAAAAGTTTGAATATGAAATTCAAAACAGAGAGATTGGACCACAATAAATTTAGTAATTATTAATATAAATTAAAGAAATTCCATCTTTAGCCCGCAGACTTTCGAACACCAATGTCAAGGCTGCACGAAACCGATCTAGAAACAGACATTGAAACAGAAGACTCTTGTCTCTGTGTTTCTCTCTATATATATTCATACACACACAGTAAATATCAATATCTAGAGAGAGATCTACAAAGATTTGAGATATAGTTGTAAATTTTATCTTACACAATAACTAATTGATGGCGGTGGAAGACGATGTATCTTCGATGAGAACGACGACGTTAGTGGCTCCAACAAGACCCACGATTACAGTTCCTCAGAGACCACCGGCGATCGAAACGGCGGCGTACTTCTTCGGCGGTGGTGATGTTCTTAATCTAAGCCCAGGCCCACTTTCTTTTGTCTCGTCTTTGTTCGTTGATAACTTCCCTGACGTCTTGACGCCAGAAAATCAAAGGACGACGTCATTTTCTCAGCTTCTCGCCGGAGCTATGTCGGTATCTCCCGGCGGAGGACACTCTACGGCGGGTATGTTCGCCGGAGTTGGTCCGATGTTTACAATCCCTTCTGGTATCAGCCCTTCTAGTCTTCTCACCTCTTCCATGTTCTTTCCTCCCCAGGTAATTAATTCTGTATTATCCTTAATAGATAATTAAAGGCTAACTTATCTATTTTTTTCTTAAAAGTTATAACTTTAACCAAACCCTGATTAGAACAAACCCGCAAAAGGGGAAAAAGAAAGAAAAATGTCATAAAAAAGGTGTATAATATAACCACGTAAACTAATTATTACCTACTAGTATATTGGGCTAGTATATTCATGATGCACATATAATTAGTTCTTACTTTTTTTTTTTTTTTTCTTTTTCCATTTGCATCTGAGACACTATCGAACTTAATCACACAGTGATAACACTAATACAAATCAACATTTTTAGTAACTACAACCCAGTTTTGGGCATTCACATTGTTCTTGTGGTAAATTATTGTTAATAATATAAAATCGACATTATTTCATATAGTTTTGTACACTACAAGAAAAGAAAGTTTTGACATAGTATGACATCTACTAATGCAGCAATCAGCAGCTCAGACCAGCTTTGTTCAACCGCAACGACCGGACACATTTGCTCACCATATGCCGCCATCGACATCCACCGCCGTCCATGGCCGTCAATCTTTCCAAGTTTCGCAAGCCGATCAAAGAGCTAGAAACCATTATAATAATCCGGGGAATAATAACCGGTCGTATAATGTGGTGAACGTTGATAAACCGGCGGATGACGGTTATAACTGGAGGAAGTACGGACAAAAGCCGATCAAAGGGTGTGAATACCCGAGGAGTTATTACAAATGCACACATGTTAATTGTCCGGTTAAGAAGAAAGTTGAACGGTCGTCGGATGGACAGATCACTCAGATCATATACAAAGGTCAACATGATCACGAGAGGCCTCAGAACCGCCGCGGTGGTGGTGGAGGCAGAGATTCCGGCGACATTGGTGATGTTCATTATGTTGGTGGTGCAGGGCAATTGGTGGAATCTAGTGATGATAGTGGTTATGGTAAAGATCATGATGATGATGATGATGAAGATCTTCCGGCTTCAAAGATAAGGTATAGTAAAAGTTTAATGAATTTAGAAAGAGCATATATATATATACATAGTATAATGTTCAAGACATTTTGCATGTATATACAAAAAATGAATATGAATTTCAATTAGTTAATTCATATTGGGATTGTAGAAGAATCGATGGTGTGTCGACGACTCACCGGACAGTGACCGAACCAAAGATTATCGTTCAGACAAGAAGTGAAGTCGATCTTCTCGACGATGGCTATAGGTGGCGCAAGTACGGACAAAAAGTTGTCAAAGGAAATCCTCATCCGAGGTATATAAAACAACTCAACTTTCATATTTAGTGTTGTGCTTATGTTCATCTAGTTTCGTAAAATTGAGTCTATATATAGAAATAATTTAATTACTGTATACATTATTTCTCATTCGTTTTTAAGAAAATTAAAAATACTCCTTTTATTCTGGTTAAATAGGAGCTATTATAAATGTACAACGGCAAATTGTACGGTTCGTAAACATGTAGAGAGAGCTTCAACAGATGCTAAGGCTGTGATTACGACTTACGAAGGTAAACACAACCACGACGTCCCGGCCGCTAGAAACGGTACCGCAGCCGCAGCGGGAACGTCGGACCACCATCGTATGAGACCAATGTCGGGGAATAATATGCAACAACATATGAGCTTCGGTAATAATAATAACACAGGCCAATCTCCGGTTCTTTTGAGATTGAAAGAAGAGAAAATCACTATTCATTAACTTTAAACCGAGGATGTGGAGATTGATTTAGCCGCTCGGTGATTGATACTCAACCGGGCTACTACTTATTGACTTGTAACATGTGATGTGAAATGAGTGCATGCTTTCATAGTATCAGGTGTGATGTGAATTGAGTGCATGCTTTTGACTAACGAAAAGAAAATAAATCAAAACCCCCTAATAGGTTTTGATTTTTTTTTCTTCTTCCTAAATTGTGATTTATTTTTTTTGTATTTAATTGTTGATTAACAATATGAATGTGACATATAGATTTTTTTGTTCCTTCAAAATATAGTAACTGTGTTTTTTTTTTTTCCCGCAATGTACAAGATAAATCTATTTTAAATTACAAAGAAAAAGATTAAAGAGATTTGTTTTTCTTGTCGATTTCTCTTCCAAAAATTAAGGTGGATTGTATAATTCTCCGTAATTATCTCTCTCTCTCGATTCGGTTCTCTCTATTTTACATAAAAAACTATTTTCCTTAAATTTTTGTTTTTTTTTTCCCTTTATTTTCGTTTCCTTATGGTCTAATGCGGGGATTGTCCTCCCTGCGTTGGACCCGTTTACCCGACCCGGGTCGATACTCACGCCGCCCGGAAATTCTCCCCTGACAAATAATTTCTTTATGGGTTGCTTAAATTCCAAGCATTCTTCTCCGGCGGATCCTCCACGCCCCCTTCGCCGCCGTTCAGACACCGCTATCCACCGCAGTCATCCCCAAAATAACCATAACCGCCATGTTCTTCCCAGTCCGCCATCTCACCGCCGTGTCGTCAACTCATCTCCGACAAAGCATCGCAACAGTGATAATGATGCTCCAAAATCGAGGACGACCGGTGTCAGCTTGAGATCGGGCTTGTCGCATGGCAATGTAGAAGCTGAGCAGGTGGCGGCTGGTTGGCCCTCTTGGCTCAGCTCCGCCGCACCGGAGGCCGTTCATGGGTGGGTTCCATTACGCGCCGAGGACTTCGAGAAAAGAGAGAAGGTAAAATATTCCTTAATTAATCCCTAAACCTAAGTATAGTAGATCATTTTACATTTCTTGCGAGACAAGAAACAACCCTATCGATGAACTCAACAATTAGTTTTTAATCTTAGATCGGGCAAGGGACGTACAGCAACGTGTTCCGGGCTTGTGAGGTATCGACGGGACGAGTTATGGCTCTAAAGAAAATACGGGTCCAAAATTTCGAAACTGAAAACATAAGATTCATTGCGAGAGAAATCATGATTTTGAGAAGATTAGATCATCCCAACATCATGAAACTCGAAGGGATCATCGCGTCACGGAATTCAAACAGCATGTACTTTGTCTTTGATTACATGGAACACGATCTCGAAGGTCTATGTTCATCTCCCGACATCAAATTCACCGAGGCACAGGCAAGAAAGAAATGCACACACACACACAAAAAACCCTACCTTCTCCGGTAAACAACTCTGTTTGTTTTCTGATAACACTAATTAATTTTTTGTCTTCAGATAAAATGCTACATGAAGCAGCTTCTATGGGGAGTAGAACATTGTCATCTACGAGGGATTATGCACAGGGACATTAAAGCCGCAAATATTCTGGTGAATAACAAAGGAGTTTTGAAGCTAGCTGATTTCGGATTAGCCAACATTGTAACACCAAGAAACAAGAATCAGTTAACGAGTCGGGTTGTGACGCTATGGTACCGTGCACCGGAGCTTCTAATGGGTTCCACGAGTTATAGCGTTTCGGTTGATCTTTGGAGCGTCGGATGTGTTTTCGCCGAGATTCTTACCGGAAGTCCACTTCTTAAAGGAAGAACAGAGGTGAGAATTACAGGGAACAATTAAAGGTATAGATCGAACTTACTGATCATTCCAGATAGAGATTCATTTTTGTGTGTGTTTGGTCTCTGTAGATTGAACAGCTTCACAAGATCTATAAACTCTCTGGATCACCAAATGAAGAATTTTGGGAAAAGAACAAGCTTCATCCTCAAACTAAGATGTTTAGACCACAGCATCAGTATGACGGTTGTCTGAGAGAAAGATTTGAGGAGTTTCCGAAAACAGCAGTTCATCTTCTGGAGAATCTATTGTCTATTGATCCAGAGAAACGAGGAACTGCCTCCTCCGCACTCATGTCAGAGGTAAGAAAAAAACCATAAACTCAAACCAAAATCGAATCAAATTACTGACATGTATATATATTTTAATCCCAAACTCTTTCTCTGTGGTTTTGCTGTTATCTCAGTACTTTAACACAAAGCCTTACGCTTGTGATCCATCGACATTGCCTAAGTACCCTCCTAACAAAGAAATGGATGCTAAGTACCGTGAAGAACTTCAACGAAGGTATCAATCAATCGATTTTCACAAGCTCTTTATATATGTGTGTCTATGTAATTACGTTTGCTGAGAGATTAAAATATTTGTTTTGCAGGAGAAGAGTTAGTATACAGAAAAGAGATAACTTGGCACCCAAGAAAACGGGTAAATCACGTAGAACAATCAAAGAGCCTACAAATCATAGCAAATTACCAACCCAACAGGTATTAAAGAAGCCTTCGATAGTTTCTTTTGGATTTAAACCGGAATGAACCGTGAAAGCCCCGGTTCTTTATTGGAAATTTGGTTAATTGTGTTTTTGTAGGAAACGAAGAAGGAAAGCGGGACAGAAATCAATGTCCAGACGCCATCGGAGACATCACAAGCGATGACGACCAGAAGCGAGTTTCCGTACGCCGGATTATCTCAAACGACGGCGCCGGCAAGCGGGTTCGCATGGGCTGGGACGAAGAAGAGGAAAGAGAACGACGCAGCTTCAACGCTGACTTATAACCAACCCGCGGGATCTGCGAGCCACGTCAGTGGTATGAGCATGGCTTTTGCTAAGAACACTTTCGGGTTAACGATAAATGAAGACAGACCAAGCTTTCTTAAGCCGCACGTTTCTCTAGACTCCGCTGATGCGTTGTTGTTCTCTGGCTTGCATCACAAGAAATCTGAAGGAGATACGGTTAGTCAACTGCATTATTCTTAGATTCGATTCTGCTTCAGTTTTCAGGATTTGTCGCGTTAGTTTGAATGTAGTATATGAAATATTTTAGGATTTGACGAATATTGGGGCGAATCCGAAGATATTTCAAACAAATGGGATGAATGAGATATTACGGAGGACAGAAAGTGATGCCAGAGTCGGTGTTCGAAGACCGCCACGAATAGAAAGAGGTTAAAAACGGGATAAACTCAATTACTATAAAAAGTTTTAGCCAAGGACATATGTTTTCACTTGGCATCATTTGTAGTCCATTAATTACAACAAAAAATTGTTACAAAAACAAACCAAGTCGGTCTGAAAAGCTTCAATTTCAGGATTTCGAAATGTTATTTTTGTTTATTTCTTATGAATTAATCTCCTTGTAGATTTTCGAGATTTTTGTCACACTATTAGATGTGTGTTTTTCCAGAAATGTTTCTAATGTGACATTCAATTTGTTAACATAACCAATTTAGTGTCGGTAGGGGAGTATAAAGAAAGGTATACTATCCCACACATATACAGTTAGACTGACATTCCTTGACCACATCATTACAAATTGGAAGTTTCATATATTGTAGAACAAATTTATACATGAAATGATATATGGAGGAAACAAAACCAAATGTACTTGATTCTCTGGTCCAAACTAAACCAAATGTAATCCTGAAACCGAGAAACATTCTTCTTCGTTAACTATGAAACCAAGACGCTCTGAAGATACAAGTATAACGTTTGTAGGACCAGTTTTGTAGTGGTTAGCTAGGTGTAGTGAAAGAATGGTTTTGATCTGGTTAACTTTAATTGAGTTTCCTTTTTGTTTCTGAGTCACAATATCTTTCCGCTACCTTTATTTATAATAATCAATATGAAGTTGCTAAACAAACAAACGAAAAAATCAAATCTTGGTAGCATAATGCACTACAAGTTATGTACAAAAGTTGCTTCGTCTATTTTTTACTCGAGTCGCTCGTTCTTTCATTCATTCAAGTTAAAAGAAGAAAAAAACAGTTCAGAAGAAATAGAAAACTAAAGAAAGAAACAGTTCAGTTTTCATTTCTTTCTGATAATTTCTTAGTCAAAGAAGAAGAAGAAGCAATGGGGATTATTGTCGAAGAGGTCCGGTTTGATACTTCAGAGGACTCGGAGCTGAGCAAGAAAGGCAGCACAGAGATCCAAGAACAAGAACTGAGGACCTTGTACCCTCTGCAGATCCAGCAGATACTTGTCGTCCCGAGTTTTATACAACTGTTTCATACATCAACACCAAACATGAGAAACAAAGGTGATATTATCAATCAATCAGCAACTGGGGGCAAGGAGGATTTTAACCTGAATTTCGAACTTGATAACATTAGGCGACTTAACAGCTGCGTCGTTCTCTAGGATGCTGGAATCATCTCCAAAGTAGCTGTTGTCGTGCATGGAGTTACTGAGCATTATTCCATCAGCGTTGTTTGGAACCCATCTGCACTTCATGTTGTAGTGCCCTATCTTCTTCCAGCATACATTCAAATCTTGCAGGGCTTTCAGGACTTCTGTCATTATTTCACGGGGATGAGCCCTAGACTGTTTGGATGGATCCCAGTGTTTGGATTATCAATCAAAACTAAACAGATATAAATCACAAAAGCTTGGCTTTTTTACTATTGTTAGCATAAATTTAGATCAAGACCTGAAGTCCAAGAGCCCATTTTCTCTCAACAGGGTATTGAGATCTCAAGCCAACTCCTTGGTATTCCATCAGTCCTGGAAGCCGATGGCTAACGGGTGAAGCTACGCTTTCTGCTGGATGCATACGCGGAGTACCTTCCTGATTCAAATCAAACATTATTCAATGATTACTTCCAAGATCTTTGGCTACAGTCAAAAGGGACAATGAAGACTCACCATGGTCTCTTGAAACTCGGCCCCTAGGTAACCACTAGAGACACGGAACCGATTGTCCAGTATCAGATAGTACGTCACTGTGCCCTGAAAGACAGCAGTCCGACAACAATTCAGCATTTTAGATATACATTTGAATAAAAAGAAATAGCAAATGGACAAGAAGCTGAGAGAAACCCATACATCATTCTGTGTCCGGTTGCGGAGAGATTCAATGAGCTGATTTCTGTCAAATCCCATATTGATAACTTCTAGGAGAATCTCCTCGTCAATCTACAAATGAAGCCAGCGCTTTTAAGCCTTTTCGTAAAAGGGGAATAGTGACCATCTCTAATGAAAATAGGACTAGATACGTTAGGTTTACCTTTTTCGCCTGCTGTACCGTATCTGGAGGAGGGACAGCTAAATACCTTGGAAGATGAGCTTGGAACCAAGGGTGCTGCCGGATCTCAGGGATGGTTACTCGTTTCATGGGGTCGACCACAAGCATCCGGGGGATCAAATCTCTAGCACCAGCAGACAAATGGCTAGGTAGAGTATATATCCCTCCCTAAAGGACAAAAAGAGATAAATGTAACTCCAAATACCCAAATTTAAGCATTACTTCAAAGAACAAAAAAGGTCAACTGACAGAACATCCTGTGGAGTACCTTTATCTTCTTAAAAAGGTTGGGAATGTTCTCATCATCAAAGGGAAGAGTTCCACAGAGAAGAGCGTAGAGTATCACACCACAGCTCCAGACGTCTACTTCAGGACCAGCATATAATTTCCCCGAAATTACCTGAAACAATTTACAAACCTCGATAATAACTGATCATTTGAAACAAGCCCTACTTATACAGGAAGCCTGAAAGTTGAAGAACTTACCTCTGGAGCAGCATAATTTGGACTTCCGCAACTCGTCTTCAGAAAATGACCATCTCGCATTATATTGCTCAGGCCAAAATCTGCAATCTTTACATTGCATTTAGAGTCCAAAAGCAAGTTTTCAGGCTTAAGGTCTCGATGAACAACCATATTGCGGTGGCAGTATTCCACTCCCGATATTATCTGCATCAAAGCCAAGTTATAGATAATTTTTAACACTCAATGGTTGCTTGGAAATTACATGTTGATAAAAGGAAACAAACCTGCTGAAAAAAGTTCCTTGCCTCGTCTTCCTGCAATCTACCCTTCTCTACAATATAGTCAAATAGCTCACCAGAATTCACATACTCCATGACAAGATAAATATCTGTCGGAGTCTCTATAACCTCATAGAGACGGATGATGTGAGGATGCATAAACAGTCTCAAGATTTTGATCTCTCTCCTCACTGCATCAAAGAAGAAAACAGAAACAAACACCAAATGATTTCAACAATATTCCGCAACATCATAAATTCATAACCAGAAACAAAATCCATTAAGATACTGTGTGCGGAAAGATACACAGAATTGCACCTTTCTCTTCCATCTCCATGTTCTTGATTTTGCGACGGTTGAGGATCTTGATTGCAACTTTATGTCCTGTCAATGCGTGCTCAGCTATCTTCACCCTACCAAAGGAACCAATGCCAAGAGTTCTACCGAGCTTGTAATTTGGTAGAATCGATTCCACCCCACCTCTACTACCTGATGCATCCATTTTCTACACAAAGTTGAAACCACACAAAAAGATAAGCCAAAGCCCAAAAGAGATATATTAGATCTACTACACAAACACAAAACAAACTGCAAAGAGTATTATAAGCGGAAGCAAGTAATGTTTATAATATGAAGATTCTGATATCGATCGGTTGCCTACAGAGTTATTTTGGATACTAAATTTCACTGAGTTAAAACCAAACTTCAGTAGGTGATCCAATAAACCTAATTGCTCTCCAATCCAAATCCTTGATCCAAACTTTGCCATTTTCACATTTCACCACTCAATTTCTTCGCTTTTTAGAACGTGAAAAAAAAGACAACGAATTGAAAGTACAAACAAGTGAGAACAACGTGCATGAAGATTACCAACACTAACAGAGCTTCAAATGGCAATTTTCAACTATCCCTAATTCGGAATAAGAACCCTAATAATCTAATCGCCTGATTCCTAGAAATGGATCTCTGGTACCTGATAGAGAAGTTACGATTTAAAGAACAATCAAACACACCCGATTTGCAAATCAACATCAAAAAGCGATAACTTGTTTCCGAAATTAGAGGATTGAGATATCGAGCTTGCCAAAATTAAGAGACAGAGAAATCAGAACCAGAAATGCAGCAAGAAGACAAAATCCCTAAATTTCTGAGCTAATAGTACCAGAAAAGCGTAATTGAGTTTCGGAATTGAAGATCCAGATCAGCTTAAACCCAGAAATTGAGAGATTCTCTCCTATTTCTCTCCCCTCTCGCTCTCTCGTTGCTTGTAGCCTATAGGCGCAAACGCAACAAAGAAAATATTTGATTTTTCTTTTGTTTCCATAAACGGGTTTATCATCAACTAAATTGCCCTCAGAGTTACACTTTAATTACAATGAATACCCCTATGCGGACGTGGCAAAGAGTCATCAGCTTTCATCTTTTTGCAAAATTATTCTGTGTTTAGCAGAGACACTTGTGGTAATGATTAACTGTTACTAATTAATTTTCTAATAATTTACTTTATTTATAAAAAAGGTACTGAGATGTTTTACGTAACGAAATTTCTTCTTTAAAAAAAAAAAAACTTTTACTGTAACAAATATAATACAAAAATAGATTCATTCTCGGTTAAGAACCAATATACAAGATAACCGGTATATGTTTGTGTGTTGGAATGTTTGTTTTCTAACGTTTTTTTTTAATATAAAAACATTCTATTTATACTAAAACCTATGTTTTAAATATCCCCGATTTTTCCGATTAATTAATCGCTCCAAGGGGGGTAACCGTAGCGATTCCGATTTTGTCCGATTAATTACAATAATCGCCAATTAATTCTGTAAATCGTAGGTCAAATTTATACTTTTCTGAAATCTGATTGGCTCAGTTGATACTTGATTGTAAAATTCGATCCAAAAATAAAAGTTCATTCTGTTTAAAGTTATTTTAACCAAAAAAATATGTGATTAATCGTTTTCAACAAATCAATTTTGGGATTTATCTTCTAAACACAAACTTTGACTATTTTTGTCTTATGTAGTGTATGTGAATTTGAAAAAATATTTAATCTAGGTTGAAAATATGTGATTTTCATACTAATGTGTTATTTTATATATTAAATGATTAAAAATATATTAAAATAAATCTAAAATTCCGCCCCGGTTAATCCCGTATTATTAACGGTTTTATGAAAAATCGCTAATCGCTGCCCGACCGAATAATTAGCGAGAAGCGATATTTTGAACGTATACTAAAACTAGTGGAGCATCCGCGCGTTTGCGCGATGGTATGTTATATTTTTATCAAGAAAAAAAAATAGTAGTAGTGTAGGGATACATTTTTTTTTATCTTTTCGGTTTAATTTAGTCTATATTATTTCTGTTGGATTTATTATATTTATGTTATGAGGGAGTAGATCTAAGACTTTTAATCCATACCCGAAAATCCAAACCGAATTGATCCACAATACGCATATCCGATTGATTTTGAGTATAAAACAAATCACCATATAGGTAAAATATTTGATACTCGTGGGTATCAGATAATACCAGAACCGAACCGATACCCGATCGGATATCCAAATTACCCGAATGGATATTGTGGATTATTTTTGGTATTATAAAAAAAAAAAATTTAGGTTTTGGATCTGTAGGTATCTATTATTCTATACTTTTTCATTATCTTTAGGAAAAATTGTTTATAGCCGTTAACTAATAAAATGCTTAACGGCTCCAAATGAAAATTCGAAAAACAAAACCTCTCTCTCTCTTTCACCATTTCCTCAAATAGAAAATGATTACGTCTCTTGCTTCTCTTCTGCTTTGAGTTTCTCTTCTTTTCCCAGGAATAATAAACGAATCAATACCAGGCTGAATAAACATCATCGTCGTCGTCATTTCCATCGGAATATCTCATTACATCTTTCTCAATTCTGTCTCCACCGAAATTCTGCTGGATTCTGGATATTACGAAACGGCGATCACTATCGTTAACGGACCTCTTTCGCCGGAAATGAAGGTAAAACCTCCGCTTGAGACAATCCCCCTCTCTCTCTCTCTCTCTCTCTCTCTCTCTCTCTCTCTCTCTCTCTCTCTCTCTCTCTCTCTCTCTCTCTCTCTCTCTCTCTCTCTCTCTCTCTCTCTCTCTCTCTCTCTCTCTCTCTCTCTCCCCCTTCTTGCTCGAGACTTCTGCTTTTTTCTTCTTCGTGATCTCCAAAATCGAGCGACCTCAACTATTCAGAATCCTCCCGCTTTCTAGGGTTTCGAGTTTGTATCTAATCTCAATCCGATCAGAGATCAATGGCAACTCTCGACTCCGACGTGACTGTGGTTCCCGCAGGTGAATCCTCAAACACCGCCGCTGCTTCATCCTCCTCGAAGAAGCCAAAGAGGTTTGAGGTGAAAAAATGGAGCGCCGTCGCGCTCTGGGCCTGGGGTATGACGAAGAAACCCTAATTTTTATGCCGATCTTCTTTCATACATCGCGCTTCTCTTCTTCGCTTCTTCTCTCTGTGTTAGAGCTTTGCTGATTTCGCTCTTGTTTAATTGCAGATATCGTTGTTGATAATTGCGCAATCTGCAGGAACCACATCATGGATCTTTGTAAGCTTGAGATATACTTGATAATCTGTTGTTTTGATCTCTAACTTGGTGGATGGATCTTTATGCTTGCTTCCTTGTTTGCGTTTTCCTGATTGTAGGCATCGAATGTCAAGCTAATCAGGCCAGTGCCACCAGCGAGGAATGCACTGTTGCTTGGGGTAAGTTTAGTTATTCAAAGCCCTTGAAGGTAAGTGCACAGAGTCTCTTCTTTGGCCGATTTGTCTCTTATTGCTCGATTCAAGTATTGCTTGGTTTGGTTTAAAATGCTCTTGGTCTTCTTACTAGAATGTGATTCTGTCTTAAAGTTTGATGGAAGATTCTTTTTACTCGAGCCAAATCACTCTGGATCTTAATTATTTTAGTTTTAACGAGTCTTTTTCTATATTATTTTGCAGTACCTTAAAGAAGCTTGATGGGGTGAAAGAGGCCATCTTAGTTACTTGCAAGTCTCGTTTTCTAAGGTTATTTTTCTTTTTCTCCTCCACAAAATCTTACAAGCACAAATCTGAATATTAATGTCGGTCTTAGGTAGGGATAGTGGTTTGAAATTAAATAGCATTCACAATCTTAACCTATCAAAATTATTTAGTATACTATATTAACCAAAGAAACTCCAATGATTTACATAATTGTGCAAACTAACTTAGCAATGGAATCCAGTCTTCGTATTGTGAGTGATTTCCAAAGTTTAATTCGTTTTCACACCTAACGTAAATCATTCGGATTCTCGTTAATTTAGTTTACTTCAAATGATTTTGTAAATTTAATATTCATCTACAATCAACCACTTAATTTTAATTTCCCATATTAATATTAAAGAAACTCGAATAATTTATATAATTGTGAAAACTAACTTAGCAATGGAATCAAGTCTTCGTATTGTGAGTGATTTCCAAAGTTTAATTCGTTTTCACACCTAATGTAAATCATTCGGTTTCTCGTTAATTTAGTTTACTTCAAATGATTTTGTAAATTTAATATTCATCTACAATCAACCACTTAATTTTAATTTTCCATATTAATATTAAAGAAACTCGAATAATTTATATAATTGTGAAAACTAACTTAGCAATGGAATCCAGTCTTCGTATTGTGAGTGATTTCCAAAGTTTAATTCGTTTTCACACCTAACATAAATCATTCGATTTTTCGTTAATTTGATTAAAAAAAAAAACTTCAAATGATTTTGCAAATTTAATATTCATCCACAATCAACCAATCAACCACTATGTTTTATTTTTCATATTAATTAAAGAAACTCGAATGATTTACATAATTGTGAAAACTAACCTAGCAATGGAATCCGGTCTTAGTATTGTGAGTGATTTCCAAAGCTTAATTCGTTTTCACATTTAACGTAAATCATTTGGTTTCTCGTTTTTTTTTTTTTTTTTTTTTTTTAACTTCAAATGATTTTGCAAATTTAATATCCATCCACAATCAACCAATCAACCACTATGTTTTATTTTTTCATATTAATTAAAGAAACTCGAATGATTTACATAATTGTGAAAACTAACCTAGCAATGGAATCCGGTCTTAGTATTGTGAGTGATTTCCAAAGTTTAATTCGTTTTCACATTTAACGTAAATCATTTGGTTTCTCGTTAATTTGATTTTTTTTTTTTTTTTAAACTTCAAATGATTTTGCAAATTTAATATCCATCCACAATCAAGCAATCAACCACTTATGTTTTATTTTTTTCATATTAATTAAAGAAACTCGAATGATTTACATAATTGTGAAAACTAACCTAGCAATGGAATCCGGTCTTAGTGTTGTGAGTGATTTCCAAAGTTTAATTCGTTTTCACATTTAACGTAAATCATTTGGTTTATCGTTAATTTGTTTTTTTTTTTTTAAACTTCAAATGATTTTGCAAATTTAATATCCATCCACAATCAACCAATCAACCACTATGTTTTATTTTTTCATATTAATTAAAGAAACTCGAATGATTTACATAATTGTGAAAACTAACCTAGCAATGGAATCCGGTCTTAGTATTGTGAGTGATTTCCAAAGTTTAATTCGTTTTCACATTTAACGTAAATCATTTGGTTTCTCGTTAATTTTATTTTATTTTTTCTTAAACTTCAAATGATTTTGCAAATTTAATATCCATCCACAATCAACCAATCAACCACTATGTTTTACTTTTTCATATTAATTAAAGAAACTCGAATGATTTACATAATTGTGAAAACTAACCTAGCAATGGAATCCGGTTTTAGTATTGTGAGTGATTTCCAAAGTTTAATTCGTTTTCACATTTAACGTAAATCATTTGGTTTCTCGTTAATTTGATTTTTTTTTTTAAAAAACTTCAAATGATTTTGCAAATTTAATATCCATCCACAATCAACCAATCAACCACTATGTTTTATTTTTTTCATATTAATTAAAGAAACTCGAATGATTTACATAATTGTGAAAACTAACCTAGCAATGGAATCCGGTCTTAGTATTGTGAGTGATTTCCAAAGTTTAATTCGTTTTCACATTTAACGTAAATCATTTGGTTTCTCGTTAATTTGATTTTTTTTTTCTTAAACTTCAAATGATTTTGCAAATTTAATATCCATCCACAATCAACCAATCAACCACTATGTTTTACTTTTTCATATTAATTAAAGAAACTCGAATGATTTACATAATTGTGAAAACTAACCTACCAATGGAATCCGGTTTTAGTATTGTGAGTGATTTCCAAAGTTTAATTCGTTTTCACATTTAACGTAAATCATTTGGTTTCTCGTTAATTTGATTTTTTTTTTTTTAAAACTTCAAATGATTTTGCAAATTTAATATCCATCCACACAATCAACCAATCAACCACTATGTTTTATTTTTTCATATTAATTAAAGAAACTCGAATGATTTACATAATTCTGAAAACTAACCTAGCAATGGAATCCGGTCTTAGTATTGTGAGTGATTTCCAAAGTTTAATTCGTTTTCACATTTAACGTAAATCATTTGGTTTCTCGTTAATTTGATTTTATTTTTTTTAAACTTCAAATGATTTTGCAAATTTAATATCCAACAACCGGTTGGAACATGTTTTTGTTGGAACATGTTTTTGTTCTTAAGTGATTTTGCAAAGAATAGCTTTTCAATTCAACCGCATGAGGATCCTTTAACTTTTATCTCAAAGTCAAATATTAATTTAAATGATTTTAAGAAAAGAAAATGCTAAATCGTTTTTCATCTTTGGTGATGAATATGCGACGGCGATAACTCGAAACTGTGACTTGATAACTCGAATCTTTTAAAAATTAACTTCACACTAACACCAAAAAACGACGAGAAATGGGCTTAGCCGTTTTAGACCCATATCCTAAAAGAATTTTTGACCACTTAATTTACCACTTTTTCTCTTATTATTGATTCAATACTTAATTTAATCCCAAACTAAAATTAACACTGAATAATTGTATAATTTAATTAATTAAATTTTTTAAAAATCACAACATAAGATCTAGTTTACTTTATTTATAAAAAAGGTACTGAGATGTTTTACGTAACGAAATTTCATCTTAAAAAAAAAAAAAAAAAACCTTTACTGTAACAAATATAATACAAAAATAGATTCATTCTCGGTTAAGAACCAATGTACAAGATAACCGGTTCTGTATGTTCGTCCATCGACTATCGGGGAATAACAAATGATCATGTTTCATGTTATTTGAGTTAATAGTGGAACATATGATAAGTATTAAGTCATTAAATGTTTTTGTTCTTTGAAATGACCAATACTCCGTTATTTCGCTTAAGGTTCGAGGCATCGATGACGACAAGACTCCACCTCCGACTCCGCCGTCGTCACCTCCTCCTTTCGCCACCGCCACCATTTCGTCAGATGATCTACGACGCGCAGGAGAGTACACGAAGATTGCTAGTGCTTGCGGTCAAGAACAGTATGGAAGAAGTTGAGTATTGGCTCAAACCGGGTATAGTAACTAACATTGCTTTCAACATAACTAACTTCAAAAGGTCAAGCAAAGAGTAGTTTGAGCATGTTTATTCTCAGGCTTTTAGCCGAGGATCTTATGATTAAATGTCTCGCAAATACTTTGATGCTGAAAGTGAAAGCACATGATCCGTAAACAACGAGTTTCGGAAAAAATTCAAATCTTAATTAAAAAAAAAAAAAGAATTCAGACATGTGATGGTCTCTTGCATCTGATTTGTCTTTGTTCACCAGACACTAGAACAAGAAAACGTATAAAGACTACGATAAGATTTTACATTTAGTAATAAGCTCGCAGTAAATGCTGAAAAGGAAGGTGAGAATGGTGAGGGAAATAGTTAAAGAAGATGCCACTGAGAGCTCTTTAACCCGAACACTATAATGTGCATTAGTACTCGACAATGTCCAATGGTTTGAGTTTCTCTGAAACAAAATCGGTAAAGCTCAACCTGCATTGGAGCTAAAGGGTTTAAAGAGATTGATGAAATAGAAATCATGATTGAAGATGTATGCTCTTAAGGCTTCATCATATTCATACGTTTCCAAAGACAATGACTTCGGTCGATATATATGCTTATCATGCAAACATATCTTAGTAGAACCGAATCGAGTATATATTTTGGATTTTATTTATTTATTTTGTACTTGTATGCGGGAATTTAACTCAGTGGACTTTAATAATAGCCATTTTTTAGATAGCTTCTTTTGTTAGCAATTGACGCTAAGATAAAGACATCTCTAATAAGTTTTTTTGTTAGAGTTCAACCTAATAAGTTCATTCAAATATATTCAACCTAATAAGATAACTATACACAGTAACACAGGGGCGAACCCACGTTGACCAAGGAGGTGGCAATTGCCACCACTCAAAAAAAAAATTGTTAATGTTTTTAATGAAAATAATATATGCCACCACCAAAAAACAAAAATTTGCCCCCATAACTCATTTTTCAATCATTAAATATCCAAAACCAATTAATGTAGTTAACTTTTTTCAATTGATAAGCCCAAAACATTTATCTTCACTAGTTCTATCAATCTTTTTAGTGATAACACCAAAAAGTTGCCCCCGCTAAATATATTTTCTAGATCCGCCACTGACTATACATATATTTAGCTTACTCTAGGGGATAGCATTACATATTTCTCTAATTTCTCTTGTGAAACCCACACTATGCTAGTGGAAAGATTCAAGCAAGTGCGGCTCCTGCTGCAGCGGCTAGAACCACAGCAGCAATGTGTCTTATATTGAGGCCGCCACTTCCACGGAAGAGTCTCCTCGAGATCATTTTTCAGGACTTGTCAGCTTCTTTGTAAAGTGAACAATTGGCTCCTCCTTCAGTGATGGCTTACTCCTGAAGGATCAATCTTTGCCGCAGCTTTGGACAAAGATACTATCGGCTTTCCAGTTTCGTCCGCCTTCGGATTCCCGTACCTCGCCGCACCGGTACCGTTCGATTCATCTTCCACAGCTAATTTGATCAGACCCATTAGGTTTTCTAACGATTCTCGCGCCTTTTTTTGTTTGTTTTCCTTTATTTCTCGATAATTCTATCTCCGGTGTGAAAGTAGAGACCAGAGACGACGAGATTGAACCGGGTTATACATATGCAGACCCGGTTAATTTATATAAATTGTAAGGCCCACATACAAGTTTTTTAGGGCCCAAACAAGTCCCACAACGTTTTTTATGTTTCCGTAAACGGGTTAATCGTAAACTAAATTGCCCTCAGAGTTAAGTATTGTTACATGTTGTGTAAATATCAGATTTGCAGTAGAATATATTTTTCACAATGTTTTATTTAGAGTATATTTTTGATGTAAATCTACAAATCTAGAAGCAAGCATGGGATTATTGATCTCTATTTCACATCTTAGCTCTTCTTGATCTATATTTCTACACCCAATCCGAAATTCAAGATAGGTTTCTTTATTTATAGTCCGAAAAACCTGATCCAAACCCGAAACCCGAAATCCCATACATAGCTGTGATTTTTAACCAAACCGAAATCGATCCGAAAACACAGAACCAAACCGAACTAAATCTGAAACTGGATTTTAAAATTTAATATCTAAAAAAATCAAAATCGAACCAAAAACCGAATAAATACCCGAAAGACTTATAATTATGTAAAATCCGGTTTGTTAAGTTTATAATGATAAGTTTCCTTCGGATATTTTAATAGTGGCGGCCTCAATATAATAAAGTTAATAATTACTCCCTCTGTTTCATCATAAGTCTCATTTTAGAAGTTTTTTTTTTTACAAAATAAGTGTCATTCTCTGATTTCAATGCACTTTTTCCATTAATTTATCTATTTTCCCCCTAATTAAATAAGAAAAACATTAAGTACTATATAATTTTAAGAGTCAAACAAGGATGTACGGAATACGCACCAAACTCTTGACAACAGTAGAGATTTCTGGAAATTGGTTAAAGAGACTTGTGGCTTCCAACGTGTGCATTAGGGATCCTTTTTGCATAGGATGTATGTATAATTGCTTTCCACCACATATGGCATATTCAATGATCAGACCGAGAACATACACATAATTTGTTGGACCTTCGTGAGGTTTATGATCGCTTAGTTCGGGAGCAGAAAATTTGGGCTCACCAACCACATCTCTGTCGCCTGTAGATTTTGCAAGCCTCATGTTGCCGAGCTTCAGTATAAACCCATTCTGATTTGGATGATCTGGATTCTTGACTATGAAGAAACTTTCTTCATCTAGGTTCCAATGGAGAATGCCACATCTATGGAGGTCATTAAGAGAAAGTAACATATCCTTCACAAAGCTAACTAGTAGAGGAGTAGGCTGACGAGCTTGCCAAAACACACTGGAATTCCCAAAAAAATTCTGAAGAAAACTGACTTGCTTGGGGCAAAGACCTTCTATATTGTTCCCTTGAGTTGAAGCAAATCTCACAGCTTGACCTAGAATGCATTTTCATGGTTCAAATGACACATAGATGAAGTCAGTCACTTTCTCAATGTGGTAGCACTTTAGAATCTTCTGGGAATTGTTTTCACACTGAGAGTGCTTTTTCAGCTCGTGAACAACACTTTTAATTATAACCATTTTCCGAGAAAGAATTTATTCGAAAACAAACTTTCCGGGAGAGAAACTTGCCTTTGTACACTTCATGAGCAACTTCTTTTCTGGAGATATAAGAAGTCGTAGTTTGGAGATCACCCATCACCACTGATATCACAAAGAAAACAAACAAAGGAAGAATCAAAATCAAAATCGAAATGGACAACTAAAATTGAAATCGAAATGGACTTAAATTGAAATCGACTTACCTCCCGAAACCTGTTTGATTCTCGCTGAAACTTTAACACTGATTCTGATGTAAATTTCTCCCCAGCTCACGACGCCCAGGCAAACGTAGGTAATTAAATTTTTTTTTCACAAAAATAGAAGAGTTACAATGGAGTGACTTATAACCAAAAAGTAATTAAGCAGTGGTTTATAGTCTATAGTTTTCCATGAGCAGTTAAGTAGCAGTCTTTGTATTAGTCCTTGGCAATAATGTGTTTTATTACACTACTTAAATAGTATTAATGGAATGATAATCATTTAATAAAAAATGATATAAAATATATGGTTTAACAATTGAAAATATTGCTTTCTGGTTACAGAAACGGTTGTTCCAAATGATACCAACAACGTAACCCTTTAATAAAACATACTAATTTGATCTTCCCCTTCAACGATATAAACTCTCTCTAAATCCAACATAAACTCTTTAAAAATTTAACAATTCTCTTAACTTTTAAAATCAATCAACTCTTCACAAATTCATCTCCCAATAACAACCACTTACATTAAATTATTTTTGCACGAAAAAATTTCAAATTAAAAAAATGCAAATCACAACATCTACCACAAAAAGTCACATGCAATATAACTCTAGTCTATATTGATAACATAACATTATAAAATGTTTCTTTAAAAACGGGTTTTCACAAATCAAAGTGTTTGCTTTCTCATTGCTCTTCTTTTAAAAAAAAAAAAAACCTTTACTGTAACAAATATAATACAAAAACGACCGGTTCATTCTCGGTTCAGAACCAATGTACAAGACAACCGGTTTAGTGTGTTTCTCTATCAACTACAGAAGCTCTAACCAGGTATATTAACCAACATTGCTTTCTTTTCTCGCAGATTTCTTCTCAGGCTTTGGTTTGAATAAAGAGGCGGAGGATCTTAAGGTGAGATGTCTCGTGAGTACTGTGATGCCGAAAGCGCAGGATCTCGGTAAGCAACAACGAGTTTCGAAAAGAATTCAGACATGTTCTGGTCTCTTGCGTCTGCTCTGTCCTTGTTTACGAGACACTAGAACAAGAAAACGTATAAAGGTTATGAGGAGAAGTTGTAATTGCAACAAACATAAGACTTTATGCATGCTAAGATTTATAAATTAGACTGCAAAAAGGGTCTGGTTCCGTTTGTAGCCTATGAAATGATGAATTTGGTTCAGAGTAGTCAGCTTTATGTTCCCAAACAGAGCAATGGTCTCTTGAAAGCATTTACCTCGGTAGGATAAGATTTGAAATTTGGTAAGAAGCGTCGCTGGCAGTAAACGCTGAAAAGGAGGGTGAGAATCGGGAGGGGAATTGTTAAAGAAGATGCCACCGGAAGCTCTTTAAGCCCGAAAAGTCCGATTGCAATTATGTGCATTAGTACCAAAGAGAAGATAGTGGAGCTGTGTACTATTGGCCAAAACTTTCCACCAGTTTCATACTTAGCCGCATATACGTTTAGGAGCTGCAGCACACACACACACAAAAAGGACCCAATTATCTACCACCAACAAGTTGTGATTAAAAAAATGAGTAAGGGAAACGAATCAACAGGCAAGAAAATGGATTCTTAGGCTCCAAAAAGAGTTTCGGTTTTAAAGATGCTATTCGAGAAGCTAGAAAAAGGGATTACACATAAAGAGGACATAAAAGTGAGATTCCATAGCAGAAAACATGTGTAACCGATTCATAGGTTTATAGAGAAGATTCCAATATGGCTTTATCAGAGTTTTGAGGAGCATCAATGGAGAATATACTCAGCACTGTCCAAGAGAATGCAATTGGAAAAATCATTGTATTGGTTCTAGTTACCTGGTTACGGTAGATGACATATCCAAGACAGTAGTAGACCAACAAGAAGGGAAGTATCAACGGCGAAAGGAAGAAGTAAGTTGTGCCGAGAAGTCCAAAGAAGAGAATCCTTGGGATTTCCTCGCAGAAAGGAGTCGAAGGGACCTCGAACTCTTTGTCATCCTCCTTGCAGAAAAGTTTCGTCATAAAACTCCAGAGAAGAGGAACCAAACGGAAGATCTCTGATGACAAACCAGTCCATCCAGAGGTCACAACATACGATATAAAAAACGATGCCTGCACCAAATGATGATGATTAAAACATGATTCATTCATGGTCTGAAAAAAAAAAAAGAAACAGCGAAATGGATTTTGGTGCTTGTTACCTGTGCTGGCACAGCTGCAGCTAGCACACGGGGAATGTTCTTAGGTTCAAGGAAGACATTAACACGATAAAGAGCAGATCCGGACAGTACATTTGCAAAGAAACTGTTCCATACGGTAAAGACTAGAAGCTTGATACATGCAGATTTCTCTATCTGGCTACGAGAAACAAATCCTTGCATTGAGGAAAGTAGAATCATAATCGGTGGTACTATAAAAAGGAAAAGCTGGAAGATCAGACTCGGAAGATATCCCGTAATCACTTGAGTCACGATTTTCCTGCAAACATATATACAAAAAAATTAAAGAAAGATTATGCTTTTTAGTTGTAGTTGGTTCAAATGAAACAGAGAGGGTTTTGACTCACATGTTGAGTATGCTTTTAAGAAAAGGGAACCATGTTTCTAACTGGTGAAGATTAGCGAGACCTTGAACCAATACGACAGGGACGATGTACAGGATTAACAGAGCTACGAAAGCCACGAAGACCACCACATTGGAGATCCATCTTCTCACAAAGGATGCGGTGAAAAACGGCCAGTGAACATCTTGAGGCTCAGGGGCTGTCTCAGTAAGCCACTGTGTTGGATCTATTCCTTGCTGAATGTTTGATGCTATTGCAGCACCGTGTCTTGTCTTAAAGGAAACGAAAGCCGCTGGGACTTCCTAAAAAATGAATGGATATGTTGAAGAATTCAAATTATAAAATCACACAAAGACAGACAAATATCTCACCTCTCCGGCTAATAAGGACTGTTTCAATCTCATGTCGTCTTCTAACTTCTCGAGCTTCTTTTCGTAATGACCAACCACATCCACTCTCTTCCCAAACATCCCTAAGAACCCGTCTCGCTTAGAGTCTTGGCGAGTTAAGCTTCCGGATTTTACCCGAGTAAGTTTCTTGTATAGCTTCTCAGCATCATTCTACAAGTGTTGACGAATATATGAAATCAAGATACATACATCAAAGTTTTCAAGGCATTAGTTGGTAGAAGAAGCTTTACCATGAGAACCTTTAACTTGTCTGTCCGATGAACCACCACGTGAGATAGATACGTGGAAGAATGATACTCCCTGAAAAAACTTTCCACTGTTTCACTAATACTGTTCCCAGACACAATAGGGACGCCACTAACCAGAACCGTGAATTCTTGTGGCTGAGGCTTGGATGAATAAAGATGAGCAATTCGCTTTAATGATATGTACTTGTGCTCCTGAAAAGTTTGGTTGTTTTATATTCAAGCGCAAAGGAGTTAGCATGAGTGAGAGAAAGCAACAGGCAGCTTCTTACATAGTAAAGCAGAGAGCAAACAACTGCTGTGAAGATGTATATTGCACAGAAGTGAATCCACAACCTGAGCAAGCAAACACACATACAAGCATAAGAGAAACTGGTTAAGGATCAAGGATAATAGACAAGGCAAAGCTTCGTTTTCTTACTTATTTGATCCATCGTTGACATTAGAGATGCTGAAGGAATCAAGAGACTTCTTCGGCAGGTCGAAAAACTCTTGGAATTCGGTACCCATATAATTCACAGGAAGAAGGATGAAGATGCCAACCACAGAAGCAAAGCTAAACACTCTTATACTGCCAAACAGCAACAACAACAACAACAACAACAAAGGTTCAAAGTTTCACATCATTCATCCAAGAAAAAGAAAGTTAATCCAAACTTTAATGAATGAATGAATCACCTGAAGACAAAAACACGAGTGAGGACCAAAGCATCTAAGCCAAGATTAGAGAGGATTTCGTCATTGGTGGGTTCCAAGGCTCTTTTGACCCAACCAGCTGTAGGCAAGAGCCTGTCGAGGTTGAATACATCTGACTGCTGAGATTTGCCTTCTTGGATAAGCCGTGGACCGTAGACAGTGACATTACCAGGCTGCTTTCTCAGTATTGAATACAGAGTGAAGAAGAGAAAACAGAGCCCAAGATTGATCCCCACTGAAGTTAATAGTGCTGACAGAATCATAACTCCCAAATTGTGTCTTTCAAAACCAACAACAGGATTGTTTTGGTTTCAAGAGAAGCCTGGCAATAAATGCCAACTGATTGTTAGGAGTTACACAGAATCAATAGACTCTGTATTGAAATGAAATCAAACACAAAATCGATCATGATCACTGCAGTCTTCAGCAAAATTTGGGGGTGAAAACTGACACACAGAAATCGAATTTTATAATTGTGAAGAGAATGAAATCTACCAGCTACATAAACGTATTCTAATCTGGATTAGATACAAAACAAGAGACGATTCTTCCAAAAGGATTAAGCTTTTCGATCGAGCCAAAAAATATATAAAAAAAAAAAAAAACAGGGGAAGAGATCGAACCTTTGGCATGAATCAGTCAGAGCGGTGTTCGTCTTTAATTTATGGCCTGTCCATACATAAACATAATTCCATGAGGCGACACGATACCAGTTTCTCGTTTGTTTCATCGTTTTCAATCAAAGTCGGATTAATTACTGGGTCCGAAACTCCGAGTTGATTACCCGCTGGAAAACACATGGATTTAATTATTTAATCATCGATATTTGTTAAATTATTACGCTAAGGGGTATATTCTATTCCCTTGTAAAAAAAGGCCCATTAAGAAATTTCATAAGCTCAAATTAAGAATTTTAACTGATTTTGGGATCGCTCTGTTAAACCCTCGTTTGACCAGTACAAAATGTTCCGTAGTTTAAAAGATTGATTACTGTGTTGCTGTCGAAAGGAAAAACAAAAGCTCGCTTTGAGCTCTGAATCGAGGAAGATCATAAGTTATGGCCAATGTTCGAAGCCAAGACCTTGAGGTTTCAAACGTTAAGTGTTCTTACCACAAAGCGATGGTCACAATACTTTTAAGGAGATTAAATGGGATTTTGTTATATCCCCAACACAGTCTCTACTAATAAAATAGATGACGATTATTTCGAAACGGTAAATGTCGCGGTACAAGGGTTTAAAGACAATATTAATGTGACCGTAGAAACAGGGAAGAGAGAAAGAGACAGCGAAGAAAGAGATCACAGAAACAAACGACAACGTTTTGGGCTTGTTGAAATACAGCAATTTTAGATGGCTTCGAGAGCTTGAAGAACGTCAGCCTTGACATCTTCAAAGTCTTCCACTCCAAAGCTGAAACGAACCAAGTTGTCTTTGATTCCATACTTTAGCCTCTCCTCTTGCGTCAGATCCCTATAGTAATCATCAACCACACCCATGATTTATTACAGAGGCCAAACCACAAATCCAAAACATATGATCGATTTTGTCAAAGACATACCAGTAGGACATAATGGCCGGTTGGTCCACGATGCTTTCGCAGCCACCAAAAGATGGTGCTATGTAAGGAATCTTGAGAGAATCCACAAACTTGATTGTCTTCTCAATGTCTCCATCAATCTACCATAGATATATAATCACGGTTTTGAGCATCACAATTTACTCTTATTTAGATGCTAAATCTTGAGTAGCGAGAGAGATATTAGGTTGATGAATTTGTTCATTACCTCGAAACTGACCACACCTCCAAAACCAGTCATTTGTCGCTTGGCGATGTGATGCTCTGGATGATTTGGAAGGCCTGGATAGTATACATGACTCACCTGCAAATAAATCCAAACGCATAACGATTTTTACAGTGTGTGTGTCGAGAAATGTACTAAAAAAGCAACCACACAAGATGTATTGCCTACCTTAGGATGTGCCTCTAAAACTTCGGCCATCCTTGAGGCTGTGGAATTCTGTTGCTGTACACGAAGATGCAATGTCTTCATGCCTCGGATGATTAGGTACGCAGCGTTCTGTTAACAAACCTTAGTGTGAGAATTTCCGAAACAAAGGCATAGTAAGAAAGAGAAATTCAGGAGAATGGTCAGGTGTTTCACCGGGTTAAGTGTGCCTCCCAACACATGATGCAGATTGCGAATTTCTGAAATCACCTTCAGTGAGCCACAGATGCATCCAGCAAGAACCTAAGGCAAGGAGAACACAATCTTTATTAGTAAACTATGCAACCAAAGAGGAGAGCTTTTTTAATGTTTTTTACAATACTTGCAACAATTTATGTTACTCACATCGTTGTGTCCTCCGATGTACTTTGTAGCAGAGTGCACAACAAGATCAGCACCAAGAGCAAGGGCTTTCTGATTCAGAGGTGTTGCAAAGGTGCCATCGATGCAAACAAGTGTTCCTCTTTTGTGGCATATTTCTGAAACTAGCTCAATGTCGACACATCTAAGGAATGGGTTTGTTGGGGACTCAGTGAAAAACAGAGAAACCTGTAGACCAGTTGAATAAAACTATCAGACATACTCTCTCTTTCAAACTCTAGGAAACAATATGTATTCACAAACTGTTACAAAAAACTGACTTTGTACTTATTCACAGCAGCTTCAAGCCCCGCGATATCAGCAGGATCAATCACGGTGACCTGGACGTAAACAAGACATTAGTCATCCAACTTGAAAAAGGGTCTCTGTGGATTGAAATTGGGTGTGAGTGGGTTCTTACAGTGATCCCCAACTTGGGAAGAAAATTCTCCATGAAGATTCTTGTTTTCCTGTAGCAATCTGTAGTGGTCACAATGTGTCCACCAGCAGGAACCAATGCCAAAAGCATAACAGTGCTTGCACACATCCCAGATGCCATAACCAAGGTTGATTCAGCAACTTCAAGTGCACTGCACAGATATATCAATCAAACAAACCCAAAACCATCAAGAACATAATCATCCTCAGGTGAAAAGAAAGAAAGAAAAGGCAAGTCTAATACTAACCTTATCTTCTCCTCAAGTACCACAGTCGTAGGGTTTCCATAACGACCATATTCGAAACTTGCACTCCGTTTCTCCTACAATAATTCAAGTTTTTTGAACAAAATAACAATAGTCAATGATCTTGTCAACACATTGTTTCAACCCAACGATTAACTTATTCTATTGTTTCAACCAGACGATTAAGTTAATCTATTTAATCAGCCGCCAAAATACACCCAGTGAATATTGTACCATAGAGCAACAGACTCCATCGACGACGAAAACGCACCTTGAAGTCAATAAGCTCTGCAGTTTTCTTGAAGAAGTAGGCAGATGTGTTCACTACAGGAGTGGTGATAGCATCCGTCACAATACCACGACCTAATCTCTCACCTGCGTAACATTTTTAATCACAATTTATCCTCCAACGAAATCTGATACGAAGAAATGATTCACAGATAGAAAAGAAGGAAATGGATCTAGCCCCGACGTACCGGCATGAACAGTCAGGCTCCCATCGGAGCTCAAGAATGAGGGTTTCGAATCCTTCAACTGTACACTACCTATCTCCCTAATCCCCTCGGCCACCACAACCTCCTCATCGACGCTTTCCAGCACGACGGGAGGAACGGTGGCGGAGGCGGCGGTGGCGGCAGACGAGGCTGCGGCTGCAGCTGCGGTGGAAGAAACCGCAGAAGCAGACGAGGCAGCCGCCGCCGCCGCCGATGGTAACCCGGAGGCAGGGTTGTTGGACCACTTAGCCGCCACGATCTGCGCGACACCGATGTTGCTACAGTTCCTACGGGCTTTGATGCTCAGCTGACGGACGAAATTAGGGGGAAACCTCAAGATCATTGAGGAAATCCGACCGTCGCCGGTGAATGACGACGACATACCGGCGGTGGCATTGAAACGGCGGCGAGATGATCCTCCGATCGGAGATCCGACGAGATCTGGATCAGGACGGCATTGGAAGCCGGGAATGGAGGCTGAGGAGGAGAAGATCGTAGGGCAATGGAAGGACGAGACGGCCATTTTCTAAATCTCTTTGGTTTCTCTCTCTTTCTCTATGGGGTTTGGTTAGGTGCGTGAGGGCTTTCTCAGTGGGCGGGTTTTTAAAAAGCCAAAATGCTTGTCGTTTTGCGTTTTCGGCGACTTAACCACCCCTTGGGGTTTAGATTAACTAAACCACGGTTTTAGTTTTTATATTAGTTTCTTAGTTTTAACGTTTTACAAAAATAGACCTCGTTTTTTAGCAGCAGATGTTATCCATTTTAACAGAAGATAATAATTAATTACTGTAAAAAAATGGAATATGAGAATGAGTTGAACCACATTAAACTGTCATGATACATGCATCATGCATGTTGTCATGTTGACAATTTGCTCAAGAGAGTATGATTTTTTAAATGTTAATGATGGTGATTGATTTTACATGATAAATATTTTGAACACTGGGGTAATGATAGACATAATACTTTTTCTATCTAAATCTAACAAATAATTTACTAAATTGTATATTGGGATAATGTTCTAACATCACTGACTAATTGGCTGGCAAACCAAATTTGGTATTTTTTGTTTTGACAGATGACCTCTTTTTAAAGCTTGTAGTCTTCAAATAGAATACATATTGCTAACGATTTGTTAAAAGTGCTAAATTAAGTTATACTTATAACATTTGGAAGTTAAACATAACGGTAAACACAGGAATATTGTATTTGACTTGGAAAAAGTTAAAAGATATACAAGTTAGTAAAACGCGAAACGAAAACGATAAAGTTTTCTGTAATGAAATCATTGTTTTTAACTGTATTATGTTTAGCATCTGCACCAACAATATAAAGTGTAAGCGGAAACAAGTGGTGTTAGAGCATTATCCCAATATAAAGCATAAATAAATAGATAATGGTCTGTGTCCAAAGATGTTTTATAATACCATCACACTTCAAAAGCTATTTTGGAGTTTTTTTAATGTTGCAAGGGAAAAGATGAATAATATAGAATAGTATGATATAAAAAAACTGATTTAACTGCTATTGAATAAAAGAAAAAGCATTCCCTAAGAAAATAATAAGAATTTATTAAATTTTAATCACTGTATACCATGAAGACTGTTGTATTGTGTACATTCATACGATTGACTTTGATATGAGGTTTTGATTCAGGTCTAATAATTACAACCCAAAAACTTTTGTCCTATGCAAGGAATTACACCTCTAGTTGATGATAGCAAATGGACCACAAAAGTCTTTTTCGAAAATGATAGTTCTTTATATTTTTGAAAATCATACATACTATTATTTCAAGTTACCATCCAATAATGAAAGCACCAAGCCACCAACAATGGAATTAAAGAGAACTACGTGGTCCACTAAGAGACCAATTTCAACGATTTCAAAGGCGAAAACCTAAAAAAAGTAAGTTTTCCCATCAAGTCTCTTTATTTCCTCTTCCATGGCTTCTCCTCCTGACCTTTCAAGCTCTATAGAGACTCCACCAGTCGATTCATCCACGTAGGATCTTACCGGGACGTGAGGATGTTCAAACCTCAATCTTCTCCGCAAATGCTGAATTACTTCAACTGAGTTATATCTTTTGGTTCAAACAGATTTACATATTTTCTAAAATGCAAATATTACTATAAAAAAAAATATTAGCATTTCATAAGAACAATTTTTTTTTTCTGGATTTTGTCTCACTTTTTCGTTTTAATTATATAAAATTTTCGATCTAGTTGTTCCTTCTGAAGTGGATGGAAGAAGATGTTCTTATATTCAAAACTCAGAATCGTGTAAGTATAATAACGGATGGTGTTTACTGAATAGCAACGCACCAAAAAAGGAACTCGGGTTTAAACCAAAATGGCATCATGATTGCTTTTTCAGACAAAAGGTTTTCTTCTTCCTCGTCAACGAGAAAACAAAACAAAAACAGAAAAACCGAAAAAATGTCACCGAAGGAGATGATATAGCGTACGACGAAACAAGTACATTTGGAGAGAAGAGTCACTTGGGCTTCATCTTCTTATTTTGAAGAATTGGTTTAGTGATGAGCCTTTGCTTCCGCCTTCATCTGTGAGTTCTTCTTTATCTGCATATGACAAAACATTTCTTAATATCATTCCGGCAAATCACATCGCAGAACAAAGTTCAATCAACGAGAAAAATCTCCGACCAAACATCAAACAGAACATGAGATGAAATGGAGCAACGTAGCATACTTTCAGTTCAGGTCTCTAAGACTCTAATCAGTTTAACCATACAAATGATTCCAGAAAAAAAGAATCAAGCCAAAGTATCTTTCACGCTACAACATAAATCATATACGATTCGATCGAGGATACAATGCTCCCATCGATTCAAAAGCCACAATCTTCCACTGTACTAGGATGAAAAACTTTAAGACATCGACAACAGATAGATCACGTATCCTTGATTCTCTAATCTCGATTCATTCTAGAAATCTGATAAAAACAAGACAAGGAAGGCAAAGGTGTACCTTCAAAGCCTTGAGCTTCACATTCCCGTAGATGAGACCCAACCCGAAAGCCGAAGCCCGAGCCACCTGATCGACACAGAAGACTCGATGAGCTCAAAAAGTAAATATTTATACAGCTAAAGACCAAGTCTCAAAGATACAGATCGAGAAATCGGAGAGCGATTTACGTTACCAGAGCAAGAGTGCTGGTGCCGGAGTAAAGTCCTGGAGGCGGCGCCATTGATTAGATTATTGGCTGAGAAAAAAACCCTAACCCCAATTCAGATCGAATCTTCCTTTCGAAATCTCCGCGACAAGTGGAATGAAAAAAAGCACTGTCATCGTCTTCCCCGGAAAGGATACCATTGGGCTTTATATGGGCTTAAGTAAATAGCTCTTTAACATTGCTTCAGGCCCGTTTTTAAGAGCCTCATTACCCGCCTTAATTTCAAACTTAACCAAATTTTGCATGCAAACTTATTAAAAACAACGCAAATGTTTTTCGGCCGTCGAAAAATGATTTTCTGATTGAAAATTTGACCAATTTTGTTGTTGTTTCTCGTGTAATTTTAGTTTAAATGATAAAGATTCTATAGTTTTTACTTGTATCAGATTTATTATAAAGAAAGGGACATGAATCTACCAAGCATTTAATTTTCTTTCTTTAGTCGACATGTCAACGTGTTGCTTTTACTACAGCCTCATCATTCATGTTTCTTACATAAACAAAAAAAAAAGATTAACAAATTTTAGAACATTTTATTTATAAGTTAATTATTTATCAGTTCTAACCTATAGAATATAGTGTATTTCAAAATTATATTCTAGCTTGTATAAAGAATTAATAATTTCGCTGAACTCATTTTATCTTACCTACCCTACAATATAAAAAGCATAATACTCTACTATATAGTTTTAAACAATTGGACATAGATAAGCTAAGCATGGCAGCATGCATTATTCAAATACCAAAGCATGGGACATGGGTAGTGTACATAAATGTTCATTAAAATAGATTTTACGTATTGGGAAAGCTATCGACATAACAAATCTGAGAATTAAAAAAAAAAAAAAATGTTTGGAGTAATCAGTGTGGACCCTTAGATCAGAACATCGTCGGCGAATCTGACGGTGAAGAATCCACCAAGTTGAGAATGCTATTCCAGTAGTTCTTATTATCCTCGTAGTAGTTACAGTCGACGGCGGCGGCGGCGGTCGACTCATCGTTTTTTCCGGTGGAGAAACTCCGGCCGATTGAGTCTCCGAGAAGGAGGCTCGTAAATCCTTCTTCGTTACCTTCTGTAGGACAGTTGATTTGCCTCATCCAGTCGTGTTCGGAATCTTTGACCAGAGTCACATCGGAGGAGGTTGACGACGAGACGGCGAATTCAATCATCCCCGGAATTTCGGACGATTCAATATTATTGTCCCTGTTGTTTGTATCTCTGTTTTCCGTTGGGATTCCTAAAGGCGTAATCAAGAGCTCGGAGAATGTCACCGTCGACGTCGGAGATTCAAGCTGTTGTTGATCTAGATTACCAAAAGCCAATCAAATTCGAACTCAGGTTGAGTTTTTGTTTTTAAAAAGATGACAACATCTCTTACCTTGGTTTGGTTTTGACCAAATTGTTGATGATTTGTGAGTGAAGCAATGTTGGGGAGCCGAGTTGTTGTGTAAATGGAGAAGCTTAGATTCTCTAGCAAGCCTAGCTTCAGCTTCGAGACGAGCACTCTCCCACTGAGCCATATGGCTAAGCGTGGCTGTGTTCTTGGATTGACCAGTGGAAGAGAAAAGAGTGTCGTTTTTGTGCTTGTGAGTCACCGGATCTATCCCCATTTTAAGCAGACGTTTCTTCAAGTGCGTGTTCCAATAGTTCTTGATCTCGTTGTCAGTCCTTTTAGGCAAGTGAGTTGCAATCGCTGACCACCTAGCACCGTATGAGAATCACGAGACACAACCAGAAATAGAGATGACAATCTGGTCTAAAATCACACAAAAAGATAAGACATATATATATTGTTGGTGAGTGTGACCTGTTACCGAGGAGAGCATGGAGTTGAATGATGGTTTTATCTTCTTGTAGAGTGAATTTGCCTCTCTTGATGTCAGGTCTTAGGTAGTTAGTCCATCTCAGTCTGCAACTCTTTCCGCACCTTTGGAGACCTGTCAGGAGTTGGAAAGGTTTTGAATTGGTTGAGATAGATAAGAGAAAGGCGGAAGAGGAAAGAGTGTGTGAATTGCTTTACCGGCTTTGTCAGGCAAAGAACGCCAGCTTCCATGGCCATGTTCTTCAATGTAAGCCAAGAGTTTCTGATCCTCTTCAGGTGTCCAAGGCCCTTTCTTTAACCCACCCTTATCACAGCTCGGTGGTCTACCCATTATTTAATTTCCCAAGAAAAGTCTTCTTCTTTTCTAAAGCTATCCTCAAGTATGATTCACGGTGTCTGTCTATGAGATAGTAGTAATCATTAGTTGATCATCATCATTGATCAGGATCATCGCAGAAGCTGCTCTCTTGGCTTGAGTCTGATATATAGAGGGAGAGACATTAACAGAGGATGTCTCTGTTTAGGTTCTGTAAGCGCCCCTTTTCTCGGTCTTTGACATTGATTGGCATTCAATTAGATGGGGCCCTGACATTTGTGGTTCCAAAACCTTGATTTCCTTTTAAAGATTCTACACAGCTCCACCCGATAAGTAGCCATCTTTACCCAACGGTTAAAAAACCCTTAAAATTCACAACCTCAGAGTCAGAGTAAACATATCTAATCCATAGCACTCGCTTTGATAACTTAGGATAATGCCATAGAGAAGAATGTTTTCTTCATTGTCGCACTTAAAACGAAATCTTTGGTCCATTTATGATCTTGAAAAGCTTTGACGTTTAAACCATTCTTCTATTTTTCTCACTTGTCTTGCGTCAAGTTTCGTTATCGACTGTCTACATGTTCACATCCGCAATGCCTTCATCGTTTTTTTGGGATCAAAATCCATTTAGACTAGCTATGTAATAGCCTTAGGTCAAAAGAGATGCTCAAGGTTTCTTATTACAGGTCTGGTTTCTTGAAAGCTACAATGTTCTTATTGTATTCTTCATTCTCTCTCTTAGCTATTACTAGTTACCCTAATTAGTTACACTACTTTATTTTAAAAAAACGTTTTTTTATTGATTTATTGTATCACATTTTTGTTCGCTTTCACTAGAAAATAGAAACTTCACAATAGTAAATGCTGTTAAATGGCGGTGAAGAAGAGGAAGCTGGCACTATAATGGGAAAATCAAATCAGACAGAGAGGATTGATGATATTTGGAGCAACTTTGAGCAAAAAAGTCTTTATGATCTATAAACCCCAATTATAGAAGAAAAAACAGGAAAAATGCTAAGTAATTGCAAGTAATTATTAATTGGTAAACTTCTCCCTTATGAAAACAACAATAGTCTTGTCCCTAACACATTTACACTAATAGTCAACTATGACCGCGGCATGAAAATTTTACTGTGTCCTAGATATGCAAGAACACTGTGAATTTGGAAGAGATTTTAACCTTGTAAATGAAGAGATGAAGCACTTTTGTGGTGGGGAGCAAGAAGAAAGGAGATGAAAAACCTTTCCTTGTGTGATTATTTCACCATTTAATGAAAGTCCCACTAGCTGATACACTGCTCTTGGTCTCAACTGAGCAGAAGATCTATTTCTTTTTCACAAAGATAAACAAAAATCGACAATGAATGATGAAAAGCATCCAGAAACTTAACCACCACATAGCTACTAGATCGGATGAGGTAAAAAAAAAAACAGTATTTTGTTTTTACCATTTAACCACAAAAGTTTTAAAAGATTGATCTCATATGATGCTCTTAAGTTTCTTAACAACTACTTTTCTCATCAGTCTTGCTGGAAACTGATGAACTTAGATTGACTCAGAATCTCACCAACTGTTTACCATGCAATTTTTTACCAAAAGCTATTGTGTTTGGATAGTTTACAAGCGATCAAAAGTTGTCGACAAAGGTAAGTTTTTGCTGCCAAGAAAGGTAGACGATTTAAGGCAGTGACGGTGACATTAAAGAGAATTTACTAGACCAAACAAAGAAAGAGTATCCTAGTGTGTTCAATGGCAGCAAAGAAAGATTTATTTAGGTGGGCTCCAAGCTTGTAGGGAGAGAAGAAAGTATCTCCATCGTCGACTCTAAGATAAACCAAAGACAAAATTCCATAGGCCCAAAGCATGGTGTACCAATAAAACCAAAAAGAAATTAGGCGATTCTTTGTTATAATAACACAAGAAAGTGGAAACAAAAATATCATATTGGCTGCAAAAGACGTAAAGGACAATGGGGACACCTCTTTAAATGTCTTGCTGAATTCATATCGCCAGCTTCTACTCTTTATGGTCCTAATAGTAACTTTCACAGATGATGATGATGATGCCACTTGTCAAGATCACATCCATCCACGTAGCTGAACATTTCTAGCAAAAAATAGAGAAATAGGAACCACTGAGGCAAGAAGAGGGGGCCAAAGCTTTTAAAGTCGATTGATAAGTGATAACCATTTGCCATTTGCCATTTGCTTTACTCACAAAGCCTAATTTGTTTCTTTCAATTAATTTTCTCCCTCTCTATATCGTCTTGGCAGAAGAAGATTGGATTACTAAGCCCTTAATGGGCTTATGAACTTAGTGGAGTATACTATTGGGTTAATGGGCTTATAAACGTCACAATTGATATACACAAAGTGGAATAAAATATTTTCGAGGTAAATATGGACAAGATATAAATATTGAGGGAGCGATTTGCAAAGTTTCGTGATATTATAGCTGTATAGTTCCGATCACAATTCTGCTCTCAGAGAATCGCGAGGGTCCTCTTTTTTTGCGTCGGCCTTTACTTCGGTGTGACCGTTTACAAATCCGACACAACGTATTAAACGCCTTACCGGAGATGTCGAGCTCCGGGCAAACACAGTTCCGCTATACCCAGACGCCGTCGAAGGTGGTGCACCTACGGAATCTTCCATGGGAATGCGTGGAAGAAGAGCTCATCGACCTATGCAAACGATTCGGCAAGATCGTCAATACCAAGAGCAATGTCGGCGCCAATCGCAACCAAGCCTTTGTCGAATTTGTGAGCTTTTTTTTTTCCCTCCGATTTCTCCTTTCCCCAATTTTTTTAGCTCCTGGGATTTGGTTTAGGAATTGATTAAGATGAAATTGGAACTCTAGTATCTCACCACGAATCATCACTATCTCGAATATTTTTCTGAAGCTTTAAGTAGTGAAACCTTTGGTTGACTCTTGTAGCTGAATATCGTTTTCACGATATCTATTGAGTGTTGACATAACATTACTTTGCTTTACAGGCTGACTTGAATCAGGCAATATCAATGGTTTCGTATTATGCGTCATCTTCAGAGCCTGCACAGATTCGAGGCAAAACTGTTTACATTCAGTACTCAAATCGGCATGAAATAGTAAACAATCAGAGTCCTGGAGATGTCCCTGGAAATGTCCTGCTGGTTACCTTTGAGGGAGTGGAATCTCACGAAGTGAGCATCGACGTAATCCATCTGGTAAGTGCATTAAGCTGATTTCATGATTCTGGCTTACTTAGCACTGTGATTTTGCTCTCTCTTTTGTTTGTCAATGCGTATTTCTCAGTGGGAATTGGTTATATTTGATAAAAAAACCTGAGATTGATGCTTTTACATGGGTGAGGCAGAGTGTTTTTGCTTTGAGCAGATTTATATATAAAAAAGATTTCAACTTGTTATATAACCAAACCTTTTTTGAACAATTTTTTACTTAAAGACTTCGGATTACAGTATATCATCAACATTAATGAAATGCTCGAATCACAGATGTTGATGCCTCTTTATTAAAATCTTTCTGGAGAGAGTTTGGAAATATTATCGTGTTCGTCATGCCCATAAGTGGACAGGTGTCAACTCTGTACTTATCTGGGCTTCTCTTTTATAGTCCCAATCCCACAACATTTGAGTTTCTTACAACCGATTTGGTTCCCTTAGTTGTTCTCCCTCCACTGTATTAGGGTCATGACTCATGTGGAATCTAACTTGTTTCAGGTGTTTTCTGCTTTTGGATTCGTGCACAAAATTGCCACATTTGAGAAAGCTGCTGGTTTCCAGGTTAGATGTCGAACGTCTTGCCTTGTGTGGAGATGAAATGATGTTAAACTTATTATTGTCTTCCTTTATAATCTGCCAGGCACTAGTTCAGTTTAGTGACGTGGAGACTGCATCAGTGGCAAGAAATTCGCTGGATGGTCGAAGTATACCCAGGCATGCTCAATTTCTTTATGCATGTGTTCTCGCCTTAAGATGTAGCTCTATTGATCATTTCTTTTCTTTTTTTTTGAAACATTGAAAATTTTCAGGTATCTGCTTCCAGATCATGTTGTCTCTTGCAATTTGCGAATGTCTTATTCAGCTCATACTGATCTAAATATCAAGTTTCAGTCTCACCGGAGCAGGTAGATTTTTGATCCCTTTGCAAATATGCATCTACATATACTTATGTTATTTATGAGTTTGACTCTTGTACCTACTCAGGGACTACACAAATCCATACCTTCCAGTGAATCATACCGCAATGGATGGTTCCATGCAGGTAATTTTTTCCGCACCACCTTTTACCTTTCTTACAGTGACGAGGTTAGTCAAATTACTAAACGTCATTGACATTACTGCCTCCAGCCTGCTTTAGGTGCTGACGGAAAGAAGGTAGAAACTCAGAGCAACGTCCTTCTCGCTTTGATTGAGAACATGCAGTATGCTGTCACCGTGGATGTTCTTCATACGGTGAGGAACAACAGAATGCACATTTCTGCTTCTTAGCTTTGCTTAATCCCTCAAAATTAACAGTTTCCCCCTTTGCTTCTCATAGGTGTTTTCTGCGTATGGAACTGTCCAGAAGATTGCTATATTTGAGAAGAATGGTTCAACACAAGCCTTAATTCAATACTCTGGTACTTCCCCTTTATAATCTCCACTAATCGTGATCTGATTTATCCCCAAATATCTATCTTTTATTATAAAAGAAAGTTTACTCTTGTGTAGATATAGCAACGGCGGCAATAGCGAAAGAAGCACTGGAAGGACACTGCATATATGACGGTGGCTACTGTAAGCTTCGACTATCATACTCTCGTCATACTGATCTCAATGTTAAGGTACATAAATATTTGCTGCTTTATTGAGTTGTGTACCTAAAACAAAAGTGGGTGGGAAAGAGAATAACAGATGCCTTCAACAACCGTATGCTTTTTTCTCTTTGAAATATGAATTCCAACTTTCTTAGTTCTTTTTAATTAAATTAATCTTCTATTGACTGTGTTTGAATGAAGGCATTTAGCGACAAAAGCAGAGACTACACACTCCCTGATCTAAGCCTACTTGTGGGCCAAAAAGCTCCCGGAGTCTCAGCCTCTGCGCCGCCGCCAACAGGTGGTGGTGGTGGTGGTTGGCAGAATCCGCAGGTGCAAACTCAATACTCAGGTTATGGTGGAAGCCCATATATGTACCCTTCATCTGACCCCACTGGAGCTTCACCTTCAGGCCATCCTCCTCCTTACTATGGTTGATTCTGTCTTTTCGTGTTTTTTCTTTTCAACTGTGGGAGTTTCCATGTTTAGGTTTCACCAGTTACTTATGTTTCAGGTAAAAGTGTGATTGTTCTTCCTTTTTTTGGATTAATAGACATTTAAGTGGGATAACCAAATAAGAAATCAAAACGAGCCGATGTTGCGCGTGCTATGTTCAAAACTAATGCGACTGTCATAAGTTAGCACTCATAATGATCATGCCCATTAAGGTGTAATGGTCACTACAAGATGAAACTCATCTTCTACACAAAGCAACACTAAAGAAAATGAATGGGATGTTAAGAGATACTATTTTTAACCACTTTTTGGCAAAAAAATAAACCTTGCTTAAACTACAACAAACGAGAATTCGTACCGCTGTCAAAGATTTGAGGACAAACGAAAACATAAACCCGATTTGTGGACAAATTGCTTACAATTCTAAAAGGCTCTCACTAAAACATCAGTTTACTGAAATTTTAAACAAAATTGATTTGAAGGAAAACAAAAAACCAAAAGAAATTACTTATTTGAATAAGCTTTGGCTTTCTTCTTAACTCGTTGAGCCATCGCTGACGAAGCTGCTGCTGCATTTCCCGCATTTTTCATCTCCGAACCCTTGATCTTCATCTGCACCGATTTGATAACAGAATTCATCTCGTGTCTCTCTTTCTTACCATCTGGTTTCAACTCTGGTTCCGCCTCTGTCTCCTCCGTAGCTGTCACTTCCTCGTGCCTTTGCGGATCTTTCTTTTGCTTCTGAGCTACTTGCCTAACGTAAGTCGCACTCCTGCCAAAACAAAAATGCATCAACTTCACAATTCGCAAACACAAATTCTCAAACTTTTCACACTCAAAGTTAAGAGTTTTTCATCACCAATCTTACCTTTTAAAGTTTGGATCCGTAGGGTCTAGAGCATAGTGAGGATCCGAGAATAAAGCTGAGAATCTCGGATCGTCAAGATTAGCCGAAGGTATCTTCTCTTCTGCAATCTCTTTACTTTCCTTTTTACCCTTCCGTTTAATATTATACCCTTTGAGAGCATTACCATCTCCTGCATTCTCATCCGCTAGTAACAGCTCGAGCTCCGCTCTGCTTCTTTCTTCTGCTGCTGCTACCTCCTCCTCTTTGTCCTTCTTCTTCTTCTTCTTCTTCTTATCCTTCTTCTTCTCAAGAGGAGGTTGCTTCATAAAGAAATCGTCATCACCATCATCTTTCACCACCTTATCATCATCAGAATCATCATCATCCGGAGAAGAAGAATCATCGTTCTGTTTATTCTTCTTAGCTCTCTTCTTCTCGCGTACCCGCCTTTGAACCGACTCCCAGACCGTTTCTGACTTCTTTTCTTTCTTCTCTAATTGTTTACGGCTCAGATCTTCTAAACCGGTATTGAATGTTACCTCCATATCCTGATCATTCTCTTCCTCGTTGTCTTTATCAGAATTAACACCTTCAGATTCAAATAAAGCTCGGTACTTTTCTTTCCTCAGGTTAATACCTTGGTTGTCGTCCTCCTCAGATTCACTATCATCATCAGAAGCTAAATACTCCTTCAGCTCAAGTTCTGCCAGCTGATGAGGTTTGAATTTCTGATTTAAGGTTTTAACACGGTGTGGCTCATCTTCATCCCAAGAAAGGTTAACATTACTCATCTGCAGCGCTCGACTCAGAAAATCTAAACCTACGTAATCAGCAGGTGCCTGTAAATTTTTTAAAAATACTATTAGATCATCATGAGTATTCACCATGAGACCACAAAAGTAACAAGGAAGTAGCAGTAAGGCAAACCTCAGTGGCGATATCACGAGGTGGATGTACGAATTCCATGGAATCGGGAATAAATCTTAAGTCGAGCTTGTTAGAGGATCTCTCAAGCTCAATCCCATCACATGATTTGTACAAGTAGTCTGCAGTAGCACTTGAATCACATTCCGCAACACCATAATAGTACCTGAAAAGAGAGCAATAGCGAATGTGAGTACTTTTAGCATTAGTCCCTCTCCTCACATATAACCTTAAGAAGACGGATTTCAACCCTACCTTAGTCTACTTTTCTCGTAATCACGTAATTTCTCATTGATGACGTCCTCGTCTTCTTCTTCCTCGTCATCATCATCTTCTTTCTTTCTGAGGCCTTCAATTGCAGGCCCGTGGATTTCCTCCTCTTTCATTCGCTCAAGTCCAAACTCAGATGGATAGACCGCAACTGACAAAAGGCGTCCATCTTTTGGGAGTAACGAATTCAAAAGTGCGTACAAGTCTTTGGCCTATGTAACAAATCAGATAAAAATGACATAGAAACACCAACTCTAGATGAAGCAAAGAAAGAAGCAAGCTCTGGTTTTCCAGCGAAAAGACATGTAATTTGAAACAATAAATCATCAATTACCGAGACATGTCTCCAATCCATGCCAACAATTGCGAGTCTGTGAGTTTCTTTTTCGATAGTCGCTATCTTCTCTTCCTACAAAACCATCATCGTCACCAAAATGAGAAAACAATGATAAAATTACTCAACCAAAACAGATCCTATAACAAAAGGCATATGAATCAAAATACCGGAATTTCTGGTCCGTCGTCTTCGTAACTAGCTTCGTCGTCCTCATCGGTATCCTCTTCTTCTTCTTCTTCTTCTTCTCCAGACTCTGCTTCCTCGTCAGATTCAGATTCTTCAACCAATTTCAATCCAAGCTTTTTCTCACTCTCTTCCTCTTCAGATTCTTCGGATTTCCCCTCATCCATAATCTCTTTCTCACCCTCGCTCTCATCCTCATTCTCATTGTCCTTTTTTTCCTTCTTCGTCTCTTCTTCGTCTTCGTCTTCGTCTATACGGTAAAACTCTTTAAGCGAATCCTTCCCTCTCCCTTTTCGCATCCGTTTGCCACGCTTATCGACCGGAGCAGAAGCCTTATCGGTGAGCACACTCTGGAATCGAGAGTCAATCGCAACTTTGGTCTGACGCCTCGGAACCGTACGGAACCTCGGGTCCGTATGCGCCGACGAAAACCTTGGATCCTTAATCATTTGGTTTACTTCCTCCGACGCTGCGACTCCATCGGAGCTTCCTCTCTTCCTTTTGTTCTTCGAACTCATTGCTAGATTGAATCGAGAATTAGCGGACTTTTTGTTCAGGGTTTTAGGCTGCGAGAGAGAGAGACTTGTCGACGACGAATGCTAGGGTTTTTATTATTATATCTCAACTCTACTAGGGAAAATAAAAAATTATATATTATAAAAAAAAAAAAGAGGCAACACACACCTAGGCACCAAGTAGAGAGAGTTATCTAAACGCGTGTCACTTGCTCTCTCTTTCCCCCTCACATACGATTCGATTCCCATTTGATTTGGACCCAGAAACATTGACGAACTTGACATCATGACGACGACGACGGCGATTCAGATTCTTTCCACACGTTGAATTCTAGCTTCAGGAACCTTCCTTGTCCCTTCAATCTCGCTTTTATTCCTCTTTCTTCAATTCGATTCAGCTTCGGATTTCTTTCAGTTGATGGATTGATCTGATTTTGCTCGATCTGCTTTCAGCTTTTTGATTTCTGGGTTTGATCGTTGATCAAGCATTCGTCGATCGACTCGGATTAAACTCGTGGATCCAATTCAATTTTAGCTCGATTGGATTATTGTTGGTAGAGTCGATTCGGATCGGTTTCTGCTAATAATCCTCGAGGGATTGGAGTTTGTGAGGGAGATGGTATATTTCCATAGCTCAATCTCGGTCTGCAATTCCGTCGACCAAGCCCCTACACTGATCATGTCCAACTCCTCAGATTCCCAGCCAAAATCCAGAAACAGCCGAAAATCTCACACATCATCATCATCATCATCACCAACCTGTCCCAAATTCCCCGTCTGCGACGGATCTCAGTCGGCTGCAATCGACGTCATCATCCTAATCGCGGTGATCACGGCCTGCGGATTCTTGTTCTTCGATTACGCCAAGCTCATCACCCTCAAATCGGTAGAGATCTTTTCCGATGTTTCGGTTTTAGTCAAACAAGAGATTCAGCAGAACCCGATAGTGTACGGATCATTAGCTTTGAGCATCTTCTGCGCTGGAATCTCCACTTGGCTGGTTGTACTATTGTGTACCATGCAGAGATGCGGGAAACCGAATTGTAAAGGGCTTAGGAAAGCTGTTGAGTTTGATATTCAGCTTGAGACTGAGGATTGCCTCAAGAGCTCCAACAACAACAATGGTAGGAGCAATGGTAGGAGCAAGAGGGGGATGATGGAGTTGCCTCGTGTCCATCACCGCGAATTGGAAGCCGAGCTGAAGAAGATGGCACCGCCTAATGGGAGAGCCGTCCTGGTTTTCAGAGCCAGATGTGGTTGTTCTGTGAGGAGGTTAGTTGTTTCCGGGCCCAAGAAACAGCAGAGGAAGATCAAGAAATGAAAAACAAAAACAAAAAATGGTTTCATCTTTGGAAATGAGATGGGATCGTTATACTTTTCTTTGGTTAGTTTGATTCCTCATACACACTTTTGCTTACAACAACTTAATTATATGTATGCGTTTAAATAAGGTACAATGGGAATAAGCATTATTGTAAGGATATTGTGGGAAAGCAGTTATAGTGAACAACATTTCGGTTTTAATCTCTGATTTTGTGCACAATGGGGATAGTGCCCTCTGGAAATAGACATTGATGTTGTTTTTGGTATAATATGGTTAGGTTTTTACAAACTTTTGTACAGGTTAACGAAAGATCTGTTATTTATGTGTGTTTGTGTCTGGTTACTATGTTCTCCTTATGTGGCTTTGTTATGGAGCTAAGTTATTGTGTTGTTTTCTCCGAGTCGTTATGGTCAGATGGGAAGTTACATGTAATATTGAGTCTAGGCAAGAGATCAAGAACACCCTTGTGAACTTGGAACTTTCTAAAAACATTCATAATCCAGTTTCTGCCTTTAGCTTTTCATTTAAAGATCAAGTGGATTGTCAACTAAAAGTTCTTCTAGCTCTGCAAGAAGGTGGAATTCTTAAAGAAGAAGCAGAAAAGGAAGATGATTTTTTCTGCGAATGTGATCAAGAAGATGTTGTTGAGCCTCTTGATGCTAGGGATGAGGGTAAAGAGAAGGAGACATTGTGATTGCTATGAACATGGAGAAGAATCATGAGTACGAACGTCAGACTATGCATATGGATGAAGAAGATGAAAATTCTTTAGCCGATGTTGACGAAGAAGAATAAGAAAGGAGAAGAAATTGTAAACTCAGATGCGGAGCATGATCTATCTTCTCTAGTAGCTAGCGATAGAGATAATCCATTGTCTTTATCTATTACAAGCTAGCTCCAAGATTCGATCGTGATAGAGAATCAAACTCATCGAGATGAAGATGATGAAGAAGATTGTCGCCCCGATTGCCTAAGTAAGTTCGAACTGTTGGATCTAGGTAAACGATACCATGGAGTATTAGCACATCTCCCCGGAACGCCGTATCATTAAGACTCTACAAATCAGTATTCGCCACTTTTATGAAACCAATTTTGGTCACATTGGACCAAAAAATGGATGGTTAAGGGCCCTGCTTGGTTTAGGACTGACAATATAATTGTAGTAGAGAATGCTTATGTGATTAGAATAAAATAAACAAAAGCATATGTGACATAGCGTTTTCTGTAATCTTTGGTCGTCAAACATTTAACCAAAGAGAATGCTTTGGGTATCTTTCAAGTATCCCTTTAGCTTCTGTGTTGTTTGTCATATGCTGAACGTTTTCATGCAAGCGACGACCACCTGTTATAACAAAAGCCACCAAACAGTCAAGCTGGAAAATGTCATTCTTCAATCCACGATCGGTAGCAACTGGACCTATTGGAATCATTTATAATAACCCTAGACCAGACGTCGGCTTCATTGATCCTATACCTTCCTCTGGTTTACAAGAAAAGGAATTTGAATCTCTAATCTCTTACATTGAGTCCGCAGAGTAAACAATCATCTTCTCTATCCTTCCTATATACATCTTCTCAAGATTCTCCATCTTTATTCTTGTGTTTTCTCTCTCTCTCTCTCTCTCTCTCAGTTCTCCAGTTGCGACTGTTCTAAGAACTGATACAATTTTCAATCTGACATCACCTCTTATTGCTTCCTTCTCTTCTCGCGGTCCGAACACCATCGCTGTTGATATTCTTAAGGTAAAATATGCAAAACATTAATTTATGATATCTCTTCTGTTTTATTTCTCCGGTTTGAGAGACAATGGTGGATGAATTTCAGCCGGATATAACAGCACCAGGAGTGGAGATCCTCGCTGCATATTCACCTGATAATTATCCGGGTGATCCCGAATTTCATGACAAAAGATATGTGAACTACACTGTTCTCTCCGGAACTTCCATGTCTTGTCCGCACGTTGCAGGAGTGGCTGCATATGTCAAGTCGTTTCACCCTAAATGGTCTCCTTCCATGTTTAAATCTGCCATCATGACAACCGGTAAGCAAAAACCCTGATATTTTCCCTTTCTTGTTTCACAAGTAATTATCTCTTCTCTTAACTAACCTTTGCAGCTTGGCCGGTAAATGCTACTAGAACTGGCTTCACATCGACCGAGTTTGCTTATGGATCTGGACATGTCGACCCAGTAGCCGCTATAAATCCTGGACTTGTTTATGAATTGGACAAAGCAGACCACATCGCCTTTCTCTGCGGCTTGAACTACAATGTGACTACCCCTGAAACTCATTGCCGGTGAAGCCATCGATTGCTCCAAAGAAAACCAAATATTACCTAGAAACCTCAACTATCCTTCAATGTCAGCTAAATTTGTCTTATAACAGCTCATTCACCGTTACTTTCATCAGAACCGTCACCAATGTAGGTACGCCAAACTCTACATACAAGGCAAACGTAGTCGCGGGTCACGGATCTAAGCTCAGCGTCAACGTCACACCAAGTGTTCTCTCTTTTGAGACGGTGAACGAGAAGCAATCTTTCAATGTCACTGTTACAGGCAGCGATCTCACCTCAGAAGTGCCTTCGTCTGTGAATCTAATCTGGTCTGACGGTACTCATAACGTGAGAAGTCCCATTGTTGTTTATTCTAAATAAATAAATACTGAAGAAGCAACATCAAATCACCATCTTTATCATAAATAATAGAATCTTTTTAAGTGCTGTTGAATTTTTATGTTTCTGTTTCTTCACTCTATGGTCAATGCTGATATAAACTGTGATCTTGGTAAAAGTAACTAAAAAAGTTCGACAATTTGAAGTCGAGCAGGATCATTAGATTTATAATTTATTTAAACTGATTTGTCTCTTTTTATAGCTGGAGTATAATTGTACAACATTATAATTAAGTTAAAACTAATGATTTCTTTATATCCATCTTATGCGCAATAAACAGATCTATGGAGGGCCGAGTAATCAAATTGGTTCTTTTAATTAAAGAGTTGAAGTTTTACAACTTTTACTTTTATTGTTACAAGTTGATTTTTCTACTTTAATCCAAAAGTCCGAACATCTCCAACATGTTTAAAACCAAGAATTGCATCAACAAGAGAAAACCACTCAAGGTTATGACTTTTGACCCTTGAACAACTTTATTTATTTAAGATTAGACTGAGGGAAAATTTCCAACGAGGCTCTTTCTCAGCAGCTTCATCATCATCATCTTCTACTTTATATAGACACTCCCTTGAGTCCCTCTCTTTCTCTCTGAAATTTTGATGGCTTTACTCTCAGCATGTTGGCTAGTGATAGAATCCATAGTGATTGATCAAAATGGTTTCTTGAAATGGTCCTACATGAAATTATACATGCACCCTCTTATTCTCTTTCTTTGTCAACTTCTTCTTTGGCTCTATCTATTCTTCTTATGGCTTCTCTCACTTTTTCAAGTGGTTTACAACGCCTTTTCTTTGGTCCTGGTCACGTTCTCTAAGTTATTGTGTTGTTTTCTCCGAGTCATTATGGTCAGAAGGAAAGTTACGTGTAATATTGAGTCTAGGCAAGAGATCAAGAACACCCTTGTGAACTTGCAACTTTCTAGAAGCATTCACAATCCAGTTCCTGCCTTTAGATTTTCATTTAAAGATCAAGTGGATAGTCAATTAAAAGTTCTTCGAGCTCTGCAAGAAGGTGGGATTCTTAAAGAAGAAGCAGAAGAGGAAGCTGAATTTTTCTGCGAATGTGATCAAGAAGTTGTTCTTGATGCTGAGGAGGGTGAAGAGAAGGAAGACATTGTGATTGTTATGAACATGAAGAAGAATCTTGAGTACGAACGTCAGACTATGCCAATGGATCAAGAAGATGAAAATTCTTTAGCCGATGTTGACGAAGAAGAAGAAGAAGAAGGAGATGTTGTAAACTCAGATGTAGAGAATGATCTATCTTCTCTAGTAGATAGCGATATAGATCATCCCTCATCTTTATCTATTACAAGCTTGGAGTCAGTGCTCGTGATAGAGAATCAAACTCATCGAGAAGAAGATGATGAAACCGATGAAGTTTACAAGAAATACTGCGAAAAGATGAGATGGTATGACATCCTCAGCCGCGATAGAACATATGGACTAAGTAAGTCTTTTTGCTATACAAAAAGAAATCATTCGACTAGAACTTACTAACCATATCTTAATTTCGTTAATCTTAATATCTATATTTATTATCATTCCTAGGTGTGATCATAAACCAAGAAACGGCCAGTAGTTTGAGCTTATTGGGGAAAACGGCAGAGAAGAGGCTAAAACAAAGCATAGAGAAGGATCTTGAGCTAGTATATGTTGCTCAGTTATGTTTATCATGGGAAGCTCTTCAGCATCAATACATCACAGTGAGAGAGACTTTGAATCCCGCTGGCTCGAAAGGCGGGTTTTGTAACGATGATCTCTCAAAAGAGTTCCAGAAGTTTCATGTTTTATTAGAGAGATTCTTGGAAGATGAAAGGTGTGAAGGCAAAAGAGTCTTGAGCTTTGTCCAAAGAAGGTTTGAGCTGATGAGCTTCTTTCAAGTCCCAAGACTTTCAGGTAATTCATTTATTTATATTATCATAAATATTCACATCATCTTTATATGAATAATATATACTAAGAATTTTGGGAAAATTTTATATATTATTACTTTTGTTGGTGGGTTACATCGTGTATGAATTGAGAGTTCATACAGTATGATTTTTGATTACGTTGGTTGGAACGATAGGAACCATAATCTAATTTTTTTCTTAGTAATAAATAACAGATTATTTATCCCGGTTTCTTCTCTTAGAAAAAATATAAAGTTGTGGTCGAAAGATGAGTTTGAACATATTCCTTGACTAGAATTGTCTAAAATCTCTCTATCAAAGATTCATGACTTTACTTCTTATGAAAACATTATAAAATTCCAAGCACCTTTCATTTTAGATACGACGAATCTACAATTAGTTTTAAAAAGTAAATTAAATACATTATAATTTGGAATTGTAATTTGCATTTCTAAAATATAATCAAATTTCGGTTCTAACCGGTTACGTGTTAACACAACTCACAAGAACAACCTTATCTAGAACGTATTTTAATCAATTAAACTCTTAAAAAATGTCAACTCTATAAGTTGACCAAAAAGAAAAAATGTGCTTACAAAATTCAAAGCAATTTTGAATTAATTGTTTGTATAATTTCATACGATATTCTGTTAAACTAATTATACTGTATTCTTATCTCTCTCTTTTTTTTTTGCTTTTTTAAAAAGGATATAACAGAAACGGACGTCATGAAGGAGATAAAGAAAGAAAGGACAAACAAGTGTTGAAAGCGATAGAGAGATGCATTGAAGTCTTCTATGACTTTGTGAAAGTAGACATCAAGAGACCTTTGATGTGGGAAAGACTTAAAGTCTCTCTTGTGAATTCTCCTCTTATGGAACTGGAAGATCCTAGAGACATTAAGCTTTTTCTTGACCTAAAAAATTCACTCCAAAAGGTAAATCTTTCAAGTCTTTAACTTTCCCAATTTTTAACAGTTTTACTAATAAATCTTAACATTTGGATTTGTGAAGAAGGAACAGTTGCTGAAGGATGTAAAAGGCAACAAGAAGAAGACTTGGTTCAAGAAGAAATCTTCTAACATGGAAGAAGAGATTGAGAAAGATGAATACTTTATGTTAGTGAGATTCATAGTGCTAGACTTAAAGCTTGTGTCTAGAGTTTTACACATGTCTTTGGTCTCATCCTCACACCTGGAGTGGTGTCAACAAAAGCTCAACAACATTGATTTCAATGGTGGCAAAATCTCTAGAACTTCGTCCCCTGTTTTATTCCCATCTTGATTTCACAAAGTATGGTTTTTGGCCAGTTGTAACTATTGTTCTACTATGCCAAGTCTATCACTATAGAATCACCAGAGAGACAGAGAGAGAGAGCAAGAAATTAAAAAGCTTGATCCTTAACCACAAGGAGCTTACAAAGCATGATAATTTGCCAAGCTCCAATGTAGTTTTATCTCCAAATCTACACAACTATGCTTCTTAACGACTCCAAAGATAGATTCTTTATAGACATTAACAAAAAAGGAACTTTCAACTCACCATTGATACTTAGCAGCAACAAGAACTTCTTCGTACTTCTCTGCAGCAGTATCCCAGCTTAAATCTTGTGACATTCCTCTTCTCTGAAGCCCTTCCCAACTCTCCTTATACTCTCTGTATGTCAACAAACAGTTTCCTAAGGCATGAATCAGCTTACCTGCTTCCGCGCTATCAAATGTCCAACCAAGACCTGTTTCACTATACGGGTCAAACTGTTGAACCGTATCCCTCAACCCTCCCACGGCATGGACCACTGGGATGGTTCCATAGTTCATTGCGTAAAGCTGGTTTAGACCGCACGGTTCGAATCTGGAAGGCATCAGCAAAATGTCTGCACCAGCTGTTATTCTGTGAGCTGTTCTAACCGAGAAACCAACCCATCCTCGTGCTTTATCTCGGTATTGATGCTCCATTTGTCTGAGGAGTTCTTCAAGATCCGGTCTCCCTGTGCCTAACATAACCAGCTGAACATCCTGACTCATCATCCATGGAACCGCCTCAGCTATCAAATCAACACCTTTCTGGTGATCCAATCGTCCGATAAAACCGATCAGCGGAACATCAGGCCGAACAGGTAAACCGAGCTCTTTCTGTAACGCAGCTTTACATTGGGGTTTACCAATGTGAAGAGTCTCCAAGGAATAGTTGGTATACTCATCAGAGTGCAAATGAAGATCAAACCTTGGGTTCCATTCTTTTGTATCAATCCCATTCACAATCCCACTAAACTTCCAGTCGTTTTCATTAATGATGTTATGCAGACCCCAACCTCCTTCTGAGGTCTTAACCTCCCAGGAATATCCATGGCTAACAGTGAGAACTCTATCCGCAGCTTTTAGACCAGCCGCAAAAATGTTAAAGTGCTCACCTCCCACAGGGTCATATAGCTTGAAGATATCCAGGTAATGGCTCGGTAAATCCACGCAGGAGAAATCCTCTACCGGTCCCCGACCCTGATTTTCCACCAGTAGGTTATGCATAGATCTCTGGATTAGTCATTTCTACGGAATGAAGAATTTACTAACCTGGTGAGCAATGTTATGGATTACAAGGACAGATCGTGTGTATTTCATTAATCCGTGATCTCGGTAATAGGCTTTCAGGTAAACCGGTAGCAACGCAGTGTGCCAATCATTTGCTATAAAAGCCAAATTTCCATCTCCATAACACACACCTCCACAAGGAACATACCAAGGAACCTGAAAAGAAAAACCCCAAAAGCCGAATTTGGTATTGGAAAAAGCAAAATATTGATTTACCGTTGATGACCTTGGAGTAGACGTTTACCTCAACAGCAGCCTTGCAAAACAAAACCATCCGTTTCAAGATATCCTGAGTTCACAAAAAACCAAACTTAGTACGTGTAGGCTGGACAATGAAAATGATTTCCGGAAGAGAACAACAGGGAGATACAAAATAATCTTACAAGTCGGTTTCCACCGTAAATGTTATTACTCAGATGTCGAAACACAGGGCTCTCAATGAAAACAAAATCCACACCATCAATATATGCATGGAAGTATTGTACTTCCATATCCTGCAGTAAAGTGTGCTCCATTATCCTCAAATAGGAATTTTGATATGAAAGCGAAAGAAAATTCCATTGTTGATACATTAACAGCTTTTATACCTGCCCGGCAACTTTATATCTCTTCCGCACCCCTAAGTCTTTGGCTTCGGCATACTCTGCATACCGAGGAACCACAACCTAACAAGATAAAAATGAAGAAAATGATTCACTAACAAGGTTTAGTTTCAATGTCCACAACCAAACAGAGAGCTTATCATGACACGAGAAAAGGCATTACCATAACCCTATGTCCACGCCGAGCCAAAGCCTTTGGCAAAGCGCCAGCCACATCTCCAAGGCCACCTATAAAATTTCTCAAAAGTCTTTAGTTCGTGTACTCCAAGAGAAGCCTACTTATGCACGAGCAAAACAAAACCAGTACAATCAATCAAAGATGTTACCTGTTTTCGAAAATGGAGCACACTCTGCAGCTACCAGTATCACATTCATGACATTTGCTCCAGCCAGTGGTGGCGGCTTCTCCTCGTTCCTCCCCGGTTCATTAGTTCCACTACTAGCTTCTTCAGGTGTTTTTACCTCTCTCGTTTCTATGTACTTCTCTGTCTTTACACTTGATGTTTCAGGTGTTTTAGTCAGGTAAGACGGTAGTGGGTCTGACCAAAATGCACCAGCGCGAGATTTACCCGGCTTCCCAGGAGAAGTTACAGGATCAGAAGCTTTCTCAGAAGAGACCATAGTAGAAGATGGTTTAGAAGGAGGATCTAGACTGGAGTCTACTACGCTAGACCAAGGTTTCCCATTACTGGCTACACTGGATGGTTTCTCAGGAGAGGTTCCAGGGGAGGAAGATTTCACAGATGGTGAGCTTTGTTTGCTCTTTTCCGGCGATCCAGTACCAGGTGATAAACTCTTAGCTTCTGGTTCTTTGTTTAAAGATGACTTGCCATAACTGCTTGAGCTAACACTACCGTTTTCGTCTCCATCCAACTTCTCTTTCTTAGTTGCATCAGTATTTGCATTCACAGAAGAACCATACTCTTCTTTGGAAGAAGCTTTTCCATCATCCAAATTAGGTGTGCTCTCTTTAATAGATGAGACCAGCTTCCTCCTTTCAGCAATCTGAAGAGTAACAAGATAGATAAAGTGACAGAATGTCAGAAGAACAATTTAATACAATCTCCAACGTAGTTTACGGTAGAATCACGCATTGAGTTCCCTCAGATCATTGCACAAACGCCATATTTTCATCACATTCTCTCACTAACAGCTCATAGTGTAAAAGATGGGCTTTTTCTACTCTAAAGATCTCTAGAAAGCAATTCATGGACCTAACTCTCACTTTAAATCATTTCCAAAAAGTTAAAAAGACTTTTGCGATGAAATCCAGTACCAAATTAAAGGATTGATCTACCTGCTGAAGAAGGTTCCTTTGCATATTAAGAACCTTCTTGCTCTTCTCAATGGTAGCTTGAAGCGCATCCTCTGGCTCATCTCCACTCGCCGATTTAGAAGAGTCTGGGCCCGTAGCCTCCACGCAGCTCGCAAACTTCCATCGATGTCCCAGAACGAAGCTCCGGGCACGAAATGAGAGCGACCCAGAAGCGAAATCAGGAGAAGAAACTCGAACAACACTCGAATTCCTAAGCGTAGACGAAGTGACGCGACGTTGACTCTTGATTTGACACAGAAAAGGGAATGAGCTCTCAGCAACTGACGCCATTTGCTTATTCGATGAATTGCCTCAAAATTCAACGAACTCGAAAACAAAAAGGGTTGTTTTTTTTCTGATGAGCAGATCACACACAAACTCCGAGAGGTTTCATTCACGAAATTGGACAGACCAAAGAGAGAAAACGGAGCACAGATGATCCAAAAACGGAAAAAACTGGGGGTGAGTGGCGAAGAAAGACGAGTGCTTTGTGAGTAAATTTGCGGCTATGTTATTGTTAACCAAAGAGACACGAATCTAACCAAGAACAAAAACAAAACAGAGTCGTGGGAGAGAGATCTTTGCCCAAATGGGCCCCCAAAGAGAAATCACCATAAACTCAATACCATCGCGTGATTCATGAGAGAAATATGGAATTTCAACATTTTTTGAAAAAATATAGTTTCTTCGAAAGACATTGGATTAGGCACTTCACTTGCAGATGATCTATCGCCACATAATTTGATTCTTCGAGATTTCCCATAGGCAATCGGAATCGTCCAAAATTACAGATACCAAGAGTCCATCAAAACTATTTTAATTTTGTTTTTTTTTAAATAAATACCAACATTTCATTTAGCCATATGTTTTTATTAGTTTTATCATATTTTGGACACCGTCCAATTGTTTTAAAAAAACTCAGATTTCATAATTCATTTCTTTTCAATTTCACGACATTTTAAACATGAATATGAGTTATATCAACCTCCAGAATAGTTTATTGCAATACGATATATATCATCGTAATGGTAGTACTAGACTGTAACAAACAAACAAAAAAATGGTAGTACTAGTGAATTTCCGAACAAAAAAATCTTGACGCCTTTCTCTCAAACTTATTCAAATCATTTCTTACACACTTAAAAATAAAAATACATGTCTTATTTGTTTGACAAATTTAATACAAAAAAAAAAAAAAATTAATACAACTTATCGAAGAACACAATCACATTTAATTAATGTTTTTTTTTGTTTTAAAGCAATACACGCAAACCATAAAAAAAAAAAAAAAAAAATTAAACCTCTTAGTTAGCAACAGAACAAACCTTACGGATCTCCCCGGCACGACCCGTAAGCACTCCGATCCTACCCATTTTCACCATCGAGACACCAAAGTCATAAAAGAACGTTGACCCATGTGTTCTTGCCTGCTGCAAGACATAAGCCCTAGTCTTTGAGTTGTCCAATAGTGCAGCATCCGACTGGAAAAGCCCTCTTCTTTTAGCCACTAGCGTGAAGTAGCTCACATCAAATGTTTTGAAACTTCCCGGATCCATCTCTAGAGCCGTGGTGGTATCGGTCGGCTTGCATTTCCTCCTGAGGTTAGCGGCGTACTCCGAGTCCAAACTCGGGTCGCTGTCTCCTCTTCCCGTGAAGTTGTAAAGACGGTTTGTCATTAGAGGACAATGTCCCATTCCAATAGTGTGTCCACCTTTACGAAAAAAAAGGTATATATATCAACTCACTACCAAATTGGGTTTCTAATTATTAGACTAATTATCATTTTACGTGTACGTACCAGAAAGCACGACAAGATCTTTCTCGTTGAGTCCCTTTGAGCGAAACTCGGTGATAAGCTTGGTGATGTTATCAAAAGGTGTTGGCAAGTTAACCTCGTTGATATTAGAAACCCTACCGTCTCTTCTTCCGGTTTCAACTTCCCATGATGGTCCTTCAAGCTAAAAAATCAAATGAACATATTTATAATGAATTCAAAGAATATTTCTATATGCATGTATATATGTGGTGTAGAATTTTCGGACATAATATTAATTAATGTGAAGATTATACTTACTGCAACCATTGCGTCCCTAGTGATAAGGGCTAGGATATCAGAGCAAGAAACAATGCCCGGACACACTTTTTCTATAGCTGCCTTGGAATCGTCTATTATTCCAAACCCTCGAAGGCTTAGGTTAGGAACCGCATTCTTCTCGGTTTGATTTTTCGGTAGATCTAACAAAATTGATCCGTCACATCCCTGTTTATTTACGATTGACTCATTAGACGATCGCTTTGCTAGAAATCTCAAAGTGATCATAAGAAATGTGTGACATATGGAAATATTTAGAAAACTAATACAGAAACATACCCGAACAAAGCAATCGTGGAAGAACATTCTAAGCAAAGGAGCACCAAGCGTAGGCGCTTTCTTCATCGCAGCGAACACGACCTTTCTAACAATACCCTCCGCTTGTGGGCATGTTTTGCCGTAGAAACCTACCTTCAAGCCTTGCGCATTGACTTGAGCTAAAAACAACACAAACAACAAGCAAGAGACAACTAATAGCTTAGAAGCACCCATTCTTGAATTTCTATTTAGCTCTTAGTTTTTGTCTTTTGCTCGAATGATGATGAATTGTTGATGAAGATTGAGGTTATTTATAATCAATTATGTGAACTGAAGTTGGAATATTAGAAGAGTTTGTGATCAGAACATTGAAATTAATTAACACCAAAATGTAGTTGACTATCACCGGTCTGCGGTGGAATGCTTGTTGTATTTTTGTTGTTCTTATGATCAATCATTATTTTTTGACATAAAAAAGAAGGCAAATGGATACAGGTCGTACTATATTTTTGTATATAGTATTTGTATGATCGTGTATATGATATGTATGTTTGTGTTTTCTTATGCATGCATGATGTATACTGCTACCAGAAACTAATGGCTGCCTAGTTTTAATTTTTTTTTGTAAATTCCGTCTGACTTTCATCACTAAGACATTGATCAGTTAGAATATAGTTAAAACATTGTCTAAAAATTAAGCTATTCTGTTGGGTGTTCTCGTTGATTCAATATATATACTTTGCAGAACAACGTTTGCTTGTTTGTAAAGGTAAGTCTCCTTAGGTAACAAATAGTATGTTAACTGCGAGGAGACACATAATGTGATCGTAATCTATATACAATTGTATTACAATAATACTATTAATTTATTAATAATTGCCTTAGCTGGGGACAGTAGTTTACTAGCACTTGCAAGAACTTAACTAGATTTTTATTTCATCTTATCTTATTAAGAGTATATATATATATATATACTGATATAATGCTGTAGTAAAAAAAGAAGTATATATTCATACGATCTTTGTCAAAGAAATATTTAATTGGTGGACGTTATCAAGAACATTTTAAGTATATACATCTAATCTTTGTAAATGAAATGTTTAATTCTTGGACGTTATCGAAAACAATGATTTGATCCCACATGCATATATGGAATATGTTATATTATTGCATGATAGGTTCCTTGTAATATTTCTTGCATGTTCTTCCAACTACACCAATCATACTATGACCTCAACGTTTTAACCTTTTTTGGGCTACCGCCTACCGCCATGTGCTAACATCCTAACAATTTGAGGAGTTTTATTGATCTATTTAATTAAATTCCCCGCTTTCGTTATGATATATAGACAGGCAAGTATTGCCAAAACTTTATTCGTTTAATTAATTACAAAGCACTCACTCGCTTTAGGAAAATATACAACAAAACTGTTTCATCCATCCTACCAAAGGAAAGGAGTGAGCTTAGTAGCGTTTTGAAATACGCGGTACAGAATTACTAGTGTCTCTACCGTCATGGTAAAGCCTCAGAATCACAGCTGCGGTTTCTTCAATCGCCTTATTCGTCACATCTGCAAAACCCACAACCGTAAGAACAACATGGAAAGAAAAAGAAAACACAAACTGAGAATGGTGTTCTAAGTACCTATTAGAGCCCATCCGGGGTTTTTGGCATAGATCCTTGATGCGAAATCTAGCTCTTTCCGAACAAGATCGAGCCCCGAGTAATTGTTCTCTGCTTCTCTATCCACGCCTAACGTTTTAGCCCTTGTCCTCCTAATAGCTTGCAGCACAAGGAGTTGGATCTTCAAACCGAAAACCTTCCTGGGTTCAACCTCAAAAAGCGTCTTGGGCGGTTCCACGCCCATCACAAACGGTACGTTGGCGACTTTGTAGCCTTTCTGAGCAATGTAAGTCGACAAGGGCGTCTTCCCTGTCCGTGAAACCCCCACTAGAATGATATCAGCCTTGCTTAAGTTCTCTGGTAAAGTCCCATCGTCTTGCTTAATGGTAAACTCAATGGCTTCGATTCTTTTGAAATATGCATCGTTGAGGGTCTTCACCCTACCGGGCGCTCCACGGGTTAGACCTGAAGGAGAAACGCCCAAGTGAGATGCGATCCCTTCGATGATTGGTCCTAGGATATCAACCGAAAGCACGCCCCATTGATCACAAGCTTGTTTTGCGGATTTCGACATTGAAGGATTGGCTAGAGTGTAGAAACACATTGCCTTTTCTTTCGCCGCCTGCTTTATAATCTCTATTAGCTTCTCCTCATCCTCAACCTGACCAATCCCCAAGCCAAAACCAAAGTCATGACGATCCCAAAAACTCGATAACAAATTTCAGAGACTGTCAACTTGAATAATGAGCTTATCCTCATCTTCAACCAAAACTAACATTTACTCTCTAAATCTCATAAACAGCATTTCTTATTCTTTCTCGGCAATTCTATCATCTCATATTGATTTCCCAGATCATGCTTGAATTTTGCTTACCCAAGAGAAGAGATGTGTATTTACAAAAGACCCACGATTGAGCATGAAATCTTCGAATTGCCCCAAAGCGGCGTTAACGGAGTGCTCCGCCGTCCACCCAGTCCCGTCGGAAACCAAATAGATAGACTTTCCCGCCGTTATCTCCACGTCATCACAACCACCGTCTATATTATCAGCCTTCTCCTCCGTTACTTGACGGCGAGGCGTGTTATGAATTGGACGGTCAATCTTAACACCGGATCGTAAAGCTCTGGCCATGGACCAGCGATTCAATCGGGGACTAATCTTCAGCTTCGGAGTCGGAGGATGTTCGGAATCAGGTTCGGGATGGCCTGAGACGCCGTGTAAATCCATCGTCGAGGATGTTACGGTACGGTGTTATCCTGTTACGCCGGCGATACAAACGCGGATGAGAGAAATTGATGGAAATGTAATGTCTTCAGTTTGGGCTTTTAGAAGCCCAATATAGAAGATATCCACCAGTAAACCAAAAACACAACACATAACACGCGCATCATTTCCAATAGACCAAGGAAGAGCCTCGACCACAAAATCAAATCAGTATCGAGCCGACAAAATAAGAAAGCAGAAGAAGAAGTGAAACCATATTCTCTCTCCTCTCTCTCTCTTCACACGTATTCTGTGTTCTTTTCAACTTCCGTCTCTTTCGTTGCTTTGCTTTGCTTCTATCAATCTTGTGACTTTCCTGGTCTATCTCTCTATTACCTTAAAATCGTAAATCGGGTAAGCTAAAATTGACAGCAACCACTAAGTTTCCAATTCTTCGTGCGCTGGATTTCTCCAAGTTTCTAATTGTTTGGTTGATACTTATTCGATTATCTGAGAGCCTCTTTAATTATCATTATCTTTGTGTTACCGTTACTTTCGTTCAATTATATTAACAGTTTGGTCTGATCCTTTTTTTATATGAATAATAATGTACCTAATCGTAATTTTGTGGGATTTTTGCTGTATCAATCTCTGCATATTCATTCGTAAAGGAATCTGGTTTATGTTTATTATTTGATTTAGGTCTCTGGGTTTGTGGAGAATCATAAAAAAAAATGTATGCTTGTGGTTACGTTGCTGAAGTCACCAACTTGTCTCCTCGAGCCACTGAGAATGATGTTCACAGCTTCTTCTCTCATTGTGGAATTGTCGACCTCGTCCAAATCACTGGGTATAAATCATTTACGAGACATATAATTTTCTGGGATTCTTGTTTAATCAATGTAAATGTATATATCTCCATGGATTTCAGATGCGAAGGGGATGCGTTAACGGCCTATGTAACTTTCAGAGATGCGTATGCTCTGGATATGGCTGTGTTGCTTAGCGTAAGTCCGTACCTTGACCCAATTGGAATCAATCTTCTTATCGGCATTGATCTTTACGTTTTCAGGGAGCTACGATCGTTGATCAAACCGTTTCGATATCAATGTACGGCGTCTACTTACACGAATCTAACAATCTCACTCAAGAAGAAGACTCTTATAGTGTAACGGTAATAAAATAACTGAAACCGACTACATTATACTACTGATCAAACAAGTCTGTTAAAATGCGTCTTTGTTTTGTTTTGGGGTTTTAAAGGTCACTCAGAGTCACGTGGACGCGTTTGCGTTTGCGTTTGCTCCATCTCCTGGAGAAGCAGTAACCGTGGCTCAACAAGTCGTCAAGACAATGATCGCTAAAGGCTACGTTCTAAGCAAAGATGCGATCGGTAAAGCCAGAGCTTTGGACGAGTCTCAGAGATTCTCGAGCTTGGTAGCGACCAAATTGGCAGAGATCAGCCATTACATTGGCCTCACGCAGAACATTCAGTCCAGTATGGAAGTCGTGAGATCAGCGGACGAGAAGTATCATTTCTCGGATTTCACTAAATCTGCTGTTCTTGTGACCGGAACGGCTGCTGTGGCTGCAGCCACCATTACAGGCAAAGTGGCTGCCGCTGCAGCGACTAGTGTGGTCAACAGTACATACTTTGCTAATGGGGCTTTATGGTTCTCAGATGCTTTGGGCCGGGCTGCAAAAGCAGCGGCCCATATGGCTGGTGGAGGAAGCGATTGATGTCTAATGTGTTTAGGCTTCGTTTCAAAACATAATTAGAGTTTCCATGTGTATGAATGAGGTTTTACCTTTTAAGTCATAAAAAGATGTTGGAAAAAATAAATAATAGTTTATGTTATTACCTGTATGTTAACATTACTTGAGAAATTGGAGAGCAAATTTTTAATTGTTATTCGCTTTTTTTTTTTTTTTTTTGTAATAGGATTAAAGATGCTTACATGAAGTGGAATAGATACGAATAATATAAGCTTAAACTTGATTAATAAAAGGATGGGTCCTAGAAACCTCCCTAACTTGATCCTTTCCTGTCTCTCTCTCCCTCTCTCTTATATGAGAGGTTGATGAGATCCACAAGAAACTCCAAAAGTAATTGTTATTGTCTCCCAAATTTGTAAACAACAAAGCATTTGATATGATCATCACTAAATTATAACTTCGAAATCCAATAGAAGCATATATATATGTGATAGATCATTGGTTGTATATATACATGTATGTGTTTGATCCAACCCCAGACGCAGCCGCTGGGTTGAGACTGGAGATGGCGTTTCCTCAACACGGTTTTATGTTCCAACAACTCCATGAAGACAATACTCATGATCAACTCCCTTCTTGTCCTCCTCTCTTCAATGGTACGTAGTGGTATTCTCTTTTCTCTATCTCTCTCTCTCTACATAAACAGATAATTTAAGTCGTAATTTTGTTGTCTTGTTGGTGTATATAGGAGGAGGAAACTACATGATGAACAGATCCATGTCGTTAACGAACGTGCAAGAGGATCATCATCAATCCGTTGATGAGGAGAATCTGTCAGACGATGGGTCACATATGATGCTAGGAGAGAAGAAAAAGAGGCTGCAATTAGAGCAAGTTAAGGCGTTAGAGAAGAGCTTCGAGATTGGGAACAAGCTGGAGCCAGAGAGGAAGATACAACTAGCTAAAGCATTAGGGATGCAACCGAGACAGATCGCGATTTGGTTTCAAAACAGAAGAGCTAGGTGGAAGACTAGACAGCTCGAGAGAGATTATGATTCACTCAAGAAACAGTTTGAGTCTCTTAAATCCGACAATGACTCTCTTCTTGCCCACAACAAGAAACTCCTTGCTGAGGTATATAATATAATATATACGCACTTTGGCTTCATTTTGGTTAGGTTGTTTAGTTTTACAAGATTAATAAAATAAAAATGAAACTAATATTTCATAAATTTCAGAATTTTTCTTTTTATGAATTTTTTTTTTAAGATCTTGTTGGTTTCAGTCAGACTCCATATATTTGGTTTGTAGGATATAAAAAAAAACATAATATTTTAACCAAACTAATACAAATTGGTCGGCATTTTAAATTGGATTGGTTCAATTTATATAGCTTATAAATGCATTTATGTTTATATTAAGTAGGACTAAAATAATTAAATATGAGATGCAATAGATTATTGCTAGGCTCATGATTCAAGACTATAAGATGTTTGTCAAAATACAGTAGGTGTTTTGTTTATTAAATAATGGATTCTTCGATCAGTGCTACATTTAGTTAATGCGTCCCCATATGATTATCAAGTCAATGTGGCATGTGTAGGAACCGCCAACCAGTAACCAGATTGATAGGATAAGTATATATATAGTTAATTTAATTACATCATTCTGGGGTTTTAAATGATTCCATTATTTATTAAAAATATGTTTACATAGAAATATATTGAAATCGATCTTATAGAAATGAAATTACTACAAATGAACAGAAAAATTGTATTCGAACAATGTGCATCAAGGAGAAGTAATGATGACTGATTTTCTAAAACATAACATTTGGTTTGTGTGTGATGGTTAAAGGTAATGACTTTGAAGAACAAAGAGTGTAATGAAGCAAGCATAATAAAGAGAGAAGCAGAAGCTTCATGGAGCAACAATGGAAGCACAGAGAATAGCTCAGGTATAAATCTGGAGATGCCTAGAGAGACAACTACGACACATGTGAACACGATCAAAGATCTTTTCCCTTCATCGATTCGATCATCTGCAAATCATCGTGATCATGATGATGATGACGACCATCATCAGAATCATGAATTGGTTCAAGAGGAGAGTTTTTGTAACATGTTTAATGGCATTGATGAAACGACGTCGGCTGGTTACTGGGCATGGTCTGACCCAAACCACAACCAACACCACCACCAATTCAATTGATTCATGATTCTATAGCTCGAAGAGATCATCACCATCATGGCATATTATCATAATCATCAACATCATCATCAGAAGAAGAAACAATTTATCTCTTATTTGAATCTGACTCTTTGGAATTATTGTTACTCTTTTAAATTTAAATTGGGGTTTATTTTGTTTTCTTTGGGTTTGTAGATCACTGTTGCATATATTGCGAAAATTTGTTGTTGCTTCAATTTAATGAATGATATTATATATGGATGAGTTTATTACTTGAAGCTAATCATAAGATCAGCTTACATTTTCTTTGACCGAAAAACTGGACTAAGTGAGGAGCATAACATTTAGAAAAAGTTAATACGAACACACTCGAATTTACGGTCTAACATTATATATGTGACTCTGATTCCAACCTGACCAAGTTTGATTTATTCCGTACATTTTCTTTTCATCTAGAGCAAGTTTTTAAAATCGTCGAAAGATGACTACTTTTTTTTTGGTTTAGTTCCAAATTAAAAAGCCAAACCACTCTTTTTAACCCGAACAAAACTCTCCCTAGCTATAACCAGTTTGAGTTAGATTATGAATTATTTGTGGAATTTTATATGATTTGATGGGTTGGTACAAATTTATTAACAAAATAAGGAAACAAAAGTGAGAAAGATTCATATGCATGTGACTTCGAGTGGGTTTCCAGCTCTGTCATTGACGTAACATGATCCATGACTTATAATTCTTTTTAATAGATATTTTATTAGTCTATTATCTTTGCAAGTTGCAATATATATAGTGTTACACTGAGTTACAATATTGTATACTGACAAAAAAAATAACTGAATTTTTACAATCACACATGTATGTAAATTATTATGGACTAATGGAACAATAATAATAAAAGCACTAAGCCGTGCGTCACATAACTTGCATTGCATGTATATATGGACCAAAATATTCCGTTTAAGCACAAACCGTAAAATCACCTCTTTTATATATATTCTTTGTTGGTTCAAAATGTTTGAATCAAAACTATCCGATGGTGGATTTGTTGTTGTTGTGACTTGTGAACTATCCCTTCAATTTTTAATCACCCATAAGTATCCTATATTACTCACTTTATATAACTAACATTGTTCATACGAAAAATTATAATTAATCTTTAACAAAAAATAATAATAATAGCAAATACTATTGAGGATGGGAAAGAGGAAGATGATTGAAAGCACACGTTCCAAAACACAAAGAAGAACAGACCAAAAAGAAGAAAACAATAGTGGGAACAGTGTTGAAAGATTTCACTCTTCTTTTGGGTTCTTTCTCTTTGAGACGAATCTTGAATTTTTTTATACAATAACTTTTAGAAAGCTAAGAGTTATATATTATTATTGTTTTTATTTTTACGGAAATTACATAAGAGACCATTGTTTTTGACTGATCAAATATTAAGAAATACCATTGTTTTAGTAAATAGAAATCTAATAAATATATTAAGTTTATAGTTGTAACATACACAAAAATTATCGTCTTTGTGGCCATGAGTCCACGTGGACTCAGGCCCGGCCCTGAGATTCACTCACAATAGTATATTTTTTTCTCAACAAATGCAACATGTATGATACGTTGCTATATATTGGCGTGTGGAATAACCGGGGTCCTCATATGTTCAATGGATCGCATCTCGATTACTTTTTGTGTGAAAAAACAAAAAAAAATTCTTATCTATTGACTATTGCTATTACGTAACTATTACATGGCGATAATAACTAATTAACAAAATATTAGCACAACGATAAATTACGATATTATAAGTAACACATTTCATTTAATTGTATTACAATTGATTTATTATTCAATTGATGCAATTAATTAAATATATACTAGGGGCAAATTATTTGCTCCTCTCACTTGTAAAGCCAAATTCCATGGGCCAATTTGAAACCTCCTTTAAACGCATCAAAACATACATCAAACCCTAATTTAGGTTTCAGTTTTTTCTGTTTAAACCCAAATCCTTCAAAATGGATTGGATTACGGATACAAATCTCACCTCCTCAGGAGCTTGTTTGATCCTCCTGTTGAATTTCTTAAGTTTTTTCTGGAAACGCTCTGTAGTCTGACCATTTTTGTAAGCCTCTCCAAGCTGATTCAACATCATCTCAGATTTGGTTAACATATGCACTTCACTTTCTAATTTTTTAATGTTCGTTTCCTTCTCTTTCAAGTCCTCCTCGATCAAGTCTTTGGCTTCTTGCAAGTCGTTTCCAAGTACTTCTTCGTCAAAATTTACCGGACGTTGAGCCTCAGAAACATGTAACAAGACAATAAGGGTGACAACGAGAAGCACAAAGGAGATCTTTGCCATGTTTAATGATTAATTTCCCCTCAACTTAATTTGAATTAGATCAAACTATAGTTTGATAAAAGGAAAATAGAGATGAGAGGAGTGAGTTCGCGTATTTATTTCTTACAACATTTATAGTTTTATTTGTGCGTAAAAATAGTATAGAAACCTAATCTTACTTTGATGGTCAACGAATGGTATTGACTTTGTTACTTAATTATCTTTGGTTACCCATAAAATTCGCAAATATTTTGGTAGTTATCTCATTTACAACTTTCAAATTTATAACCTTCAATTATATGAAAAGTATTTTTGTTTTTAACTTTCTGTATTTAGACATTTATCATGTAAAAAAAAAAAAGACATTTATCATGTAACGGTTTAGTGATGAACCAACATTATTTACTAAGAAAAAAAAACTTAATTAATCACTGGTTGGGTCATAGACAAAGACAAAGAAAGCGGACATGATAATAGTCGGCAAAAAGATGAATAAAGGAAATTTAAAGAATTCTTTTTATAAATTGTAAAGATAATAGTCACATTAACCTATCCACTGTAAAGATAATAGTCATGTTGATTAGAAGAAAAAAATAAGAAGAGAATTTTTTTTTTTTTTTTTTTGGAAGATGCTGTGATTTGCATTTGGGAAGCTAAACAAAATTCAAAGCAAATTTTACCCAGTACTCGAAATTAACTTTCATATGAGGACCCATGGTAAGTCACTAAGTTGCTATGCAATTAATTACCTCAAAATTTCGCCAGTCACTCAACACTTTATAGGTTTTATGTTTTCTTAAAAAGACTGGAGCTCTGCTTTTTTTTTCGTCTAGTCCTTTAAATATTTTCCTTTCTTCTAGTTTTTCAAAATACAAAAAAATAGTCTTTCTGTTTTCATCATTAGTGTCTTTTTATGATTTTCACACATATGACAAATTTTATATTACCTTCTATTATTCTTTATATTTCTCATATCTATACTAAGATTAATGTTGAAGATCAAATGATTATGTTATGTATATGATGAACTCCTAAAAAAAAATTATCTATAAGAAAGATAGTGTTTATGTATCTATTTTAAGATACATTGTCACAATAACAAACTAAGAAAATATTCGTATGGACAAGCTTTCATTTATTTTTTGTAAACTAATGTGGTTCACTACTGGCTTTTTATGCCACCTTTTTATCCACAAACAGTTGGTTGGGTTTTAATCTAACAGAAAGAACACTGTTATCATTCTTTCTTTCTTTTTTACATATTATGATATCATAAATAATTAAATAGTAATACTTCATTTCATTGTATTAATTACAATAGGATGTAACTAGTATAGTGTGGGCAGACTGTTTGCTCCCCTCACTTGTAAAGCTAAACTCCATGGCCAAGTTCAAACCTCCTTTTAACACATCAAAACATCAATTAAATACCCTAATAGTTATTATTTAATCAATTCCTCCCTCCATTTAATCCGAAATCCTTCAAGATCGATTGGATTATGGATGCTGGTTTTTTGTTTCTCGCAGGTGCTCCCCTGACTAGCCTGTTGAAGTTTTTGAGTTTCTTTTCATAAGGCGCCGGCGCGGGAGCCAGCACAGGTGCCAGCGCAGGTGCCAGGGCGGGCGCCACATCCATATCCTTTTTGTAATCATTTTCGCGTTGACTCGGCGTCTGTTCAGATTTGCTCAACGTTTCTACTTCAGATGGCAAACCTTGATCGCTCGTTTTCTTGGCCTTTAAGTCTTCCTCGTTCATTGCATCGGCTTTATGCAAGTCTTCTTCAAGGAATCTTCCCACGCGGTGAGCTTCATAAGCGTGGAGAGAGGCGACAAGAACCATAGCGAAAAGCAAGAAGGAGATCTTTGCCATGATTAGAGCTCGGTTTTCCCTTAACAATCAATTTGAAATTAGGTTCAAATAGTTTGTTAAAGGAAAAGAGGCGATAAGAGATGTGAGTTCTTGTCTTTTGCTTTTAGGGTATTTTATACTATTATTTGTGACTAATAATAGTACGTGCATATATATAACCTTTTTAGATTGATGGTCGACGAATTGAATTGCCTCGGATCACTCATCTCTCTCTGATTATCCATAAAATTCGCAAAACATTTGCTAAAGTCATCCAATTTCAAACTATTATATTTAAAGCATTTACTTATAGAACATCAAAAATATCATCTACTATTAGATAATTCTTTTCGTGTAAAGGCTAATTTAGAGCAAAAGAAGTTTCAATCCTCTCATATACTTGACGCAAGAGAAGTTACGTTATCTTAAATGGGAAAGATATCTTCCATACTTTCCGGTCTTATTGTGACCCTAGTCATCACATTGGGATGCAACATCGATGAGGTTGCAGCGAGAGATGTGAAGCTAGTGAAACTCCGCGATGTAAAACCCGAAACTTTGAAAACATTGAAAGGAGAAGAAGAAGTAGAACTCATGAAAGGAGAGGCAAAAAAAAATCTTCTAAAAGAGATTGAGAAGGCTAATAAAATGCTCGGAGAGTTGAAAACGTTCAAGAAGCAATCAAACGGTGATATGAAAGACGAGTTGGGTTCTTTGGTGAAATCTGAATCGCTACTTAATGATATTTCAGATTCTCTCAAGAGTGGAACGTTCAACGCTAACAAAGCTAACATTTTTGTTGAGAAAGAATCATTTTTCTACAGAGCATGGAAGGAGAATGCTTATCATTCGATAGTTCCGGAGAAAGAAAAAGAGTTTATGACTACGATAAAACAGATTGTGAAATTATTAAAGAAAACTTAATTAGAAGAAGAACGAGTGAGTTTTTGATATTTCAAAAGAGAAAAATCGTGTCACAACAGACACATATCTATATATGTATACATCAACGGTTTGTTCTGTAACAATTTATTTTGTAATTAGTAACTACACTATTTTTTGTAAAGCATATCCAACTTGTATTTGGTCAAAAATACTAAAATAAAATGTCTGGCAAACTAATTTTATCATCAGTTTGTCCCCATGGTCAACCAAATGGCCCCCAAAGTAGGTCCAATTTGTTAAAGCTCATAACATATATCATTTTTCAAATGAAAAAAAAAAAAAAAAAAATTAGATCAAAATATCACAAAAATAAAATAAAAACTTTTTTTTTTTTGGATCCGCCACATTGGACTTGGACATCAATAAGCTGCTAAAATATCTTTCACATCCTTTATTTTTGTTGTTATAACTCGCAAGCTATCTGAAGTAATAGTCTTTTGCATTAATTAGACTCCGGCCGCTCCAAGTTGAATTCTGATCCCAATTCCCTGATCCGACCATAGTTGGTATCGCTTAACGAGTGAAACTTGGGTCGGAAGTAAGAGCTTTCGTGAGGGTTTCAGTCAAGGAAGGGTTTTGTAGAAACGAAGACGATCCGAATTGGACGCTTTTGTATGGAAGGGGATTGTAAGAAGAGTATCCATTACCCCAAATCGTGGGAACTTTGATAATAGAATCTGAATCGGTGTGAAGCTAAGACTTGTGGAAGGAATCTTTGGAGTAAAGTGAATTTATTGAAGTTCAAAGAATATGGCGATGAAGATGGTTGTGGTGGAAGAGGAGCCGTGAGATCTAGAGTACCGTAGGGTGTAACGGAGAGAGGACGGTTGATGGTGAATAGAAAGGCTTGTTGATGAATCTTGAATTGTTGTCGTAAAGTTTGAAATTCATACCGTTCTTGAATAGAAAGGTTTGTTGTTGTCGTAAAGTTTGAAACATAATGGGTCCACTAATATATCTTCTATAATGATTTTAGAGTATGAAATTCTATTGTTTAGGAAATGTACTTTGGTTTGATCCTTAAGTCTCTGATCTGTATATATTTTCGCCAAGTCTTTGTTTTTTTTTTTAATTTAGTTTTATCTTTGGTATTTCATATTTTCCCAAAGGTATAATAGTAAAATGATAAGGAGCACAACCAAACATACACAACAAATAGAACACAGAAACAAAATAGAATTACAAAATATCCAGCCCTTGGCATTTATCCTTTACACAAAAGACCTTCATAAATTAGTCCTTTTCCATTTTCCTGGCCTAGATAGAAGAGAAAAAGTAATGTAGTTGTGAAAAATATTTTAGCATGCTTTTCCGACCCGGCAATCCAATGCTCCGGCGTATTTCGTAAGCTTCGAAACGAACAGACCATGTTTAGGCTTTATCATCTGTTGTCTAGAGTGTGAGCACTTGAAATGAGGGTTTCCCGATTGTCTGAAAAACGCTCCGTTCAAGAAATAATCTTTCTCCGATCTCCAATTCCAGTTTCTCCACACAAATTCCGGAGCATAATCTCTCTTTGTCGCCTATATGTACATATATTTTAAAAATTATTAGTTGAAAAAAAACCCTCAAACTTTGATTTCATACTTAATTTATGCACCCCCAAATCATTGACATGAAGCCTTTTATTATAAATGTTTCGTACCTCTTTAGAGTAAGGCAAGTGAGGAGGAGCGATGAAACGGTTTCCGTGGCTCAGAATTGTAGGACCTTGGCTACCTCCGATCGCGTAAAGCTCCCAATGAGTGTAGTCATTGTTAACAACGTGGACGAAACCCCACCGGATCCTCGGCATCCTCTGCACAAGCCCTTTACCAAAGTGATTGTAAGCCACTGTGACTTGCATCCTCTTGTCATCTTGGTTGTTGTCTTGTGCACCAAGCAACATCACCTGACACACAAAACCCAGTAACAACTTTCATTAGTTTTGAGTTTCTCAGTAACTCTAATGACAGAGATAATTAGGCTTTGAATCCTCACATCGTTGTGGTGAGTGAAGTGAGAGTTAGAGATGGTGATTCCGGTGGAGCCCATAATAGCGTCGATGAGACCATCTTGGCATTGAGACATAGAAATGTGGTCAAGCCAAACGTTTGTTGCTCCAAAAATAGAGATACCATCTCCATCAGCTCTTCCTCTTTGTCCAAAGTGGTCAACAGTATCTCTAATGAGACCGCCACTGCTAGAGACGATGTGGTGGACATGAAGCCCATGAATGATGACATTGTGCACATACTGTATCGTGATACCGGCGCCGTATGCGACGTGCACGTTAGCGCCACGAGCATCGATCGTCTTGTGACTATTAATCATCAGTTCTTGCTGCAACCTGATGCTCATATGGTGCTTGAAAATGATCCACAGCGGTTCTTTCTGGATCACAGCGTGACGGAGTGTTCCAGGCCTAGGGTTCACCGTATCATCATCTCTGTTGCTCGTGACCACGTAGATACGGCCGAGTTTGCCTCCTGTGGTCCTGTAACCGAAACCACGGACGCAACGGACGAGATCCTTGCGACGCTTCGCCCAATCAGGCTTGCAACGCCAACATTTATCGATCGGGTTGCTTGCGGTGCAAGGTCCCTTTAGTTTGCTCCATTTCCCTCTTCCTCTGCCTCTACCGCGTAGGCTCCGCCTCGTGCTGTTCGAGGGACTAGAAGTCATCTCAGTGACCTCCTCTTCCGTCTCCTCAACATCAGTGGAGTTGCTGAAGATTTACACCAAACGAAAACCAACATAACCCCATGACTATCATTTATTAGTAACCAAATATATATTACCGTTAATTCATGTCAGCTCGTCTTATATCATTTGTCCAACTACGCCTCAAGGTTCCGGAGATCTAACTTCTAGTTAATATAGATCATCAAGTAATATAAGAAACCGAATTTCACTTTCAAGCTGAAACTGAAACCGATAGCGGATGAGTTATCAAAATGACAAAATCATGTGTCACGTAATAAGATTGTTAAAACTTCTTCTAATCTATCTTAATTTGAATAAAATCATTATAACCTACCCATTAAACAACCGAATTTCGCTCTAGATCACAATCAAACCTGGTTTGAACTAGATAAACTGGGTCGGATGCAAAATATAAACTGGACTTACTCGTAGTGACGCTCGTGAAAGTGGTCGACGATCTCATAAGGATCGGGATGATAAGTCAAAAGGGTACGTTCACGAGCTTCATTGGCCTTTTTTACCCAGTACTCATCGGTAGTCTCCGCAACATTGGCTCGTATGGTCGGAATCAAGCTGGCAATACAAATCACACAAACTAATAAGAAAAGTCTAGCGGTCTCCATTTTATTTGATTACCCTTTTTTCCACACAGAAAACAATTTCTATTAATATTCTTAAAAAAGGGGTAATCTTTTTATATATACTTAAATGTATGTGGAAAACTGCTAAGCTTTAAACATGGCTTTAGGTAGCTTTTCTGTTTGGCCCCTAAGAGCCTTTTTTGGTATATGAATCGTATTGCGAAGTTTGACAAACGTGAAGGTTGGACTTTAAATAATAAAGAAAATCGGCGAAGAAAGTTAACTTCTATATTTAGAAAGTTTACCCGTTATGTATGGAAAGCCACCATAATTTACTTGTGGACAGGTTTCTTTGTTTAATCAATTAACTTTTCCTCCATTGTTTTTTCATTTTGTTTTCTATATTTGGATGCTTCTATAAAGAGAGACACACGACTGTTTTCTCAATCTTTTCAACCAATTTTAGCAAAACAGTTACTTTTGAAGTGAAAATGTCAGCCTGCTTTTACGTCTAATATCGACTTCTTGATTATTTATCAAATGACGTTTTTTATTGTCTTTATAAAAGAGTATACATAATTGTCAACTAGAGTTCGTAATGGTAAAAATATTTGAGTTTTTCTGCAACTATATTGATTTGGACCTTTGAAAAATAAATTGAGTGGAACGTGAAAGCATGAATTGATTTAAAGTAGTATCTAGAACAAAACAAAAATTGATTTTTTCTTTTGGTATTATAACAGTTTGTCCCATACCTTAATTAGTAGTTCATGAAGAAAGTATAGAGAGAGAGAGAGAAAAAAAAAAGTATCAGGATTTCACTATAATTATACCATCACATTGTTAAAATAAAGTAATGAAGTGGCTGAAGTGATAAGACAACTAATCGCGAACCAATTATTCATCTCCAAACCAATCACATGGTTTACAGACTAATTTGATTAATGAATCTGTAAACCGATTGATCACCCGTTCAAGACAAGAGAACGGAGTCCGAGAAATAAAATAAGCGACGCCGCCTGAGTGCCACGTATTAAATTGAGAAAGGGGATGATTACTTTTATTCAGTGTTCAAGAAAGCGCTAGGCGCTAAGCGGGCGGTGGGTCAGTGCCTAGCGCCTAGAATGCCTAATCGGAGTCTAGGCGAATTTTAGACGTTTTTAAAATTTACTAAATAAACTTATATATTATACATATTTTAATTATATTAAGTTCAAAATACACTAAAAATTAAAAAGTACTAAAACTAAACTATAAAAAGTATAATATTTTCATATTAGATAAAATATCCATAAAAAAAAATGAATTTTGTTAAACTATAAATAAAAGTTTAGATCAAATCATGGTTTATAAATGCCTAGGCGCCGAGAAGATAATCGCTACAGTTTATGACCGCCTAGCGCCGACCGCCTTTTAGAACACTGCTTTTATTGGAAATATCGACGACTGTGGATGAGTGAAACTGACGCAGCGAGTCTCAATCCAACGGTTGACAATATTTCGTCTGATAACCCTCTCTGATAATTCGGAAAAGAAAAAAAATACAGTAAATGTGAATTAGGGTTTTCTCTAAGCTTGTGTAGACGCCACCACATATATCCAGCTCTCATCTTCTTCATTTCTTCTGTTGTTCTTCCAGAGACTCGAGAACTTTCATTTCCTCTACGATAGAAGCAAAAATGGTGAAAGGTCCTGGTCTGTACACCGAAATCGGCAAGAGAGCCAGAGGTGAAATCTCTAACTCCTCTTTCATTTCGTCGAATCTGTTTGTTGTGCCAAGCGATCTGATAGTTTGCAAATTAGGGCTCCGTTAGTTTTTCTGATCTCGATTGCTTGTTTTAAGATTATTGTGATTTCGTATTACGATTGGGTCATCGATCTAGTTCTGCAAAGACTTAAGGAGATACATATGATGGTATCCAGCGACATTTGTGATGGGATTGCAATCTATCTGTGTTCTTCTTCGAAATTTGGCCGCGATTTATATGATTCGTCTTGGATCTGGAAATATCAATCTATTATCTCTTATGTTTTTGCGTTTCTCACCATTCGTTTCTCCTCGAAGAATGTGTTTGGTTGATGAATACTATCTAAATGTTTCAACTGCGGATTTGCAGATCTTTTGTACAAGGACCACAACAGCGACCAGAAATTCAGCATCACCACTTACTCTCCAGCCGGTGTTGTAAGTTTCAATTCGAGTTTTTAAACTTCATTTCAAGAATCAGCTCTGTATTCTTAGAGATGGTTAGGGTTACTGGAATGCGTTCTTCTCCAGTGTGTTTTCTTCTACTTTGATTAGCTTTAACTTTACTTTTGCGATTTGAGTTGTTTAAGCTTTGTGTGATCTAGCTTCACAGATGTGTGTACATCGTGTTTCTTTTATCTTGACTATTTTTACTCATAAGCTGCTTTTTTTCTTGTTTAATCTTAGGCCATCACTTCAAGTGGAACTAAGAAAGGTGACACACTGTTGGGAGATGTAGCTTTTCAATCGAAGCAAAAGAACATTACTACTGACTTGAAAGTTTCCACAGATTCGACCGTAAGTATATTCTTAACTTTTTTTTTTTTTTTTGCTGTTTTATGGTTGAGCCACTAAGCTAACAACTATGATGTGTGTATTGGTTTTTAGGTTTTGATCACTGCTACGGTTGATGAGGCTGCTCCTGGATTGAAGTCAATCTTCAGCTTTAAGGTCCCTAACCAAAATTCCGGCAAGGTATTGTGATAACTACACAAGCATCTATAGTTGTTAATATAGTTTGATCTGTTGGGATGATTTGGCTTTTCTAGCTACACATCTTTATTGTGTCTGTGTCATTCTTCCAAACAGATTGAGCTACAGTACTTGCATGAGTACGCCGGTATTAGCACGAGCATGGGGTTGACTCAGAACCCGACTGTCAACTTCTCCGGTGTGATCGGCACCAACGTCTTGGCAGTTGGTACTGATGTTTCTTTCGATACCAAATCCGGCAACTTCACCAAGATCAATGCTGGTTTAAGCTTCACCAAGGATGATTTAATCGCCTCCCTTACCCTGTAAGTGAATTTGAGTGAGAGAAAATTGGTTTTTTTTTCTTTCTTTTTAAATTGATTTTGGTAAAGAAGTGAAATGAGTTTCTTGTTGTTTGTTAGGAACGATAAGGGAGATTCGATGATCGCGTCGTACTACCACATTGTAAACCCGCTGTTCAACACTGCGGTGGGAGCAGAAGTGAGCCACAAATTCTCGAGCAAGGAGAACACGATAACAGTGGGAACTCAGCATTCGCTGGACCCGTTGACCTCGGTGAAGGCACGTGTGAACAGTGCGGGCCTAGCAAGTGCACTCCTTCAACACGAGTGGAAACCAAAGTCGTTTTTCACCATCTCAGGAGAAGTTGACACTAAGGCCATTGATAAGAGTGCTAAAGTTGGATTGGCTCTCGCTCTCAAGCCTTGATGAATTCATATGATGATGGTTTGTTGGTTCTTGGTTGCTATAACCTTTTTAAGTAGGTTTTTCGACGTGCTTCTGTTTTTTTTGGTTCGTTCGTGCTTTTAATGGCTACTTCTAATCTTTCTCATTTTCTTTTCGGATTTGTAGAGAATAAAAAAGGATCGTCTTGACGATGATGAAACCCTTGAGATCCTTTTCTTTGCTACCTTCCACTCGGATTTATTGTTTTCGGGTCTTTTGTTCTCTGAGCTGAACACGAGCATTGATATTGTCTCGGTTTATTATAAAGTAGGTGGAGATATAACCCAAAAATATTTCAACATATAAATTTATCAATCATAATTCAGATATTCGATTGTGAATTGTGGGCCGAGAGAACATAAAAAAAAAATCAGTTGGCCAGACTTTAAGCCCAGAGATTTGTAGTCTAACTGGTTGAAAATAATAAAAACGGAGTATTGTGGCAGATGTGAGCTTAGCTTCTTATTATGCTGTTGGTATTTCTTTAGGGTCTCATCTCATCTCATCTTATGTTTTTCATATTGGTGTTAAGATACATATTTCTTCCTTTTTGTTTTTCCTTTTAAATTGCACATATTACTAAATATCTTTTAAAAGAGAACAAGTTAATTACTCATTGACTGAATCTAGAATGTTGGCTAGAATTTCCATCCAAACAGTGATATTGTGTTAAACATTTACAAAACTGACTGGGAACTAGAGTAGTTCTTCCTTGATACGCTTAATTTGTATATCGGTTGATTCTTTGAAAATTCAATCGTCTATTTTAATCATACAATATTATACTTTCAAAATATTGTATTTTTAAATTGTGATGATTGATATTTTCAGGAAAGAGGCATAGTTTTCAAGACCGTTTTAAAATGGGAAATATACCAAAAAGTAAAACCAGTGGAAACGTACAATGAGAGATAGATAGATATACAAGCAAACTGAATTCGCAAAATAAATACACAAATACAGACAATACAAAAAAGACAGCACTATGTTTTTTTCAAATATTAGGGAGAGATGACGAAGACAGTTGACTTTTGAGTGGGGCCCTTAGTCATGGGTCTGGTGGGCCTGTAATAATCCATTGCGAATCTGCGTTGCCACGTCAGAGACGGCGCCGGGACCGTGAGGGATAAACACCGCCGATGATTTGGAGTGAGCTCCGATATCTCTCATTGTGTCAAAGTATTGAGTCATCATCACCATGTCCAACACATCTTTTGCCGACGTCCCTGGCACGTTTCCGGCGAACCCGAGAACACTATCTCTCAGACCGTCCACGATCGCTTGTCTCTGCCGAGCGATTCCGAGTCCCGACAGGTATTTCGACTCGGCTTCTCCTTCTGCTCTCTTGATCTGAATTATTTTCTCCGCCTCTGCTTTTTCGTTCGCTGCCACTCTCATCCTCGCCGCTGTAACGATTTTTCAGTCAGAAACTTGATTCCGATATTGGGATTTTGAAGATTAGAGATCCAACTTTGATTTAGGAGTTTTAAGTCAATACTACTTACCGGCGTTGATCTCGTTCATGGCGCGCTTAACCTGTTGATCAGGCTCGATGTCGATGATTAGGGTTTGAAGGATCTCATAACCATAAGCGGTCATGGCTTTGTCTAGCTCTTCTTCCACGGATTTGGCGATTTCATTCTTCTGCTCGAAGACATCGTCCAAGTTCAGCTTTGGAACACATGCTCTGATCACTGACAAACAAAAACCGAAACCAAAATGAAAACTTGACCGGAATAATTGAATTACTTGAGGCTCAAGAAGAAGATGGAGTAATTACCGTCAAAGACGTAGGCTTTGATTTGGGTCGTTGGATTGCTAAGTCTGTAAAAAGCATCACTTGCCTTGTCAACTAAGACTCTGTATTGTATGGATGCAACAACTGTCACAAACACATTGTCCTGGAACAGAATCGTTCCATTAGAACAATTAAGGAGATACATACATATATATGTGTCTGTGTCTCATGTGCTCAATGTTTACCTACCTTTGTTTTGGTTTCGCATTGAACATCGAGTTGCTGGAGACGGAGAGTGAGGTGACCGGCGACGTAATCACCGATGATCCAGGGAACAAACTGGAGACCAGGATTGAGAACTTTCTCAAATTTGCCAAATCTCTCCTTGATCGCTACATCTGATTGCTTCACCAGCACGCAGCAGAAAAGGTTCCCCATTAAGAATCTTCTTCGGATAAGAAGAAGAATGAGTTATATCTCTTTGTCTTGCTCTGTAAAGTTTGTGGAAGAGAGGAAACTCGCAGGAGAGTTATATAGATAAAATGATCGTGTCAACATGTCATTTGATTGTTCCTCGGAAATTTCGTATTTATTATTCAATAGTGATCTTTTCTTTGAAAAGTCAAATAGGTATTATCTTGGAGAAGACTAGATTATCAAATTTGATAAATATCTTTCATTTCTCAACAAATACTTTTGCTTTTATCTTCTTTTTAGTAATGACTAAAGCTTCATTAAAAAGCATATCTTTTGAGTAATTGCAGCAAATGGGGAAAAAAGGGATCACTGTTCAACATTTTATGATTATTATATCAGTTTTTGAAGTAAGAGGATAGACATGAGGATAGCCTTGTCAGATAGCAATAAACAAGAATTATCTTTACTTTATGTGTTTGTATATTTAAAATATGGAAACTCAAAATTGTAGGACTTGACTTTACTTATAACACTCTGCCTGCGGCTGTAATATGTAGGGTTTCCAAATTAACAAGATGGTTTTATTAATATCCTTATTTTGTTTTAAATTTGGTTTATGTTTGATGGAAAAAGGTGGAGGGGATTACCGAACTTTTGGATACTTGGAAGTTGGAACGGTCCATTATTCTTGTATAGTTGAATGTAGTATTTCTTATCAAGTTACACACCAAACAAACAAACAAACAAACAAACTACAGCAAAATAAAGCGAATTTATACTATATAATACTTTTGGATATTTGGAAGCTGATACGGTCCATTATTCTTGTATAGTTGATAAGTTGAATGTAGTATTTTTTATCAAGTTCCACATTAAGAAAATAGAATCAAACAAAGTACAGCAAAAGAAAGCGAATTTAAACTATATATAATACTTATGAATAAAAGTCGTTGGTCCTTGCGTGTCGCATGTTTAACAAAGAAAATGGATAACTTGCATCTGAGTAACTGAATAATTTAACGTAATAAATGGTGTTATTGTGACGTCTTATTTTATATGTTCATTATTCGATTATCTATTGGCTGCGATCTTAGAGATCTTCAATCCGGATATCGGTTCGGTTTCAGATCGATTTTTTCGGTTTTTGGTTTTTCAGTTAATAAAAAATAGCTACCATATTATATCTATACTTATTTCGGTTTGGATAGTCTCGGTTATCGGTTTTCTTGGTTTGAATATTTTCGGTTCAAATAATTTCGGTTTTCAATTTATTTGTACTTTTTGTATTATTATTATTTTATTATTTAGGTTTTTCAATTTCTCTCCTAATCAAAAAGTTTAAATTCAAATAAAAAATGAAAACACATATCTTATTTTAAAATTAATGATCTATAATTTTATATGAGATTACTCTAAACTTATATTATTATATATAATATATCATATGCGTATACAATATACTATTATATTAATATATATATAGTTAATCGGTTTTTGCAGTTTTTGCGGTTAATATCCAAACCATATCAATATCCATAAATTATATAAAATTGCATCCATACGTATAAGCGGTATATCCAAATCCAAACTTGGTCATTCTCTCTCTAGAAAAAGATCTGACTTCTCTCTAGTTCTTCGTTGGTTTTTCTCGCGTCCGCCGGCGAGTGGGCTTCCACAGCCACGTCGTCGGCCATCTGTTCTCGTTGTTTTGTTTATGCTCCTTGCTTTGCGTTCTATTTTCTGTTTCCTCATCTATGGTTCTCTTTGATTGAAGAATTCTAGGGCTCATGTGGTTTTTCCTCCAGATCTGTTCAGATTTAGGTGTTTTGAGGTTGGTGGTTCCGGATCTGTAAGATTTACGGTGTGTTTTGACCATTTTCCCATGTTTTCTTCCTCTTGGCTTGATTCTTGGTTCTAGATCTGGTTTTTTCACCTCCTCTTTCTCCAGTGCTGTTTTGGGTGCTTCGTCGTGCTCCTCCGGGGTCTTGGTTCTTATCCGGGTCGATCTTTCACTTACTCTGTATCCGGAGCTTGTGTTATCCGGGTTCGTTCGTGTTCGCTCCCTACCCTCCCTTTCGCTTGATCGAGAGCTCTTTCTGCCTTGCGCTTCTGCCATTTGCCAGTTACTAATCTTTGGAAGGGCTGTGAAGGATGGCGGTTTGAGTTGATAGGGTTGTGGTTTTATCAAGGAGGTTTCTAGTATCGTAGTTTCGCTGAGGGCATTTACGATGAGGTGTGAGTTCGTTGAAGTCAGTCAAGGCTTGTGCAAGAGTGGGAGTTGGTGGTGTTCTTCATCTTGGTTAAACCCTTTGCCCTTTTCTTTTTTCTTCTTTAGTCCCATAGATTTAGCTTGCTTTTGTTGTGTTGTTTGAGTTTTCGCTTAGTCTCCCTTGTATGGGCATAGTCTCCGGTGGTTTTCGTTTACATCGGCATAGTTTCCGGAGAATTTTCAATTCGTCCGGCTTAGTATTCCACAAATGTACTCTATCTCTGTATTCTACCCTTCTTGTAAGGTTTCCAACAGATGAAAAAAAAAAAAAAAAGGTGGAATTACTAGAATCTATGGATTTCGATTTCCTAATCCAAATCCAAACTATATGACTTATTTCGGTTCAGTTCGGTTTTACCAAATTGAACACCCTAATCAATCTAAGGGAACAAGTCCAAAAATCAAAAGAGGAAAGATTCAAAATTTAAAAGCAAAATTCCATCCACACTCGTATTGAAGAGTAGGTTGCGTAGTGGTCAAGCCATTTTGAAGTGCGGCAACGATTAGATGCGAATGACATATGTACTTAAACAGATAGACACTACTAGACAACTGTTAAAGAGATCAACAGACGAAGAAACATAAGGTCACAAATGTAAATCCACAACTTCTGATCTTCTTTTCAGATCAAATCTTACACCATAAATTTGTTTTCTTAAAATCGGTTGAAGATATTATCGGTTGTTAAAGAAAGAGCCTCTAAAAGACAAAAAAAGCATTTCATCCTAAGTAGTAGCACCTTTGGGCTTAGGAGACGGAATCTGATGACGATAGGGTGAAGAACCAGTTTGACCATGAGGACTAGACAGCGTCCGAAACACGGGCTGCCCGTTTCTTGACCCGAACCCACGACCCGACCCAGACACAGACCCAGCTTTCAATCGCTCGGCTTGCATTGTCTGGAAGTAGTAAGAAGAGCTAGCCATGTCTTTGAGATGTGGGAGTGGTTTAAGGATTTCGACCACTTCACTCATTTTGGGTCTGATCTTGGAGTCACGGCTAAGGCATTGAGCTGCAAGCTGAGTCACTTTTTGAGCTCCTTTCATGGAGAAATGACCCTCCAGCCTCGGATCAAGCAGCCGGTAGACTCTTCTCTTGTCAAGAAGATGCGGTCTCGCCCACTCCACGAGGTTGTGTTCGCCGTTTGGTCGGTTTTTGTCCATAGATCTTCTACCAGTCAGCATTTCCAGTAGAACCACACCAAAGCTGTAAACATCGCTCTTTGATGTCAAGTGACCTATAAGCAGTGACAAACAGACACTTAGTTAAACTTTCCAGTTCAGGTTCCAACTTTCAAAGCATATCAGCGCTAATAGAGAAGAAGTAATTAGAGGAGGGAACGAAAAAGAAAGACTTACCAGTCATTACATACTCGGGAGCAGCGTAGCCATAAGTGCCCATGACACGAGTAGACACATGGGTTTTGCCTTCATCAGGAGCATCTTTGGCAAGCCCGAAATCTGATAGTTTTGCATTGTACTCCTGAAATTGGGATATTGGTAAAGAGTTTCTAAGCAAGGAAGGAAGGGTTGTCTACATACATGTCAAAGTAAAGTAAAAGAAACATACTGCATCTAGTAAAATATTGGAGGTTTTGAAATCCCGGTAAATAACTGGCTTTAGAGCTTCTTCGTGAAGGAAACTGAGACCCTTTGCAGCACCTAACGCAATCCTCATCCGAATTGACCATGGAAGAGGCAACGACCCTTCAACAACAAGCACGAGTTAAATTCACAAAGAAAAAGATTTAACATCAATTATAACTGAGAACACACATCAAACAAAAGCACTATGCCCCTTTAGACACACTTCTTACACCAAGAATCTTCAAAACTAGAACTATGGATGTAATATAGTCAATGCAATAGTTAACCATCTAACATTTGGCAATAGAAAGGTTTCGACTTTAACAATGTAGAGCAGAAATGTTCCAACTTTAAGAATATGGAGTTGATGCATCTTTTAACTTGTCTGAGTTACAAACACAAGAGGAAAGAGCCAAACTTCACTGCGTATATAACAATATGAAGGTGGTAAATTGTTTTACTTACTTCTGAAAAGGTGATTCTCCAAACTTCCTCGAGGCATAAACTCATATACCAGCAGCCTTTGATCATCTTCTATACAATAACCCACCAGTTTAACGAGATTTGGATGCAGAAGATTACCGAGATAGTTAATCTCAGCCTGCAAGCGCACAGGCAGAAACCTTTAGTTCTGTGTTAAGTTTTCAACAGTGGAAAAGTAAAGAGGACAAAGGATCTTACAAGCCACTCTTTATGACCCTGAAGTCCATCAGGGTTTAAGGTTTTGACGGCCACAGTGAGCCCAGTGCCAGGTTTAACAGGAGCAGTTCCGTTCTCCTCGACCCATCCTTTGAAGACACAACCAAACCCACCTTCGCCGAGAAGACTTTCTGGTCTGAAATTTCTAGTTGCCAACTTGAGATCAATGAAAGCGAACTTCTTTAGGTGAGAATAGATCTTAAGTTCTTCACTTATCATTGGAGTCGACATGGAGCTTTCTGCATTGCTTGTTGTTGTTGTAGAAGAAACCGGGCCAACCGGTCGATCATTTGATTTCAAAATTGCCGACTTACTTCCCACTGTTAAACCAAAAGCAAAGAAAAATGTATCATTAGAAAAGAATCCAAATGTCCTTGTGAATCCACTTAAGTGATAAGAAGAATTGCTTCTACACTATAATGGATCTTACTAAGGACATGATACTGAAATATAACAAACGACACTGCAAAATTCACTTTGAAGCCAGAAAAAACTCAAGGAGACAAATTCATCATGAGAGCTTGAAAAGCAAAAGGAGAAGAAATCGTTTAGCAAATTATAAAAAAAGGAAACTCAAGATATAGATTTGAACACCAGATTAGTTTAGCTCAAAAACATTGAAGTTTTGCTAAGTTTGTCAAATGGGGGAAACAAATACCCTAGATGGAAACATAAGTCTTGTGACAATTACAAAAAATAAGACCCAAAGGAAGGAATTTTCTAAAATCCTAGATGGAGCTCAAATTGCAGAATCAAATGAAAAAGACCCAGAAGAAGAAGAACAAGGCATATACCAGTGCTTGTAGAGACACTGAGAGAGCTATCAACGTCTGATGTTGAAGGTACGCAACAAACCATAACCCTAAATTTGACCCAACACCCATTTGGTGCTTCTTCACCTTCACTGTTTCTGGCATTGCTCTTCTTCTTCTTCTTCCTCTTCTTCTTCTTCTCGCTCTCGTTAGATTTCTTCGATTGCCAATTCTCCACAACTTTGACGGAGTCTAAACCCATCTCCACGAACCCAGTAAAACGAGAAGAGCAACACGCCGGAACCTGATCACACCACGACACGAAACAAAACCCTATAAAATCCAAGCGAATTTGAGAGCATCGGAAAAAAAAAAAAAGAAAAAAGGTGAGCTTGGTCTTGAGAGAAGTAAGATTCACTTGAAAAATGGATTAAAACCCAAGTTGCGGAATTTTAGTCAAAAAGGGAATTGATGTCTGTGGAGAGGAGGAGAGAGATGTGCAGAGAGAGAGGAGGAGAGAGAGGAGGAGAGAGAGAGATTGGCCATGTGTTTGTTTGCTAACTCTCAACAACAGTTACAAAACGCATATTTCGTAGCCCCAAATGTGTATCTATTTTAATATTGCCTCCTATTTTACCCAAAAACTACCCCTTCTTTTGGTAACTTTATTAACAAACATCAAATGGGTTAACACTTAACACTCGTTTTTGTTGGAGTTTTGTGATAATTATTGTTTTTGCTCTTTTTCATTTACAGAATCACTCGTTTTATTGAAAATTTGGATTCCAGTTAACAGTTTAAGCTCTGGAGAAATTTCCCCCTCAAAAACAAAATCTATAGAGATTTTGAGAGATCTATGAAATATTTTCTTCTGTGCTTCTTTTCCACCTCATAATCAAATTGCTTTCATTTTCACTTTTTCCTTTTTCGATATAAGTGAAGCTAAAACATAAAACAATGAAATGGGAAAGCATTAACATTACACACACACATATATATATATATATATACATTTACAGATTATAAATTATAAATTTTATGTCCAACAAAATCCGCAAGCATTTTAATGTAAGAGATGACTGAAAAGAACAGTACTTACCTGATAAAACTCAAACGTTATCCTATTTTTGAAGTATTGTTATTGATTATTAACTATCACAGAGGATCAGAAAATGATAGAACGTAATTTTAGAGAGTATGTCACGGGTGACTCATTCATGTTCCATGTAATAATATCATAATTCAAACTCAACAGCAGGAGTCCCTTTCACAAATTGAAATTGACTATATATATAGGAGCTACATTTTATTCTAGCAATTATGGGAGAAAAATAAAATTTAAACATGTAGAAAGAAAAAAAGAACAATGATTTGAACTGCACAAAAACAAAACAATGAGCAAAAATTTTCAGTAGAAAACAAAAAAAAAAGCAAATTGCTGTCCCCTTAGTTTTTTCCATTAGAAGAAGAAGAGTTTTTGTAGTTGTGGAAAAGGTTAACGAGACGCTCGAGCACGGCGGCGCTTTTGGAGAAGTAACCGGAGAAACCAACCGGAATGGAAGCCGGAGGGAAATCTTCAGGCGGCATAGCAAAAGGACGAACCATTTTCTCCATAGTCTCGAGTGTTAAACAAGAACCAACCTCTTGAAGCCTCTCTGGTCCCATTATCGGAAGCGTGTGTTCCCTTAGCAATGACTCTGCCTCGTCGTCATTATTCTGTCCTCAGCAATATATTAAAAAGTTGAAAACATAATTATATTTCCGAAAAACAAAAGTAACGTTTCAAATTTGTAACAATAAACTGAATTAAGTGTCTATAGACTTAGCTCCTCATTACCTCCAAGGGAGACAAATCAGCTCCACGGCTAAATGTAAGTTCGATGCGGAATCTCTTCGGGTCTTCAAGTGATACCTGCGCATCCATTTTAATTTAAATTCAGAAACATATTATATTGAAGCATTTTGATGTGAGAGTGAAAGGGAAGGTAGTGTTAAACCTCAATGTTCTCGAAGAGCCTTAGGACAATGTAACTCATGTAATCGAGTTCCTTTGTTTTACAAAGGCGTTCTAAGGCGTTTTGGCAGATGAGACTTTCTTCTCCTTGAAGTGATTCGTCGAGGTTACAGTATCGGAGGACGTTCATCAGCGAATGAATATGCGATTCCTGTTCCATCAATTTCAAAAAATAAAACATATTAGTTTCACTCTAAGTAAGAGTCTTGAACAACACCATTGTAACAAGCAATGGACAAAGGAGGAAACTTACAGATGTGAAGTAAAGTCGAGTCCTCACGTGACGTTCAGGTGTCTTCACATTTGCATACCTAAAACGGAAATGCAATTAGAAAGAAAAAGAGAAGAATTCTATAAACTAAAGAGGAAAGAAAAGCAGAGACTATTATTTACTTTGGATCTAATCGGTATTTGGTTTCTTTGTCATCGTCTTCATCTTTATCAGCTGTGCCAGGTCGTCTCAAATCATCGCCACTGATACAAAGCTTTGGTTGACTATTTCTATCTTCCTTTTTCGAGGCAGGTAATGACAACGTGATTTGTTCTTCTTCTTGGCTTTCTTTCAATTCAGCAACGCTCATTGCTTCTTCTCGAGTATTCCTCAAGTCTATCAAGATTTTCCCCATCAAGCGCCGAGCAATCTTTTGTTCAACAAAAAATAAATAAAAAGAAAATAATAGATTTGATAAGATGCGAGACAATTTGGACCATCAGAACAAAAAAACAAAAATTAGCTATAAAATGTCACCTTTGAGCCGATTTTAAGCTTTTGTTGCGGATTGATTCCATACTCATTTGGGATTACACCATCTGCAAGCAACTGCAACCACATAACACATTACTTAGTCATAAGCGAACACAGTCTTTTTTGTCAGGCATTCGACAAAGTAGTAACAGTGCTTAAGAAGATAATGCGACACTGCAAACTATTATTATTATTAAGACTTTAAGAGATTAAGAAAAGGGAATTCGGTGTGTACCTGTGCAACTTTGAAGAGTTCATCTAATCCTTTTAGATCGAGATGGGAATTATGCAACAGGTCGTACCTGGTGATGATGATAAGAGACATTACAGCATATTCAGAAAAAAAGAGTAACTAAAGTTAGGTTTAAATTTAAATATAACTTACTTGCATGAATCATAAACATCCGGAATCTGCGTGATGTCAAACCGGCTGCAATTTAAACTCAACTATTAGTGCTACTCACTCACAAAACTCAACCGGAAAGAAAATCCGATGGTTAAACTTACTCTTTTCTTTCATTGTAGAGATCTCTTGCGAGTTTTATCCACCGAGCAAACATCAGAAGGAACCCTTCACTACCACATGGTAATCCAGAAGCAATCCGTTCACTGTCAATGTTTGTCTTGCCAAGGGCCTTTGCTTGATCATATGGAGGAATTATATCATATGGCTCAGTGAGGTTCTCGTCCTCATCCATTGCAAGCAGTCTTACTTGTTCAGTCACATTCTTAGTTAATTTCACCTATTTATTTGGAAAATAATTTCAACAGATAAAGATATTAATACATTGTTGTGCAAACAAATTTAAAAATGGTTGGTGAATATGTTTCACAGTAGTAAAAAACTAATAGTAGATGGAAAAGTAGTACCAATTCACGTAGGAGTTCATGAGCGTTGGGAGGAAGTCCAGCTCCATCAGTCATCCAAGGGAACTCTTCAGAGGAGCCATGCTCATGTATAATCTCTGTGCCAGACGTTACAATCTCATTCAATCTAGCCTGCAAGGGCAAGTGGGGAAATCAAAACTGTTAAAACATACTCCAGGTTGACAAACTGAAATATTCCCTCATTCATGAAGAAACCACAACTACAAAGACCATTTGAGGAGGCCTCTATTAGGCCCCTTTGAGAAAATACTAAGGTCTTTTTGACGACTTGTCAATCTTAAAATGACTCATCATAGAAAGGGACAACAAACCTTGGCCGCTTCCATTTCAATGCTGGCGTTATCAAGACCATCCAACATGGAAGAGTCCTTGCTAACCAAAGAAACCTAGAGAAAGAAGATAAGAAATTAGTGATCATATGACATTGCAAAGCACCACAGGATCTCAGTAAGAGAAAGGGACAGACCAGGATTGGCGTCAGCTGTCCTTCTAGGTCAAGAAGGCCTTTAGCAAAAGCAGCTGCAGACATCTGTCAACAGCGCAAATCAGTTCGATCAGAGGACCTCTTCTATCACATAATATGGTACACACAGCGATGAGTGGCAAAGCTTGGAGTATATGTTAAAAAGATGAGTGTCATATGCTCATTTTCACTACTAACAGTGCAAAGCTGTACCTGAACACGTCCTTCATCAGAGCTGTAAATTTTGAGGTCATGACGGTATGTACTATGGAGACGAAGCAAACCAGTCCCTTCACCTGCAAGCATTATGCCATTTCATCGTGACATTCAAGAAAAGATAGTGCTTCATGAAGTTGTCTGTGACAGATGTAAAGTAACAGATAAAGACAGATCAGGTGCCCGTACCTGGATACATATTGTTGCGAAAGTATCTACCAAGTTCTTCTGCCTGCAGATGAAGCAAACATCAAAAGATTCAGACCAAGATAACACCAAGGGCCTGCATTGGTGTTGGATAAGCTACCAAAAAAATACTCCCATATAAACAACTCTTGGATCTTTGCGATACATATAACATTAGTGTACCTGCTTTCTACCAGCGTGTGTTAGAACACCCCCATATTTCAGTACCATAAGGGCCTCTACTGGTCTTTCTTCTTCGCCTTCGCCATCGTTTTTTGGTATTTTAACCCACTTCAGCGGCTTCAGTTGAACCTTCCTGTATATACCAGAGAAATGTCCACCCTGCATATCAAAGTTGTATAATATTAGAGGAGAAACCAATTCCAAACAGATAATGTATAAAAGTCCCAGATATAAGTCAAATAACTGTAAAGCCCAAAAACAACAACATATATGACAGCAACTGCGGTCTGGCCGTGAATTTTAAATCCCGAACTGCTACTATAGTCACCAAAATATGAAACTGGATATTTCAATTAAAAATAAGTATTAAGATACACAACCTCTTCAAGAACTGCTTTAACTTGCCGAAGCTTCTCAGCATGTTCAAGGTCTTCTGCATCACTATCACTTTCACGACCTGGTCTAAAGATAGAAAAGAAAAAAGGAAGACCATAAGGTCCTTACCAACCAGAATTCAACTGTCAGCAGTATTTACCGCAGCAATAAATGAAGCAAATTACTCTGTTACGGAAAAAAATAGAACCAAATCCCCTTTGAACAAAGGAAGGTGTGGTGAGCAGAAATATAGCATAAGATTCTCAATGTTTACAGAAAATGTAGCTCACTGGAAAAAAATGCATCACAGAAACATCAGGAATATCCAAGAATAACACTTCGCAAAGAAGAAGATTGGAAATGCTGGACCGGATATGCTTTTGTTTACGAGACACAGAGAAGAAGATTGTTGAGTTCAGGGTTCTACCTTGAACGGGGAACTAACATTCTTGTGGCATCTAATAGATCTTGCAACTGGACGGCACTTTTAAGTTTGGTCTGCAAAAGAGCAGAAACTGACACAATATAAGCAAATTGATCAGGGTAAAAAGACGTTGATGATAGATCAGCTCCAGCTTCTCACCTCAGCTCTTGGCTTTCCACCATTGTACTTCAGCATCAGGTTTAACAGTTTTTCCTCTGTAACTTTTAGTTTCACCTTCTGTTTGGGAGTTCTATCGCCACTGTCATGTAAATCAAAGTTTAGCACATATCAGGTCCTGGCTAAACAGAGAGATGTATAGAGGGGACCGGTGATTGAATGCTAAAACATACTGTCGAATAACTGCAATGACGCAACGTAGCTCCTCTGACTGACCAAAAGTGCCGATGATGCCACTGCCCTGGCGGGTTAATCCTTCATTAGTTTGTACAGGTTCATTAACCTTCCATGGCAAAATGGGAGGAAGAGTCGATGAAAGATGAGGAGCCCTTGCATCCAAACACATTTTTCTTAGCACGCAAGCAGCATCGTCGTAGTACCTTACAGAACAAGAGGTTTGTGAATACTTTAAAGGTGAAAAGCACATTTTGAGAGTTAAATAAAAGTGCAGAATAAAAGTGCACATTTTGAGAGTTAAATAAAAGTGCAGAATGCTAGCTTACTTGTAAGAGTTCTTCACAAAACTCCATCCATTTACATCACAAACATATGAACATCCCTCAGAACGTAGAAGATCAAACCCACAGACCTGAAATTTGAAAAATGTTGAAGAAACAAACAAACTCTGCAAGACATAACGAGAGACAGCGGATTGGATTCACAACACACCGCTTGCCTAAATGCAATGCAAACTTCTCTAGCCATTTGCTTTTCAGCAGGTGTAAGCAACACTGGATATCTCACCTGTTCAATAAATATCCAAAAACATTAGCAAATCATGCTTTCATCATAATCAGCAGACTCTGATACTCTATACAAACTCTAGCCCTTTCTTAATGAAAAACTGAGGCATGTTAAGACGTACTTCCTTCCCATCTGTATTCCTCATAACAACACCATCAACAACAGGCGACTTTCTTGCTTCAGCATGTGCGTATTCAGGACCCACTGTGTAGACCTGTATTTAGCAAACAGATTGTTAGCTAACAGCTCGTGAGAGCCAAGATTAACGTAAAATAGTTCACCAGACAAAAACAACCAGCAAAAGGAGCTACATCAGCTGGTTGGCAAGTCATGCATCATGTATATAAACAACTAGGCCAGCAGAAAATCATAGTTCATTAACATGGCAACCTTATACATTCAGGACACTTGATAGTTGATACCAACAACAATGTAATATTTTCAATAAGGCGAAACGAACACAACCTTAACATCAGTTCCTCCAGTGGCCATAAACTCCTCATATATATAAGAACCCTCTCTCCTTACTCTTCTGACTTCAGGATGAAATTCACTTGATCGGTTCCCAATCTAAAGTAAAAATGAAATACATATGGCAGAAGTAGAGTTAATCAAAGGAATGTGCCAAATATTATTACGACTTTATTATTATAAACAGTTCAATCCAGAGAAGCCAATTTCTGTAGAAAGATGCAGTACCTTGCGAAACAATTCCTTCATGCCTCCACCTGCCGAGCTAGGGTAGTATATCATTATACTATGGTCATCTCCTACAAACGCACAAAGAAAGTTTAACTGTTAGCAGATAGTAAAAATCCTGTAAGATTAGGAGGTATATAGAACCAGGAGGATAGTCAACATCATATAACAATAAAGGACAATAAATGAGAAAACAGCCTTGGAAAATCACCCATGTTCATATAAATGATAATTTAAATTAATTGATATGACAACAGAATTAACAGATTATAAGCTGCCAGACGAATGCATGAAAAAGAGAGCAAGAGGCAAAAAGAGAAGCACACCATTGACAGGCTTCTCCACAAATGGCTTCCAGAAGCGTTCACCATTAACCTCAACAAAATCTTCTTCCTCGACAAAATAATCAAGGTCTTGATTCGGTACCTTTCTATTCACACAAGCATACCTAGGAACTGGGATGCCATACATCTCAAGGTGCTGGAGATGCACACAAATATATTTATTATTAGTATGTAGCTCTTCCCACCGAAAACTTTTTAACAACTATCTTTCAGTGTAATATGCATACCTCATACACCTTCCGGCGATCATGAAGAAGATACTGTGGATCTAGTTCATTCACTAAAAATGGCCTGAATAAAAGAAGTTCTAAACGTCAACCTCCGAAGCCAGACTCGTTTAAGTTTCGCCAAACATTAATATAAGCTAGACATATGTTTATAAAGTAATGAAAAGTAAAACTCACTTTCTTAAAGCAGCATATGCCTGAGCCTTCTCAAGAGGATATCCAGAGGAATGAAAAGCAATCAAACAATCACAAATAGGCCAACTGAAACAGACACTCATGTGGTGAAGTTTTGATTCCAGTATATACTATAAAACTACACTTTATCCAAGTCCATTAATAAAGAATCATTCATTACAGGAAATAAAGATGATACAAGATAGGAAAAAGCCAAAACTCAGCTCTATTTCGTACACCATACCTTTCTATTGGATCTTCAAGTATAACTTTATCCCCAAAATGTAAGATCTGCGGATAAAAGTTGCAACAAAGGTAAGGAATACCAAAGAATCTACGGAGACAAGCGTCGACAACTTTTCTTTGGCAAATTGGGACGAAAAAAGAAAAGTTACATAAAAGCATCTTCCAATAACATTTGCCCAAGAATCAGAAATTACAAGTCATTTAATCAAAAGCGATCTCTCTCGAAAAAGAAAAAAAAAAAACGTATCATCTACAATCAAACGATCAAAACAGTTACCTCAAATTCACCGAACGACTCGAGTCTGTCCAGAATTTGCCCCATGGGAGCTGAGAATACCTGTAAAAACCACACAAGGAACAATCTATGAGCGAGAACACACATAGTGAACAAAGTTAAGCAGTCACTATCAGAATGAAGAGGGGCTCAAAAACATAAAGCATCTGAATCTGTTGGTCAGTAGAAAACGCGAAAGACGAGCATCAAAAAAAGGAAACAGAACCTCGGAGCCGCATTTCACCTTCTTTTCCATGACGCAGACTCCAATCTTTATCTTCCCACCAACACTTGCTCCTTCTTCCTTCTCCATTCTCTCTCTCTCCACCTTTCTATGTACCTTTTTCACTTTCTCCTGTTTCTCTTCTTCGCTTTACACGACGACGTATTCTCTCTCTATAGTCACTGATTCACAAATCAGACAAAGCAAACAAAAATAATTCAGCAACAGAGACGAAATCTCCTCAGTTTTAAACGAATAGATATGATTAGCTCTTTCGAATAAGTTAAAATGAAACGAAACAAATCCGCCATACGAAAACAGTTGAAGATCTCGCAGAGAGGAAGAAGAAAGACTTACCAGTAAAACAATGATGATCACAGCTATAGCGATAATGCTTGAGAAGAAAGAAAATATAAATCCGAAAGATATGGGATATAAAATATATGAAAAATATCTGACGGAGCGGTGAAGCACGAGGCGAGAAAGAGAGAGAAGGACGGACATTCATCACTCATAACAAAAAAAATAAAATAATAATAACATGGTTTTATTTTAATTTTCTAGTCAACATCCTTGGACCCAAACTGGACCCACAACTTGACGTTAGATAATTACTGTGCTCGAACAAAATGATTATAAGCTTTTATTAAATGTGATTATAAGCTAAAGTATCACATGGTCCATTGTGTCACCCATCTATGTTATAAGTATGTCATTATTAGCTTATGAAGTATTACATTTGGTAAAATAAATAAAATGTAACAAAAGGGAGGAAAATATATGGTGGAAGATATAAGATATAGGATTCCGGAATATACAGTAAGAGAAATTAAAAAATGTTCTTTTTTATAAAAAAAACAAATTGTAATTTAGCTTTTTGGTTGCTTTCGAACTTTTTCTTATTCCAAAAAGTTTTGCATATTCCAACCAAAATACAGTAGGTGTCATATCAGGTTTTCTGACTTTCTTTGTGTATTAATAATTAAAAGATTCTACTAACAACTAAACTCGTTAGGTATGATGACGATTTGTGTACACATTTTCAGTTTTCAGAGTTTTCAATAGTATTTAGTTTGATTTGTTTGTTTGACATGGAAGAAGTTATTTGTTTGTTTGACATGTTACTATCGTTTGTCAATATCTGCAAAAGAGAAAGGAGAACGATGCCATGATATATTGTAGTTAGATATTGAAAGAATAACTAATTAAACTTGGGATGATGAAAGTTTGTGTTAACGAGACGTACGTATAATGAGAATTTCAAGAAAAATATGTGTCGTATATAGTATAAGATTTTCATTTGAGATTCGAAATAGAATTTCGGGAAACAAGAACATTGAAAACTAATAATGCCTCAAGTCAAACACATACTATACATAATATTGAAGCTATACATAACACTGAAAATAGCAATCAAAGGGAATTTGTATCGAATGAAGAAGGAACGACGATGATGTGCATTGTTATGTTATTTGGAGGTAGATGCAACTGAAGAGGATAGAGCTTTTCATTCAAAGGATTTATAGAGCAAAGCATAATATCTTCGATCCCTGTTTCTTCCTCTAGTTTCTTCTTTAATTCTGTTAACTCGGTTCCATTGAAAATCAATGATTTTTGTTCTGTTTCGTTATCTATGTTCCCACAATCATCTCCGATCTCATAATATATTAGCCTTCCTTCGGAATTTGGTGGTAAAGTCATAGTAAACGAATCACCTGACTGATCACAATGTATATTTAAACATAATAATAATAATAATAATAATAATAAATTATTTTCAGAAAAATTGTATCAGTATACTATCTACGTATAGTACCTCAATCCGTGAAAATGTGGAAGAACTATGGGTAGATTCAACATCATCTTTGATAACTCGAATTTGGAGAACATCAACACTCCACAAGATCCAATCCTGTGTGACCGTACGGCTAGGAATGTCGTGTGTGATAGAGTTTCTCCAGGGTGGTAATCCTTTGTTGGCTCTTAGATATTGTCCGTACCGACTCTTGAACCGTACATGTATACCATTGTCCGATATTGGCTCCCACTCGGCCGATGAATCCAACTTTTCCGGTAAGGTTTGAAGTACCTTGTTTCACAGGTTACAATGAATTACACATAGCTTGTTTGGCAAGAAACCGAGTAATTTCAAAATAATAGTCATATCAATGGTTTAACCCCTGTTGTTAAACACTGGAATTGATCGGTTGGCAATATCTCCGTCGATTCAAATGTTATTTGTGTTTATAATATACACGTAATTGTTTTTTTTTTTATAAAAGCACAATCAAACCTTAATAGACGTTATGTACGAATTTGGATGCTTTGTTTATCAAGAAACCTTTTTTACCTTTTTACCGGTGGCTCCAAGGAGGAAATGGATATTAGTGGCGGTAAGGTATTTTCCGTAACAGCTTTGAAGACGGATGAGATTGGATCCAGGAACAATCTCAACCGACCATCGGGTGTTTTTAGTTGTGCCGCGACGGTCCTGATGAACGGATTCTTGATCTTCATCGGCGATTAGGTATTTCTCCTTGTTGCTACGGAGCCGTACAACCGCTGCCTTTCGGAATATCTCCATCCGCTAGACCGCTACTAACATGACAACGACACAAAAGAAAAAGAGGAGACAAAAATGGGATCTAAAATTGCTATTCTCGTTTATGATCTGCCACGTAGGCAAATATTCAGGTTTCTTGATAATTATCTTTCTTTGACGACGGTTTTCTTGACCCTTACCAAGAAAATCAAGCTGTAACAAGCTATGATTTCTATGTTTGATAATAGTCTGAAAAAGGTATACTCATTTTTGTTTCGCAAAATGGAGCTTTGACAAGATTCAACCAACAAATAAACATATACGGAAATGTTTTTCTGCATTTACCAATTCCAAAATCAATTAAAGATGAAAAGGAAAGGTTTTTCTACACACATCACGTTTATTTTCTATGACGACCCGAATCGGATTATGGTCTTCGTGTATGCGTTTTGTTCACCGGACCAGCGTCAGCGTTAGCGTTTTAAATCGTTGTTGCTCTTCCACCTGATCTATCTCAACACCATTCTTCTCAAAAGGATCTTCAAAACCAGCTAAGGAGAATCTAGAACGACGAAGTAAACGCCGTGAATCTCACTCTGGCTCTCGAATTTGCTCAATGACTTCTTCGGCTGCGTCCGTTTAGCCTTTACATTTCTGTGTCATATCTCTCCCTGTGCGTTGTAGTGATAGTTTCGAAGGCTTTTATAAAGTAATAAGGAATTCGGTAAACTTTGTCAGATGATACAAAGGTAACCACAAGTACTAAAAAACTAAGCATAGAAGATGCAACTACATCAATATATCTGAGTCCATATTGTGGATAGCTTTGTCTGTTTTTTTGTTGTTTTATGATAAAAGTTGGTATCGAGCAGACACAGCATTCTCGAATAGTCTATAATGAGTGAAATTTATTGAAAAGTCAAATTAGTTTTCTTAGGATACGCATTTAAGCACAAGCGGACTCCAAAGCGGTCGTCGGCAATTTTCATTTTCATTCGCCATAATGATACAAAATGTCGGTGACAAATGATCTGATGACAAAAGGAATTCACAGAGTCCAGATATGTCTGCGAAAAAACCTTATTTGCGGATTTGCCACCTCCTCTCGCTACTTTTAATTTCCAAACTGTAGTTTCGCCTAACAAAGTTTTTTGTTTTTCATTTATCTCCAAAGGTATATGGCTCTTTTTACTTGGATATTGTAAACTTCGGTTAAAAGGTTGCAATTGGTACTATTTTAGGTTATCGATGAATAACAGCTTTCTGAGAACAATTTCTGATATTATATTTTCTATTTCTGATGCTACGAATATGAATGAAATCATCACGAGACTTTTCAAAAACATCGACTTCTGCTCAGAAATATGAATGTCTTCTCACTGATTCTTTTTACAGAATCTCTGAAGTCTGACATGTGAATTTATTCATAAAATCATCACCGCAGGAAACAAAATTACCAACTGAAAATTGTAATTTGAAAAGCACAATCAGAAATTTACCATTTTTTAATGAATTAGATATTGAGATCAGAGTTTGGTTAAGAAATTCTCAGTCACGGTTAATCTGAAACACGGACCAATTGGTTGCTCATCATATCTCGTGCTTATCATCCTTTATCAAAAAAATAAAAAATAAAAAATAAAAATCATAGACTACGAACGCGAGCTGCTATGAAACAAGACATAAGAACAAGACAGAGGAAAAGGGATCATCAGAGACTTAAATACTAATAATCATGAAGATTTTCTCCATCATATTGTTGCAGTATTATCTCATCAACTGATCTATTTTTCATCGTGCACTAATAAAAAGAGATCAACACTAGAATCCAAAATCATAAACTGGAAAAACATTGACGAGTAAAAAACATGAACAGAGAGGCCAAATTGAGTTGTGTCGGAGGGAAGAGGGAATTTGAGGGATGAGGGATGATGTCTAAAACTAATGTGTGGTTTGGTATTTAAAGGTCCCCAACGGCGGTTCTATGTTATACGAGCAAACCCTAGCGATTAGTGGATCGAGTAGGGGACTTTTCAGAAGGCCCATTATAAATAAATACCTCTATGGCCCATTAAAACCCCAAACAAATGGTTTGGAGTTTTCAGCCCAAATACCAAATACCAAATTAAAAACTAGAGTGATTTACCGATTGACCAGTAGCCGGGAAAACGCTGACAAAAGTGAAACGTCGAACCCCCAAATGCAAATCCCTCTCCGCCTTTTTCTTCTCCATATTCGAAATTTCTACGCGTCTTTGCGGCAACTCCTTTGAAATTCTCTCTATCCTTGATTTGTTTTCGAGTTCTCGTCTCCTATCATCGCAATTCATTTTCAGTCCTGTCTGTAAACCCGGAGAATTTGGACTTTCGCCGGAGTTTCCTCTGCCTATATGTATGATTGCCGATGATCAAAGTGCTTCTTCCCGGTTTTGGTCTCGTCTGAGAGATCTGAGTTCCTAATTTCATCTACTATCAATAGTGCCAGAAAGCAGGTCTCACAAGCACTTTCTGGCAATGAAGCGGATAAGAGATGATGTATATGCTTCTGGGTCTCAATTCAAACGCTATTCTTTGGGCTCTTCTCGACGCGAATTGTGAGTTTCTTTCACTTCACATGAGAATAAACCCTCTAGCTATGCGAATTTCTTCTGTTGCGTTGACAGAGGTTTTCAATTTTCTGACTTCGATTTCCTTTTTCAAGTCTTTCGTCTCCCAAGGTATCTGTATTTCTAGATTTTTTCCAGTGATCGTCGTGGGTATCAGTTTTCTGACCATAATGAATTATAATATTTTGGATTCTCCGTTTTGCTTGCAAATCTATATTTGTTTTTTCATCTAATTCGATAGACTTTTCTGGAGAGTGAGAAATTATAGGTTTCTTTATAACTTAACTTGCTACGAACAACTTATGATTTGAGTAATTAAGTGTCTAAAAGAGATTAATTGGTGCAGATATGGACAATCTCCGGTTCCGGTTCCCGGCAGTGGTGACACCGAAGAAGAAGGAGGAGGAGAGGGAGGGAGAATCGCCTCTCAGAAATTGACAACCAATGATGCCTTGTCGTACCTGAGGGAAGTAAAGGAGATATTTCAAGATCAACGGGAGAAATATGATAGGTTCCTTGAGGTTATGAAAGATTTTAAGGCTCAAAGGTAAGGCCTTTGACTTTCCATCAGGTTGAAATTTTGAGCTGTAAATTAACAATTAATTCTTCCTCTTGCATCTGCAGGACCGACACGAGCGGTGTGATTGCACGAGTTAAGGAATTGTTTAAGGGACATAACAATCTAATATATGGATTTAATACCTTCTTGCCAAAGGGATATGAAATAACGTTTATCGAGGAAGACGAATCTCTGCCTAAGAAGACTGTTGAATTTGAAGAAGCCATAAATTTTGTGAATAAAATTAAGGTGCTCTCTGGAATTTGCTCTTGTTGTTCTCTTGCCCTTTACACCTAGTTTCTCAATGCACCACTTTCTTTTTTGTCACTGCAGACGCGATTCAAGCACGATCAACATGTCTATAAATCTTTCTTGGACATTTTGAATATGTATCGAAAGGAGAACAAGGAAATTAGTGAGGTTTACATTGAGGTAATATACTTCATCTCTCCTGTAATGCTACTTCATAGTTTCATCAAACATTTTCTGATACTCGAATATATGGTGCTTTAGGTATCTATCCTTTTTGAGGGTCACTCAGATTTGCTTGAAGAGTTTACTAGGTTTTTGCCAGCATCTTTGCCGTCTCATTCAGCAGCTCAGTATAGCCGGAGTCAGGCCCAACGGTACAATGAGCGAGGATCAGGCCCTCCCCTGATTCGTCAAATGCAAGTTGAGAAGGTATGCTATTGGTTTCATATTTTCAATATTTTGTTTTGTCGCGTACTTCAATTTTGTGCCTGATATATCTTTTTATCACCAGGGACGCCGACGAGAAATAGTTGTTGCTTCTCGCGGCGGTTATACTGTTGATCGGTATGATGATAAAACGATGGTGAAGATGCAAAGAGAGCAGCGAAAGCGTGTTGACAAGGAGAACAGAGAAAGGAGGGGCCGCGGTTTGGACATTAAAGAAGCAGAGCAAGATAAGATACACCATTCTTCAGAGAAAAGGAAGTTATCCAGAAGAGCGGAAGGTGCTGAAGCATATTTGGGGTCCGCTTTGCACTCTGAGAAAGACAATTTGAAAAGTAAGTAACTCCTGCCAAGCATATGTTTAATTTCTTTGTCCCTCGTCTATTTTTTTTCAGAGTCCTGGACAGTGGACACCTTGACTCTTTCTCCTCAAAAGAGAATGTATTTGTTTTAATTTTTGGTTTGTGGTGCGAAGAATCTATTTCTGTTTTGTGAGAGATTTACATCCTTTGTGCTAGGCATGTACAACCAAGCATTTGTTTTCTGTGAGAAAGTTAAGGAGAGTTTATGCAGCCAGGATGATTATCAGTCATTCTTGAAGTGCCTCAATATGTTTAGTAATGGAATAACCCAGAGGAAGGATCTGCAGAAAATGGTATTCCGAATTGCTTTGGTTTTGTGATTAGGGAATTATCTTGTGGTAACTTTCAGGAACTTTGATAAAATCCTATGCATTTTCTTTCAGGTTTCTAAACTTTTTGGGAAAATCCCTGATCTCATGGATGAGTTCAATCAGTTCTTTGAGCGTTGTGAGAGTACTGGTATTCAAAATACCTAATGTGATTTAATAGTTATCACTTGTCAGCAATCTTCTTCTTTCTGATCGTTAACATTTATTGCAGATGGATTTCAGCACATTGCTGGTGTTATGAGCAAAAGTATGCTGCTATTTTAAACTCCTCGGCTATGAAATAGTATTGTCTCTTGCCTTCATACTTTGTAAAATCATTACTGACATTGGTGGTACACCTGCTGCAGAATCATTTAGCAGCGAAGAACAAGTATCTAGCTCAACAAAGGTGGAAGAACATAAGCCTGACCTCGACGCTGTTAAGGAAACAGAGCAATGCAAGGAGGAGTACAGGGGAAAATCTATTCAAGAGCTCGATCTATCTGATTGCGAGTGTTGCACTCCTAGCTACCGGCTCCTGCCTCCAGATGTAATTAGATCTTCTTTTCCCAAGTCGCATTTTGAGCATCTTTAATGGATGATTACATGCTATTATAATTTTATTTGCAGTATCCAATACCAACTGCGAGTCAGAAATCAGAGCTAGGAGCTGAGGTTTTAAATGATCACTGGGTGTCTGTCACTTCAGGCAGTGAAGATTACTCTTTTAAGCGCATGCGAAGAAACCAATATGAGGAGAGCTTGTTCAGATGCGAAGATGATAGGTAAATCAGAGTGAAAATTACTCGATGAAAATATACATTTTGCAGGTTGAAGTAATTGGTCCTTTAAACTAACTACTGCTTATAACAGATTTGAGTTGGACATGCTGTTGGAATCTGTGAGCTCTGCAGCGAGAAGTGCAGAAAATTTGTTGAACATCATCACAGAGAAGAAATTAAGTTTTTCTGGCTCCTTCAGGATCGAAGACCACTTCACGGGTCTGTATGCTTTTCTGGGACCTGTAGTTCGTAGTTATATATTTTCTTTGTTCCCTTTGGATCATACCTTAACCATTTTCTTATTGACATTTTTGCAGCCCTGAATTTAAGGTGTATTGAGCGACTCTATGGCGACCATGGTCTTGACGTGATAGACATATTACATAAGAATCCAGCCACTGCACTTCCTGTAATTTTAACCCGTTTGAAGCAGAAACAAGACGAATGGAAAAAATGCCGTGAAGATTTTGATAAGGTCTGGGCAAACGTATATGCGAAAAACCATCACAGATCACTTGATCACCGCAGCTTCTATTTCAAGCAACAAGATTCAAAGCACTTGAATGCAAAATGTAAGTAGACTTATTGCTTTCACTTATTCCTTTCTCATTATTTTCAGTTTCTTATTCTTGTTTCGTAAACCAGCATTGGTGGCGGAAATTAAGGAGCTGAAAGAGAAGTCTCTTAATGAGGAGGATGTACTGCTGTCTATTTCTGCTGGTTACAGACAACCCTTAAATCCTAGTCTTGAGTATGAGTATTTAGACGGAGCTGTTCATGAAGACATGTACAAAGTAGTCCAGTTTTCATGCGAGGAGTTATGTTCTACAAAAGAACAGCTCAGTAAAGTTCTAAGGCTTTGGGAAAATTTCCTTGAGGCAGTGCTGGGAGTTCCTCCCAGGGCCAAGGCCACAGATCCTGTTAAAGATGATGTTACAAAACCCAAGAATCTCGATGAGAATCACATTGCATCTACTAGCGAGGAGGCTAATGTGAGTTCGGGAGCAGACACAGCAATGTTGGCTTCCAAGAAATTTAAATCTGCTGCCACCGGAGATGAGAATGCTTCATTTGGGGGTGGTTTGTTAAATAAGGACTCGAAAAGGAATGAAAATCTTAAAGATGCTGATACAGCTAACAGAGATGGTGTTACCTGTTTTGCTGTGAAACCCCAGAAAGAACAAGAGACTGGAAATAGAGCCGAGAGAAGTTTTGAAATGCCTATCCCAATGGATATTAGCGAAATAGTAGCCACCTCGAGTTTATCAATTCCATGTAGGGGAGAAAACAATCATGGTATAGTAGGAAAGGAAGACTTGGCAGGTAGTTTTCTGATATAAACGTCTAATTTTCGTTCTGCTGCTTGTCTATTTGTGTTGACATTTGTTACTTTTACAATCAAGGTTCACATGAGATCAAAGCCAAACCAAGCAACACTCTCAGTGATATTCATCATGGTGTAGATAGCATTGAAACTGCTCCTTCGACTCAGGTACTACATTTCCTCGTTGTAAATATTTTATATACTCACCTACCTAGCCCACTATTGCCCAGAGTTTTCCGACCCATGAAGTATTACTTCATATGGGACCTTGGGGTGGAAAAGAAGTAAAAATGTGTTATATTTTATATATTTTGCGTTTTTTTCTGGACCCTTCTAAGTTCTGAGTTCTGACCATGCGAAACGGTCCTCATCATTTTACTAGGGAGGTGATGATGGCAAAACGATAGTTTTTGCAAAGGCAATAAGGTCATATTCTTCTAAAGACAATAAGAATTCTGATAAACCCGAAGGTCCGTCCACAACTGAGAAGGAGGAAGGTGAATTGTCACCTCATGGTGATTTCGAAGACAACTTTGGTGTTTATGAAGATACGATGCAATCCACATCCAAACCAGAAAATTCAGCAGATGTTAAAGTAGAGAATGAGGATGATGCTGACGATGGTGATAGTGAAAATGCTTCAGAGGGTGGTGAGGATGCATCTGGAACCGAATCTGGTGATGACGAATGTTCACAGGAGGAGAACAGAGAGGAGGAAGATGGTGAGCACGATGAGATTGATGGTAAAGCTGAGAGTGAAGGAGAAGCGGAGGGATTGGATTCATATATATTAGAAGGAGACAGTGAGTTACTTCCGCAGTCAGAACGTATTCCCGTCAGACCTCTTTCAAAGCATGTAGCAGCGGTTTTACGCGGCGAGAGGACAAAAAATTCCCGAGTTTTCTATGGGAATGACGACTTTTATATTCTTTTTAGGCTTCACCAAGTGAGTGCATCGTTTGATATGATTGCTTGCACCAAATTATTGGCTGAAATTTTTTCTCTCTAGTAAAGTTAATGAGGTGCAATTTCAGATCTTGTACGAGAGAATTTTGTCTGCAAAAAGGAATTGCACAGGCGGTGAACTGAAATTGGAAAACTGCAAAAAAGATACCAATTCCCTTGATCCTTTTGCAAGGTACCTTCCTTGACAAGCCCTATGTAGATTATCCAATACACTTCCCCCCAAAATCTGATCTGTATGTTGTACAGGTTTATCAGGGCTTTGTATGGTTTGCTTGATGGATCAGTTGAAAATACCAAGTTTGAGGATGAGTGCAGAGCTATTATCGGAAATCAATCATATGTGTTATTCACGTTGGACAAACTGATATACAAATTGGTTAAACAGGTTTAGTGACAGTGGCACTAGTGATTTAAGACTAATATTTTCTTACATTCCTAGAGTGATGTTCTGATATTTTTCATCTGCAGCTTCAAGCTATTGTAGCTGATGACATGGACAACAAGCTGCTTCAGCTGTACGAGTATGAGAATTCCCGGAAACCCGGAAGGGTTATTGACTCGGTGTATTATGATAATACCAGGATCCTCCTTCACGAGGAACATATTTACCGATTGGAATTTGTATGAACCCTTTGTGACTCTCTCATCTCTCCCGGTTTTAATACATCAATGCGATGGCTCATGATCAATTGGAACTTAATTATCTTTTTTGTTTAATTCCTATGCAGTCATCCTCGCCATCTCGTTTATCTATCCAGCTTATGGATAACATAATTGAGAAGCCAGAAGCTTATGCAGTTTCTATGGATCCCACGTTTGCAAGTTATTTGCAAACTGAATTTCTTTCCACCTCATCAGGCAAAAAAGATGATGGACATGACATTGTGTTGCAAAGGTATATATATATATATATATATCATTTATAATAGTATAATAAAGTTCATAATTTCCATTTCTTCATTTGCTCCTTCAGGCTTTTGCATAAGCCTCTACAACGTCCATGAAAAACGCACTAGAATTTTATCGATCGCTCACATCATTTGATAGATTCTATCTCTTTGACACGCTTGCAGTTTCTCTATTTGGTTTTGTTCTTTCTTTATCTTTTACTGGAAATTGGTGGGATGATATTAAGTAATTAAACCAAATTTCTTTTGGCAGGAACCTGCGTCCGTACACCGGCTTGGATGATCTTGCAGCACTCTGTAAAGCCATGGAAGGTGTCGAAGTCGTAAATGGCTTGGAGTGCAAGATGTCTTGCTCTTCTTACAAGGTAAACTAATTCTCTGAAAAATATCTTGACTTATACGGATTTCAAGCAGTTAAATCTTTCTGTATGTAAATGCTTCTCTATACTCAATACTGTGTGCATCATCAGTCAATATATATATATATATGCATCTCTTGTAGGTCTTGTACGTCTTGGACACAGAGGATTTCTTCCATAGGAAGAAAAAGAAAAAGAAGACCCAACACTTACCGCAGTTTAACAAAGATAGAGTAGAAAGGTTCCATATGTTTCTCTCATCCTCAAGAAAACAACAACAATAAAGCTTCCTCTTGGGTTTTCTTTGTTCTTTTACTTCAACAACACAGATGAATAAATGATTAGAATAATAATATATTATTGTTGATGTAGCCAACAGAGATGTTATTGATTTTATTAATAGATTTAGTCTAGTAACTATAATAAATAAACTAAAATTATTCAAAAATAAACAATCAAGATAGTTGACAAAAATTTACTTTACAAAAATAAGTATAATAACATAAGCAAAATATATGCAAAACTTACAAAAGTGATACGCACAAAAATATTTACTTAAACACTATTAGTTGAGTCAAAATTGATGTCTTAGAATGTACCTATACATGAGATTTATAGGATTTAGTCTAAGAATGTACACATGTTATCCGTGTACCACATTCTAATATTATAGTCTTAGGTTAAGAGAAAAAGAAAGGTAAAACCGACAAAAGTCATACAAATTAGGTTCGCTTCCCAACTTTGATCTTCAGAGTTCTTACTTTAATGTCCTGATTGTAAGATGAGATTTAGAGAGGCGCGCAAAGTGGCCATAAGAAGAAGAACGATTGTGGTTTAGTGTGTGTGTGTCACTATGCGTATCTTGTATTGGTTGTAGGTTTTTATGGGTCATGAGTGTTAAGCCTAGTGTGGTGTGTGTCGTCTTGAGAATATTGTTGTTGTAAATATGGGGAAACACTGGAAGATGCTTTTGGTTAATAGATTGAAAGGCCAAAGGACAAATTATTCTTCATCTTCTTCAAATTATAAAGAACACCATTGTATATATAATTTATATTCTTAGTTACTAAAAAAAAAATGTTGTCTCTATCAGATTGTTTTTCTTTCTATAAATACAATATTGAGAGAGTGATCAAGCAGCACAAAAAAAAGAAAACAACAAATGTTATTTGTGTTTATAAATCGATTTTTTTGTTTTAATGAAAAAACCTTAGAACAGTCTTGTTTATAACTAAACTTTTTTTCAAATAGGGAACACAGAAATTATATTGTTTCGAGCGGAATATCATATCACTAGAAAAACTCCATAAACAGGATAAACATACAAGAAAATCTCCAACACAACGTAGTTCAAATTATTCGACATGGATATATAATGGAAAACACACATTAATTAGCTAATTATATGACCTAATAAACGGTAAAATATCTGATCACTGAGTAAATGGTATCATAAGATTATTATTAGGGTCATGCCAGCCCTGCGCGTTGTGCATGTTATTGATTTTACAATATATTTTACTCTAGCAATAAGAATTAAAAAAACGAATATTATTCAAAATAAACAATTAATTTATACATAAAAGAAGATATTTGTGAAAATTTTACTTCACAAAAATAAATATAATATAAGCAAAATATATACAAACTTTAAGAAAAATATATGCAAACCTACAAAAGTGATACACACAAAAATATAAACTAAAACGCTATTAATTGAGTCAAAAATAATGTCTTAGAATGTACCTATAAATTTGTGGAACTTGAAATAAGATGGTTATTAAGGTATTTGTGGCTTATTATTTATAGCGAAATTTTATTTTCAGAAAAATATAAAATTGGTTACATCTTATGTCTTTATCACAATTATGACTTAATAAACGGTAAAATATCTGATCACATATCTATAAGATAATAGATTGTGATATTTAAAGATAATGGTTGACTGTTATGATTTAAGCCTTGTGAGTATGACCAGATTTTGATTTAATGGTGTTGCACGTAGAAGGAGCAAGAACTATTAGGTTAACCCATTTAGTGCCAAGAACTTAGCGTCCAGAAAGTTAACAATACGAGTGTACACCGTATTGAATGTACCGGTTAAGAAATTGATGATGACATTCATCTTTTAAAAATTTGGAGAAATTTCAAATAGATGCAAAGAAGAATAGCTTGATACAGAACAAGACACCTCTCTTAATTTTATAGCCACATTCATATCTTCGATTGGAATTTAGCGTTTCCTAGAGACATTTTTTTTGTTGTTGATAAAGTTACATTAAAAATACAAGGTCTTTTTTTGTTAAAGGTCTTCATAAATTAAAAATACAAGGTTTTTACTTATATTTTGTTTATGTTTTGCTTATATTTTGCTTAGGAGCCTAAAATTGCTGATATGACCCAATGGAAAAGGTTAAAAATGCTAATCGTTCTATGATGACTAGTTTCCGTCGTTGATCTTTAGTAATTTCAAGTCGAGACGCAATGTAAAGTAGAAAAACAGACCTTTCAAACCTTTCTCTTGAATGGGATACATTTACTCAATTTCGTTTGAGCATTTCGATTCTCTTTTTCCTAGTCCGACCGTATGTGACAATATATCGTCGTTATTTCCGTTTATTCGAGTGTTATTTGTGTTAAATTTCGTTAAAGGGTGGATATGTTGTGATGTTAAATTTGTTCACTCCGCCGCAGATCTCGTCCATCAGGTTGATAAACCCTTCTGCTGTTATTTCCCAAAATCGGAGAGCGCCGTTGTCTTCGCGGGCCATTTTGATGATGATAAAAATTTAAATGAACTAGTTTAAGATTTTTAATTTATGAAGAATTTATGAATCTGGTTTAAGATGATATGAAGAATTAAGGGTCAATTTATAGAGTTTTTTGAGTAACTTTTTTTTACTAAAGCAAATGAGTAGACATGGTGACGGTGATCACATACTGACTCTAATACAATGAGAGAGCAAAAACAGTGAGTATCAGTAAATAAATTATTCAGAGAAAATACAATGAGTATCAGTAAATAAATAATTCAGAGCAAATACAATGAGTATCAGTAACTCCAAATCAAGCATGCATGTGATTTACGTAATTAGTTTTGTTTGTTTGTAATACATTCTTAAGATCAATGTGTCAATTTTTTGTTAGAATATTACACAATCAAAATTTTCTTGTTTTAGTAACAAAGAGTCTCAAGCATAAAAATTCTGGCTGTATTTCATTTTGGAGACGCTAAGTTAGAAGAACATTATATTCGAAACTTTATAAATAGCGGACTAGAGAGGTCCATGAATGGGATCAATTATCTCATCATTCATTATCTCAACATAACATTTTCATTTTCTTCTCCAAAATGGTTTTCGCTGCAATAGTAGTTTCCATTCTTGAATCCCTCGACACCAACCTCAACGGTCTCATCAAGCGCATGGACCGTCTCTGTGCTGACATCAACCAGTTTTATAAGGAGCATCCTAGAAGTCTCTTAAAATAACTAAAATGATAAGAAATAAAATAAATTTATAAGTACTTTTTGTTTAATATGATTTTTAAGAGAATATTATAATTGCAGCTACATTATTAACAAAAAATATTATTTATAATTATTAACATATATATAAATTAAACCCATTAAATTATTTTCATTGTAAATAATTTCAAAATCATATTCAATTAAATAGTTTATAAATTATTCACCCCGCGCTATTGCGCGGGTTACCACCTAGTTTTCTTGTAATGCCTATTTCTTTTTAACGTCAGTAAAGTATAATAGCCTATATAATACAAAATTAATAGCTCTTTTTTTAATGGGATGTATGAAATGGTGTTAAATAAAGACATAGATACTCCTACAGTAATTGAAACTATGGTTGGTAAGTTGATTTTTGGACGCAAGTTTGCATAATAGGTAATAAACTTTGCTATCTTTCCTTAAACAATAAACAGTATTTCCTTAGCATTCTGCACCTTTTCCATTGGGTCATACCTAGGCAAAAAATAAGCAAAACATAAACATAATATAAACAAAATATAAGTAAAACTGTCGTGCTGAAGATGATTAGGCCACATCGAAAGTTTAGATGAGACTTAAGTGATATATAAGGGATTAAGGTCTCTCTACCTATTGTCAATTGGTTTTAGGTTGGATGTCTATGAGTAACCCGAATTTAACAAATGTTTTATTTTGTTTTTTACCTTTTTAAAAGATTATTTAAAATGTTTAATTTACACACTGTAAAACGAAGATAAGAACCAAAACATCAAATTAATATGTTGCATAAGATTTCGAGTTATGTAAATAGACATTTTTAAGTTAAAAAACATTGGATCCAACCCTAACCCTAGTATATAGTAAATCTGTGAAGATTAAAGAAAGTTTGACGATGCGATATAGAAAAGATTTGGAAAGTTTATATAATTGTTTGACCCATTACGTAATGCTATCAAAGAAAGTATGTGATAGTTCTTTCCATTGTACGTATGGAATTATTTTATATATAGGAAGAATATGTGTGACCTTTTTAAAAAGTTATTTCTTCGATTATGGCAAAAAGACCAAAGTCATTTTTTTCTATATTTTGTTTTAGAACAGAAGATATTTAATGATTTGTGGGTTTCGACGAAACCGTTTCGTATTGTTTTACACATACAGTTTGACCAATGAATATTTAGTTTTGTTAGATCCGAATTTAGTTATGATAAAAAATTAGAAATATCAAAGATTGAACATTTACATAGAGGACAGACTATTAAAGCATAAGGAACAAGATGAACACGAGACTTCAAACAAAAGCGAAGGACCATGAAACATTCAATGTACGAAGATAACACGTAAAAGGGATTGAAATGATGTAAGAATTTTTTTATTCATATTTGTTTATAGTAATTATAACATTAAAAGAAGAAACACAAAAATGATTAATTTGGTCCAGCAGCAGCAGGAGGAGCCGCAGTACAAACGGTTCTGAAGTTAGTCATAGGTAAACTTAGATCAGCATTGACTTTCAAGAAGCAAGTCTCAGGAAGTGTTGCGTAAACAGCTCTACAGCATTGGACTGTTAGCTGTTTGTAAATTCTCTGTAACACTGCTACCCTCAACGCACTGAAACAGCCCGGTACTCTGTCTATCCTTGTTGTCGAACAATATACGAGCGGCGCACCTGCTTCCGATGGTCGGGGAATTAATGCCGCCATTAAGGCTACCAAGAAAAACAACACTTTGGTCTGTCCTGGTTTCATTTATTTGTTTTTTTTAGTAGGTTCAATATAAAATAAACTGGTTTTGGAGATTTGGATTGTGTGGAGTTGAGATCGTTGTGAATAAATAGAGAAGAGTTTGTACTGTATTGTGGGAAATTTTCTTATACTGTACATGGAAGTTATGTGAAGAATGTTTGACTAAAAGATTAATTAATTTGAACCCTTCAGATATTTATATCTGTTTGACCCATATGTTATTAGGAGATTAACATTCAAAATAAAAAACTTTTATAATGCATACTGTTACGGAAACGTTGATTATTTCATCACTTGATTAAAAGAAAAATGTCGATTTTTTATAGATGAAAACCAGTATTTCACTCTCTTTCAAAAAAGGAAAAAAAAAAAAACCATTATTGTAGTATTTTTTTTTTTTCTCTCTCTTGTTAACAATCCTTTAGGTTACGTGCGACACAAAGTGCAAAGTCACAAATCACAACAGACGGATATAATTTTGGTTCTCTTTTCAATCTGAACTAACGAACGAGTCCACTAGATCAAAGTCACTCAGGCAAAAATACATGGAAATGTTTGATGAGAAAATACCTTACTTTGCCATCATTGGTTCCTGATCAATCAATACATAAAATCGTTCTTTTTTTTCTTCTGAGAAACGTATAGAGAGAAACAGGTCAAGCCCTAGAGAATGATAAAAATGTATAAAAAGAAACCACATTTGATATTACCACAAAATAAAAGACAAATCAAACAAACAACAACAATCTATGGCTCAACGACAGTTACTTGTTCCCACTCTCCATCGTCAGCCTCTTTCCACACCGTAACGTTATTGTTCCCATCGGAAACGGCCAGCAAGTTACCGGTCAACGACCACGAGACCCGCCACACGGGTGTCTTGAAATCTTTCAAAACCTTACCTTCCCATTTCTCACCTTCTTTCCCAACGGTCCATATGATCACATTCCCATCCTCTGAACCACTGGCTATGGTCGACTTTGGGAGACCCAAGTTCGGTGCCCAAGCCACGTCACGAACCCAATCCGTGTGCTTGTGAAGAGCCGGGAAACAATCCATTTTCCATGACCCGTTGGCGAACTTCCACACTTTCACGGTGCTGTCACATCCACCGGACGCTAGTTTGTAAACCGGCTCAATCACACCGGAGCTAACGAGTGAGCCTGGTTCCGTGGCTGGTGCCCACGAGACTGAAGTGACTCCAACCGGATGTGCTTGGTCTATCTTTGTCGTGTCCCAACCGCCATCGGCTCTAGCTGAGAAAACCGATATGTTTCCATCAGATGCTCCACAAGCCAAGGAGAGTCCGAGTTCATGAGGAGCCCAAGCGATGGAGTTGACTGACACTTTGTGGTCTGTGAAGACATGAGCTTGCGTCCATTCGTTTTGGTTACCTTCTTTCCATAGTATGACTTGCCCATCATAAGAGCAGGAAGCAAGGAGCGAGCCAAACTTTGGGTGGGCCCAAGCGACTTGCCAGACAGGACCCCGGTGACCAGTTAAGGTAGCTAGCGGCTGAGATCCGCCACTGTTGCTGACTCCGGTTATCTTGATGGTGCAGTCCGAGGAAGCAGTTGCTATTCGCTTTCCATAGTAATCCATGACCACATCATGGACAGTGTCACTATGACCCGTTTCAATCTTCTGGGGAGCGGGAGCCATGTTTCCTGAATGTTCAAATTCTGGATTCATCATCAGACAAAATGATAAGATCCAATTAAAATCAAGAGGGAACACAAGCATGACTATATTGATCCATCAGAATGCATAATTCGACCTAAGCGATTAACCAGCACAATCACCATAGACCATTGACCATTGACCAAGCCAAGCCATACATAGGTTCAAAAAAAAAAAAAAGAGAATTCCAAATCGTGGATCCTAAGATTCCAACTCTTTTATCATCAGCTTCCCACCGCATGTACAATAATATTCATGAGAGCATACACAACGAAACTGGATCTACAGGCGCTCATAAATCTAGCGAATCCTAATCGGGGGATCGAAGAGTTTGCAGATAAAACTCACAGAAACAAACGAGTTCCGATGAGGGAATTTAAGGAGGAGATAAGAACCTGTTGACGGAGTTTTCTTCTCAAACTCAGACTCAGATCTGTTGCTAAGGGAGGAGGACTGAGGAGGAGGAGGAGAGCGAGCGACCGAGAAACGGAAAGGAAATCGATTTATTAGAGGCAATAATACTCCTGTCTTCCTTATTACCGATTCTACCCCTGCCTTTGAAATGACAATAATACCAATACGGACTACTCGAATTTACGGAACTGACCCTTACTTAATCCAATTAGGTGAAATTCAAGTTAAAATTGAAAAGCTCCCGTCTGATTGATAAACCAGCGTATGTCGACATTAATAAAATACGATTAAAAACTGTATTTGGGGTTATTAGATATAAAAGAACCTAGTTTATGCGTATGTCGACAGTAATGCATATTATAATTTAGACGTATGTACGTAAATCCAAATTATACGGTAAAAAACTAACAAAGTTGAATGTGTTTACACTTTACACTCGTCCCCCAATTTCTTCTCTTCCTGCTTGTCAATGGGCTAGCTGTTGTCTTTTGTTGTTTTTCTTAAGAACTTCAACTGGATGGACACTGGTATTTAATAGAAGCAGTCAAGCAGAAGATGTTAAAATGTTGTACGAAATGCAATGTTCAACAAAAATAAAAATTACGAGATGATGCAAACATTAACATACAATACTAAATAAGGGTCAAAATGATAGGGTAAAACAAAGAAAATAAAAGTGTAACCTTTTTTTAACAATGTTATATTTTGGTCATATTCGTTCCAAAAAAAAAAGCACCATAAGAATATTTTAACCTTAAAATGTTTTTCTATAAAACAAGCATTAACATAGTTTATGTAAATGATATCTGGTAGCACCAAACCGATAAAACTTTGCAAGTGTGTTTTACTATTATCAAATTATTATCTATAAAAAAAAAATACAAATCTGTTAGTGTAGTCACCTTAGATCGTGTGAAAGAAACATGTGCTCGTTAAGTGCTAGTTTACCATGTAGATAAGGATTAGGCACGCAACGATAATGATAATTGCAATCACAAAATGTTGGGATTTTAGTTATTTATAAAAAAATTACAACTAGGTTTTGATAATACTTTCCGTTGTCGAAAATATTTGTTTTGTTCTGTCGTCATTAGCAACCTCGCATAGGATTTAAAGTTTCGATACACGAAATGATACTTTCCCATATGGAGACAGTGTTATCTGTCCCCCATCTCCTTTGTAGACCAAAATGATTTCCACTTCACTAAACCACCATAGCGTGGGGTATATTACATAGTGCAATTCATATATTCTTAATTTTGTTCGCAATCAAATTGTTTAACAAATAATGTAGTTTAAATTCGTTTTGAGATTTATTCAGAAATGTAGTGTGCTTTCGGAACTTTCATATATTCTAGCTGATAATAACTTTTGAAGGTACATCGTGCAATATATACAGAGTGTCTAAAATAACTCATAAAAAAAAACTCACAATTTCAATATATTTGTCAACACTTCAGTCCTCTATTTATAATTATTAACACATAATCACTTTGTCGCCGAATTAGTGATGTATATTTCTCATCAACAGTCTAACTTTGTTGCAATTACATATTTCCTTAAAATCTTTCATATTTACTTAATTACTTGCCACACACGAATGTATTTTTACGTTTCAATAGCTTTCGCAGGTCACGAGCTCAGCATACGTAACCACGTGTTACTCTCAGGTTCTCAACAATGGAGCCTTTTAGTTTCCAGTATAAATTGGATATTTATTCAAAATTTTAGTTATATAAATTTTTTTTTTCCACAATGTCATATTTTTATTATAGCATGATATATGCCATCCAATTAATATGAATAGATAATAGTATATTATGGTGATGATGCTGTGGTGATGATAGTAAACTGTAAGAGTGTATGATGATCTAAACCAAAACAGAAACTAAACCAAGTTTTCTTTTCAAAATAAGCTAATAAAAGTAATCATGAAAACTATCGTAGTTAATTAATGTCGTATTATATTATAGCAAATAAAAAGTATTGGACGATCAGTCATCTCCACCTTTGGTAAGGTGCTTCTTCACAGTAGAAGGTCTTTCACGAGTGTAATGAGTAAAATCGACTGTCAGTTGCGAGGTTTGATATGGGCGATTGAGAGTTTGAGAAGCCATAGAATTAACTCTTGTCACTTTGGCTTCGGATGGTGTAGAATTGGTTGGAGCTGTCAATAGGCCAAAGGCGTGGCCTTCTTTTAGGTGGGAATCGTATGAAGACCCAAAATCGAATAGAGGAGGTCATCTCATTGCTCTCAAAGTGTTATCAAAGGAGAGAGAAGTCAATCTTATGTTGCGGTTAATTACCCAAGTTGGTTGAAGGTGTTTATTGAAAATGAGAGAGTTTCAGTATTAAAGAGTCTCAGTTCATGGGTTTTGTGGTTATCCTTTTCTGTATCGTTGGCCTCAGGTCCATTATATCTACAAAAATATGTACGTACAGGGAGCTTGTAACTCTTTCCATTATTATCTATATAATTTTCAAAGATGACAAAAAAGAGATCAATCATCTTCATCTGCCTTTCTCTTTGCGGTCAGTGTTATTGGACCACGTAAAACAACATTATAACGTATCAATTGATAATGTTAAAGAATAAATTATTTGTGGAGAGAAAAAGAACAACAACAAAGTATTTGGTGCCCAGCCTCTGAAAAAAAATTATTTATAGGAAATGACGTAGATAAATACACGTGGACAAACATAAGGCACGTGACAGGATACATATCAGAGAGGAAAGAGGAGTGTGAGATGCACGGAAGCTGTTCTTTAACAATTTGGTGCAAGTCGACATACTAATACTACACCACCTTTCTCCAAAGCTAAACCCTAAAGTTGGTTTTATCATCCTTTTTCTTACCAAAAGCTTTTGCTTTTTCTACCACTATTGCGATTGTTGTTATTGAGCAGAGTTTTATAATCCAAACAAAAAATCTATTCGAATTATCGTTGTATTTAAATGGAATTTCGTCTTAAGTATATAGTGTAAAGTCTCCAAACAATATTCCGTAATTTATGGTTTTAAAACCACGTATTACATATCAGAGTTTTGATCCTATAATTATTGCACCAATTCGTGGTTGGCTAATGGTTTGGCAGTTTGCACTGTGTTGTTGTTGCGTTATTACCATACAAATTTAGATATGCATAATTGATTTACAAAAAAAAAGTACTTTTTTCACATATATGTTAGTTACCTACACAACAATTTTTCAAACTGCTCACTTTGTAATTTTCTACATTCTCATTTTCTCCGTACTTCCTGTTCTACCTAATATCTAGTTTTAGAATTTGATTTTTTTTTTCAAATCGTTGCTTTAATTTTCTATTCTTCGTGACTGGAAACAGATCTAATCCAACAAAAATAAGCCTTTCTTATGAGCCAAGAATACTTTGCAAATGGATTTTGCAAACAACTAAGTATGAAGGATAAAGAATACGAGTCCTGGTTTGCCTACCATGCGTCGGTTTAAGGCCAAACCAAAGCTTGTTTGCATCAATTGCGAATTACGGCTCACTGGAGAGCATTTTCCTATGCATCATTGAAGCAAGTCTCGGTAATGCTTTTTTCTCTTAAACCATTTGAACTCTTTTAATCCATCTCTTAAAATCCAGCCAAAATGTATATTAATCCACCTCTGAAAATAACAGATCAAGAACCATGCACTAAGGTTACATCTCTGCAAATGTTTTTAGATTAGTTTTTTTTTTTTTTTTTTTTTTTTTCAAAAGACAAAGATATAAATCCCACAAAGTCGGTCAATGAAGAAAAAAAGTTGTTAAAAAATGTACTAAAGTATAGAACACTTTTATTTTTTAATTTTGTTTTCACGACCACTTTAGCCTTTTAGTTTAGAACACTTTTAGTTAGAAGAACATATAAGAAATCGTAAGGTAATTGAATACTAAACGTCATACTACATATTCTTTTATAATAAACGTCATAATATAATTAATTTTACAGTTATAGTATACATCTCTTCATTTTATTTAGAAAGCCACGCATTTTTAGATGCATCCGTTGTAATATACACTTGGCATATATATAGGGAAGACGTGGCTTATTCACGAGACGTGCCACATCATACCTAACGACACCTTTAAAAAACTCACACCCCGTAATTAGTAATTACTTGTTTGTACATATTGTATGTATCTTCTTTATTTTGAATTTTAAGTTTGTTTAAGAAAACTTTGTTAAAATTTTATCTCCAATAAAAACAAATTATGTCAAATAACTAGTTTCTACTAGCTAATGTTTTAATATGTTTTATTAGATTTTCTGAACCCCAAAATAAATTAGGTGAAACACAGACTATACGCAATACACACTGTTAGCGACTTAGCGTAACCAAAGATGAATTAATCAACTAGAGTACATATTGAGTTCCCTAATCTACTTCACTCAGGTTTCCAGTTTCACGTATTTCTTCTAAATATTCAATCAGTTTCTTTAGCTCGACAATGTAGACATCTTTATTTCAATTTCCACAGAAAAAACCTCCATCCTTTTAGTAATTTTGTACCTTTTTAAGTTTCACCGTTAGATGTTTTTTCTTTTTCTTTTTATGTTGTTCACCGTTAGACTTTCAAAATCCTTTTTAAAATTTTACATAGTTTGAAGTAAATAGAATGTTAATTTCATTTATTTAAGTAATAAATAAAAACAATTACCAGAAAATGATATATTGGGTAATAAATGTACATAATTGATTTCATTCGTATAAAATTCGAAAACATACGATGAATTGAAGAAAAGAAACATAGAAGTACGGCAGAGAGAAATTAAAAATAACTAAGGCTGTAACTGGTGTCGGAGGAATTGTGGAATTTGGCTGAATGTAGCTTAATTTCTATTGTGTGTCACCAGTTAGAGTCTATAGGTTAGAGTTGAGGAATTGGTTGAGGAATTGTGTGGAATTAAGATTGAGGAATGTGATGGAATTTTGTTGAAACATAAAAAATAATTTAAAAATAAATAGACCACTAACTGGACAATCACAATAATAGAAGAGGTGTCACAAAAAACAAAAATTACAGCTTTTACTTTTTTGATCTACTTCAATAGATAAGAAAATGTAGTAACCAATGTGTATACTTGAAAAAAAAAACAAAACCAAAACAAAAAAAAATAAAACCAATGTAGTAATCAAAAGTGTGTTTTTTATTTTTGATGTGTAATAAATTACTTTGAATCCAAATTCATAAATTTTATATATTTGTAATATTTTTTTAATATTGTATTTATTTATTTCACATGTATATATTTTTATTTGTTTGATTAATTCAACTTGATAAATATTTTGTTATTTTGTTACACAAATAATTTGCTAGCTATTTATTCTGCATTCATCAACATTCAGTTGTTACCATTCATATTACTAACTAATCAGCCAAATTCCACAACAAATCATCATTTAATTCAGCCATATTCCGCATTTAGCAGAATTCCTCGGTTACCATTTACACCCTAAATATTAAATACTATGTGTAATCATTACACATGTGAATACACACATCCACCCGTCTACGTAGATTACATACATGTAGGTGTGAAGAAAAATATATAAAATTCTAAAGATGGAAACTAATCACTGTCATTAAAGGAAGTTTTCAAACACCCAAAAGATAGTTCTCTTGAGTTTAAACCTTTATAAATACGAATATAGTTCTCTCAAATCATCAACACTCACCTTAATCTCCACTCTCCTACATACAAATAACCAAATCTCTCTCTCTCTCTCTCTCTCTCTCTCTCTACACACACACACAACAGACACATAAAGACGGCCTCTAATGGATTTAGAACAGAAGACAAGAGGACTTGGCAAATCATGTGCCCTTCTCGTAGGTAAATTTTCTCTCTCCTTTTTTGTTTGTTTCAAAGATTAAACTTCACTGAAACTAATTATAAAAGATTGGTTTTATTGTTTTGTGTGTAGTGATTGCGGGAATGGAGAGATATGCATTCAAAGGAGTTTCATCAAACTTGGTGACATATCTAACAGATGTAGTGAAGATGAGTAATTCAAGAGCAGCCAAGACAGTCAACACGTGGGCTGGTTTCACTTCTATGTTGCCTCTCTTCTCTGCTCCTTTGGCTGATGCATATTGGGACAGATTCTTCACTATCCTCGCTTCTTCTTCTGTCTACTTTGTGGTAAGAATTTTTAATATTAAACAATATTTATTTGCATACTTGTGTTAAGAATATGTCGAAACTCTCTTCCATGCGTTTAGGCAATGAGATTTAGGTATTGGGTCATCTTCTGGTTGGCATTTGTTTTATATTTTATCTACTTTTGAAATTATTTTGTTAATAAAATTGATTATATGTTGATAGTGTTTGATCTCTCACGTCTATATGTATATGCTTAATCACTCATGAAGTGACCAAGTGATGATGGGCACTAAGTATTACCAGAAAAGAATGGTTTAGACGCCTAAGTTAAAACTTAGGTGCCTGATTTGAGGAAGTGACTCTATGTACTAGTGTAACTAGTGTTTGAAAAAACGGTTTAGGCTATCTTAAATAGTAAAGAGTTAATATCGTGTCACCATCCGATTATAATTTTCTTTAACCACTAATGATGTTTATGTTTCATTTGATCATTGAGTTGATATATTATGGAATTTCGATAATAATGTTGATAGTGCTCATAATGGGTCTTTTTTTGTTTGTAACATCTAGTGCTCACTGGTTCTCAATAATAATAAAAAAAACATCTAGTGCTCATAATGGGTTTCTTTTTGGGAAAAAGCTAGCTTAGTGGAAAATTGTTTTTTTTTTTTTTTTTTTTTTTTTTTTTTTTTTTTTATTTTAATCTCTATTGTTTTCTAAAGGGGCTAGTGGGATTGACATGGACGGCATTTGCTGGGTCACGTTCAGCTACTAAGGCAGTCTCTACTTACTTTCTCTACTCGTCACTGTGCCTTATCTCAATCGGGTTAGGCGTCTTAAACCCTTCTCTTCAAGCCTTTGGTGCGGACCAGCTTGACCACGACCTCGATAAGGATTCTGAGGTTCCCTCGATTGATCAAAAGGACGCTATAGCTACCAGAAAGACTCAATTTTTCCAATGGTGGTACATTGGTGTCTGCAACGGAAGCCTTATGGGTGTTACAGTCATGGCTTATATCCAAGACACTTTTGGTTGGGTCCTCGGCTTCGCCATACCCGGAATCGCAATGTTCCTGTTGATCTTGTTGTTCTTGTCGGGTTGCGGAATCTATGTTTATGGTCCTGGCGCCGGTTTGAAGGCCAAAACAACCGCTACACTTTTTGAGAAGACCCTTAAATTCATCAAAGGGAGAGTAGCGAAGAAGCAGAGACGCAAATATACACTTGCAGATGAGGAAGATTTGGATGCTATGGAGCTTGAGTGAGTCCTAAAATTCTTCCATATTTGATGAATTCTTTAGAAGTTTCTAGTGACTTACGATGACCGGTTGTTGTTGTATATGTAGGCAACAAGAGAGGCCTCTCTGTATATGTGATGACACTGAGGCCGAAGACATTGAGACTCCTTCAACAACCGCCACGATATTGGAGGATGAAAGTTCGAAAACGGTCTTCTCTGGGATTGATAATGTCAAGCTCGTGCTTCGCCTCTTGCCCATATGGACGATGCTTCTCATGTTTGCGGTTATCTTCCAGCAACCAGCAACATTTTTCACCAAACAAGGCATGACTATGAAGCGAAACATTGGGTCCAGCTTCAAAATCCCCCCCGCGACCCTGCAAAGCACGATTACTTTATCGATAATCCTTCTTATGCCCTTGTATGAAAAGATCTTGATCCCTGTCACCAAAAGAATCAAGAACAACGGTAAAGGTATATCCGTGATGGAGAGAATGGGAGTTGGAATGTTCCTGTCGATCATTGCTATTGTTATTGCGGCATTCATCGAAAGGAAAAGACTAGACATAAGCCAGAAGATGAAGAAATTACCTGATTATGATCCAGAAACCGTCCCGATGAGCATCTTCTGGCTGCTACCTCAGTATATCCTCTTGGGAATCTCAGATATATTCACGGTCGTTGGGATGCAAGAGTTTTTCTACAGCGAGGTTCCGGTTAGAATGAGAACAATGGGGTTTGCTCTCTACACAAGTGTCTTTGGTGTTGGAAGCTTTGTGAGCGCTGCACTGATCTCAGTCGTCGAGGCTTACTCGAGCTCAACAGGTGAGCGCCAGAGCTGGTTTGTAGATGATATGTCGGAGGCTCGGCTTGACAAATACTACTGGCTTCTTGCTCTTACAAGTACACTAAGCTTTGTGGTCTACATAGTTCTATGCAAGTTTTTCAAGAGTAGTAGCGATCAAGGCACCGAAGAAGAAGAAGAAGAAGAAAAATCCCCTAAGTGAGAGAAGAACAGTTTCGATTTCTTTGACTTAAACTAATCGTTTGCCACAAGATTCCACGAGTGATCTAACTGTAGTAGCTTCTTATAAACTAACTAGCAAACTGTAAGAGGATGACATATATTCTCTACGAGATTTGTTCATAAGAAAAATTACAAATGTAAAAGATTCAACATTATTGTTTCGTGTGTTTGGTTGCATATCATCATCAACGCTCCCATCGACCAACAAGAATTCTATAAAACCGACAGAAACGAAACTAAAAAATAAAAAAAGTCTGAAACTTTGATTTGTACCTTTAGGCGTGTGAGCTAATTCCATTAATACCAGGTTCCTTAGCTACGCTGCTATCTTCTCGAATCTCGTCGTCTTCATCAGAATCGAGAGTGAAAGAAGTTAAATTCTCCATCTCAGCTCCGAGAGGACGATATTTTGAGTGATCATCACGGAGATATCCTTTCCTGTTTGCAACAACAGAGAACAATCCCGTAGCTAAAACCACCATTAGAGCCAAATGACAGTTAAACTGAAGCGTTGCTATTGCTTTTGCTCGGTGATAATCACCGTGTCCTTTGCACTTGATCGTGAAATTGCCTCTGCTCCTCCCGTGGAGTGAGCAGTTATTAGTGACGAAATCGGTGAAAAACGATATGCCCATTTGCAGAAACCATGTTCCTTGCAGAATCAGACCGATCCCGCGACCTAATTTGGCGAATCGATGCGTGTTTGCGTCGGATTTCAGCTCAAACATAGTGGAGAACACGCAGATCGCAATGGGCACGAGCATGAGATCGTAGTAGCGATTCTCGATTCCAGATGTATCCTTCTTTTGCAGGTAGAACATTAAGAACTCCTCGATGAAGCCAAATAGAAGCAACAAACTCGTAATCGAAGACGGAAGAGCAGCAAACACAGCGTTTTTGGAGTTGACCAGGTAGATTATAATGGCGTACACTAGGAATAAAACTGCGACCGCCAGAATCTGCAACTGGAGCATCGACCCGACCCGATCGCGGGATCCGATTGAGCCGAAGAAGGAATAAATCGAGTTCGCAATAAACAGAGACGAAAGTAAAGCAACGGAGATGAATGACGATCCAGCAGATTTGGGTGGCGACGGCGTGATCTGACTCTGAGTCATAGGGGAAGACGGATTCGGATCCAGGTTCGATGAGTCAAGCGACTCCCACGCACCGATTACTGCAAAACCGCCGCCGGCGACGGCGTAACTTAAGATACCCATGACTTGAGTTCTCCGAATTTCACAATCTTCTTTGATCAATGCGAACCAGGTTCTACTTCTTTTGAGCCGTTGAAGCTCAACAACAGTCAACAGAAAGCTCGACCTGTATCCTGACCCGACCCGAATAACCAAAACTAGGATAGGTTGGTGGCCCAATAATTCATTAGGGGCCCATTGGATCTTCATGTGGTCCACTTATAAATATCTCTATTATTATTCACACACAGCATACACCACGTGACAGTCACGTGTCTATGGATATGCAATATACAGAGTGCGCTCTTCTGTGTGATAGCTGCTGCTGCTTGGAGAAATGTTGCTTCCTCTGTATCACCAGCAGCAACCGTTGATACCTCCCAAAACCTTACCCGTTCGAATTTTCCCGCCATTCCTAATCCCCAGGACCCTGATTCCACAACGGAATGTTCGTCGAGCGTACTACGTCGTTGTCCGTAGCTCTGCTTCCGATCGAAAGACTCTTCCCCAATCCGCCATCCAGAGAATCGCTGAGAAGCTCCGTAGCCTTGGATTCGTAGAAGAGAACCATGATTCGCAGACTACGGGAGAAGAATCTGGTAAAAATTCCCCGGGAGAGATATTCGTTCCGTTGCCTGACCAGCTTCCGATTCACCGGGTCGGACACACGATTGACACAAGCTGGAGCACGCCCAGTTATCCGGTTCCGAAGCCAGGGTCGGGCACTGCCATTTCCAGGTACCATGAGCTGAAGAGAGTGTGGAAGAAGGAAAAGGAGATAGAGAGGAAGAAAGAGGAGAAGGTACCGTCGTTGGCGGAATTGACATTGCCCCCGGCGGAGCTGCGGCGGTTGAGGTCGGTGGGGATAAGGTTGACGAAGAAGCTGAAGATTGGCAAAGCCGGTATTACGGAAGGGATCGTGAATGGAATTCACGAGAGATGGAGGACAACGGAAGTTGTGAAGATTTTCTGCGAAGATATTTGCAGAATGAACATGAAACGGACCCATGACGTCTTGGAGGTTTGTAGACGTTTACTGCCTCTGTATATTCGATTCGAAAGATTTCAGATTGACTGGGGCTCTAATGTGTGCTCTGACTCCAAGTTCAATCGAAATCTACGAATATGTCAACGAATGGCACATTCATACCAGAATTACGTTAGGATGGTAAGAATTTATGTAGACTGTGAGTGTTTATATTTTCTCGTGGTTGATTTCGCAGACGAAAACCGGAGGCTTGGTCATTTGGAGATCTGGAAGCAAAATTTTGTTGTATAGAGGGGTGAATTATGAGTACCCTTATTTTGTATCTGACCGGAACTTGGCACATGATTCCTCTGTGGAAACTGCCTCAGGGGCATCATCTATCAATCTGGGAGTGGTTGATAGTAGAGAGAAACAGAGTACCGCAGAATCTTCTGTTAAAGAGAGTATTGCTAATAAAATGGTTAAACCGTTGTTGAAACAAGGCGTTGGTTCTCCGGATAAAGTTCGGTTTCAGTTACCCGGCGAAGTACAGCTAGTGGAAGAAGCAGATCGTTTGCTGGAAGGATTGGGGCCAAGATTCACGGACTGGTGGGCATATGATCCTCTTCCAGTAGATGGTGATCTTCTGCCAGCCGTTGTACCTGAGTACAGGAGACCATTTCGCCTTCTTCCGTATGGCGTGAGCTCAAAACTAACTGATGATGAAATGACCACTATAAGGAGACTTGGTAGACCACTCCCTTGTCACTTTGCTTTAGGTAAGCTTCTTTTCACCTAATGATAGCTTCTTTTAGACACTGAAGATTGTTGACTTATTCTGGCTTACCTTTTCTGCTACTTCCAGGTAGAAATAGAAAGTTGCAGGGACTGGCTGTTGCAATTGTGAAGCTTTGGGAGAAATGTGAGCTTGTCAAGATAGCAGTGAAGAGAGGTGTGCAGAACACTAATAGCGAGCTCATGGCTGAAGAGTTAAAGGTTGCTGCTTTACTTTAAAATAATTACAAGTATGAAACTTTTTGTGGCTCTGTTTGCGAAGAACAAGAAATTATTCCCGTTGGAGCCTCATGTACCTGAAGATTTCTATTGATGAGACGAAAATATGTCTGTTGCAGTGGTTGACTGGAGGGACGCTGATATCTCGGGATAAAGATTTCATTGTCTTGTACAGAGGAAAGGATTTCCTACCATCTGCAGTTTCTTCTGCAATAGAAGAGAGGAGAAGGCAAACAACGATTGAAAAATCAAGTGCCTATGCTAATAAGCTGGCTGCTACAGACGACACTGAACTAGAAGCTGAGTATAAAAGGGATCATATACAAACCCATCAAACGAAACCAAGGCAGCGGAAATCTCCCGAGGCAATCCTCGAAAGAACCAGTATTAAGTTGTCCATGGTATGCCCTATACATGACTCCATTGGGTTGCAGGATCTTTTTAGTTGTGAATGATTAGTTTTTTTTTTCTCTTTAGGCGTTAGAAAAGAAGGCAAATGCAGAAAAAATTCTAGCGGAGCTGGAGAATAAAGAAAGTCCTCAACCATCTGATGTAGACAAGGAGGGTATTACTGATGACGAAAAGTACATGCTACGGAAAATTGGCTTGAAAATGAAGCCTTTCCTTTTACTAGGTAGGTAACAGTTTCCTCTTTTTCATATAAATGAATAGCTGTCATGGACTCATCTCTTTGACATGTTACAAATGATCTTTAACTCGTGTATATTGTTTGTGCTCTCAAGGTAGACGTGGCGTATTTGATGGAACAATAGAAAACATGCATCTTCACTGGAAGTATAGAGAGCTTGTGAAGATTATTTGTAATGAACACAGCTTTGAAGCTGCACACGAAGTAGCAGAAATCTTGGAAGCAGAAAGTGGTGGCATACTAGTTGCTGTGGAGATGGTGAGTAAAGGGTATGCAATTATCGTGTATCGTGGAAAGAATTATGAACGGCCTTCATGCCTACGACCTCAAACACTTCTCAGTAAGAGAGAGGCACTGAAGCGATCTGTGGAGGCACAACGTCGAAAGGTAAGAGAAAATCATAAAAAGCATTTCAATTGTTATGACCATCTTCTCTGGAAACTTCAAATTGATTTTGTGAATTCCTAATGCAGTCATTAAAGCTGCATGTGCTGAAACTTTCCAGCAACATTGATGAATTGAACCGTCAGTTGGTAAGTGATATGTGTTGCTCAGCTTGATTTGCTTAGATAATCCTAGAAAATGGTCATAACATTTGAAATGCTGGTTGAGGACAGGTCGAGGACAGTGCAACTAATGAAACTTGGTCAGAAGGGGAATCAAGTAACAGAGTGGTAAGTTATCTATTTACAGTTTCAGCAAACTCTTTTCAGTTCTTGATGCTGCTACACATATGCTTCTGTGATTTTCTCAGTTCTTCATTTTGATTTAGGTTCAAGAAGTAAAAGAAAATCAGCATACAGAACCTGATGAATCAAATTTACAAACTGAACTAGGCTATTCTTCTGACGTATCAGTTGCTTCCTCTGGTGAAGAGAAATGGGAGGTAAGAAAGATTCTTAGCAGCAAAACTAAATTTGAATATTGATAGATTCTCTGGGTAACTGAGATTGTGTTGGTGAATATTATCTAAGGATGACAGCGACGACGAAGGAAACCAATATACTACAAGCATTCATGAGTATCAAGAAGATGAATTTGGCTCTACTCAGCGACATGAGGCTAACTCTCTCGATTCAACTGCAAATATATCTGTACTTGCAGAAACTGGTTTTGCCGAGGCTTCTTCACTTGATGATAGATCCATGGTAATGTCTAAAGTACAACTCTTATCTTTCCTCGTTGGCCCAATGAGTGTGATATCTAATTAATTGTCTTTTTTCTGTGCGTGGATTTTAGCCGTGCAACAGCATCCTGAATGCGGAGCGAAAGGTACCAAGTGAACAAGAAGTGGGATCCTCAACTGGAAGTGGCTCACGAATCTCAGCTCCGAGAGAGAGCAGAAGCGAGAATGATGGGTTAGTCGCAGATCTGTCCAATAGAGAAAGGCTCATTCTGAGAAAACAAGCCCTTAAGATGAAGAAGCGCCCACCCTTTGCAGTAGGTGAGTCTTACTATCTGCTAAGTGCTAAGAAACCAAGAAACCACCTGTTTCATATCTCAAAATCCAATACTTCTTTTAGCTATTTGTTTAAAGATCATTACATGCTCTCATTGCCTTGTATAATCAATGGTGATAACTTATAGGTAGACTCACTTGGATGGAACTTGATAATAGTTACCAACTTGCTATTATTGACATTGACTTATGATACTCGCTAACAATTTTTCAATTTTGTAGGAAGGAGCAACGTTGTAACCGGTTTAGCTAAAACACTGAAGATGCATTTTCAGAGAAACCCTCTAGCAATCGTAAACGTCAAAGGGAGAGCTAAGGGAACATCTGTCCAAGAAGTCATCGCAAAGCTCAAGGTCGATTCATATACACACTACAACTTGTTGATCCTTTTTGGGCTTCTTTTAACAGAAAATTAATCTGCAGGAAGAAACAGGGGCTCTTTTGGTGTCGCAGGAGCCAAGTAAAGTCATACTCTACCGTGGTTGGGGCGCAGAAGAAGAAATGAAAAGCTTCTACCCAAATAACAATGTCAAAAACTCCATAAATCTATCTTCTTCGTCACAGAGATTTGTTAATGATCCTCCTCCTGTCTCTCCTGCACTCATTGAAGCCATAAAACTTGAATGTGGATTGCAATAACATTTAACATTTCTAATTTTAATTAATAAAATGGACTACATTATAATATTTCCGGTTTTGTTATTGTAATGTATCTTTATCCGCAGTAAAATTGGTCTCGTTCTCTCTGGTACAAAAAATGGTCCGGTGTTGTTCTCTCTAAGCTGACGTGGCTACCTTTTAATGAATGCGTCTGTTTGGACCTGATCCCATTTTAATTGATGCATTTGTTGTTACCTGTATAGAGATTTGTATTTATGATTCTATAAGAATCCACATACGTTATTGCAATAGAATCATTTAACATAAATACAAATCTCTATATATGTGTGTGTATTTAGTTATAAATCATCAATTCTTTAATTATTAGTATTAATCATATGGATCTTCTGGATCTTTCTACATGTGTGTGTGTATTTAGTTATAAATCATCAATTATTTGATTATTATTTTGTTAAATACTGAGATGAATGTTAAGTAATTAATTAATTAATTCATATACACGCCGGGTTATGCTTTGCGTTGCGATAGAGCTAGCAAGCATTAAACTCAAATTTCTATTTAGCAAAACCTTTGAGTTTCAAAATTTCTATTTAGTAAGTATCAGTGACATGCTCCTCCGAGTTTTGTTCTGAATCTTTTACTTTGCTAGAGCCTAGAATGATAAGAAGCGTTCTCAAACCATATCCACGCCATAAGTACGACGGCGAGAGCACTGTAAGAGACGGCTTCATACCTGCAAACAAATCGTGGAAATGCACCTATTAAATTAGTTCAGAATTAATTAAAAAATTACATTAAAAATACAAGGTTTTTGCTTATATTTTGTTTATGTTTTTCTTATATTTTGCTTAGAGCCAATGATTGCTCATATTCGTAAATAAGTGTAATATTAGCAAGAGAAACAAATGAGTCAAAGAAACAAAACCGTAATGACAATGAAATTACTCTCTGTAATGATGACGGTGACATGGTGACGGTGTATCAGTTGTTTGATACTTTTCCAGTTCCACATTTCCACAATCTCTAAATATCAAAATAGAAATCTTAGGTGAGGATGTTTTCTTGAAATGGATTGAATTTGGCGTGGGTGTCACTTATTCGCAATGGTAATTTTACTAAATTAATTTGAATGACAAAAAAGATTTAAGGGGTGTTATTGGTTGTATAAATTTAAATCAACTCCATTAGATTTAAAGTGGATCAGATTTTAAGAGTTTTGGTTCATTTAAAATGATTCATTATTCATTTTACAATCTAAAGGTATATAAGTTTCCTAAACTTTTAAAATCTATGGCAATGTAGTTACAAAATAGACATGATTTCATTTGATTTCTACAAGAGAATTAAATTCAATAAAAATTTAATATCAACTGAATATTGCAACAAACACTATCCTTACTGAAAACACACGAGAGAGAAGAACATGGTAAAATTTCATTCTCTATTTCATAGCTTTTTTGTCATTTGAGATTTGTTTGTCATCTCAATCTCATTTCTAGTTCTTTAGAATTTTGGGAAAATGTTGTTCTTAACCTGAACTAATAAATAGAAGAAACGAAATAGAGGTAACATAAGAGAAATATTTTGATTATCGTGAAAGGAAAAAAGAGAAAGAGATGAAAATCTGAAAAAAATGTATGTGTAATACATTAGTTGGAGTTTTTAAGATCTTTGTGCTAGTAGTGATGAATCTTGAGTTAGATTATATACTAATTACCAAAATCTGAGAGTAAAAGGCTAGATTTTAAATGCTATAATTTACTCAGGAAGTTAACTTATAATTCATTCTAACTCTTTCACTTAAATATTTGTTTTAAGATTTAATATTAGCTTATTAAAAATGAACGAAAAAACCTAAAATATTATCTTAAACTCATAGTGGATCGATCCAACGGTTTTTAAACATATGGTAAAAACTCGTAGAGCAAATGATAGAAAATAATTTCCTGATGGAACAGCGTCTAACTAGATTTCTGTAATAAAATCTCCTGGGCCAAGAAAAACGCGAGTTTCGAAAATGTGCGTTTGATGGAACTCAGAGCGTTTTGAGAGAAGGGGAAGAGGTGGAGAGCGGCATGACTCGGATGGTTCGGGTGTAGAGGTTTGTGAGCGCAAAGAGTAAAAGCACAAAGACCACTTGAGCACTCACTATCCCGAAATGGCTAATACTATTCCCAATTTCCATCCAACTTCCTGTGTTTTTCACCTGATATATATTTCACACACACATCAATGATAAATGTCAGTAAATCTATATTTACTGCTTCAGCAATAAGAATACACGTAGAGTAAGTTCGGTAAACACAAATCTATGTTTTGACACTTACAAGGAAGAAGAAGTGTATCGTCATTATGTCTGAAAATAAGATGACAAGGAAGTAACATCCCAGTCTTGGCACTCTCACTAATTTCGTTATTGCACTGAACACACATCTGCAATTTATTATGAGGCAAAGAAAAAGAATGTCAAAAAGAGAGAGAGAGAGGGAGTACAACATTTATAAAAGAAAGGATTAGCATTTATACTCACATGACAAGCATGAACGGTATGAAAAGCTTGAATATTAGAAGAGCTGCCATCAAAAATGGCTGTGTAGATATGCAGTAAAATTAACATCAGATTTTCATGGAATTACTATTATAAACAAAAGACAGACGACGAGATTCTATTTATTTTTACTTCTATGCTAGACTAGATGTTGCAGATACTTACGCTGAAGATTGTGATGAACCGGTATACAGATGATATCTCAAAACTTGCTATACTTGCAAAATTCCCAGTTCCGAAGAATGCGACATTGAATAGAACCATCTACACAACACAAGCCAGATACAATATACAAACCTGCTACAGAGCTCTTATCCTCGCATCGTAATAGGAATAGGACCAAGCAAAGAGACAATATAACTTACAAAAATTAAAGGAATCCGCACATCAGATAGCTGCAAGTATCTCTCCTCACTCCCAATGGTGACATGCTCCTCCGTGTTTTGTTCTGAATCTTTTACTTTGCTAGAATGATGAGACGCGTTCTCAAACAATATCCATCCCATAAGTACAACGGCGAGGGCACTGTAAAACACAGCTTCATACCTGCAAACAAATCGTGGAAACATGAGACCAGAACAATAGTGATCTCTCAGTTTTAGCTATATCTTGTAAGGAGACATACCCAATTGACAGAAGAAGGAATGGAGGCGCAAAACCAAGAAATATCGAACTTAATCGTGAAAGAATGCCATTTCCTGAAAACAATGGAAGAACCATTGAAGAACCTGCAAGGGCAGAAGACGGTCAATGACTTGGACACAAGAAAACACATTATGTAAACAGAACAGAGGTCTGAGGATCTACCAGCAACTAACCAGTTTATGAACTGGTGTGACGAATGTAGTTCTTGATTCTGTGTTCGGTGCTTTGTCGACAGAAACACCATCACCGACGAAACTCCAACCAAAAGAATCTATTTCCATTCGCACCATGGAAAGGTGATCTATCAGAAGTAGAACCAAAATCTCTAGATTTATATGTAGAAATGGGTTATACCTGGATGCAATACAGCATGGAGCATATCGGCTTTCTGCTTTCATGAAAAGTGATACTCTGCCAAAATTTGTTCCCTTCTGCATGTGTGTCCAGCCACTTCGCCGCAAGGCTTACTACTATGATGATAGCTCCGCTTATAACTCTGCAACCAACAGATAGTGCCAACATGAAACAGTGACGATTTTACAATCTACATATTGACGCTAGATAGCAAAGATGCTCATGCCATGTTCAATATAAGTGTGTATTCTTTTCATTCCATTGAATGGTAGTGAAGCCTTCTTTTAGATGAGCAAAGATAACCAGATCTGATCAATTATGTTTCTGTATACTGTAAACCACAAAACACAGGAAACCTCACGCAAAGAGAGAGCGGGAAAAGGGACATACACTAGGTTATTGTTATCAGGAATTTCAGCTGGCATCAGAGTGAAGACAGACAGGAACCAACAGGATATACAGACAAAAACTGGTATCCCAGATCTCCAAGGAATTGAAGTATGCAGCAAAATCGAAGCCACAAAACCTGCTATCAAGAAAAACCAAGTGTAAAGTTTTCTCTCCGTGAAGCTATGAACCTGCAAGCGGTTGAAAGAACAAACGATCAGAGCAATAAAAGTCTCCACTTCAGAAAAACATATTGGACCATCCAATTACACGTACCAATAACTCTACAATGACAACTGACACGGCTGCAGCGAATACAAGTTTGATGAAGTAGTCAGCCTTCCTCTCCCTCAAATATCTCCACAATCCTCTTATTAATCGATATTCACTAAAAATCTGTGTCCATAGAAATACTGTCATTCCAATATATGCGTGGTACAAAGGAGGAGAGTGCTCCACCAAATTTAGCACAGAGAATATTGCCATAAGCAGACAGCCTGATATATATACCTGTGTCAAAATGATCGAAATATATGAGACATGTGGAAATTTCACATAGAAAGTACAAGATGTTATACTAAAACAAAGAAACCACGCTTAACCAAGAGAACAGAAGAACGGCTAAAAGAAGAAGAGTGCGGTTATCAAAGTGAAAATTGAAGAGTATAAGCTTATATCTGCCTTACTTTTCCAGAGTCTTTTTTCTGCACAGATAAATGGCCTTTTCTGGACAAATCTCCTGATAGTGAACTATAACATTGCAGGACATGCAGGGCAAGAACGATCATCCATCCAGTGTATCCAAGGGTAATCACAGTCATCAGCATTAGCCAGTCGTACGTTTGGAAATAATGTAGGCCCTCTAGTGACAAGTTTCTGAGGTCCACAGCCAATTTCATTGCAGCTTCATAACGTTTGGCAGAAATGAACTCATCAATCTGACTAAGCGATAAGGAATGGTCGACAACCGGCTTGAATGGCTTGAAAAATAAGGAATTCGACCTTTTTATATCTGATCTTGTCAAGGAGACCATATCCAATACACAAAGGGCAGAATATAAGCAATGCTCAGAAACAAAATCCAAACACAGAAAGAAAGCTATATGAATAATGGTATTTTTTCTACCAGTACATAATTCTAACTTTCAATAGCAAGAACAATGTCAAAAGCTATAAGAATGAGAAGCGATGCTACAGTACATAATTATAACCTTCAACATAGAAGTTAAGGTAGCATAAGATTATGAGGGAAAGGATACGTGATTTACGAAGTAGCTGATTAAGGATTTGTTTAGTATTGGCTAGCACAGCTTCCACTTCTTCTGCCTGAAAGTACATGAAGAATAAAGCACTATAAGTCTCGACCTCCCAGCAATGTACTTATTTAAACTATTTTTATTTCTCTTCCAATTTTAGACCAGTTCCCTCCTGAATTTTAACCTCTCACCCACGAACACTCAATAGGGAATTGGGATTTATTAAAGAACTGTAGCATTTAAAAACGCCTCATCTTTTTCAGAAAATACAACCGAAGAGTTCATATCAAGTATAAGAACATACCTCATTCAACTTCATAAAACCAAGTGGTAGGTTTCCAACCGAGTTCAGTGGGCATGGCAAACCCAAGAGCGTTGACTACAGATAGTAACAATAAGTGAGACCAAAGAACTCCAAAAGGTAAAAACAGATTCACATTGAGAGTATAAAAATGAGGGTAGAGTCTAACCATAAGTGGTGCTATGTCAGCTTGGTTGACGTCTACTCTCTCAACACGATTAAGTCCCCAATCATAAGGTGTAGGCATATCATGTGCATGCTTGTCGACAAATCTAGTAACAGAATCAGAGTGGCTGTTTCCAGTTGCTGGTTTGGGATATCTAATCCCAGCTCCCCAAGCAACTAATGGAGTATCAGTACATGAAGGATGGCCATCTCCATGACTTCCTACACGTAGAGAACCGGTACATACAGCATCATTACTACCATTATAGCTCAAAATGAAACAAAGAATATAGATGGGAGGTGCTAACCAGATAGCTATAAGCAACAGATTAGGGATCATTCCAATTATCAAACGAAGTTTGAGTGACAAATGCAAGTCAGGAACAAATGGCCACTTGAGAAAACAACTGTGGTTGAATCACAATATAAACCCCAAAACATGTCATCTAAATATCATGAACTATCCCATCTCAAAACAATCCAAACAAATGATAAAGCATAGACCAAACTCCATAGCACTATACTATACTCAAACCAGCTCCCTAATAACCCAATATGCTTCTAAAGAAACGACTTGAAACAAACGGAAAGAGGACACAGGCATAAAGCAGACCTTTGTCGCTCATCCCATGATCAGCAGTGAAGATATAAGAAGTGCGGTTGTCTCTGTAGTAATCCTCCAAGAGATGGTAGACCCTTTCAGCTATCTTATCAACAACTTTGACATTGTTGAGATAGATTGATGAGTAAGGCCGATGTGCATGACCATTGGAATCACAACCAAGAAGGTGCAGAAACACAACAAGTTTGTCTTGGTGGAGGAGCTCCTTCAACTTTGGATCATTGTGAGACCTATTGAGAAGGCCCTGAAATTGATCAAAAGACCACTCATCCAAAAAGGAGGCATCTACACCAAGAGACACAACATCTCAGTTCATTCTAGTGATTAAAAAAAAACAAATGCATTTCCAAATACTATACCTAAAAAACTAACCAGTTGCAAAGTCTTCATACTCGTGCGGATAAGAATTCCAAGTAGTGTGAGGTAATGCACTGCAGAATATAGGAATAATATCGGGACTCCCGTACGCAAAGGTATGCCTGCTCCGGTTAAAAACAGAATCAAATTCAACAGGATTAGCTTTCCATCCTGCAAAACACAAAGCCGCATTTAACTCCACAGAGAGTAACAATGAAAGCACAAATACAAACTTGAAGAAGAAGAAGAAGAAGAAGAAGAGAACCTTTGGTGACAGCGCTAGGGTCTTCATAGAATCCAGCAATAATAGCAACATGGCCAGGTCTAGATTCAGTGGGAGGACGAGCATGAGACACGCCCCAACGCCCCTGATTCTTTATCACATTCCTCAAGAAGGGGGCTCTGTATTTGCCTTCCTCGTCCGGCTCAAAGAACTTGTCAGCTCGTAATCCATCCGCTGTTGAGCATAAAGAGGAAGCAGAATCAGCGACTCTAGAATCGAATCGAATCTAGTTAAAAAACAGATACAATCGAATACGTACAGATGAGAAGAACGAGTCGCTTCGCCGGCGGGTCGGAGAATCTGGGAGGCACCGGATCCATCCCGTGGACTATCGGCGTTTTGAAGTAGATGTCGAATATACTGAGCATGTAAACGGCGTGAAGCGCCACGCCGAGAACCACTAGCCACGTTTCCCGCCTCTTCAGCCATCTTCGTCTACTCGCGGCGACGACGACGGATGTTGCTCGATTCTGATCAGAGCCTCCTCCTCCTCCTACTCCCAAGATCCCGTCACTCCTCATGAGTCAGACTAAAAACTTTTCTTCGGTTACTCTAGTCTCTCTCCTTGGCTTCGTTGTTAGAGCTAACCGATTAAAGCCCAAAGCCAGGGAAAATCATCGATTTGAAAGCTATAACATAGGCCCAATCTAATAATGATTCAACGATTATGAATTGAGATTTGTTTTGTTTGAAATAATGAATTAACGGTTGGCTTTTCTCTCTCTTCTCGCTCCCATATCTTTGAGAGAGAGAAAGTGGGTAGCTCTTCTTTTTACTACCGATTTACATAGGCTTTGATTGGTAACCTTAATATAGAGCATTACAAATTGTAATGTCTATGTAACCAATCATAGAAGTATTACACATATGATAGTACAAAAATGATATTACAAAATAAGACAGCATTACAAGAAAATATGATGTACAAGTGTTGTAACATTGTTACAAATGTAATGGTACTTTGATAGAGTTGTACAAAAGAAAAGTGATAGTACAAAGTATTTTTCTTTATTTTTAAACTAAAATTTGTAAAAGTGTTATGATTTTTTGTGGTTGCTCAATAACTTTGTGTTTTTTTATAGATAACAATATGTGAAGAAGGTGAATAATAAATTATTGAAACTTTTGCAAATAAATAAAGAAAATATATGTCTAGGAAATTAATTTTGGCTGTATATGTTTTAATCAAATTCCCTTAAAATCTACTTAGTAAATCAAATTTTATATAAACACCCAAATAAATAAATGAGAAAACAAAACAAAAACTCACATTAGACCTAACAATAAGTATTTCTGTTTATGTATAAATGCAAAAAGTATAAGAAAGTAAACATTTTAATAAGTATTTTTGTTCTTATTATGAAAGCAACCTTTTTAATTTTTGGTACAAAGAAATATCATAACAAAACTGAAAATTATTAAAACAAATATACTAGAAAAATTGCTTATACACTCTCAATTCTAAAGAAGTATCTTATTTAATATTTTTTGCAATCTATTGGTAATTTATTTTATTGAAAATAAAATATGATATGTTAAAATTTTAGACAGCATTTTGTTTCATATATTTCAGTTATGAATTTTGAATTTATATTGTGTTATATATATTTTTATTTGTATTCCATTAACTTTGAATAAATATCTATTTTGTAACTTTTGTTGTATACTCCATCTGTTTCACAATATAAAGGGTTTAAGGTTTTTGCACACATATTAACACATTTAATTTTTATATTTTTAAAAATAAAAAGTGTTTATCATTAATTCCAAAACAGATCAACCAATGAAAAAATAATCTGCAATATTCAAAAAGTAAAAAGCAACAAAAGCACATTTAATTTTGAATAGAAACTTGAAAACCCCTTATAATATGAAACAAAAAGCAATAATCTACACGAACGAAGCCCGTAATCTCTTTGCTTCATTCCCCGAATTAGCTTATCTCATAAAAGGTTTGGTCAGGACTCCTTATGTCAGTAGGTAAGTTCGTGTAGGTTAGGCTGCCCTTACACTTCGGGTCTAGGAACAAATCGTTGCCGGAAGTCAAGGCATACCCAATGATAAGACCAACCAAGAAGATGTCGTTTGCTTCACCATGGTAAGGGCTTCGATTGGTTTGTTCGGGAGCCATCAGCTTAGGGGAGGAGCAGTAGCAAGATTTCCTTTTTCTTTTGCAAATAACAGCTTACCAATCTTAACTATAAACTCATGTTTTGGATGCTTGACAAGAAAAAAACTCTCAGTGTCTAAATCTCTATGAACTACTCCTGATTGATGTAAATCTCTAACTGATAACAATATATTCTTGATGATTCTACTAAGCAGATTTGTGGGCTTCCCATTAGCTTCACAAAAGACACTACGGTTACTAAAATGGGTTTGAAGAAACCTCATTTGATTTGCGTGAACATCTGTGGTTACTCCACTATAACCAAAGCGGATTGCTTGACCTAACGTACATTCGTACGATTAATGTACGGAGGGATAGAGTGAACACCGTAACAACCCAAAATCTGACCTGAGTTGTTTCTCGGAGATGTAGTGAATATTTCTTTCATCGATTGCAGTCTCCCATGGCAAGTGATCGCTTCTTCGAAAGCTAACTGATTTAGCGAACATTTTCAGCATTGAGGTGTGTGCCCTCTTATTCCCTTCAATTAGTGCTGTGTTAATGTTTTAAATATTGCTAATGACTTGTAGTGTCTGTTGTGTGATTGGGTAACTGATAGGTCACAAATCATGAGAAAGGAGAAAGGCTCGCAAATGGAGGGGAGACAGTTCAAGTGGCTAAGTGAAGGATGGAGAAAGAAGAGAAAGACTCTACTAGAAGGAGAGGCTTTCATATAACCTTATGTTATGTCGTTTTAGTACGTTTAATAAGTAAGCTCGTATGTGAGCGAGTATTTAAGGATTGATGCTATTAGGGTTGAAGAATTATCATATGAACAGTAATGAAATTAATCAAAAACTCTTTCTTTATTCTGCTTCTTTCTTCCTAATCAAATCTGTTTCTATCTCTTTCTCGTTGCTTATTTCTTATTCTTCTTCTTCTTTCTCTCTTCTCTCCTCAAACTCTTCTGAATCTCATCTCAAACCTCATTTCTATCTTCCCCTTTATTAAAGAAATGTAGCATTTAAAAACGCCTCATCTTTTTCAGAAAATACAACCGAAGAGTTCATATCAAGTATAAAACATACCTCATTTAACCTATTAAGCCGCTAGTTAGCCGCTAGGGTCGTCATATAAAAAAGCATTTCAAATGTTATGACCATCTTCTCTGGAAACTTCAAATTAATCTTGTGAATTCATAATGCAGTCATTAAAGCTGCATGTGCTGAAACTTTCCAGCAATATTGATGAATTGAACCGTCAGTTGGTAAGTGATATGTGTTGCTCAGCTTGATATGCTTAGACAATCCTCGAAGATGGTCATAACATTTGAAAGGCTGGTTGAGGACAGGTCGAGGACAGTGCAACCAATGAAACTTGGTCAGATGGGGAATCAAGTAACAGAGTGGTAAATTATTTGTTTACTGTTTCAGTAAAACTTTCTTCAGTTCTTGATGCTACAACACCTATGCTTATGTGATTTTCTCAGTTCTCCATATTGATGTAGGTCCAAGTAGAAATTACGAAAACCAGTATATTGAACCTGATAAATCAAGAGAACAAATTGAACTCGTCTACTCTTCTGACGTATCAGTTCCTTCCTCTGGTGAAGAGAAATGGGAGGTAAGATTCTTAACAGAAAGCTAGCATCAACTAAATTTGAATATTAATAGATTCTCTGGATAACTGAGATTGTGTTGGTGAATATTTTTGAAGGATGACAGGGAAGATGAAGGAAACCAATATACTACAAGCAGTCATGAGTATCAAGAAGATGAACTTGGCTCCACTCAGCGACACGAGGCTAACACTCTCGATTCAACTGCAAATGTATCTGTAATTACAGAAACTGGTGTAGGCGAGGCTTCTTCACTTCATGAGAGATCCATGGTAATGTCTAACTAAAACTCTTTATCTTTCCTTGTTGGCCTAATGAGTGTGTGATATCTAATTAATGGGTGGATCTTAGCCGTGCAACAGCTTCCTTAATGCAGAGCGAAAGGTACCAAGTGGACAAGAAGTGGGATCCTCAACTGGAAGTGGCTCACGAATCTCAGCTCCGAGAGAGAGCAGAAGCGAGAATGATGGGTTAGTCGCAGATCTGTCCAATAGAGAAAGGCTCCTTCTCAGAAAACAAGCCCTTAAGATGAAGAAGCGCCCACCCTTACCACTTGTTTCATATCTCAAAATCCAATACTTCTTTTAGCTATTTCTTGATAATAGTTACCAACTTACTATTGTATTAAACTATTAATACTCACTAACAATTTTTCAATTTTGTAGGAAGGAGCAACGTTGTAACCGGTTTAGCAAAAACACTGAAGATGCATTTTCAGAGAAACCCTCTAGCAATCGTAAACGTCCAAGGGAGAGCCAAGGGAACATCTGTCCAAGAAGTCATCGCAAAGCTCAAGGTCGATTCATATACACACTACAACTTAAAAAACAACCATTACTTATTGATCCTTTTTGGGGCTTCGTTTAAAAGAAAATTAATGTGCAGGAAGAGACAGGAGCTCTCCTGGTGTCGCAGGAGCCAAGTAAAGTCATACTATACCGCGGTTGGGGCGCAGAAGAAGAAATGAAAAGCTTCTACCCAAATAACAATGTCAAAAACTCCATAAATCTATCTTCTTCGTCACAGAGATTTGTTAATGATCCTCCTCCTGTCTCTTCTGGACTCATTGAAGCCATAAAATCTAACTAGATTTCTGTAATAAAATCTCCTGGGCCAAGAAAAACGCGAGTTTTGAAGAAGAAGTGTATCGTCATTATGTCTGAAAATAAGATGACAAGGAAGTAACATCCCAGTCTTGGCACTCTCACTAATTTCGTTATTGCACTGAACACACATCTGCAATTTATTATGAGGCAAAGAAAAAGAATGTCAAAAAGAGAGAGAGGGAGTACAACATTTATAAAAGAAAGGATTAGCATTTATACTCACATGACAAGCATGAACGGTATGAAAAGCTTGAATATTAGAAGAGCTGCCATCAAAAATGGCTGTGTAGATATGCAGTAAAATTAACATCAGATTTTCATGGAATTACTATTATAAACAAAAGACAGACGACGAGATTCTATTTATTTTTACTTCTATGCTAGACTAGATGTTGCAGATACTTACGCTGAAGATTGTGATGAACCGGTATACAGATGATATCTCAAAACTTGCTATACTTGCAAAATTCCCAGTTCCGAAGAATACGACATTGAATAGAACCATCTACAGAGAACACAAGCCAGATACAATACATAAATATCATATACCTGCTACATTTTCAGATGTAACAGAGCTCTTATCCTCGCATCGTAATAGGAATAGGACCAAGCAAAGAGACAATATAACTTACAAAAATCAAAGGAATCCGCACGTCAGATAGCTGCAAGTACCTCTCGTCACTTCCAATGGTGACATGCTCCTCCGTGTTTTGTTCTGAATCTTTCACTTGGCTAGAATGATGAGGGTTCTCAAACAATATCCATCCCATAAGTACAACGGCCAGAGCACTGTAAAACACAGCTTCATACCTGCAAACAAACCTGGAAACATGAGACCAGAACAATAGTGATCTCTCAGTTTTAGCTATGTCTTGTAAAGAGACATACCCAATTGACAGAAGAAGGAATGGAGGCGCAAAACCAAGAAATATTGAAGTTAATCGTGAAAGAATGCCATTTCCTGAAAACAATGGAAGAACCATTGAAGAACCTGCAACGGCGGTCAATAACTTAGACACAAGAAAACACATTATGTAAACAGAACAGAGGTCTGAGGATCTACCAGCAACTAACCACTGGTGTGACGAATGTAGCTCTTGATTCGGTGTTCGGTGCTTTGTCGACAGAAACACCATCACCCACGAAACTCCAACCAAAAAAAATCTATTTCCATTCGCACCATGGAAAGGTGATCTATCAGAAGTAGAACCAAAATCTCTAGATTTATATGTAGAAATGGGTTATACCTGGATGCAATACAGCATGGAGCATATCGGCTTTCTGCTTTCATGAAAAGTGATACTCTGCCAATATTTGTTGCCTTCTGCATGTGTGTCTAGCAAGGCTTACTACTATGATGATAGCTCCACTTATAACTCTGCAACCAACGGATCGTGCCAACATGAAACAGTGACGATTTTACAATGTATATATTGACGCTAGAGAGAAAAGATGCTTGTGCAGTGCTCAACATCATTTATATTATCTTCATTCCATTGATGGTAGTGAAAAAAAAAAGGACTTTAAGAAAACACAAGAAAAGCTCACACAAGAGAGCGGGAAAGGGGACTTACACTAGGTTATTATTATCAGGAATTTCAGCTGGCATCAGAGTGAAGACAGACAGGAACCAACAGGATATACAGACAAAAACTGGTATCCCAGATCTCCAAGGGATTGAAGTATGCAGCAAAATCGAAGCCACAAAACCTGCTATCAAGAAAAACCAAGTGTAAAGCTTTCTCTCCGTGAAGCTATGAACCTGCAAGAGGTTGAAAGAACAAACGATCAGAGCAATAAAAGTCTCCACTTCAGAAAAACATATTGGACCATCCAATTACACGTACCAATAATTCTACAATGACAACTGACACGGCTGCAGCGAATAGAAGTTTGATCAGCCTTCCTCTCCCTCAAATATCTCCACAATCCTCTTATTAATCAATATTCACTAAAAATCTGTGTCCATAGAAATACTGTCATTCCAATATATGCGTGCTCCACCAAATTTATCAGAGAGAGAATTGCCATAAGCGGACAGCCTGATAAATATACCTGCGTCAAAATTATCGAAATATATGAGATAGGCCGGAAATTTCACACAGAAAGTTCAAGATGTTATACTCTAACAAAGAAACCATACTTAACCAAGAGAACAGAAGAACGGCTAAAAAAGAAGAGTACGCTTATAAAAGTGAAAATTGAAGAGTATAAGCTTATATCTGCATTACTTTTCCAGAGTCTTTTTTCTGCACAGATATATGGCCTTTTCTGGACAAATCTCCTGACAGTGAACTATAACATTGCAGGACATGCAGGGCAAGTACGATCATCCATCCAGTGTATCCAAGGGTAATCACAGTCATCAGCATTAGCCAGTCGTACGTTTGGAAATAATGAAGGCCCTCTAGAGACAAGTTTCTGAGGTCCACAGCCAATTTCATTGCAGCTTCATAACGTTTGGCAGAAATTAACTCATCAATCTGACTAAGCGATAAGGAATGGTCGACCAACGGCTTGAATGGCTTGAAAAATAAGGAATTAGACCTTTTAATATCTGATCTTGTCAAGGAGACCATATCCAAGACACAAAGGGCAGAGTTTAAGCAATGGCAAGAAACAAAAACAAACGCAGAAAGAAAGCTACTTGAATTATGATATTTTTTTCTACCAGTACATAATTCTAACTTTCAATAGCAAGAACAATGTCAGAAGCTATAAGAATGAAGAGCGATGCTGCAGTACATAATTTTAACCTACAACACAGAAGTTAAGCTAGCATTAGACTGTGAGCAAAAGGATACATGATTTACGAAGAAGCTTGGTTGACGTCTACTCTCTCAACACGATTAAGTCCCCAATCATAAGGTGTAGGCATATCATGTGCATGCTTGTCGACAAATCTAGTAACAGAATCAGAGTGGCTGTTTCCAGTTGCTGGTTTGGGATATCTAATCCCAGCTCCCCAAGCAACTAATGGAGTATCAGTACATGAAGGATGGCCATCTCCATGACTTCCTACACGTAGAGAACCGGTACATACAGCATCATTACTACCATTATAGCTCAAAATGAAACAAAGAATATAGATGGGAGGTGCTAACCAGATAGCTATAAGCAACAGATTAGGGATCATTCCAATTATCAAACGAAGTTTGAGTGACAAATGCAAGTCAGGAACAAATGGCCACTTGAGAAAACAACTGTAGTTGAATCACAATATAAACCCCAAAACATGTCATCTAAATATCATGAACTATCCTATCTGAAAACAATCCAAACAAATGATAAAGCATAGACCAAACTCCATAGCACTATACTATACTCAAACCAGCTCCCTAATAACCCAATATGCTTCTAAAGAAACGACTTGAAACAAACGGAAAGAGGACACAGGCATAAAGCAGACCTTTGTCGCTCATCCCATGATCAGCAGTGAAGATATAAGAAGTGCGGTTGTCTCTGTAGTAATCCTCCAAGAGATGGTAGACCCTTTCAGCTATCTTATCAACAACTTTGACATTGTTGAGATAGATTGATGAGTAAGGCCGATGTGCATGACCATTGGAATCACAACCAAGAAGGTGCAGAAACACAACAAGTTTGTCTTGGTGGAGGAGCTCCTTCAACTTTGGATCATTGTGAGACCTATTGAGAAGGCCCTGAAATTGATCAAAAGACCACTCATCCAAAAAGGAGGCATCTACACCAAGAGACACAACATCTCAGTTCATTCTAGTGATTAAAAAAAAACAAATGCATTTCCAAATACTATACCTAAAAAACTAACCAGTTGCAAAGTCTTCATACTCGTGCGGATAAGAATTCCAAGTAGTGTGAGGTAATGCACTGCAGAATATAGGAATAATATCGGGACTCCCGTACGCAAAGGTATGCCTGCTCCGGTTAAAAACAGAATCAAATTCAACAGGATTAGCTTTCCATCCTGCAAAACACAAAGCCGCATTTAACTCCACAGAGAGTAACAATGAAAGCACAAATACAAACTTGAAGAAGAAGAAGAAGAAGAAGAAGAGAACCTTTGGTGACAGCGCTAGGGTCTTCATAGAATCCAGCAATAATAGCAACATGGCCAGGTCTAGATTCAGTGGGAGGACGAGCATGAGACACGCCCCAACGCCCCTGATTCTTTATCACATTCCTCAAGAAGGGGGCTCTGTATTTGCCTTCCTCGTCCGGCTCAAAGAACTTGTCAGCTCGTAATCCATCCGCTGTTGAGCATAAAGAGGAAGCAGAATCAGCGACTCTAGAATCGAATCGAATCTAGTTAAAAAACAGATACAATCGAATACGTACAGATGAGAAGAACGAGTCGCTTCGCCGGCGGGTCGGAGAATCTGGGAGGCACCGGATCCATCCCGTGGACTATCGGCGTTTTGAAGTAGATGTCGAATATACTGAGCATGTAAACGGCGTGAAGCGCCACGCCGAGAACCACTAGCCACGTTTCCCGCCTCTTCAGCCATCTTCGTCTACTCGCGGCGACGACGACGGATGTTGCTCGATTCTGATCAGAGCCTCCTCCTCCTCCTACTCCCAAGATCCCGTCACTCCTCCTCATAGATGAGAATGAGACTAAACTATTCTGCTAAGTCCCGATCATTCAGTTCCTCTTCACTTCTCTAGTCTCGTTGGAGGCTGTAAATAAAGCAAGCCCACGCCACGGTAAGTCACATTAAGCTCATCGATTCGAAAGCTTTGACATAGGCCATTAGTGGCGATTACTCCAAATATTTTCCAGGCCCAATCTCTAATGTCCAAGACCCCCCACCACCTATATAGCTGAAAAACCATCCTCATTCTCTCTCGATTGGTGATTCCTGGAAGCTCATCATCCACAAGGTAATTTCTCTCGTCTCTTTTGTCTGTAATTCTTTCGACTCAAATTGCTTCAATTCTTTGTTTTTCTTTGTTTGATTTGAATTTGTATGATCGCTGTTTGAGCAGGCAATGGCATCTAATTCGATAAGCTTGGTGAAAAGAGATCTTCTTTCCGAGATTGAACTAAAAGTAGGAAAACTGTGGGAGGATGAGCAACCGTTCAAGGCTGAAGCTCGTGAGGAACTAGGAGAAAAGTTCTTCTCGACCTTCCCTATGCCGTACATGAATGATCATCTACACATGGGGCATGCCTTCTCACTTTCCAAGGCTGACTTTGCTTGTGCTTATCGTAGACTAAGAGGGGCTAATGTGCTCCTTCCGTTTGCCTTTCACTGTTCTGGAAATTCGATTATTGAGTCTGCCGACAGGAATCGGGACGCTAGAGACTCTCCTGAGGAGAGGAGTGATTCACAGCTTCTTGGGCGGGAAGATATAAGAGAATTCAAATTTCCATATCATTGGGTGTGGTTCATGCCCCCTTCGGCTGTTGAAGACCTCAAAGAATATGGACTTGGTTGTGATTGGAGACGGTCCTTCGTGACCACTTATATTAATCCGTTTTTCGATGCCTTCGTGAGTTGGCAGATGAGGAAGCTGAAATCTATGGGAAAGATTGTCCAAGGCTGTGGGGAGTACAAGATATTCTCACCTGAAGATAACGAGCCTTGTCTTGACCACGACCGTGTTACTGGTAAAGGTGTTGAGCCTCTAGAGTATTTACTTATTAAGATGGAAGTTGTGAAGCCATTTCCACAGAAAATGGCTCCTTTGCAAGGAAAGAGAGTGTTTTTGGCTGCAGCTACTCTGAGTCCTCCTATGTATGGACAAACATACGTAGGGGTACTGCCTGATGGGGAATATGGAGCGTTTGAAATCAATGAAACTGATGTCTTCATCCTAACTTATAGAGCTGCATACAACCTTGCCTACCAGAACTTCTCAAAGATCCCTCGGGAGCCTTCCTGCTTAGCTGAATTCACCGGGCTTGATCTGCTTGGACTCCCTTTGAGGTCTCCTCTGGCAGTGCACACGAACATCTATGTTCTCCCCATCTCAACCACCAACGAGGTGACCAACCAGGGTACTGGCATTGTCACCAGCGTGCCTAGTGGCGTGCCTAGTGATGCCCCTGATGAAGAAATTATTGCCATTATCAAGAAAAAGCTCATAGAGTCTGGCGAGGCAATTATATACAGGGAACCCGAGAAGATGGTCATGTCAAGATCGGGTAGTGAATGTATTGTGGCTCTCACACATCAGTGGTACATAACGTACGACGACTCAGAATGGCGGGAAATGGCTAAGAAATGCTTAGCAAAAATGAATATCTACCCTGAAGTAACAAGACATGAATTTGAGCGCACTTTGAGCGGGCTCAATCAGTGGGAATGCTCAGATTATTTTGGTCTTGGAACTCCCATTCCTTGGGATAGAGAAGTAGTCGTGGATTCCTTATCTGATTCCTCTCTTTATATGGCCTATTACACAGTTGCCCATTTCTTTCACGATGGAGACATGCACCAAGGGAGTAAGTCTTTGCTTCAACCTGAGCAGATGAATGATCAAGTTTGGGAGTATCTCTTCTGTGATGGTCAGTACCCAAAATCATCTGACATTCCGTCAGATGTTCTAAGTAAGATGAAGCAGGAGTTCGACTACTGGTACCCACTTGATCTTCGAGTTTCAGGAAAGGATCTTATTGAGAATCATTTGGCTTTTTTCATCTACAACCACACTGCACTAATGGCGGAACATAACTGGCCACGTGGCATCAGATGTAATGGTCGCCTTATGCTGGATTCTAAAGAGATGTCACAGTCAACTGGAAATTTCAGAAGCCTGCTCCAGACTGTGGAAGAGTTCTCTGCCACTGCTACGAGGTTTGCTTTGGCTGATGCTGGCGATGGCGTTGACGATGCCTACTTTCTATGTGAAACCGCAAATGCTGCAATTTTGGGGCTGACTAAAGAGCTCACATGGATGGAACAACAAGTTGTGGGTGCTGAATCCTCTTTGAGAAAGGGCCCTCCATGTACATATGCTGATAGAGTGTTTGAAAATGAGATGAACATTGCTATCAGATTGACTGAAAAAGCCTACGAAAGTTGTTTGTTTAAGGAGGCACTGAAGAATGGGTTTTACGAGTTGCAAGCTGCTCGGGATGAGTATAGGCTCTCTTGCGACAGTGGTGGTGGCATGAATCAAGAATTGATACTGAGGTTTATAGATGTGCAAACACGCCTCATTGAACCAATCTGTCCTCAGTTTGCGGAGCATGTTTGGAGGCAAGTTTTGAAGAAGGACGGATCTGTGATAACAGCAGGCTGGCCAGCGTCAGAGGAGCCAGACTTGGTTCTCAAGGGTGCTAACAAATATCTGCAAGATTCTATTGTCTTAATGAGGGAGCTTCTAGCAAAACAGCTCTTGACTGCTAAGAAAGGTGCTCAAGTAACAGAAGTGGCGGAGGGGAAGTTGAAAGGCCTAGTATATGTGAAAGAGGAATATCTTGGATGGAAAGCTCGCTGCCTCGAGATTCTTCAAAGGAAATTTGACCAAGAGACCCGTACTTTTGCCCCTGATTCAGAGATACTTGAAGAACTGAGGAAGATTATGCACAAGGAAGATGGAGAAGCAGAGAAGTTGAAGCAAATTGACCAGCGTTGGATGCCTTTCCTGAAAGTTATGAAGGACAAGGCAATAGCTGAAGGCAGTCAGGCTCTAAGTTTGCGGTTACCTTTTGGAGAGATGCAAGTCCTTGAGAGTAACAAGGACTTGATCAAGTGGCAACTTGGTCTTGAAGAAGTTGAAATACATGATGCAACTGACCCTAATGCTGCTTCTATAGCTGGTCGACATGCACCACTCCTGAACCAGAATCCTCCATCTCCAGGCAGGCCAACCGCCTTCTTTGTTATATTACCATGACAATCTGGAAGGAAAATCACTTCCGGGATTTGGACCAGGACGTGAACCTTGAAGATCTGAATGTTGTCTTTCTAGTGTTCTTCTACTACTTTGGAAACCATTTGTGCTGTTTTTAGTGTTCATCTTTTACTCTTTAAGAACTCTTATCAATTTTATTGCTGAAGACTTCATAATGTTCAGAAATCTTTTTTTGGTCGTCGCCTTGGACCCATTTTTGTGTTCGTGTCCCCAAATTATCATCAAACAAAGAGCAATTTACAATGTATGTAAATGGTATTGAATATCAAACAGATAGGACAAGAAAGAGGAAACAAAAAACTTGCAAGTTTGCAACTAATTGGTTGCTTTGCTTTCATCGCGAATCGGAAGATTTAGTATACTGGAAGTGATGACACTATTGACAAGAAAAAAAAAAGATTATTGAAGAAATGTGCAAACTGGATGCAAAGCTTTGATTTTAGAGGTCTTGTTGGTATAAGAGATCCAGTTTCACTCCAAGACGATGAACTGCAACATCTTATCTTCTTGTGCTGCGGTATGTTAAACTTGGGATCTCGTTGGGTGCTTGCTCGACCTTGAATGGCAAAAAACAACAAACATTTGATCTGCCTGATAATCCTTCAAGAAGAAAGCATGATGCCATGATTAAAGAGTGTTTTTATTTACATTTTGGGAATGAATGGCCTATCAAAGAATGACTTTGGTTTTGCCTTGGGGATCAATCCTTTCCTCAGCCTTTGTAACTCTTCTTCTTCTCCTTTGGTTCAATCCACAATGAACATTTTGAGAAGCATTACAACAACATCTTTGGAAATCCTCGTTGCTTCGTTCTTCAACTGTTCGGATTTTGCATCAGTCTCTTGCTCCAGCCTCTTCACATTTAAGCACCTGAATCCAAAAAGACAAAAAATGTATGTTCCGTTTTGTACCTCTTCAAGCTTCCCCTGGAAGTCTTGCTCGGTTTTAGTTTTGTATTCAGCAAGCTCTTTCTCAGCCTCTTCCTTGGCTTGCTTCAGTCTTGCCATCTTTGCTGCAACCAAGAACACAGTGTCCCTTATCAATTCCAAATCATAAAATGAATCTCTCAAGTATGCATTATGGAAAATTTTCAAAGATGAAGATGACAAGTACAACCAGCACGATCAGACAAGACCATTTGTGCTAAATAGTTTGTGCACTAAATGTAGAAAATAGTTTGTTTTCCCTCTGTAATTTATCTTCTTGTGTTTGGCTTTTTGTGATCCAGTTGATAAATTTCGGTTTGGTTTTAACTGTTTATGTGTTTCACATCATTACTAGTAACCATTACAGCCTTCCATGTATATAATCTGTTTACTAACTATGATTTTGAATAACAAATGTATTAAACAAATAAACATTCTTATTTGGAAAATCATTGCACATAGATGCATTTTTGGGAACTTAGTTAACTTAGAGAACAAGTGACAGAAATGTCAACAGGCTGGGGACAGGGCAATTCTAGAGTAGAGAACATGTGTCCATCATGTTCATCTTCATATATATAACGTATTAATTAGTAGGTACAATTTTGAAATTTCGTTGGCTCCATGGAAAGAAATAGACCACGTATCTGAAATTTCAGTTTGATTTCAACAATTTCACATATTTACCAATTTACCCTTACATGTGTAGAGTCTCTGACTAGGGGAGGGGCCTGAACAACAAGGAAACATTAATAGAGAATTCGGAAAAGAAAAAGAAAACATTAAATTATGGGAACAGAAATTAAGAAAAAGAGGAGAGAAGCATAGATAGATGTATTTTTGGGAATTTAACTTAGAGAACGAGTGACTGATTTCAACAGGCAGGGGGGACAGAGCAACAGAGAGAGAGAGAGAGAGAGAGAGAGAGAGAGAAGAACATGTTCCAACCATGTTCACGTTGATGTTTATGCTAACAGTTGCCTTGTTAAAGACACGATCCCAAAAACAAGAAAACAGGAATTTATATTACTTAATGCCGCCATACAGAGTCATCTCTTCTACTTCAAGCCGCCTGGAATCACTTGCATTTGACCCTCTGGATACGCATTGAGTAAGATAAAATACAACAACCTAAGGTTAGCTTAAAAAAAAAATAGAATCCATATTCTTTTAAGATGATAAAACTAACTCACCTCCGAGACTGATGGCATATGGTTAGCTTGTGCATCAGCTTCAGAATTGAATTCCTACAAACCAGACAGCGTTACCAATTAATTCACATCGAATCATCTAACAACGAATAATCATCATGCTACTGTTACCAACTTACCATTGAGTGGATCGGAGAACCAGGCTGTCAATGTGTTGAATATGGAATGATTTAAACTGCTTCTTAAACTCCTTGGCCTGTTTACAAAGCTCAGCCATTTTCGGGTGTTTCGTTTTCCATGAACCTGTTGCCAAACAGTTTAGATACTAACACACACATACAAAATGATTTGGATAGGGTGAAAAAGTCTATATGCACCTGCATACAGACAAGCATTGAATCTCCTTGGACTTGCACATTTTTATACCCTTTCTCAAGAGCACACTTGAGACCAAGAATCAGAGCTGGATACTCTGCAACGTTGTTTGTGGCAATGCCTACACCAGAGCACGCTTTTGTCTGAAGCAGGGAGAACAGCTCCTGCACCAGCTTTTCCTGGGTTTCCTTTGGAAGCATCGTCAAACTCGATCGTACATGAATCCTGTGGAGCATATGACTGAAATATATTCGGTTAGGTGGTATTACATCTTTGAGAATTGGTTGCCGAGTCAAGAAGCTGCAAGGCATAACCCGAGAAACCATGTCATTGCCTGTTTTAAGATGCTTTTGTGCAGGACTCGAGGAAGATATATCTGAATCATCACTTTCCTGAAGTGAAACATCAGAGGCACAAGACTTTTCGTCACTTTCTTTCTTCAATGACTAATACATTATCATCCGCAAAGGTAGTAATATTTATGTGTCTACGACTGAAAGGGTTATCTGTTTTTTTTACCATTTTTTCCGATCTCTTAGGCAGGGAAGACGATGGTTGCTGAAACGTAAGATCAAAAGTCAGAAGAGAATTCTGAACAACAGTTATCTGAACTGGAATGTAAACAATTTTGGATTACAATATGATTTCATTTTTCAGTCTCTCATAGAAGAATGCTACTAAGATAAAGAATCTGCATCTAACCTGAAGAGGACAAGGAATGAGTTTCCCAAAAACATCATCTTTGACATAACTTGCGTTGATAGAGAAGAGAGCATTCTTCATTCCAAATGACGATATCAAGTCCTCTGCTCCTTTTGGCCAACCATATCCTTTGTAGACACTCATTGCAGGATGGGAAACCTGACAAAGCCAAAAATCAAATATATAAAAAGTGAGATATCCGATTTTCAACAGTGAATAAGATCCAACTAATTTTAAAATTGGAAAGAAAACAAAAAATAAGCAACAGAGAGATACTATGCTGTTCTAGAATAATTAAGAGGAGATTTGTAAAAAAACCTGTTCAAAAACTTGAGTTGTACCGGTCAAAAGTTTCTTAGCGAGTTCAGTCGGAAGAAGGATACCGGTCAGCGGTTTCTTTAAGATCATCAAGCTGTGAGAGAACATACTCAAGCTTCTGGAAGCAGATCTCATTAGCTATTCTCGCATTGTAATCACATTTCTCAAAGGGGCGGTACTCGCACGCGCTTTTGATCTCTTCCCTTAGTGTGACTTGAATATCCTGCAAATTTCACAATTACTTCATCTTGTAATATAGACTTTTCTGTAATATGGATTTGCAGTCAGATAAAAGCATATCTCGACATTGAAAGAATTTGATCTATTAATAATTGCTTGTAAACAGCTAATAACAACGTGCACTGGCCATAATTAAGTTACTAACACTTGTTTGGTTCCAAATTTAGATCGAAACGGTATAAACATGATCGTTATTGTTATACTGATGTATTTAGCCGCAGTGGACTTGGTCTAGTTATCTCCAAACTCATAAATGAATGCATCTACTTGGACCAGATTCATTGCAGGTGAATGTTCCAACTAAATTCACCTAATCTTTTTAGCAAAATGCAATAAATAGGTAAGTAGGAGAAAATCTACTTGTGCCACAAGGGACTCGAATACAAACAACCGGACCTCCTTTAATTGGATAAACCTTTACTGTTCTAGAAATTATATCACGATATTTTTTGCAAGATTCCTCAACTAAGCTTTTTAAGAATAATTAAGTGGAGATTTGTAAAAAAACCTGTTCAAAAACTTGAGTTGTACCGGTCAAAAGTTTCTTAGCGAGTTCAGTCGGAACAAGGATACCGGTCTGCGGTTTCTTTAAGATCATCAAGCTGTGAGAGAACATACTCAAGCTTCTGGAAGCAGATCTCATTAGCTATTCTCGCATTGTAATCACATTTCTCAAAGGGGCGGTACTCGCACGCGCTTTTGATCTCTTCCCTTAGTGTGACTTGAATATCCTGCAAATTTCACAATTACTTCATCTTGTAATATAGACTTTTCTGTGATATGGATTTGCAGTAATATAAAATCATATCTCGACATTGAAAGATGACTAAGTTAATGAATCAGACAACTTGATGTTAGCTGGCATCTTAAAACTTTGTGATGCAAATCCAGAATCAAAACTCAAAACAGAGACTTTTATTTGTTCACGAAAGTAATGACCCCTAATCTATACTTGTCTGTTAAAAGAGATCCCAAAATCATATGTTCTTTGATAAGTGAGATTCTTCTTAAAACACTTGAATTCATATGAAATCAGAAAATATCAGCATCAACCTTAACCGCAAGAGTGAAGGGATATGTGTCAAATCCAAAGAAACTGGAAATGAAGACAAATGAGAGACGCGAAACCAAATCATCACAGTCAAAGAAGAACAAGTTCATTAATCCCGCAACTGGATGCAGCGGCCATCTTGGAACTGTATAATTATGCCCGGAATCAAAATTCTAAAACAGGAAATGCAATGAATCCCCCAATATAGAGACTTGTGTCAGATAAGCCCATATGTTTGTTCAACATTCGATAGAAAACGAAGACAAACGACGTGGTGAAAGGAGAGATTGTGTCAGCAAGAACACTAATCTAGACTTGTGTCGAATGATCCCTACTGTTCTTTGATGAGCTAGGTTTAAGAAAAACACAATTCCACCATTCATAAACCTTTGAGCTAAAGAATTAAGGTAAAAATAAATGCCAGATCTAGTGAAGAAGAGATTGGGTAAGCCAACCTTGATGGATTGCATGAACTCTCGGCAATGACTGTTGACCAACTCTTTCTTGGGCCCAGAAGGGCTCGCCAGTTCTTCCATCACTCCTCCAGCTATATCCAAAACCCTCACAACTCTCTGCGCGCGAAAAGAAAACAAATGGACAAAACAGATTATTCACACGAAATCACTTCCACAATCGGAGATTTATAATTTATAGGGAACAAAGCTACTATTCCGAAAATTTCCACCCTCTCGACATTCTGGAGTCGCTGCAACGAAGTGTTCTGCGTCTGCGGATCCATCAAATTCTCCACGAAAGGACGACAAGGACGAAGAATATGAAACTGAAATAACGTCAAATCCACCCATACGCATACACTATTTAAGGAAATCGGAGCAGTCGAGTACCTGAATGGCGCTATGGAATACGGGCGTGGATGACACGAGACAACGAAGATGGAAGAGACGATGAGAGAACACGGAGAGTTCAAAATCGGCGACGGAGAAGAGATGGTACTTGGGCAAATACAGATCGACGGCGAAAGTTAAAAAGCAAAGACGAGGAGAGAGAAAGATAATTTTGTGGCACACGAATTCTGAAACAGCACGTAGTTAATGAATTACGAAAAAGATAAAACTTCGGTTACTCTAGTGTCTAGTTTCTCTCCTTCGACTAAAGCCCAAAGCCAGGGAAAATCGAATCCATTTGAAAGCGGCCCAATCTAATAAAATGATTTAACCATTACCACTTATTGGAAAACCCAAAACCCTAGTCCTAGAGGCTGATAAACCATCCTCATTCTCTTGTTTCTTCAATTGTTTGTGGTCAAGCCGTCCGTTTCTTCAATTGTTTCTTTTTCCCCTTCATTTTGTCGAGTTATGGTGGTGATCCGGGATGTCGACGATTGCTTTATCTCTGAAAACGAAGTTGCCGATGAGGTTTTCAGCGGTAAAATGTCCGCTAAATCAGTTAGCTTTCGAAGAAGCGATCACTTGCCATGGGAGACTGCAATCGATGAAAGAAATATTCACTACATCTCCGAGAAACAACTCAGGTCAGATTTTGGGCTGTTACGGTGTTCACTCTATCCCTCCGTACATTAATCGTACGAATGTACGTTAGGTCAAGCAATCCGCTTTGTCTTATCGTTGGGTATGTCTTGACTTCCGGCAACGGTTTGTTCCTAGACCCGAAGTGTAAGGGCAGCCTAACCTACACGAACGAAGCCCGTAATCTCTTTGCTTCATTCCCTGAATTAGCTTATCTCATAAAAGGTTTGGTCAGGACTCCTTATGTCAGTAGGTAAGTTCTCCTTCTCCTTCTACTACATCTTGTATCTCTTTCTACATAAACTAAGTTTGCTTTACCTACAATTCTTCTTATGTTTGCAGGTTTACGGCATCTACTAGCTTACGGTATGTATGGTTTTGGAGTCCCAGAGATAGAACAAACTTTCTGTGCTCGGTGAACGGTTTTGTCTCTCAGTTCAGTGGTAACCACCCGATGTTGATCAACATGAACAAGTATGTTTCAACCTATCGCTGGTTCTGGAGGCTACCTGCTAACCTTAGAGCTGATCTAATAGCAAGGAACGCAAAATGTCGCATTATGTCCCTTTCCGAATTGGTTAGAGTGATTAGGAACTATTTAGTTCACTATATTGACAATCGGAAAAACACGGTCCTTACTAGCATTATTGGAAAGGAACCCGAAGGTATCTTGAACTACTTCATCGGCATATTCCCTAATTTGATGACGGAGTTATATGAGTTTGTGCATCTCAATCTAAAGAACCAAGATGTGTTCAGCCCTTATTTTCAGCATTGAGGTGTGTGCCCTCTTATTCCCTTCAATTAGTGCTGTGTTAATGTTTTAAATATTGCTAATGCCTTGTAGTGTCTGTTGTGTGATTGGGTAACTGATAGGTCACAAATCATGAGAAAGGAGAAAGGCTCGCAAATGGAGGGGAGACAGTTCAAGTGGCTAAGTGAAGGATGGAGAAAGAGGAGAAAGACTCTACTAGAAGGAGAGGCTTTCATATAACCTTATGCTATGTCGTTTTAGTACGTTTAATAAGTAAGCTCGTATGTGAGCGAGTATTTAAGGATTATGCTATTAGGGTTGAAGAATTATCATATGAACACTAATTAACTTAATCAAAAACTCTTTCTTTATTCTGCTTCTTTCTTCCTAATCAAATCTGTTTCTATCTCTTTCTCGTTGTTTATTTCTTATTCTTCTTCTTTCTCTCTTCTCTCCTGAAACTCTTCTGAATCTCATCTCAAACCTCATTTCTATCTTCCCCTTTATTAAAGAAATGTAGCATTTAAAAACGCCTCATCTTTTTCAGAAAATACAACCGAAGAGTTCATATCAAGTATAAAACATACCTCATTTAACCTATTAAGCCGCTAGTTAGCCGCTAGTTAGCCGCTAGGGTCGTCATATAAAAAAGCATTTCAAATGTTATGACCATCTTCTCTGGAAACTTCAAATTAATCTTGTGAATTCATAATGCAGTCATTAAAGCTGCATGTGCTGAAACTTTCCAGCAATATTGATGAATTGAACCGTCAGTTGGTAAGTGATATGTGTTGCGCAGCTTGATATGCTTAGACAATCCTCGAAGATGGTCATAACATTTGAAAGGCTGGTTGAGGACAGGTCGAGGACAGTGCAACCAATGAAACTTGGTCAGATGGGGAATCAAGTAACAGAGTGGTAAATTATTTGTTTACTGTTTCAGTAAAACTTTCTTCAGTTCTTGATGCTACAACACCTATGCTTCTGTGATTTTCTCAGTTCTCCATATTGATGTAGGTCCAAGTAGAAATTACGAAAACCAGTATATTGAACCTGATAAATCAAGAGAACAAATTGAACTCGTCTACTCTTCTGACGTATCAGTTCCTTCCTCTGGTGAAGAGAAATGGGAGGTAAGATTCTTAACAGAAAGCTAGCATCAACTAAATTTGAATATTAATAGATTCTCTGAATAACTGAGATTGTGTTGGTGAATATTTTTGAAGGATGACAGGGAAGATGAAGGAAACCAATATACTACAAGCAGTCATGAGTATCAAGAAGATGAACTTGGCTCCACTCAGCGACACGAGGCTAACACTCTCGATTCAACTGCAAATGTATCTGTAATTACAGAAACTGGTGTAGGCGAGGCTTCTTCACTTCATGAGAGATCCATGGTAATGTCTAACTAAAACTCTTTATCTTTCCTTGTTGGCCTAATGAGTGTGTGATATCTAATTAATGGGTGGATCTTAGCCGTGCAACAGCTTCCTTAATGCAGAGCGAAAGGTACCAAGTGGACAAGAAGTGGAAGTGGCTCACGAATCTCAGCTCCGAGAGAGAGCAGAAGCGAGAATGATGGGTTAGTCGCAGATCTGTCCAATAGAGAAAGGCTCCTTCTCAGAAAACAAGCCCTTAAGATGAAGAAGCGCCCACCCTTACCACTTGTTTCATATCTCAAAATCCAATACTTCTTTTAGCTATTTCTTGATAATAGTTACCAACTTACTATTGTATTAAACTATTAATACTCACTAACAATTTTTCAATTTTGTAGGAAGGAGCAACGTTGTAACCGGTTTAGCAAAAACACTGAAGATGCATTTTCAGAGAAACCCTCTAGCAATCGTAAACGTCCAAGGGAGAGCCAAGGGAACATCTGTCCAAGAAGTCATCGCAAAGCTCAAGGTCGATTCATATACACACTACAACTTAAAAAACAACCATTACTTATTGATCCTTTTTGGGGCATCGTTTAAAAGAAAATTAATGTGCAGGAAGAGACAGGAGCTCTCCTGGTGTCGCAGGAGTCAAGTAAAGTCATACTATACCGCGGTTGGGGCGCAGAAGAAGAAATGAAAAGCTTCTACCCAAATAACAATGTCAAAAACTCCATAAATCTATCTTCTTCGTCACAGAGATTTGTTAATGATCCTCCTCCTGTCTCTTCTGGACTCATTGAAGCCATAAAATCTAACTAGATTTCTGTAATAAAATCTCCTGGGCCAAGAAAAACGCGAGTTGCCTTCCTCGTCCGGCTCAAAGAACTTGTCAGCTCGCAACCCATCGGCTGATAACGGTTGAGCATAAAGAGGAAGCAGAAGCAGAAGCAGAATCAGCTACTCTAGAATCGAATCGAATCGAATCTAGTTAAAAAACAGATACAATCGAATACGTACAGATGAGAAGAACGAGTCGCTTCGCCGGCGGGTCGGAGAATCTGGGAGGCACCGGATCCATCCCGTGGACTATCGGCGTTTTGAAGTAGATGTCGAATATACTGAGCATGTAAACGGCGTGAAGCGCCACGCCGAGAACCACTAGCCACGTTTCCCGCCTCTTCAGCCATCTTCGTCTACTCGCGGCGACGACGACGGATGTTGCTCGATTCTGATCAGAGCCTCCTCCTCCTCCTACTCCCAAGATCCCGTCACTCCCGATCATTCAGTTCCTCTTCACTTCTCTAGTCTCGTTGGAGGCTGTAAATAAAGCAAGCCCACGCCACGGTAAGTCACATTAAGCTCATCGATTCGAAAGCTTTGACATAGGCCATTAGTGGCGATTACTCCAAATATTTTCCAGGCCCAATCTCTAATGTCCAAGACCCCCCACCACCTATATAGCTGAAAAACCATCCTCATTCTCTCTCGATTGGTGATTCCTGGAAGCTCATCATCCACAAGGTAATTTCTCTCGTCTCTTTTGTCTGTAATTCTTTCGACTCAAATTGCTTCAATTCTTTGTTTTTCTTTGTTTGATTTGAATTTGTATGATCGCTGTTTGAGCAGGCAATGGCATCTAATTCGATAAGCTTGGTGAAAAGAGATCTTCTTTCCGAGATTGAACTAAAAGTAGGAAAACTGTGGGAGGATGAGCAACCGTTCAAGGCTGAAGCTCGTGAGGAACTAGGAGAAAAGTTCTTCTCGACCTTCCCTATGCCGTACATGAATGATCATCTACACATGGGGCATGCCTTCTCACTTTCCAAGGCTGACTTTGCTTGTGCTTATCGTAGACTAAGAGGGGCTAATGTGCTCCTTCCGTTTGCCTTTCACTGTTCTGGAAATTCGATTATTGAGTCTGCCGACAGGAATCGGGACGCTAGAGACTCTCCTGAGGAGAGGAGTGATTCACAGCTTCTTGGGCGGGAAGATATAAGAGAATTCAAATTTCCATATCATTGGGTGTGGTTCATGCCCCCTTCGGCTGTTGAAGACCTCAAAGAATATGGACTTGGTTGTGATTGGAGACGGTCCTTCGTGACCACTTATATTAATCCGTTTTTCGATGCCTTCGTGAGTTGGCAGATGAGGAAGCTGAAATCTATGGGAAAGATTGTCCAAGGCTGTGGGGAGTACAAGATATTCTCACCTGAAGATAACGAGCCTTGTCTTGACCACGACCGTGTTACTGGTAAAGGTGTTGAGCCTCTAGAGTATTTACTTATTAAGATGGAAGTTGTGAAGCCATTTCCACAGAAAATGGCTCCTTTGCAAGGAAAGAGAGTGTTTTTGGCTGCAGCTACTCTGAGTCCTCCTATGTATGGACAAACATACGTAGGGGTACTGCCTGATGGGGAATATGGAGCGTTTGAAATCAATGAAACTGATGTCTTCATCCTAACTTATAGAGCTGCATACAACCTTGCCTACCAGAACTTCTCAAAGATCCCTCGGGAGCCTTCCTGCTTAGCTGAATTCACCGGGCTTGATCTGCTTGGACTCCCTTTGAGGTCTCCTCTGGCAGTGCACACGAACATCTATGTTCTCCCCATCTCAACCACCAACGAGGTGACCAACCAGGGTACTGGCATTGTCACCAGCGTGCCTAGTGGCGTGCCTAGTGATGCCCCTGATGAAGAAATTATTGCCATTATCAAGAAAAAGCTCATAGAGTCTGGCGAGGCAATTATATACAGGGAACCCGAGAAGATGGTCATGTCAAGATCGGGTAGTGAATGTATTGTGGCTCTCACACATCAGTGGTACATAACGTACGACGACTCAGAATGGCGGGAAATGGCTAAGAAATGCTTAGCAAAAATGAATATCTACCCTGAAGTAACAAGACATGAATTTGAGCGCACTTTGAGCGGGCTCAATCAGTGGGAATGCTCAGATTATTTTGGTCTTGGAACTCCCATTCCTTGGGATAGAGAAGTAGTCGTGGATTCCTTATCTGATTCCTCTCTTTATATGGCCTATTACACAGTTGCCCATTTCTTTCACGATGGAGACATGCACCAAGGGAGTAAGTCTTTGCTTCAACCTGAGCAGATGAATGATCAAGTTTGGGAGTATCTCTTCTGTGATGGTCAGTACCCAAAATCATCTGACATTCCGTCAGATGTTCTAAGTAAGATGAAGCAGGAGTTCGACTACTGGTACCCACTTGATCTTCGAGTTTCAGGAAAGGATCTTATTGAGAATCATTTGGCTTTTTTCATCTACAACCACACTGCACTAATGGCGGAACATAACTGGCCACGTGGCATCAGATGTAATGGTCGCCTTATGCTGGATTCTAAAGAGATGTCACAGTCAACTGGAAATTTCAGAAGCCTGCTCCAGACTGTGGAAGAGTTCTCTGCCACTGCTACGAGGTTTGCTTTGGCTGATGCTGGCGATGGCGTTGACGATGCCTACTTTCTATGTGAAACCGCAAATGCTGCAATTTTGGGGCTGACTAAAGAGCTCACATGGATGGAACAACAAGTTGTGGGTGCTGAATCCTCTTTGAGAAAGGGCCCTCCATGTACATATGCTGATAGAGTGTTTGAAAATGAGATGAACATTGCTATCAGATTGACTGAAAAAGCCTACGAAAGTTGTTTGTTTAAGGAGGCACTGAAGAATGGGTTTTACGAGTTGCAAGCTGCTCGGGATGAGTATAGGCTCTCTTGCGACAGTGGTGGTGGCATGAATCAAGAATTGATACTGAGGTTTATAGATGTGCAAACACGCCTCATTGAACCAATCTGTCCTCAGTTTGCGGAGCATGTTTGGAGGCAAGTTTTGAAGAAGGACGGATCTGTGATAACAGCAGGCTGGCCAGCGTCAGAGGAGCCAGACTTGGTTCTCAAGGGTGCTAACAAATATCTGCAAGATTCTATTGTCTTAATGAGGGAGCTTCTAGCAAAACAGCTCTTGACTGCTAAGAAAGGTGCTCAAGTAACAGAAGTGGCGGAGGGGAAGTTGAAAGGCCTAGTATATGTGAAAGAGGAATATCTTGGATGGAAAGCTCGCTGCCTCGAGATTCTTCAAAGGAAATTTGACCAAGAGACCCGTACTTTTGCCCCTGATTCAGAGATACTTGAAGAACTGAGGAAGATTATGCACAAGGAAGATGGAGAAGCAGAGAAGTTGAAGCAAATTGACCAGCGTTGGATGCCTTTCCTGAAAGTTATGAAGGACAAGGCAATAGCTGAAGGCAGTCAGGCTCTAAGTTTGCGGTTACCTTTTGGAGAGATGCAAGTCCTTGAGAGTAACAAGGACTTGATCAAGTGGCAACTTGGTCTTGAAGAAGTTGAAATACATGATGCAACTGACCCTAATGCTGCTTCTATAGCTGGTCGACATGCACCACTCCTGAACCAGAATCCTCCATCTCCAGGCAGTCCAACCGCCTTCTTTGTTATATTACCATGACAATCTGGAAGGAAAATCACTTCCGGGATTTGGACCAGGACGTGAACCTTGAAGATCTGAATGTTGTCTTTCTAGTGTTCTTCTACTACTTTGGAAACCATTTGTGCTGTTTTTAGTGTTCATCTTTTACTCTTTAAGAACTCTTATCAATTTTATTGCTGAAGACTTCATAATGTTCAGAAATCTTTTTTTGGTCGTCGCCTTGGACCCATTTTTGTGTTCGTGTCCCCAAATTATCATCAAACAAAGAGCAATTTACAATGTATGTAAATGGTATTGAATATCAAACAGATAGGACAAGAAAGAGGAAACAAAAAACTTGCAAGTTTGCAACTAATTGGTTGCTTTGCTTTCATCGCGAATCGGAAGATTTAGTATACTGGAAGTGATGACACTATTGACAAGAAAAAAAAAAGATTATTGAAGAAATGTGCAAACTGGATGCAAAGCTTTGATTTTAGAGGTCTTGTTGGTATAAGAGATCCAGTTTCACTCCAAGACGATGAACTGCAACATCTTATCTTCTTGTGCTGCGGTATGTTAAACTTGGGATCTCGTTGGGTGCTTGCTCGACCTTGAATGGCAAAAAACAACAAACATTTGATCTGCCTGATAATCCTTCAAGAAGAAAGCATGATGCCATGATTAAAGAGTGTTTTTATTTACATTTTGGGAATGAATGGCCTATCAAAGAATGACTTTGGTTGTGCCTTGGGGATCAATCCTTTCCTCAGCCTTCGTAACTCTTCTTCTTCTCCTTTGGTTCAATCCACAATGAACATTTTGAGAAGCATTACAACAACATCTTTGGAAATCCTCGTTGCTTCGTTCTTCAACTGTTCGGATTTTGCATCAGTCTCTTGCTCCAGCCTCTTCACATTTAAGCACCTGAATCCAAAAAGACAAAAAATGTATGTTCCGTTTTGTACCTCTTCAAGCTTCCCCTGGAAGTCTTGCTCGGTTTTAGTTTTGTATTCAGCAAGCTCTTTCTCAGCCTCTTCCTTGGCTTGCTTCAGTCTTGCCATCTTTGCTGCAACCAAGAACACAGTGTCCCTTATCAATTCCAAATCATAAAATGAATCTCTCAAGTATGCATTATGGAAAATTTTCAAAGATGAAGATGACAAGTACAACCAGCACGATCAGACAAGACCATTTGTGCTAAATAGTTTGTGCACTAAATGTAGAAAATAGTTTGTTTTCCCTCTGTAATTTATCTTCTTGTGTTTGGCTTTTTGTGATCCAGTTGATAAATTTCGGTTTGGTTTTAACTGTTTACGTGTTTCACATCATTACTAGTAACCATTACAGCCTTCCATGTATATAATCTGTTTACTAACTATGGTTTTGAATAACAAATGTATTAAACAAATAAACATTCTTATTTGGAAAATCATTGCACATAGATGCATTTTTGGGAACTTAGTTAACTTAGAGAACAAGTGACAGAAATGTCAACAGGCTGGGGACAGGGCAATTCTAGAGTAGAGAACATGTGTCCATCATGTTCATCTTCATATATATAACGTATTAATTAGTAGGTACAATTTTGAAATTTCGTTGGCTCCATGGAAAGAAATAGACCACGTATCTGAAATTTCAGTTTGATTTCAACAATTTCACATATTTACTAATTTACCCTTACATGTGTAGAGTCTCTGACTAGGGGAGGGGCCTGAACAACAAGGAAACATTAATAGAGAATTCGGAAAAGAAAAAGAAAACATTAAATTATGGGAACAGAAATTAAGAAAAAGAGGAGAGAAGCATAGATGTATTTTTGGGAATTTAACTTAGAGAACGAGTGACTGATTTCAACAGGCAGGGGGGACAGAGCAACAGAGAGAGAGAGAGAAGAACATGTTCCAACCATGTTCACGTTGATGTTTATGCTAACAGTTGCCTTGTTAAAGACACGATCCCAAAAACAAGAAAACAGGAATTTATATTACTTAATGCCGCCATACAGAGTCATCTCTTCTACTTCAAGCCGCCTGGAATCACTTGCATTTGACCCTCTGGATACGCATTGAGTAAGATAAAATACAACAACCTAAGGTTAGCTTAAAAAAAAAATAGAATCCATATTCTTTTAAGATGACAAAACTAACTCACCTCCGAGACTGATGGCATGGTTAGCTTGTGCATCAGCTTCAGAATTGAATTCCTATAAACCAGACAGCGTTACCAATTAATTCACATCGAATCATCTAACAACGAATAATCATCATGCTACTGTTACCATTGAGTGGATCGGAGAACCAGGCTGTCAATGTGTTGAATATGGAATGATTTAAACTGCTTCTTAAACTCCTTGGCCTGTTTACAAAGCTCAGCCATTTTCGGGTGTTTCGTTTTCCATGAACCTGTTGCCAAACAGTTTAGATACTAACACACACATACAAAATGATTTGGATAGGGTGAAAAAGTCTATATGCACCTGCATACAGACAAGCATTGAATCTCCTTGGACTTGCACATTTTTATACCCTTTCTCAAGAGCACACTTGAGACCAAGAATCAGAGCTGGATACTCTGCAACGTTGTTTGTGGCAATGCCTACACCAGAGCACGCTTTTGTCTGAGCCACGGAGAACAGCTCCTGCACCAGCTTTTCCTGGGTTTCCTTTGGAAGCATCGTCAAACTCGATCGTACATGAATCCTGTGGAGCATATGACTGAAATATATTCGGTTAGGTGGTATTACATCTTTGAGAATTGGTTGCCGAGTCAAGAAGCTGCAAGGCATAACCCGAGAAACCATGTCATTGCCTGTTTTAAGATGCTTTTGTGCAGGACTCGAGGAAGATATATCTGAATCATCACTTTCCTGAAGTGAAACATCAGAGGCACAAGACTTTTCGTCACTTTCTTTCTTCAATGACTAATACATTATCATCCGCAAAGGTAGTAATATTTATGTGTCTACGACTGAAAGGGTTATCTGTTTTTTTTACCATTTTTTCCGATCTCTTAGGCAGGGAAGACGATGGTTGCTGAAACGTAAGATCAAAAGTCAGAAGAGAATTCTGAACAACAGTTATCTGAACTGGAATGTAAACAATTTTGGATTACAATATGATTTCATTTTTCAGTCTCTCATAGAAGAATGCTACTAAGATAAAGAATCTGCATCTAACCTGAAGAGGACAAGGAATGAGTTTCCCAAAAACATCATCTTTGACATAACTTGCGTTGATAGAGAAGAGAGCATTCTTCATTCCAAATGACGATATCAAGTCCTCTGCTCCTTTTGGCCAACCATATCCTTTGTAGACACTCATTGCAGGATGGGAAACCTGACAAAGCCAAAAATCAAATATATAAAAAGTGAGATATCCGATTTTCAACAGTGAATAAGATCCAACTAATTTTAAAATTGGAAAGAAAACAAAAAATAAGCAACAGAGAGATACTATGCTGTTCTAGAATAATTAAGAGGAGATTTGTAAAAAAACCTGTTCAAAAACTTGAGTTGTACCGGTCAAAAGTTTCTTAGCGAGTTCAGTCGGAAGAAGGATACCGGTCTGCGGTTTCTTTAAGATCATCAAGCTGTGAGAGAACATACTCAAGCTTCTGGAAGCAGATCTCATTAGCTATTCTCGCATTGTAATCACATTTCTCAAAGGGGCGGTACTCGCACGCGCTTTTGATCTCTTCCCTTAGTGTGACTTGAATATCCTGCAAATTTCACAATTACTTCATCTTGTAATATAGACTTTTCTGTAATATGGATTTGCAGTCAGATAAAAGCATATCTCGACATTGAAAGAATTTGATCTATTAATAATTGCTTGTAAACAGCTAATAACAACGTGCACTGGCCATAATTAAGTTACTAACACTTGTTTGGTTCCAAATTTAGATCGAAACGGTATAAACATGATCGTTATTGTTATACTGATGTATTTAGCCGCAGTGGACTTGGTCTAGTTATCTCCAAACTCATAAATGAATGCATCTACTTGGACCAGATTCATTGCAGGTGAATGTTCCAACTAAATTCACCTAATCTTTTTAGCAAAATGCAATAAATAGGCAAGTAGGAGAAAATCTACTTGTGCCACAAGGGACTCGAATACAAACAACCGGACCTCCTTTAATTGGATAAACCTTTACTGTTCTAGAAACTACATCACGATATTTTTTGCAAGATTCCTCAACTAAGCTTTTTAAGAATAATTAAGAGGAGATTTGTAAGAAAACCTGTTCAACAACTTGAGTTGTACCGGTCAAAAGTTTCTTAGCGAGTTCAATCGGAACAAGGATACCGGTCAGCCGTTTTTTTCAGATCATCAAGCTGTGAGAGAACATACTCAAGCTTCTGGAAGCAGATCTCATTAGCTATTCTCGCATTGTAATCACATTTCTCAAAGGGGCGGTACTCGCACGCGCTTTTGATCTCTTCCCTTAGTGTGACTTGAATATCCTGCAAATTTCACAATTACTTCATCTTGTAATATAGACTTTTTTGTAATATGGATTTGCAGTCAGATAAAAGCATATCTTTACATTGAAAGATGACTAAGTTAGTGAATCAGACAACTTGATGTTAGCTGGCATCTTAAAACTTTGTGGTTAACTAGACCAAATCCAGAATCAAAACTCAAAACAGAGACTTTTATTTGTTCACGAAAGTAATGATCCCTAATCTATACTTGTCTGTTAAAAGAGATCCCAAAATCATATGTTCTTTGATAAGTGAGATTCTTCTTAAAACACTTGAATTCATATGAAATCAGAAAATATCAGCATCAACCTTAACCCCAAGACTGAAGGGGATATGTGTCAAATCCAAAGAAACTGAAAATGAAGACAAATGAGAGACGCGAAACCAAATCATCACAGTCAAAGAAGAACAAGTTCATTAATCCCGCAACTGGATGCAGCGGCCATCTTGGAACTGTATAATTATGCCCGGAATCAAAATTCTAAAACAGGAAATGCAATGAATCCCCCAATATAGACTTGTGTCAGATAAGCCCATATGTTTGTTCAACAAACGACGTAGTGAAAGGAGAGATTGTGTCAGCAAGAACACTAATCTAGACTTGTGTCGAATGATCCCTACTGTTCTTTGATGAGCTAGTTTTAAGAAAAACACAATTCCACCATTCATAAACCTTTGAGCTAAAGAATTAAGGTAAAAATAAATGCCAGATCTAGTGAAGAAGAGATTGGGTAAGCCAACCTTGATGGATTGCATGAACTCTCGGCAATGACTGTTGACCAACTCTTTCTTGGGCCCAGAAGGGCTCGCCAGTTCTTCCATCACTCCTCCAGCTATATCCAAAACCCTCACAACTCTCTGCGCGCGAAAAGAAAACAAATGGACAAAACAGATTATTCACACGAAATCACTTCCACAATCGGAGATTTATAATTTATAGGGAACAAAGCTACTATTCCGAAAATTTCCACCCTCTCGACATTCTGGAGTCGCTGCAACGAAGTGTTCTGCGTCTGCGGATCCATCAAATTCTCCACGAAAGGACGACAAGGACGAAGAATATGAAACTGAAATAACGTCAAATCCACCCATACGCATACACTATTTAAGGAAATCGGAGCAGTCGAGTACCTGAATGGCGCTATGGAATACGGGCGTGGATGACACGAGACAACGAAGATGGAAGAGACGATGAGAGAACACGGAGAGTTCAAAATCGGCGACGGAGAAGAGATGGTACTTGGGCAAATACAGATCGACGGCGAAAGTTAAAAAGCAAAGAAGAGGAGAGAGAAAGATAATTTTGTGGCTCACGAATTCTGAAACAGCACGTAGTTAATGAATTACGAAAAAGATAAAACTTCGGTTACTCTAGTGTCTAGTTTCTCTCCTTCGACTAAAGCCCAAAGCCAGGGAAAATCGAATCCATTTGAAAGCGGCCCAATCTAATAAAATGATTTAACCATTATCACTTATTGGAAAACCCAAAACCCTAGTCCTAGAGGCTGATAAACCATCCTCATTCTCTTGTTTCTTCAATTGTTTGTGGTCAAGCCGTCCGTTTCTTCAATTGTTTCTTTTTCCCCTTCATTTTGTCGAGTTATGGTGGTGATCCGGGATGTCGACGATTGCTTTATCTCTGAAAACGAAGTTGCCGATGAGGTTTTCAGCGGTAAAATGTCCGCTAAATCAGTTAGCTTTCGAAGAAGCGATCACTTGCCATGGGAGACTGCAATCGATGAAAGAAATATTCACTACATCTCCGAGAAACAACTCAGGTCAGATTTTGGGCTGTTACGGTGTTCACTCTATCCCTCCGTACATTAATCGTACGAATGTACGTTAGGTCAAGCAATCCGCTTTGTCTTATCGTTGGGTATGTCTTGACTTCCGGCAACGGTTTGTTCCTAGACCCGAAGTGTAAGGGCAGCCTAACCTACACGAACGAAGCCCGTAATCTCTTTGCTTCATTCCCTGAATTAGCTTATCTCATAAAAGGTTTGGTCAGGACTCCTTATGTCAGTAGGTAAGTTCTCCTTCTCCTTCTACTACATCTTGTATCTCTTTCTACATAAACTAAGTTTGCTTTACCTACAATTCTTCTTATGTTTGCAGGTTTACGGCATCTACTAGCTTACGGTATGTATGGTTTTGGAGTCCCAGAGATAGAACAAACTTTCTGTGCTCGGTGAACGGTTTTGTCTCTCAGTTCAGTGGTAACCACCCGATGTTGATCAACATGAACAAGTATGTTTCAACCTATCGCTGGTTCTGGAGGCTACCTGCTAACCTTAGAGCTGATCTAATAGCAAGGAACGCAAAATGTCGCATTATGTCCCTTTCCGAATTGGTTAGAGTGATTAGGAACTATTTAGTTCACTATATTGACAATCGGAAAAACACGGTCCTTACTAGCATTATTGGAAAGGAACCCGAAGGTATCTTGAACTACTTCATCGGCATATTCCCTAATTTGATGACGGAGTTATATGAGTTTGTGCATCTCAATCTAAAGAACCAAGATGTGTTCAGCCCTTATTTTCAGCATTGAGGTGTGTGCCCTCTTATTCCCTTCAATTAGTGCTGTGTTAATGTTTTAAATATTGCTAATGCCTTGTAGTGTCTGTTGTGTGATTGGGTAACTGATAGGTCACAAATCATGAGAAAGGAGAAAGGCTCGCAAATGGAGGGGAGACAGTTCAAGTGGCTAAGTGAAGGATGGAGAAAGAGGAGAAAGACTCTACTAGAAGGAGAGGCTTTCATATAACCTTATGCTATGTCGTTTTAGTACGTTTAATAAGTAAGCTCGTATGTGAGCGAGTATTTAAGGATTATGCTATTAGGGTTGAAGAATTATCATATGAACAGTAATTAACTTAATCAAAAACTCTTTCTTTATTCTGCTTCTTTCTTCCTAATCAAATCTGTTTCTATCTCTTTCTCGTTGTTTATTTCTTATTCTTCTTCTTTCTCTCTTCTCTCCTGAAACTCTTCTGAATCTCATCTCAAACCTCATTTCTATCTTCCCCTTTATTAAAGAAATGTAGCATTTAAAAACGCCTCATCTTTTTCAGAAAATACAACCGAAGAGTTCATATCAAGTATAAAACATACCTCATTTAACCTATTAAGCCGCTAGTTAGCCGCTAGGGTCGTCATATAAAAAAGCATTTCAAATGTTATGACCATCTTCTCTGGAAACTTCAAATTAATCTTGTGAATTCATAATGCAGTCATTAAAGCTGCATGTGCTGAAACTTTCCAGCAATATTGATGAATTGAACCGTCAGTTGGTAAGTGATATGTGTTGCGCAGCTTGATATGCTTAGACAATCCTCGAAGATGGTCATAACATTTGAAAGGCTGGTTGAGGACAGGTCGAGGACAGTGCAACCAATGAAACTTGGTCAGATGGGGAATCAAGTAACAGAGTGGTAAATTATTTGTTTACTGTTTCAGTAAAACTTTCTTCAGTTCTTGATGCTACAACACCTATGCTTCTGTGATTTTCTCAGTTCTCCATATTGATGTAGGTCCAAGTAGAAATTACGAAAACCAGTATATTGAACCTGATAAATCAAGAGAACAAATTGAACTCGTCTACTCTTCTGACGTATCAGTTCCTTCCTCTGGTGAAGAGAAATGGGAGGTAAGATTCTTAACAGAAAGCTAGCATCAACTAAATTTGAATATTAATAGATTCTCTGAATAACTGAGATTGTGTTGGTGAATATTTTTGAAGGATGACAGGGAAGATGAAGGAAACCAATATACTACAAGCAGTCATGAGTATCAAGAAGATGAACTTGGCTCCACTCAGCGACACGAGGCTAACACTCTCGATTCAACTGCAAATGTATCTGTAATTACAGAAACTGGTGTAGGCGAGGCTTCTTCACTTCATGAGAGATCCATGGTAATGTCTAACTAAAACTCTTTATCTTTCCTTGTTGGCCTAATGAGTGTGTGATATCTAATTAATGGGTGGATTTTAGCCGTGCAACAGCTTCCTTAATGCAGAGCGAAAGGTACCAAGTGGACAAGAACTGGGATCCTCAACTGGAAGTGGCTCACGAATCTCAGCTCCGAGAGAGAGCAGAAGCGAGAATGATGGGTTAGTTGCAGATCTGTCCAATAGAGAAAGGCTCCTTCTCAGAAAACAAGCCCTTAAGATGAAGAAGCGCCCACCCTTACCACTTGTTTCATATCTCAAAATCCAATACTTCTTTTAGCTATTTCTTGATAATAGTTACCAACTTACTATTGTATTAAACTATTAATACTCACTAACAATTTTTCAATTTTGTAGGAAGGAGCAACGTTGTAACCGGTTTAGCAAAAACACTGAAGATGCATTTTCAGAGAAACCCTCTAGCAATCGTAAACGTCCAAGGGAGAGCCAAGGGAACATCTGTCCAAGAAGTCATCGCAAAGCTCAAGGTCGATTCATATACACACTACAACTTAAAAAACAACCATTACTTATTGATCCTTTTTGGGGCATCGTTTAAAAGAAAATTAATGTGCAGGAAGAGACAGGAGCTCTCCTGGTGTCGCAGGAGCCAAGTAAAGTCATACTATACCGCGGTTGGGGCGCAGAAGAAGAAATGAAAAGCTTCTACCCAAATAACAATGTCAAAAACTCCATAAATCTATCTTCTTCGTCACAGAGATTTGTTAATGATCCTCCTCCTGTCTCTTCTGGACTCATTGAAGCCATAAAATCTAACTAGATTTCTGTAATAAAATCTCCTGGGCCAAGAAAAACGCGAGTTGCCTTCCTCGTCCGGCTCAAAGAACTTGTTATAGGATGTAAATGCTTTGTTATCTTATTAGATGAGTAACTTTACAATATATATAGTTGACATGAGACATTAGGTATTACATAATTACAATGGAGTCCCTTAACTCTTGTATCCTCTACACGCCCCCTCAAGATGGAGGAAGGTCTTTTACTCCAATCTTGCTTGTTATTTCCGTGAAACGTGGTCTTGGAAGAGGTTTGGTAAGAGCATCGGCCAGCTGATCGTGGGTGGAGACATGAGAGACACGTAAGGCACCAGATTGAATGTGATTGCGGACAAAATGGTAGTCAAGGGCGATGTGTTTCATCCGGGAGTGGAAAACCGGATTTGCACATAAGTAAGTGGCCCCAATGTTGTCACAATACACAACAGGTGCAGACGGCAGAGATACGCCAAGCTCAGTGAGAAGCGAGCAGACCCATATGATCTCCGAGGTAGCATTCGCGACGGCGCGATATTCAGCCTCCGTAGAAGAACGTGCAACGCCTTTTTGCTTCTTCGAAGACCATGAGATCGGATTCCCACCAAGGTAGAGGACATACGCATTGGTGGAGACATAGTCATCCATATCACCGCCCCAATCTGCGTCAGAGAAGCCATGGAGGATAAGCGGTGTACCGGATCGCATAAATATGCCCTGAGATGGTGTTCCGGCGAGGTAGCGTAACACCCGTTTCGCAGCAGCCCAATGAAGATCGGTTGGAGAATGCATGAACTGCGAGAGGCGGTTGACGGCATAGGCAATGTCCGGACGAGTGAAAGCAAGGTACTGCAGGCTCCCAATCACAGTACGATATTCTCGAGCATCATTTAGTTTGGTGCCCGATGTGAGAGACAACTTTGGTTGTGGTGCCATGGGTGTGGACACCGGTTTCGCTGTCGACATGTTGGTCTTCTTGAGAAGATCGAGAATGTATTTCTTCTGCATCAGATGGAGTCCAGCCGCTGTGCGATTCACCTCAATTCCCAAGAAGTACCTCATGGGACCAAGATCCTTCAAGGAGAATCGGGCCGCCAAGGAGGAGATAAGTGTTGTAATCAACTTGTCATTGCTACCAGTGACGAGAATGTCGTCTACGTACACCAGCATGTAGACGTAGTTGGTGCCCTGTTTGTATATGAAGAACGAGGCATCGGCTAGTGAGTTTGTGAAACCAAGACTGAGTAAGAAGTTCCGGAGTTCTTGGTACCACGCACGTGGTGCCTGTTTAAGGCCATACAGCGCTTTTCGCAATCGACACACATGGTCTGGCCGATCTTGATCGATAAACCCTTGTGGCTGGGCAACGTAGACTTCATCAGTAAGTGTCCCCTGGAGAAATGCATTGTTGACGTCGAGCTGTCGGAGACTCCAATTTCGTGTGACAGCGATGTCAAGAATGATGCGAATGGTCGTGGATTTAATAACCGGACTAAACGTTTCTGTGAAGTCTACGCCAGGTTGTTGGTGAAACCCCTTGGCTACGAATCGCGCCTTGTACCTGTCAAGAGAGCCATCAGGGTTATACTTAAGAGTAAATATCCACTTTGTACCAACAATGTTTTGTGTTGCCTCTGGTGGAACCAAATAGAAGGTGCCGTGGCGCACTTGAGCATCAATTTCCTCACACATTGCGTTTCGCCAGTTTGGATCACGCAAAGCCTCAGCCACAGATTGCGGGATTGTGGGTTTGGTCTGGGATGCTGTGAGTGTGAATTTCGTGTTGGGTTTGCGGATATTGTTTTTAGATCGTGTTTGCATTTCATGGCGGTTTTGGGGTTGGGGAATCGGATCAGGTTCAGGTTGGTGGGGTGGCAACGATGGTGGTGTCGGGTTTGGGGAAGATGAGTTGGTTGGGCTATTTGTAGTGGTTAATGGGCTAGATGGTAATGGGCTTGTGGTCTGTGACTGAGATTGCAAAATCGGGCCTGGAGAAGATGAATCATCTTGGCCCATATGAGTGTCGTTGTTGGAGACACTTTGTGTTGGCGAAGAGGAGCGGACCGGCGACAACGGAGATGTCGACGGTGCTGAGGGCGGGGGCGCCGTGGCGTGAAGGTCTGAGCTAGGGGGCACCGCGGAATGAGCTGTTACAAGTGGCGTCGGAGCAGCATCGATCAGTTGGTGTGGCGGTAATGTCGGAGTGGTTGATGTGTCGCTGTCCTCACCGTGGTGATGGGGCGGATCAATCACAGAGAACGGGAAGCTGGTTTCCACGAATCGTACATGCCGAGAGGTGTAGATTCGCCCCGTGCTTCTGTCTAAGCACAAGTAAGCACTCTGCGTGAGGCTATACCCAAGAAACACACATGAGACAGATTTGGGGTTGAGTTTGTGTGTATTGTACGGGCGAATCCAGGGAAAGCACTGACAACCGAAGACACGAAGCTTGAGGTAGTTCGGGGCCTGATTGAAAAGCTTGTGATATGGTGATATGTGCTGAAGATTCACCATAGGCATTCGGTTGATCAAGTATACGGCGGCAGCGAACGCGTACGTCCAATAAGACGGTGGAACGGCGGCTTGACTGAGTAGGGTTAGGCCTGTTTCCACCACATGGCGGTGTTTGCGTTCAGATATGCCGTTGTGTTCCGGTGTGTGAGGCGGACTCGTGAAGTGAGCAATGCCATGTTCTATGAAGAAGCTCCGGAGCGCAACAAATTCACCACCATTGTCAGAGTAGAATGTTCTGATTTTGGTTTGAAAACGGTTCTCCACCAAGGCTTTGAAGGCAATAACGGTTTGTTTGACTTGGGATTTTTGTTTGAGTGGATATAACCAGGTGTATCGTGTGTAGTGATCCACGATAACAAGATAGTATTTAAAGTTGTCAACAGAGATGAGTGGAGAGGTCCACACATCAGAATAGATAATTTCAAGGGGTTGAGAGGAAGAGATGGTGTTTGAGTGAAAAGGTAATTTGTGGCTTTTATTGATTAAGCAATTGGAACAAGGAAGTTGTTTTTGTAAAGAATCAGAAACAGGGAGAGAAAAATGCGTAACAATAGCTTTTAAAATAGGGAGAGAGGGATGCCCAAGTCTGGAATGCCATGAGTGGAGATCCGTTTTCGGTGAAGGTGATGCAAATAGTGAGGTGATCGGATGGTTGACGGGCCACTCGTAAAGCTCATTCTTGGTGCTGCCTTGCAGTAACCGGGCCCCCGTGCTGAGATCCTTCACCTGAAATTTTGCAGGAAAGAATTCCACACTCACATTATTATTGTTGCACATTCGATAAACAGATATCAAGTTTTTCCGAACGTCAGGCACACATAAGACATCTTTCAAGTTAAGAGATCGAGAAGATGTAGGGAGAAGTGTGGAACCAGTATGAGTTATCTGCAGATTACTACCATCAGCGATGGTGACCTCTTCTCCACCAGTGTAAGGATGATGGAAGGAGAGATTTTGCAGGTCTGATGTAAGATGGTGAGTAGCACCGCTGTCCACAACCCAATTCGCCGAGTTGTACGGTGCTGTGGCGAGATTGACTCGTGGCTGCCACGGCACAGTGGAGCCACCAGAGACGCCGTGTGTGGGAGTGTAGTTGCTGCCAGCTTGCATCAATTGAGGGCATCGTCGTGCACTGTGCCCTGTCACTCCACACAGTTGGCATTTGCCAAGATAGGGCCGCGGTGTGTGGTGTTGTGGACGCGGAGTTTGCTGCCAGTTTTGATTAGGACGGGAGTTCTTGTGGTTGTTCCGCGAGTTGTTGTTATTGCCTCTGTAAGTCGCTGTATTGGCGGTGAGTGGGATCGATGGGGATGTGACCACAGCAGACAACAACTTCGCCTCATGGTTCAGGAGTTTTTCATGGATCTCTGTGAGAGAGGGAGGAGAGTCCCGGCCTTCAATCTGATCAGCGATCGACTTGTAGTCTTCAGTGAGACCATCTAGGACCATTTCAACTTGATCTTCATGCTCTATTGGTTTCCCAAGTAGTGCAAGTTGATCAAAGCGAGTCGTGAGGCCCTGGAAGTAATCATCGATGGACTTCGCACCTTTTGTCCATAGTTTTAGCTGTTGCTTAAGCTGTTTGATATGACCTCTGCTAGGTTTTGCGTAGGTGGAGGTGAGAGTATCCCAGATCTCGTACGCTGTGGTTGTTTTGGAGAGCAACGGCTGAATGGATGGCGAGATGGCTCCGAGTAGAGCGCTGTAGATCAGCCTGTCTTGTCTCTTCCACCGAGTATAGGCGTCGTTGACCGTAACGGTGTTGTCGGTGGTGATGGTAGATGGTGGTGCGATGATGGATCCGTCTAGATGACCGGAGAGAGCATACCCATCGAGGAGAGCATGCACTTGTAGACTCCACATCAAGAAGTTTGAAGCAGTGAGTTTCGTGACATTTGTCATATTGATGTTGATGAGAGTGGTTGTGTCGGAGACAGAAATGGTCTCAGAGGGTGTTGGAGATCCGGAGAGAGCCATGGCGGCTGAAAAAAAAAGGAAAAGAAAAAGGGTTTGTTTAGGTTTTAGGAGTCGAAGGCTCTGATACCATATAGGATGTAAATGCTTTGTTATCTTATTAGATGAGTAACTTTACAATATATATAGTAACTTTACATGAGACATTAGGTATTACATAATTACAATGGAGTCCCTTTAACTCTTGTATCCTCTACACTTGTCAGCTCGCAACCCATCGGCTGATAACGGTTGAGCATAAAGAGGAAGCAGAAGCAGAAGCAGAAGCAGAATCAGCTACTCTAGAATCGAATCGAATCGAATCTAGTTAAAAAACAGATACAATCGAATACGTACAGATGAGAAGAACGAGTCGCTTCGCCGGCGGGTCGGAGAATCTGGGAGGCACCGGATCCATCCCGTGGACTATCGGCGTTTTGAAGTAGATGTCGAATATACTGAGCATGTAAACGGCGTGAAGCGCCACGCCGAGAACCACTAGCCACGTTTCCCGCCTCTTCAGCCATCTTCGTCTACTCGCGGCGACGACGACGGATGTTGCTCGATTCTGATCAGAGCCTCCTCCTCCTCCTACTCCCAAGATCCCGTCACTCCCGATCATTCAGTTCCTCTTCACTTCTCTAGTCTCGTTGGAGGCTGTAAATAAAGCAAGCCCACGCCACGGTAAGTCACATTAAGCTCATTGATTCGAAAGCTTTGACATAGGCCCAACCTCATACTGATTTGAGATTTGTTTAAAATAAATAAAATAATCCCAAGTCTCAGTTTTATTTATTACAACCACAAAGTTGAATACAAGAAGAGTAGAGACAGAAATTACAATAAATAGCAACAATTTATAATGAGATGATGAGTCTCTCAATTCCAGAAACAGAGCAAAAACACAGAAAATGACTTGTCAGTTCTTGACAGTGGTGACATGTTTGAGAAGCATTTCCACGACATCTTTGGAAATCCGGGTTGCTTCGTTCTGCAACTGTTGGATTTTTGCATCAGTCTCTTGCTCGAGCCTCTTCACATTCGCACCTGAATCTCCGCTGGTCTGTTTTCACAGTATGGTCATTAGTCATTAGACATTTTCGGGGAAGAGAAAAAAAGAAGATGTTCCGTTGTGTACCTCTTCAAGCTTCCTCTGGAAGTCTTGCTCAGTTTTAGCTTTGTATTCGGCAATCTCTTTCTCGGCCTCTTCCTTGGCTTGCTTCAGTCTTGCCATCTTTGCTGCAACCAAGAACACAACGTCCCTTATCATATATAATGAATCTCTCTCTCTCTCTACTCCATCAGACAACACCATTTGTGTTTTTTAAAAATTATAATTACCGGTCCTTGCGGCATTGACAATGTGTTGAGCTTCTTGTTCAGCAGCAAGCAACTGCTGAATCCCACCTTGACCCCTGCTCGATTCCATCTTTTATCCTAGAAAAAAGCTCTGCTAAATTAAAGGCCACATAATCATAGTTTGTGGATTAGGATTATCAAAATTCAAAACAACGCTTCAAGTCAAAAACATTTTACACAAAGCTACTAGATGAGTAACAAAACTTACACATGATCACTAACTATCTCGATTACTAAGTCTGCTTTTCGGTAAAAGTTGGGGAAACATAATTTACCCGTTAGTTAAATTCAAACTTCAAAGCAGATCTGTTAAATCTAGCAATCAACAACTCGATTTGAGATCAGAACCAAAGAGATCTAAGCGCCTAAACCAAGTCAGAGAAATCCATGTAGAGTTTAACTCATCTTAAACAAAACAACTGCAAAATCCAACTGTTAAAGGATCCTAACACTTTGAATCCCTTGTAGATTCTCCTAACAGTCTATGAATTTGTGAGAGTAGACAACATACGGCGATACATTTTGACTTCCGACTGAAATTATTGAAGAGGAGAAGTAGAGAGAAAACACATCATTACCTTGGCTTCTTGTTCGGAGGAGAGAGAGAGAGAGAGAGAGAGAGAGAGAGAGAGAGAGAGAGATAATACAATCCAAGAGATGATCTGATAACACGTCTATGTCTCCTTTCTAATCTACCTCTTGTACCTGTATGACTTAGTAGTGGGCCCACATTTTATTGAATAGAATGAAAAACTTAAATTCATATTGAGCCCACTTGTAAAAGAAAATAGCCCAAATTAACATTCAGAGACACGCGGAGAGAAACAAAGGCCTTAATATTAAGGGATAACCAAATTTTGCAAAACGATCAACAAAGGCCTTAATTAATTCATTTTAATACGGTATTATTGCTCCCTCCCTCTCTCTCTCTCTCTCTCTCTCTCTCTCTGCATCTCCCTCATTCCTTTGGCTCCGTCCAAACAAATATTCCTGACACTCGGTTAGACAAACCCTAACCATCCACGTTTTTGATGCTTTGAGTACGAAGCATAGATTTGATCTCATCCATGGAGATGGATAATCGCGCCGGTTTCACCTACATGGGCCGCAAATTCAGCGATTTAAGTGTCAACGACGACTCCTCTGCTTTCAGTGATTGCAACAGCGACAGATCCGGCGAATTTCCCACTGCTTCCTCCGAGAGCCGACGCCTCCTCCTCTCCTGCGCCTCTGATAACTCCGACGATCTCATCGGACATCTTGTTGCGCACCTTGATTCCTCTTGTTCCATCGAGGAGCAGAAGCAAGCTGCCATGGAGATCAGGCTCTTATCCAAGAACAAACCGGAGAATCGGATCAAAATCGCCAAGGCCGGTGCGATTAAACCGCTCATTTCTCTCATCTCGTCTTCGGATCTTCAGCTTCAGGAGTATGGAGTCACGGCGATCCTGAATCTCTCCCTCTGCGATGAGAACAAGGAGCTGATTGCGTCTTCCGGTGCGATTAAGCCGCTAGTCAGGGCTTTGAAAATGGGAACACCGACGGCTAAAGAGAACGCTGCGTGCGCTCTGCTCCGGCTATCGCAGCTCGAGGACAACAAAGTCGCAATCGGAAGATCGGGAGCGATTCCTCTCTTAGTGAACCTTCTAGAAACCGGAGGATTCAGAGCGAAGAAAGACGCATCGACGGCTCTGTACTCGCTGTGCTCAGCGAAAGAGAACAAAATCAGAGCCGTGCAATCGGGAATTATGAAGCCGCTGGTGGAATTGATGGCGGATTTCGGATCCAACATGGTGGATAAATCGGCCTTCGTGATGAGCCTGCTAATGTCGGTGCCGGAATCAAAGCCGTCGCTTGTAGAGGAAGGAGGAGTTCCGGTGCTGGTGGAGATCGTTGAGGCGGGGACACAGAGACAGAAAGAGATCGCTGTGTCGATACTGCTTCATCTTTGTGAAGAGAGTGTTGTGTATCGGACCATGGTGGCTCGTGAAGGAGCGATTCCTCCGCTTGTGGCACTTTCTCAGGCGGGAACCAGTCGAGCAAAGCAAAAGGCGGAGGCTTTGATTGAGCTTTTAAGGCAACCAAGATCCATTAGTAACGGTGGAAGATCGTCGGAACTGTGAGCTTTAGAAATTTTCTTCCTTTCTATTGTCATTTCTTTACACTTTTTTTTTTTTTTTTACTGTTAATGCGAATATACAAACAACAAACAACCAGAAAAGAGAACGAAAAAAAAAGTGTAAATACAGTAGTTTGTGCACTAAATGTAGAAAATAGTTTGTTTTCCCTCTGTAATTTATCTTCTTGTGTTTGGCTTTTTGTGATCCAGTTGATAAATTTTGGTTTGGTATTTACTGTTTCTGTGTTTCACATCATTACTACTAACCAATCTAGCCTTCCATGTATATAATCTGTTTACTAACTATGGTTTTGAATAACAAAACGTATTAAACAAATTAACATTCTTATTTGGAAAATCATTGCACATAGATGCATTTTTCGGAACTTAACTTAGAGAACAAGTGACTCAAATTTCAACAGGCTGGGGACAGAGCAATAGAGAGTACAAGACATGTGTCCATCATGTTCATCTTCATATTCAACTAATTATATCGTATTAATTAGTAGGAATAAACATAGTGTTCTTCTCTAAGTTATGATGCCAAGAAAAGCGTCGATGAACCTAAAATACACTTTTAAAATTCGTTCGCTTTAACATCTTTTTTCTTGACTCCCTCCCTAGTTCAATGTAACGAAATGATCCACGTATCTTAAATTTCGATTAGGTCTCACATATTTACTAATTTACCCATACATGTGTACAGTCTCTGACTAGGGGGCCCTAGGCTCTGAACAACAAGGAAACATTAATAATAGAGAGAATTCGGAAAAGAAAGGAAAAAAAACATTATCATTTGGAAAAATTATTGGAACAGAAATTAAGAAAAAGAAGAGAGAAACATAGATGTTATTTTTGGGAATTTAACTTAGAAGACGAGTGACTGAAATTTCAACAGGCAGGGGACAGAGCAAGAGAGATAGAGAAGAACATGTTACAACCATGTTGATGTTTATGCTAACACTTGCCATGTTAAATGACACGATCCCAAAAACAAGAAAACAGGAATTTATATTACTTAATGCCGCCATACAGAGTCATCTCTTCTACTTCAAGCCGCCTGGAATCACTTGCAATTGACCCTCTGGGATACAAAAACCTAAGGTTAGCTTAGCTTAATAAATGATAGAATCCACCATATTCTTTGAAGATGACAAAACTAACTCACCTCCGAGATTGATGGCATGGTTAGCTTGTTTATCAGCTTCAGAATTGAATTCCTATAAACCAGACAGCTAACAAATTACTTCATGAGTGGATCACAAAATCAGGCTGTCAAAGTGTTGTTGGCTTACCCTGTCAATGTGTTGAATATGGAATGATTTAAACTGCCTCTTAAACTCCTTGGCCTCTTTACAAAGCTCAGCCATTTTCGGGTGTTTGGTTTTCCATGCATCTTGCACCTGCATACAGACAAGCATGGAATCTCCTTGGACGTGCACATTTCTATACCCTTTCTCAAGAGCACACTTGAGACCAAGAATCAGGGCTCGATACTCTGCAACGTTGTTTGTGGCAATGCCTACACCCTCACGTAAATAGAAGAGCACGCTTTTGTCTGAGCCACGGAGAACAGCTCCTGCACCAGCTTTTCCTGGGTTTCCTTTCGAAGCACCGTCAAACTCGATCGTACATGAATCCTGTGGTTCAAGGGATAGATTCCGATCATAAACAAGAAAAAACTGAAATATTCTGTTAAGTGGTATTACATCTTTAAGAATTGGTTGCCGAGTCAAGAAGCTGGAAGGAATAACCCGAGAAACCATGTCATTGCCTGTCTTAAGATGCTTTTGTGGAGGACTCGAGGAAAATATATCCGATTCCTCACTTTCCTGAAGTGAAACATCAGAGGCACAAGGCTTTTCGTCACTTTCTTTAGTTAATAATAATTCATTATTATCCGCAAATGTAGTAAAGTTATGCGTCTACGACTGACAAGATTATACCCTTTTTCGCGATCTCTTAGGCAGAGAAGGTTTGCCCAAAGTCTCTCCTCCTTGGGAAGAAGATGGTTGCTGAAACGTAAGATCAAAAGTCAGAAGAGATTTCTGAACAATAGTTATCTCACCGAAATGAGAACAGTTATATGATTTCATTTTGTAGTCTCTCATAGAAGAATGCTACTAAGATAAAGATTCCGCATCTAACCCGAAGAGGACAAGGAATGAGTTTCCCAAAAACATCATCTTTGACATAACTTGCGTTGATAGAGAAGAGAGCATTCTTCATTCCAAACGACGATATCAACTCTTCTGCTCCTATTGGCAAACCATATCCTTTGTAGACACTCATTGCAGGATGTGAAACCTGACCAAACCCAAAAATCAAATATATATAAAAGTTATCTTAGAGCTTTTACCTAACGCAGACATCAGTTTTTGAACAGTGAATAAGATCGAATCAGTTTTAAAAAAGAGAACTTACAGATGATCCAGCTTGTTCCTGGCATTCGCTCAAGCTTCGATACACACCAATGATGTCTCCCTTGCGGACAATGTAGAAAGCGTCTTTTTCATCCCCCATTGCGGAATCCATACAAACTCTCTGATATGCAAATTTCTCAACTTTCGATGATAAACCCTAAAACCCCAAATCTACAGTAACCAACAAAATCCAGAAATATAAGCCCCAGAATGAAATTTATAAGAAACCCAACAGCTTACACCCACCAAGATATTCCAAGATTTGAATTTTCGAATTTCAAACTCAGCTCATCATACGAATGCTTGAGACTTGAGAGTGCGATTGAGAGGAGCCAAACATAAAGAGAAATTCCAATATTAGATGGGCTTCCGCGGTAATAAGCCCAATATTAATATTTGGGTTCAATATTTGCAGATAACGTGTCGTTCGGTGTCACATGAACAAAACTGCTTGCGGTTTTAAATTAAGCTAGGAAAAACAAAATATATATTTTATTAGATTCGATGTTCAAAGAACAAGTCACCTCTCATTGCTCACATCACATGCCTTGTCATTTTATCCCACACACTGGCTTCGAGCTCGAAGCGCGTGACTTTCACTTAGCCCTGTCGCTCGCTATCGAAATTGATGGAGCATTTAGTGGAGACCGGCAAGGAAGGCGCAGCGAACCTCATCGAGTAATCTCGGTAAGGAAACTCGTCGTTGAAATTTAAGGAGTAGCTCATGTTGGAACTTAAAATAATAAGTGAGGTTGAGTCACTTTTCCGGTGTCTTTTCCGGCAAGGTCATTGCCCGGAATTACCGGATTATGAGCTCATTAGAAAGGTTGTAATATGGACTACAACTTTGAATGCTCATATGATAAATTTGAAGAATTGGTGAATGAGAAATTGTTTGGTCAAAGTGTGATATGGGAGACATAACAAGTTTTGTCCCACATTGGAAGTGGAGAGATTTTCTCTCTACTATATAATAAGACATATCATGGTTCATGATCAACAACATACATGGAGTGGAAGATGGACCGACCACGCGCGCACCACCACCACCACCGAGCCGAGCCGCGCCGCGCCGCGCGGCGTCGGCGTCGGCGTCGGCGTCGTGGTCGGCGTCGTGGGCTTGGGCGTGGGCTTGGGCGTGGGCTTGGGCTTGGGCTTGGGCTTGGGCAATTGGACCTTCGGTTTGGGCTTGGGCAATTGGACCTTCGGTCCATAAGTTAGTTCTTTTTGGGGCAATTCGTTTTGGTTCAGCGAAACATTAAACCGGTACAACGAAACATTGTGTAGTTTAATTCGCGCCACGAAACATTGCACCGGTTCAATTCGTGCCCCTCCGGTTTATTAAAAACCGAACTCCATCGTCTTCTCCGATTCACTCTGAAATTTTTCAGAAAACAGAAAACCAACGTAAAGTTCACGACATCTTCCTGCAAGTAAGTCTCGAGAGTATTCATAGAATCTCGTGTTCGTCAGACTACGATTTGAGTGTTGCATATCGTTTTCATATACGGTTTTATCCTGGGATTCGTAATCGTATCGAACCGTCACACTACGGGCGATTTTTCGAATTAAGGAAAGAGAGAAATCTCGACTCCGTTTTTTCCATACGCGTTTTAAGAATCAGGTTTTATCATTCTTTCTTAATTCGTTCTTGTTTTTACATTCGGTCTTCTCAGTTCCGTTTTTGCGGTCCTACAATCTTAATTCGAAAAATCCGTTCATCGCTTACGGATTGAGAATTTGCCGAATTTTCTATATGACTTCTTTCTGTTAAATAAAACAAAAACGGAGTTTGCGATCTGTTTTACTTATCCGCGAATCGTTTCTGTATTTCCAAAAAAAAAAAAAAAATTTCTGCGTTTTCTTAAAAACGTTTCTGCAAATTCCGGAAAACGTTTCTGAAATTTGTTTTTCTTACAAACGTTTTTGGTTTAAACATTCTGTTAAAGAATCGTTTCTGTTTCCGCGAAAGAGTTTGCGAAACAAATATCATTATTAATATCACTTCTGTTTCTCTGTTAACAGAATGGCGGATGTTGATATGAGTGGGAATGACAACCCTGTTATTGAGACGAATGTTGACTCCGTAGCCAGAGATCTGACCGGAGTTCGTCTTCACACACCGACTGCTTCCCAAGACACCTATGGGATGTCTCAGTTACCCGCTGCGATGGCACAAGGGTTAATGCCCGAAAAATTCGACGGCAAAGGCTTCAAAACGTGGCAGAATAAGATGCTCTTCTACATGAGTAACTTGAACTGCGAGAAGTTTCTGAAGGAGGATCCACCGATCGTTCCACTCGGAAACAAAGACTCTCACGTTCTTGCTTCTGTTGATGCATGGAAACATGCAGATTTTGTGTGTAGAGGTTGGATCTTAGGCCGCCTCATTGATCCACTGTATCAAGTATACAGTCAAGTACGAACTTCTAAGGAACTCTGGTTGGCCTTGGAGAAGAAGTACAAATCTGACGATGCTGGTTGTCAGAAGTTTGCCGTTGCGAAGTTCCTGGAATTCAAGATGGTGGACTCCAAGCCTATCATGGAACAAGTCGATGCTTTGACTTTGCTGTGCCATGAGATTGCGGCCGAGGGAATGAAAATCTGTGAGATTTTTACTGTCAATTGCTTCATTGAGAAGCTTCCCCCAAGCTGGCAAAGTTTTAAGAACTACCTTAAGCACAAGAAGAAGCCGATGTCTCTCTCTGATGTCATCACAAGGCTCCAAATGGAGGACAGAAACCGTGCTAATTTCTCTCCCCCGGATCAACACAATGTTAATGTGGCTGAGCACAACAATAACGGGAAAAGGAAGAGGAGCTCTTCTCAACAGTCCCTCAAACCGACATCCTCAACAAACTTCAAGAAGGTTGCAAAACCAGGACAAAAGTTTAAAGGGAAATGTCACAATTGTGGCAAACTGGGTCACAAGTCTGATGTTTGCAGGAGCAAACCCAAGGGTAACAAAAAGGCTGAAGCTAACATCACTGAAGAAGAGATGTGTGCGGTTGTGAACGAAGTCAACATGGTCGATGACAATCCCAAGGAATGGTGGTATGACACTGGAGCAACCACTCACATCTGCACTGATAGGTCGATGTTCACCACTTATCAGAAAAGCAAAACAGAGGAGCAGCTGTTCATGGGAAACACAGCCTTCTCGAAGATCGAAGGTCGCGGCAAGGTGGTTCTGAAGCTGACTTCAGGACGTGAGCTGTCACTCACCAACGTCAAGCACGTGCCGGACATGAGGAAGAACCTAGTTTCAGGAACTCTCTTGAGCAAGGCAGGATTCAGCGTCAACCTCGAAGCTGACAAATTAATCCTTAGGAAGAATGGGGTTTATTTGGGAAGGGGTTTTGAAAAAGGAGGACTTGTCAAGTTGTGTGTTACGACAGTCCTCCGTACTGATAAAGTTACAAACCTTAATGGTGTAATTGCTGACAATGTTATTAATAATAATTCTGTTGCTTATTTGGTTGAGTCTTTTAATGTTTGGCATGAAAGATTAGGCCACGTGAATTCTAAATCCATACAAAGGTTAATGAATTTGAACCTTATTCCAAAAATGAAAGCACCAAAGGATAAATGTGAAGTTTGTGTACAATCTAAACTCACAAAAACCCCATCGTCTCAAGTACATAGACAAACAGAACCTCTTGGTTTAATACACACAGATCTCTGCGATCTGAAATTTATACAAACTAGAGGTGGTAAAAAGTATTTTGTGACGTTCATTGATGATCATACAAAATATTGTTATGTATACTTGTTACGGAGCAAAGATGAAGCTTTGTCTAAATTCAAGGAGTATAAACTTGAAGTTGAAAACCAACTAGGTAAAACTATTAAAATAGTTCGAAGTGATAGAGGAGGTGAGTATGATGGTCCGTTTAATGACTTTTGCCAACAAAATGGCATCATACATCAAACCACAGCTCCCTATTCCCCAGAATCTAACGGAGTTGCGGAACGGAAAAACCGAACTCTCAAAGAAATGATGAATGCAATGTTGCAAGAATCGGGATCACCCCGGTCAATGTGGGGGGAAGCTTTGCTTACTACGAACTATATCCTCAACAGAATACCACATAAAGTTACTGGCAAGACGCCATATGAACTTTGGAAAGGTATGTTACCTTCGTACAAATACCTCAAAGTGTGGGGGTGCCTTGCAAAAGTCGCTGTACCACCTCCGAAAAAGGTCACGATTGGACCTAAAACAGTTGATTGTGTTTTCATAGGATATGCACACAACAGTAGTGCCTATCGGTTTCTGGTTCACAAATCTGATATACCTGATATCCATGTGAACACAGTAATGGAATCACGGAATGCATCGTTCTTTGAAAATATTTTTCCTTGGGACGATAAGAAATGTCAGAAAAGGACACTTGAACAACGGGAAACGAGCTTTCCAACAGATCAGACTAGTACTTCTATAATTTCCACACATGATGGAGAACACATAGAAGATGAACCTCGACGTAGCAAACGAGCTCGTAAGGAAAAATCATTTGGTGATGATTTTCTGGTTTTTCTTATAGAGAATGCACCAAGAACCTACGCAGAAGCCATGTCTATACCAGACGCACCTTATTGGAAGGAAGCTGTGAATAGTGAGATTGATTCACTTTTGCAACATCATACATATGAGATTTGTGATTTACCCGAAGGGTGTAAAGCACTAGGGTGTAGATGGATTTTCACAACGAAAATGACAATCGAAGGTCTTATCAATGTATATAAGGCTAGGCTTGTGGTTCAAGGTTACCGACAAAAAGAAGGTCTGGACTTCTTTGACACATATTCTCCAGTGACGCGTATAACCTCAATTAGAATTTTGGTTAGTATTGCAGCGTTAAGAGGCCTGGAAATATATCAAATGGATGTCAAAACTGCATTTCTACATGGAGATCTTGAAGAAGAGATTTACATGAAACAACCTGAGGGTTTTGTGATTCCTGGACAAGAACACAAAGTTTGCAGACTTATCAAGTCATTGTATGGACTCAAGCAAGCTCCAAAACAATGGCATGAAAAATTTGATAATGTGATGCTGTCAAATGGTTTCACCATTAACGAATGTGATAAATGCATATACATCAAAAATACTCCCTACGGATATGTTTTGTTGTGTTTATATGTTGATGACATGCTCATTATTGGCAGCAATAAAGACATGATTACTCAAACTAAAAGTTTACTTAATCGTAACTTTGAAATGAAAGATCTGGGTTTAGCAGATGTTATTCTCGGTATTCAGATTCACCGACATGCCGGAGGAATAATCTTATCACAATCACATTATGCTCAAAAGATACTTGATCGGTTTAAAACCTATTCAAGTGGAACTGCAAAAACTCCAATTGACCCTCATATTCATCTGACTAAAAACTCAGGAGCTGGAGTCTCCCAGCTGGAATATGCACGAGTAATTGGAAGTCTAATGTACTTAACGAATTGTACTAGACCCGATCTAGCACATGCAGTAAACGTCCTAAGTCGTTATACTAGTAACCCAGGACATAAACATTGGAAAGCTATCACGAGAGTATTGGATTACCTACGTTATTCCAAAGATTATAGTCTACACTATGGTAAAGAACCCGGAGTTATGGAAGGATACAGCGATGCCAACTGGATTGCGGACTCCAAAAACTCAAAATCCACAAGTGGATATGTCTTTACACTTGGAGGTGCAGCAGTGTCCTGGAAATCTACAAAACAAACCGTGATAGCCACTTCCACAATGGAATCTGAATTTATCGCCCTTGATAAATGTGCTCAAGAAGCAGAGTGGCTTCGCAATTTTTTGGAAAATATCCCCATGTGGGAGAAACCAGTGCCAGCATTACGTGTACACTGTGATAGTCAATCAGCTATCTCTCGGGCACTGAATAATAATTATAATGGTAAGTCTCGACACATTCGACGACGTCATAAAACCATTAGAAACTTGATCTCTACTGGAGTACTCACGATAGATTATATCAAATCTGCCGATAACCTAGCTGATCCATTCACTAAAGGTTTGGCAAGAGATCAAGTCATCAAATCATCTAGAGGAATGGGTTTACAAGCCTATAGAAAAGATGCGACTTGATGGTAACCCCACCTACATGACTGGAGATCCCAAGAAATAGGTTCAAAGGGAGAACAACTTCAAGTTCAATCAATGGACACTGTGAGATTAGTTTCTCTACCCAGTTCCTAGGATGTTGAAACAGTGTTATACCTGTAAGTAAATACGGATAAGCATATTGCTTTTAATGATTCTATAGCTTAATACAATGGAGTAGTGCAGGATACTTCCAAAATTAAGTTAATAGCAGATCACCTAGTGAGTGTGAAATGCGGCCGTTTCTAGGAGAATGAAGGAAAGGCTATATTCTCCAAGTTCACTCATGATAACCAGGCAAGTTCAAGGCCAAAATGAACACAATAGAGAACAAGGTTCTATGAGAAAATGAAGCTGTGTTATAGCTGTTGTCTAGTTTTACATCAAACTCCGGAGGGTTCAAGGCATCATGTCCACCTTCTGGCCAAGTAATTCCGACAGCTACTAACTACGAGTGGTTCAAAGCTGAAAAATTGCTACCAACTCAGATACAGTAATTTTTCGTAATACTCTCGAAAAGTCTGTCTGTCTAGTTCACTACGTTAGTCTATTCAGTAGAGTCTTAGAGTATATCGAGTCATATGTTTAGAGGTAATTTCTATTCATGTGGGGGATTGTTGGAACTTAAAATAATAAGTGAGGTTGAGTCACTTTTCCGGTGTCTTTTCCGGCAAGGTCATTGCCCGGAATTACCGGATTATGAGCTCATTAGAAAGGTTGTAATATGGACTACAACTTTGAATGCTCATATGATAAATTTGAAGAATTGGTGAATGAGAAATTGTTTGGTCAAAGTGTGATATGGGAGACATAACAAGTTTTGTCCCACATTGGAAGTGGAGAGATTTTCTCTCTACTATATAATAAGACATATCATGGTTCATGATCAACAACATACATGGAGTGGAAGATGGACCGACCACGCGCGCACCACCACCACCACCGAACCGAACCGAGCCGAGCCGCGCCGCGCGGCGTCGGCGTCGGCGTCGGCGTCGGCGTCGTGGTCGTGGTCGTGGTCGTGGGCTTGGGCTTGGGCTTGGGCAATTGGACCTTCGGTCCATAAGTTAGTTCTTTTTGGGGCATTTCGTTTTGGTTCAGCGAAACATTAAACCGGTACAACGAAACATTGTGTAGTTTAATTCGCGCCACGAAACATTGCACCGGTTCAATTCGTGCCCCTCCGGTTTATTAAAAACCGAACTCCATCGTCTTCTCCGATTCACTCTGAAATTTTTCAGAAAACAGAAAACCAACGTAAAGTTCACGACATCTTCCTGCAAGTAAGTCTCGAGAGTATTCATAGAATCTCGTGTTCGTCAGACTACGATTTGAGTGTTGCATATCGTTTTCATATACGGTTTTATCCTGGGATTCGTAATCGTATCGAACCGTCACACTACGGGCGATTTTTCGAATTAAGGAAAGAGAGAAATCTCGACTCCGTTTTTTCCATACGCGTTTTAAGAATCAGGTTTTATCATTCTTTCTTAATTCGTTCTTGTTTTTACATTCGGTCTTCTCAGTTCCGTTTTTGCGGTCCTACAGCTCAACGGTACCGCAATCTGACCGGTGATTGGGAATGGAACCACACCCTCCGCCGTTGTATCCGGCACCTCCTCCCTTGCCGCAGCAGTGGTTGCAACGAGTTCAGACCACTGCCTCATCTTCCGCCACCTTTCGTCGGGCTCGAGTTTATTGACTGTTTGCCAAAACACAGATCCGCCGCGAGAGGACGGCTGAGATGAGGCGAGGCAAGGCATGGCATAAGGAAACAACAACCTCGCTTCGCCAACAACGCTTCGTGCATTTCGTCAGTTGCGTCCATTTCAGAGATCGGAGACGACTGGGGCCTCATTTTCGGAAATTCCTTATATCTTAATTCCTATTCTCATGTACAACTCTAAACCCTCATTTTCGACTTCTCTCCCTCCCTCTCTCTCTCTCTCCCTCTCTCTCTCTCTCTCTCTCTCAACACGTCTCTCAACAGAGCAGAAAACGGCGTAACCGCCATAAGACCGGTTCTCGGAAACTCTTTGCTAACCGCTCTGGTTTTTTTCATATAACCGGGAATTTGATCTATTAATAATTGCTTGTAAACAGCTAATAACAACGTGCACTGGCCATAATTAAGTTACTAACACTTGTTTGGTTCCAAATTTAGATGGAAACGGTATAAACATGATCGTTATTGTTATAGTGATGTATTTAGCCGCAGTGGACTTGGTCTAGTTATCTCCATTAGCTGACGTGGCTAACTCATAAATGAATGCATCTACTTGGACCAGATTCATTGCAGGTGAATGTTCCAACTAAATTCACCTAATATTTTTAGCAAAAAGCAATAAATAGGCAAGTAGGAGAAAATCTACTTGTGCCACAAGGGACTCGAATACAAACAACCGGACCTCCTTTAATTGGATAAACCTTTACTGTTCTAGAAACTACATCACGATATTTTTTGCAAGATTCCTCAACTAAGCTTTTTAAGAATAATTAAGAGGAGATTTGTAAAAAAACCTGTTCAACAACTTGAGTTGTACCGGTCAAAAGTTTCTTAGCGAGTTCAGTCGGAACAAGGATACCGGTCTGCGGTTTCTTTAAGATCATCAAGCTGTGAGAGAACATACTCAAGCTTCTGGAAGCAGATCTCATTAGCTATTCTCGCATTGTAATCACATTTCTCAAAGGGGCGGTACTCGCACGCGCTTTTGATCTCTTCCCTTAGTGTGACTTGAATATCCTGCAAATTTCACAATTACTTCATCTTGTAATATAGACTTTTTTGTAATATGGATTTGCAGTCAGATAAAAGCATATCTTTACATTGAAAGATGACTAAGTTAGTGAATCAGACAACTTGATGTTAGCTGGCATCTTAAAACTTTGTGGTTAACTAGACCAAATCCAGAATCAAAACTCAAAACAGAGACTTTTATTTGTTCACGAAAGTAATGATCCCTAATCTATACTTGTCTGTTAAAAGAGATCCCAAAATCATATGTTCTTTGATAAGTGAGATTCTTCTTAAAACACTTGAATTCATATGAAATCAGAAAATATCAGCATCAACCTTAACCCCAAGACTGAAGGGATATGTGTCAAATCCAAAGAAACTGGAAATGAAGACAAATGTAATGAATGAGAGACGCGAAACCAAATCATCACAGTCAAAGAAGAACAAGTTCATTAATCCCGCAACTGGATGCAGCGGCCATCTTGGAACTGTATAATTATGCCCGGAATCAAAATTCTAAAACAGGAAATGCAATGAATCCCCCAATATAGAGACTTGTGTCAGATAAGCCCATATGTTTGTTCAACATTCGATAGAAAACGAAGACAAACGACGTGGTGAAAGGAGAGATTGTGTCAGCAAGAACACTAATCTAGACTTGTGTCGAATGATCCCTACTGTTCTTTGATGAGCTAGGTTTAAGAAAAACACAATTCCACCATTCATAAACCTTTGAGCTAAAGAATTAAGGTAAAAATAAATGCCAGATCTAGTGAAGAAGAGATTGGGTAAGCCAACCTTGATGGATTGCATGAACTCTCGGCAATGACTGTTGACCAACTCTTTCTTGGGCCCAGAAGGGCTCGCCAGTTCTTCCATCACTCCTCCAGCTATATCCAAAACCCTCACAACTCTCTGCGCGCGAAAAAGAAAACAAATGGACAAAACAGATTATTCACATGAAATCACTTCCACAATCGGAGATTTATAATTTATAGGGAACAAAGCTACTATTCCGAAAATTTCCACCCTCTCGACATTCTGGAGTCGCTGCAACGAAGTGTTCTGCGTCTGCGGATCCATCAAATTCTCCACGAAAGGACGACAAGGACGAAGAATATGAAACTGAAATAACGTCAAATCCACCCATACGCATACACTATTTAAGGAAATCGGAGCAGTCGAGTACCTGAATGGCGCTATGGAATACGGGCGTGGATGACACGAGACAACGAAGATGGAAGAGACGATGAGAGAACACGGAGAGTTCAAAATCGGCGACGGAGAAGAGATGGTACTTGGGCAAATACAGATCGACGGCGAAAGTTAAAAAGCAAAGACGAGGAGAGAGAGAAAGATAATTTTGTTTGTGACGTAAAACGGCACGTCGTTTATTTATGAAAACAGCATGTAGTTAATGAATTACGAAAACACCCCTTCGTTGAGATAAAATCTTTGTGATGCTGCCGCTTTTCTCTTTAATGTAACGGATAAAAAACCGAAAACATCCACAAGAAGAGAACTGATACCTGAAGCTTCCTCTGTAACTACAATGGCTCAGTTCATAGATCTGAATAGTCTTGCCAGCACCTTACCGGCGATTCCGAAACTACGTGAGAGCCGGAAAACCGGAAAATCCAGCGGAATTGTTTGCAGGAAAACCGGAGAATTTCAAGAAGTGGATTCGGTACAGATCACAAGACGGATGACACTGGGATCTGCTGTCTCGATAGGCCTAACCGGAATTTACGGCGGGAATAATGTATCTTTGGCACAAGACAACGGGTTTTGGATCGATGGTCCTCTTCCAATTCCTCCTATTTACAACAGTAAGCACCATTCTATATCAAACTCCTGATTATGATTCCTCACTGAAAGCATTATACAACTTTTGTGTTGGTAGAATACAAAACAGGAAACAACTGATTCAATTATGCGTTTATACAGAGGATATCACGAATGAGCAGACGGGGACGAGATCGTTCTTGAAGAAAGGAGTGTACGTAGCTGATATCGGGACGAAAGGGAGGATGTACAGAGTTAAAAAGAATGCTTTCGATCTGTTAGCAATGGAGGATTTGATCGGACCAGATACTTTAAACTATGTTAAAAAGTACTTGAGGCTTAAATCCACCTTCTTGTTTTACGATTTCGACAACCTTATCTCTGTTGCTGCCTCTGAAAAAGACAAGCAACCTCTCATAGATTTAGCAAACAGATTGTTCGACAACTTTGAAAAGGTTACAATGGTCTTAACCCGGTTTACACAAACTAAATACTGTAGACATTTCATTTATGCTGATTTTGTGATTCGTCTTGATACAGCTTGAAGATGCAGCCAAGACGAAGAACTTGGCTGAGACAGAATCGTGTTATAAAGATACTAAGTTTCTTCTCCAAGAGGTTATGATCAAAATGGCGTGAACCCCTGGTTCGCTTTTCACCGGTTTACTTGCTACTCAAGATCATTCATCTAAAACAAAATGTAATATATAAAGAGACCTATATCTACGCACAACGTGGTCGCGACACGTAGAATTTTTATAACTTATAAGATCGCGACATGTGTTTTTTTAAATTGAAAGTATTAAGATCGTAACATGTGTCGTGGAATAAGAAAAATAAAATTAATATCAGACCAACGAAAAATCAGAAAAACAGAAAACAAACAATTAAAAAAATTGTTACATCCATTAAAAAAAAAAATCACTACGAAAAGGAAATTAAAACGAAAATCAGAAAAATAGGAAACAAATAATTTTGAAAACAAATATTGTTAAATATATTAAGAAAAGAAAAAAAATATTCCAATTATGAAAAAAGAAAATCAATATATAATAAACTATAATCTTCATGATTTAATTGTGTGCTTCTATCTTTTTAAAAAACTTTCTCTCTTATTAAAAAATAAAAAATCATGTTTTTGAAAGTTCAATATATTAATGAATAATATTTAACTCTGGATCAGTTGGATCGAAATCGAAATTACTGTACTGTCGTAACATGTGTCTAATATGTTAGAAGTTTACTTGCCCCTGAGATTCAGGCGTTGAGCTCTTTTGGTTTCCATTATTTGTCAGAAGTTTACTTGCCTCTGAAACTGCAACAGCAGTGGCTCGATCATCAGTTTGATGTCTTCCTGTATCAGTTATAGACCAATAAGTGTATGCTACAAATTCGAGGTTTTTGATAATGTAATTCCTTGTTTCCTGGGATGTGAATTATTGCAAAGATATTGGAATTTGGTTTTAGTTTTATTGTTTGAATCTACTTTCCTGGTGATGCCAATGGTTTTAAATTATGTACCTTTCTTCTGACATATTTGACTACTGAGGTCCATTGCTTCCTACTTAATTATCTTTATCAATATATCAAGAACACTACCCCCACACAAACAAATGTAGCTCTCATGCGATATGCAATTCCCAACAATATCAATCAACAATGAGTAACACATTACTTTTAGTGATCACTTTTCATGCCTAACTATCGTGCAATTCATTTTCATATCGTATTCATATCTGAATTGAATCTTATTTTACAATTTCTTTTTGTAGTGAAAATTTTAGGTTACAATCATCGAACTATTTGAGTAGCATTTTAGTTTTTTTTTCTTATTGTAATTAAATTTGGATGCTACAATCACCGAACTATTTGAGTGGTAGTAGCCTTTTAAGTTTTAACAAATAAAAACTACTATTTGAGTAGCATCTTCAAGAATATGATGTTTGGTAAAAAGAAAACAAAAATAATTTTTTGTAAACGCACAAAAAAAGAAGAAGAAGCTGATTACGTTTTTTTTTTCTCTCTCCAAACAGAACTTCGGGAAAAGTGGTGTGAGAAAATTAATAAGAAAACCTCTTCTTCTCACTTTCTCGCTATATATATTTTTTCTTCAATCTTCTTCTTCGTCTTCAATGTGAGCAATGCTCGATTCCAATAACCTAATCAAATAATGGAACTCGCTGATTCTACGAACGAGCAACTCGGAGAGACCAGGAGTGCTGGCCTCAAGGAAGATAATCGGTCCTTTCTGGGCATCGATCTCAACGAAATCCCTACCGGCGCTACTCTCGGCGTTGGTTGCACCGGCGGTCAAGATGATGACGCAGAGTATGAACCTGTCGAAGTTGTTAGGTCAATTCACGATAATCCGGACCCAGCGCCTGGAGCGCCAGCGGAGGTTCCTGGACCGGATCGGGATGCCGCGTGCGGCGCGTGTGGAAGGCCGGAGTCGATGGAGCTCGTAGTAGTCTGCGATGCTTGTGAGAGAGGGTTTCATATATGCTGTGTTAACGACGGCGCGGAGGCGACTCCTTCCGCCGATTGGATGTGCAGCGACTGTGTCACCGGCGGCGAGAGGAGCAAACTGTGGCCGTTGGGTGTGAAGTCCAAGCTCATTCTGGACATGAACGCCTCCCCGCCGAGTGATGCGGAGGGATACGGAGGCGAGGAGACGTCAGATTCGAGGTACGTAGCCGTCGTTCTGTTTTCCGACTATGCGTTAGGGTTTTTAGGAGTTGAATTTTGGTTGAGTTCGAGAACATAGAAGCAAGACTTGATTAAGCTGTCGTTACATGCAACGGGAGCTAAAAGAAAACGATAAGCTATTGTAGATGAATTTAGGTTTCAGTTTCGATTGCGCATTGTGTGCCAAGAGCCCAAGACCCAATCAGCGGGTAAAGGATTAGCTCATGAGAGTTCTTAAGTAGCCCTTGATCTTATGCAGGAAGAGGCTTTCTAACATTTGGTAGTTTTTGATAAATTTTACGAGTATACCATTAGTGGAAGACTGGAAGCTTTCGTTTCTTCTTCTTCTTCAATCAGTTGGTTAGATTTTGTTTGATAGGACTTTGTATGGCCTTCTATATTCTATATCTAGCAGAAATTGTAAAGCACTGATGGGTTATGTGCTTCCCTGTTTCTTCTTCTCCAGGAAGCATATGCTAGCGAGCAGTTCTTGCATGGGAAACTCTTTTGACTACGCAATGACGCATTCAAGCTTTTTGAATCCTGGTAGAGGAGGACATGCTAGTCTCGAAGCTTCAGGGTTAATGTTTCGTAATACCAAAACGGGTGTGGATGCATTAGATTCACAAACTCTAGGTTTTGGCTTCCCGTTAAGCCTGAGCAACAGTAGTTTGCCCAGTAGATTTCCATCCTTGGATCCAAGTGAGCTGTTGCTGCAAAATCTCAGGCATTTCATATCCGAAAGGCAGGGAGTATTAGAAGATGGTTGGCGTGTCGAATTTAAACAACCTTTAAATGGCTATCAGCTATGTGCAGTGTATTGTGCTCCGAATGGAAAAAGTTTTAGTTCAGTGCAAGATGTTGCTTGTTATCTGGGCTTGGCAATTAATGGTAACTACAGCTACATGGATGCTGACATCAGGAATGAGAGCTCTCCTCTTCACGAAAGATTGCAAATGCCCAAGAGAAGAAAGACTTTAAGATGGCCAAACAATGGTTTCCCTGAGCAAAAGGGTAGTCCAGTGAGGCGTTTTCCATTCAATGGTCAGACGATGTCCCCTTTTGCCATTAAATCTGGTACTCTTTTTCAGGCTGGTGAATCTCTTAGCTCTGGAAATAACGGATGCGGCTGCGAGGAAGATAATGTAAGTATAAACTTCAAATCTTTCTCTTCTCTTTTTTTCGATTTTTTATCCTCATGTTTTTATATTTGATTTTCAGAAAGGGTTTCCGATGCAGTTTGAAGATTTCTTTGTTCTGTCGCTTGGAAGAATTGACATAAGACAGTCTTACCACAGTGTCAACATGATTTATCCAATAGGCTATAAGTCCTGCTGGCATGATAAGATTACGGGGTCTCTATTCACGTGTGAAGTATCTGATGGCAGTTCTGGGCCTGTTTTCAAGGTTACACGGTCACCATGCTCTAAATCATATATTCCAATTGGATCAACTGTCTTCTCCTGCCCAAAGATTGATGAGATGGTGGAACAGAACATTGTCAAACGAGATGATCATAGAGGCAGTACCCAAGAGCAGGATGACCACAGTGTTGAGATCCTTCTTGCAGATCCCTGCCCACCTCTTGGAGATGATATATTGTCTTGTTTACTTGAGAAGAATTTCTCCAAGACAGTCAATTGCCTGCGCTCAGAGGTTGGTTCTTCTCAAGTAACCTTTGATAAAAATTTATCCTATAATCAGGAGCATGGGTTTGAAATTGGCAACATTGTTGTGGAAGAAGATTCATTGTCTGTTGCATGGAAAAAGGTATCTGAAAAACTTGTCGATGCATGTTCCAATGTCCTGAAGCAGAAGGGTACCATAAACTTCCTTTGCAAGCATGTTGACAGAGAAACAAGGGAAACCAACTGGAATATGATAAACGAAAAGGACAGTGTAATTTTATCACTGTCAAGGTTTTGCAGTTTTTTGGCTCCTCACAGTGTTACATGTGGTGAAAGGGATAAAAGCGAGAGTGCAACTCTAGTTGATGCTCTGTCAAGTTGGCTGGAACAAAGCAGATTTGGACTTGATGCAGATTTTGTACGGGAAATGATTGAGCATATGCCTGGTGCCGAATCTTGTTCAAATTACAGGTCTCTGAATAGTAGAAGTTCTTCTTCTGTTTCTATAACTGTAGCAGAAGGAGCGCTAGTTGTCAAACCAAAAGGTGGGGGAAATGTCAACGAAGAAATTTTCGGTGAGATGTCTCGGAAAGCCAAGAAGCCTAAACTAAATGGTGTTCAAGGTGTCAGCAATCCACACCCTCCTCCCGGGAGGCCTGTGTGTTTGAGGCTTCCTCCTGGGCTTGTTGGTGACTTCCTTCAGGTACGGACATGTGTGTTTCCTTATATGGTAATCTACAACGTATTCCTCCGTTCACCAAGTCCTGCCACACATAAGTTAATTATTTTCTTATGCTGCCTAATTAGGTTTCTGAAGTGTTCTGGCGGTTCCATGAAATTTTGGGTTTGGAAGAGGCTTTTTCACCTGAGAAGCTTGAACAGGAGCTTATCAATCCAGTGTTTGATGGTTTGTTTCTTGATAAATCTGGGAAAGACGTTTACAGAAGTGAGATGAACTTTAGTGATAAGGATTGTACAGCTACTAATATTTGTTCTTTATTCGATGAATCTCGCCAACCTTTTTCTTCGGAAAATACCTCTGCTTCTGTACTGAAGGAGATAAAAGCAGGGGATTCTACTGAGGTTAACATTTCATATTCCTCTCGTGGGCCTTGCTCGGGTGCACTTCTAACAAAGACTCACATTTCGCTTCTGCAAGTGCTAATATGTGAGCTGCAATCCAAGGTAGCTGCATTTGTTGATCCAAACTTTGATTCTGGAGAGCCGAGATCCAGGCGAGGACGGAAAAAAGATGACAGTACACTTTCTGCTAAAAGAAATAAGCTGCATATGCTTCCTGTTAACGAGTTCACTTGGCCTGAATTGGCCCGTAGATACATCTTGTCTCTTTTATCAATGGATGGAAACCTCGAATCAGCAGATATTGCTGCTCGTGAAAGTGGTAAGGTATTCCGTTGCTTACAAGGGGATGGTGGTTTGCTTTGCGGTTCACTTACAGGAGTAGCTGGGATGGAAGCCGATTCAATGGTATGTTTTTGCTAGTTTTATATTTATTTTCTTGGTTATTGTATTACTGGATGATGGGGTCACAGGTTTAGTTTCAGTGTTGTTGGAAACATCACCTGTGTGCTGTTTTCTTGTCCTTTCAATGTTTTGTTATTTACATTCCACGAAATTAGTCAGGCTGATCTTTCTCAAGCTTATTTCAAGCTATGTTTCATTCGTAGGTCACTCTAGAGTAATTGAGCTTTTTTCTTTTCTATATTTTGACAGTCATATTCTGTTACTCTTACTTGAAGGTCCGCTTTTATTATACAGTCTGGGAAACTGATTTACTCTGTGTTTCAAATGAGTATTATTTTTGGGGCAAGAAATCTTTGGGTTTTTTTAGAAAAAAGTGTTAATATACTGAAGTTCCTGAACCACTCTCACAGAAATTAACGTGTAGATATTAACTCTTTATCTTCAGTTACTTGCAGAGGCTATTAAAAAAATATTTGGTTCTATGACAAGAGAAAAGGATGTTCTTTTTGTGGAAGATGATGATTCCGATGGCGTTATTGCTACTGAGACAAACGCTTGCAATGGTGATATTCCAGAGTGGGCACAGGTTCTGGAACCTGTGAAAAAGCTTCCAACAAATGTTGGGACTAGAATCAGAAAGTGTGTCTACGAGGCTTTAGAGAGAAATCCACCAGAGTGGGCAAAGAAGATATTGGAGCATTCCATCAGTAAAGAAGTATATAAAGGCAATGCATCAGGACCAACAAAGGTTCAATCTCTGAATCCAAATCTCTTCCCTCCTGAAGTACTTGCAATTTTGAATTGTGTAAACTAAGTGTTTCTTATTTCTCATATTCACGTTAGTTTTTCTGCCTCTTGTTCTTGTTCTTCCGTTGATGTAATCTCAGTGTGATGATGCATGCTATTTTTTAAGCTCATTTTAATTCTAAGATAAGTTTTTTTTTTTTCCGCTCTTACTGAATACAGAAAGCTGTCCTCTCATTGCTAGCGGACGTTCGAGGTGGGGATTTGGTGCAGAGGTCTGTAGGAACCAAAAAGAAGACGTCTATTGGTGTATCTGATATCATTATGAAGAAATGCCGTGCTGTGTTGCGTGATGTTGCAGCCGCAGACGAGGATAAAGTATTTTGCACTTTGCTGGGGAGAAAGTTGCTTAATTCCAGTGATAATGATGATGACGGACTCCTGGGATCACCTGCAATGATTTCCCGTCCCTTAGACTTCAGAACTATTGATTTGAGGTTGGCTGCTGGTGCGTACGACGGGTCAACTGAAGCTTTTCTTGAGGATGTTCTTGAGGTGGGATTCTCCCTCTTATGTCTGTTTTTCTTATGCAATTGAGAGCATGATGCTTTTTGTGTGATCTTTTTTTCTCATGGATGACATGCTAATTTCAACTTTCCGATTTTGCAGCTATGGAGTGGTATACGTGCTATGTACGCGGATCAGCCAGATTGTGTAGAACTGGTTGACATATTGTCTGAAAACTTTAAGTCATTATACGAAGCTGAGGTTTGTCTCTTTTTTCACCTTTTTCTACTTTGCTCTGCACAACAAAATATATTCATTACTTAGTAGCATCTTGAAGTCAAATAGTCGAGACCGTCGTTTATATTTTTGCATTTTTGTGAAATGAATTTGTTAAGAGTTTTCTTTTGTGAAAGTTATAGGCCTTTTGAGATTAAATTCTTTGAATCTGAAGATATTAACTAATGCTATAGGCTCTAGAAGGGTTCTTCCTTTTGTGTGCGTGTATAACTGTCGTTGTGTTTGCCTTTTATTTTTCAGAAGTTGTAGGCATGTTCTCCTAGTATCGGGGTGCAATTATTTCCTCAAGTTTCAAGCCTTTATTTGTTTGCTGGTATAGGTTCTACCACTTGTTCAGAAACTTATGGACTACAAGAAATTCGAATGCCTAAGTGCAGAGATGAAGAAGGAAATTAAGGACGTAATTATTTCAATAAATAAACTTCCTAAGGCCCCGTGGGATGAGGGGGTATGTAAAGTATGTGGCGTTGACAAAGATGATGACAGTGTTCTCTTGTGTGATACATGCGATGCTGAGTATCACACATATTGTTTGAATCCGCCTCTTATTAGAATTCCTGATGGGAATTGGTATTGTCCATCATGTGTCATTGCCAAGCGCATGGCTCAAGATGCTCTGGAATCTTACAAACTAGTCAGACGGCGGAAAGGTAAAAAGTATCAGGGGGAACTTACCCGAGCTTCTATGGAAACAACGGCACACCTAGCAGGTGTGATGGAAGTAAAAGACTACTGGGAGTTCAGTGCTGAGGAGGTCAGTTTTGAACCTTTCTCTCATTTTTGCTCATTCATTTGAAATGTGTCATTTTCTCATTCCCATTTTGGAATTGAAGACCATGATTAGATTGTCATGTTGTGATCTTTTGTGTGTTGCGACTGTGGTTATATTTGACACTTGCACATACTGGATTTACTTATGTATCTTTCTGAAGGAAGGAAGTCTTTAGATATTTTTTCTTTCTACCCTACAGAATTCCGATCAAATTGAGTCAAATGAATAAGAAGCAGTGCGGAGAAAACTATTTTTGTAGCCAAAATTTGGAATGGCGACAAATGCCACATCTCTCTTTGTCTTTAAATTAGTACAAGCATATGGTACTGTTGCTATTGCTAATCTGGTCAAATTTTTTTGTTCTAATGCAGAGAATCCTGCTGCTTAAGCTTCTATGCGATGAATTGCTTAGCTCATCCCTTGTTCATCAACACCTGGAGCAATGTGCGGAGGCTATAATTGAAATGCAGCAGAAGTTGCGCTCTCTTTCCTCAGAATGGAAAAACACGAAAATGCGGGAAGAATTTCTGACGGCTAAACTCGCAAAGGTTGAACCTAGTATTCTGAAGGAAATGGGCGATCCACAAAATTCGAGTAGCTTTCCAGACCACGTTGGATGTAATCAACAACCACAAGAGGGTGTTGGAGATAGGGTTACTCATGATGATGACACTTCCTCTGCTGCATTTCTTAACAAGAATCAGGGGAAAGCCCCGCTTGAGACCGATGCCCAAGGCAGAGAGTCACGTGTCATTTCCGATGAGAGCAAGATTTCCTCCCTGGAAAAAGCTACATCCCCTGAGAGGCACGAGTTGCTGATAGCAGATGCTTCTCCTCATGTAACGGATGGTCTATCTTGTGAAAACCATGAAACACACTCTCTAAAATCCAGTGCATTGGAATTGCAGACAGCTCAGGATGCATCTTCTCTAGCTTCCCAGGAATTGCAGGCTTGTCAACAGGATTTGAATACCACTAGTACTGAAATAGAAAATTTGCAGCAATCAATCAGAAGCATAGAATCACAGCTTCTAAGGCAATCTATACGTAGAGACTTTCTGGGAAGTGATGCTAGTGGTCGTTTATATTGGGGTTGCTGCTTCCCAGAAGAACATCCTCGTATTTTGGTTGATGGAAGCATATCTCTCCAGAAATCTGCACAAGTTGATTTGGCAGGTTCGAAAGTCCCCTCTCCATTTCTCCATGCCGTTGACCATGGAAGACTAATGGTTTCCCCCTGGACATATTATGAAACTGAAGCCGAGATCAGTGAGCTTGTCCAATGGCTTCATGATGATGACCTGAAAGAAAGAGACCTGAGGGAGTCTATTTTGTGCTGGAAAAGGTTACGGTCTGGGGATCTTCAAAAGGAAATGAAACAAGCTCAGAATTCCTCCTCCCCAATATTGGCTGGGGGTCTTGTGACCAAGGCTGCCATGTCAATGGAGAAGAGATATGGTCCATGCATCAAACTAGAGACCGAAACCTTAAAAAAACGGGGGAAGAAGACAAAGGTTGTAGAGCGAGAGAAACTGTGTAGATGCGAATGCTTGGAATCCATTTTGCCATCCATGATGCACTGCCTTGTATGCCACAAAACATTCGCAAGTGATGGTGAATTTGAAGAGCACACTGAGAGTAAGTGCGTTCTTTATTCATTAGCACCTGAAGAACCCAAGGAAATCTCTGATTCTTCGAAAGCAAAAGAAAGTCTGAAATCTGATTATCTTAGTGTAAAGTCTAGCGCCGGCAAAGATATAGCTGACATGTCCAATGTTTCTGAGCTTGATTCTGGGTTGATAAGATATCAAGAAGAAGAATCTATTTCCCCATACCATTTTGAGGAGATCTGTTCCAAGTTTCTGACAAAGGATTCTAACAGAGATTTGGTTAAAGAGATCGGTCTGATCGGTTCAAACGGAACTCCAACATTTCTTCCATCGTCATCTACTCATCTTAACGACTCAATGCTCATCTCTGCAAGTTCCAATAAGCTAGATGGTGGTGGTGATTCAGAGGATCAAGTCATTTCTACTGGTTCTGGAGCCAATGACGAAAGCTTAATTTCTGAATCAAATACGTCACTCGATAGATTTGTCACAAATGATCTTGGCGGTCCACTGGATAAACCGAGCGGGCTGGGTTTTGGCTTCTCAGAGCAAAAGAATAAGAAAGCTTCAGGTAGTGGGTTAAAAAGCTGCTGTGTGGTTCCACAGGCTTCTTTGAAACGTATAACCGGCAAAGCTTTGCCGGTTTTCAGGTTCCTTAAAACCAGCTTGCTTGATATGGATGTGGCACTGCATGAAGAAGCTTTAAGAACATCAAAATCACATCCAGACCGTAGACGAGCTTGGCGTGCATATGTAAAATCAGCGCAAAGCATTTACGAGGTTTTATTCTTAATATACCTTTACTCCTTCTCAGCCTAAAGAAACACAGGGCAATCTCGTTTTTTGTAATGTTAATATTTATGCGTTTTCATATGTGTATTTCAGTTGGTTCAGGCAGCAATTGTGGTAGAAGACATGATTAAGACAGAGTACTTGAAAAATGAATGGTGGTACTGGTCTTCTCTTTCAGCGGCTGCTAAAATATCGACTCTCTCTGCGTTATCCGTCCGTATTTTCTCCCTGGATGCAGCTATTGTGTACGATAAACCCGAAACACAATCTGATCCCATGGATGAAACAAAGCCGATCAGCTTACCAGACCACAAGTCAGAACCTGTTTCAGATCCACAAGAAAGAAGCAGCAGAGCAAACAGGAGATCTGGTAAGAAGAGGAAAGAACCCGAGGGATCATAATAATTTACCTGAAACCGAGGGGTTTTTTTGTTTTCAGAGTGGAGGCAATGTATATGTAGATATAGGCAATGTGTCCGGACCTGTAAATTCCGGATGTTAAAATCTGGTTTGGTGGTTCACCATGACAAGTTCGGTCTAGGTGTTTCTTGGAATGGAATGGAGCGGCTCTTGACGGTGGTTCAACAGTTGGATGAGCCGAGAGAGTATGTGTACACATATGTAGAAGACTAACTAATGTGGCATTAATTAGTATTATTAAGTCCCTTTTTTAGACATTAACTGATGTTACAACTTACAACCCAAACTTTAATTCTTTATAAATCTCTCTCTCTCTCTCTCTCTCTCTCTCTCTCTCTCTCTCTCTCTCTACAGTACGTGAATGGATAATTTGTGTGAGAGGCTTTCTGAAGAAGATCGACCATTCTTCTTTTTGGTTTCGTCAGGTACAAAAAACCGTATTTTATTTTCTTAACTTTGAAACTGAATAATAAACTGAAACGTTGGTGATTTCATAAAATACATGTAGCTGATAAAAATACCGCGGAATTACGTCAACATGGAAACAACATGACTGTGTACTTGATAAACACACACATAAAAATAATAGATCGATCGGTCTGAATTTAAGGCCAGCCCCAGAATACCAATGATTCACCGTGATCGTGTGACGGCGAAGTGGTGGGGACAAAGACGTCGGCGAAACAGCTCCGGTCATTATCACTATTGTTGCTGTTGTAATTTTCTTCCTCGGAGTGGATGGGTACGATGCTGGGGAAGTAGGAGTCACAGCTGTCTAGTAGTTGAGGTGCGTCTTCGTCTAGTACCGCACTCCCGACGCTCCCTGAACTTAACCGGTCCTCGGTTTTGATTGCCGGTTCGAAACGGTTTACGTTTACCGGTTCAATTTGGTTTGGTTCGGGTACTTGAGCTGGTGGTTCGCTAGCGCTAGCTGTCTCTTCTTTGGCGTGGAGCTTCTCGGTGAGGGAAGTAACCTGTGTTGAAAAACCAAAAGAAAGAAAGAATCACAACGGTCAACACAAGCAACCTCCCATAAACGAATATTAAATCAAATTCGTTGATTGATTTGATTCCCATTTTTGTTTCTTTTTTAAGTTCCTTTATGTAATATTAATTAATGTTCTTGTTTTGAGGAAAAAAAAAGAAAGAAAGAAAAGGGAAAAGCATATTCTTTCTTCACTTGATGCTTTCAGCTTTCTCCTTTGGACCAATAAGGAATAGATATAGAGATGACTAATCATTCGTAACCATATTAATCTGAGCTTAGTTCTCCAGTTGCATATGAAAAAGATAAAGAAGAAAAAAACCTCGGATTTGAGGTTATGGTTGTCCCTGACGATGGAGTCGTAGTTAGAGAGGAGTTGGTCGTAAGAGGACTTGAGAAGATCGTAGTCTCTTTCGAGCTGTTTGGTTTTCCAACGAGCTCTGCGGTTTTGAAACCAGACGGCCACTTGCCTTGGCTGTAGCCCTAGCTTCTTGGCCAGCTGAGTCTTGCGTTCTGGCTCTAGCTTGTTCTCCGTCTCGAAGCTTTTCTCCAGCAGATGCACCTGGAGAAAACATCTTCGAATTTGAATTTCTTGCAAATACAGCAAAGAGAATCTACTTTACAGGCTAAACAATTCCTTGTATCGGAAACCTGCTCGGTAGTGAGGCGACGCTTCTTCTCCGGAATCTGGTCGTCGTAGTATTCCTCGTCGTAGAGATCCTCCGGCGAGCTAAAGAAGGGTCTTCGCTTTGATGTTTCCTCCATCAATCTTCCTACTTCCCAATTCCAATAACAAGTCAAAACAAAACTCTCAGTAACAGGCCAGATTAAATTCATCGGAAAAATACCTTCAACGACGGGATTGAGATTCCCAAGGAAGAACATGTTGCTATGGGAGGCAGAAGATGGATCGAAGAAGAACGAATTGGATTCCATCGATTAACAGAGAAACGAACCAACAACAAATATAAAATGAAACAGAGAAAGAAAGAGGAAGCGAAGAAGAAGAAGAAGAAGAAGAAGCAGAGAGCGAGAGAGAGGATTCGGTTCAAAGTAAGAAGATGGAGCGAAGGATTAGAAGATCATAATCTTATGGCGGAAGAAGCTCGTACTCCATAGTAATCTCGCCGGTGACTCCAACGGACATATGCAAAATCCCATCATGAACACCAATACCCCTCCGGTACCAGAGAGGGATCAGATCAGATCACAATCCAATTATACCTTCCCGATTCCGAGAGAATCAGATCATAATCTTCTTAGGTTTAGTTGGAAGAGAGAGAGAGAGAGAGAGAGAGAGAGAGATAGAGAGAGAGTCCCTCTGGCCTTGGCTTTGCTATGTGAGCGTATCAGCTAAACTCATAAGCTTCAAGACGCGCGCGCGCGCTTTTATACTACAAGCCGTCGTTTCTAAATGACCCTATTACCCTCTCTTTTAATCTAACGGTCATGTATATTAACTACTACTCTTTCTGTATTTGTTATCAAATTCAAAACGGTAAGTATAATTTCCTTACGAATTTTATTTTAACTCAACGTCACACACTTTGCAATCGATTGGATTTTTATCCATTGCATTTGCAAAGTGACATAGTAATAATACTACTTATGATAATAAGCCCTTATAACAACTAGGCTACAATTTTGAATTTTCTATCAAATATATTTGAAATTATACTTGTTTTCAATTTTTAAATTTATAAATGACATGTTCATAGATGATTATAAATAGAAATGAACTTACATATGTTCATCTTATTGGTATGGAACGTAACGCGCTAACTTTTTTTTTAACTTATTCTTTCATATAACAATTCAAATCCTAACAAAATAAAATAAAATCCAACCAAATCTGAATTATCAATAATTGAATACACACTTTCACTGCGGCCCAAAACAGGGGCAATTCTGGTAGTTCGAATGTGATTGGATTATACAATCTGAAGAGGACTTTTCTGAGCATGATGGGGACCACTTTCTTTAGCGAGTGGACTCGTAAACAGATCTTAACCGTTGGATCTGAATATACCCTTCTTTATATTATTAGTAGTATTATTTTTTTGGGGTAAATATTAGTAGTATTAATTTAAAATAAGGTTTTTATTCGGCCAGAGTGTGTTAAATAGGGTGCATGCTCGACGGTCGGGTCAGTGTCGGATCTGCGCTTGACCCTTTTAAATCTAACGGTCCTCATCCTCCTGTGACTATTATTGTTTTCACAGCCTTGTCATAGTACCATTGCTTCATTAAATAATTCAGTAAAATCAAATTCACGTCATTTCCTATCTTTTAAGTATTTGTTTCTTATCTTTTGCAGTCTTGCACACTAAATATATTAATGATAGGAGTTCGTAAGTATTGCAAGAGATTACTTTTGAATATTTCTACCACATTTAAGTATTTTGGTATGCCGTCGATTTACGGTTCAAAAATGCATTTACAATAGAAAGTTAGACAACTAATAAATATTATGCAACCAATATTTCGTATCGTTTTCATGTCACCTTATGGGGAAAAAACAGACTAGGTGCATGGAACTGCTTATGGTCGCAATAATTCTAAAAATAGGATACAGTTTTATATAAATACATTAGTTATTAACTTATTGAGTTATTGTGTTACACAAGTGCCTACGCACCTTATTGATGATTTCTTACATAGTGAACTATTCTCACTATAAAAAATTACTATTTGAGGACCTTGTTTTCAATGATGTAAGTAGTTAATAATATGACGATTGATGGTTTTGATTTGACATTATTATATATTTAAGATATATATATATATATGTGTGTGTGTGTAGACATGAATTTAATATTCCTCGTTCGTTTTCAATTCTTTTTGACTCTTCAACTACCCAAAATGCAAATACTCTTTTTATATATGCACAATATGACTTTATATATGCTTGCATACATACATACATATATGGGTTTGTTTTTAATGTATGCATATAGTTAATGAAGAAAAATGGACTATTTCAAATTTAATTTCTAATTAGGTTATTAATTTTAGTACTCGTATGAGTTCGTTTGCAAACTATGGTCGTCATATACATATAAATATGATAACGCCTTGACATTATATTTTATATTTATAACTTTATAAGAGTTATATTTGTCTGTAAAAATAGATGAGAAATGCTGTCGAAAAAATATATAGATGAGAAAATATGCTTAGTTACGATAGAGTCTATAGTTCATGTGTTAGCCCGTTGGATATCAGTGGACCTATCCAATAAAGAAATATACTATTTCAGTACACAAACAAGAATAAAAAAAGGAGAGAAAAACGTAAATTAATTTTTTTTGTTAAAAATATAAAAAAAACAACAATAACGTCGCAGAGAAACTAAGGGTGTAACTGGTTTTAAAATATAAGAATATAAAGAATAAATAGAATCAATTTCGATAGGATAAAAATAAATGGAATGGAAAAAAAAATGTATCCCATTTATTCATGAACATTTTTGGAGTGGGATGTTTTTTCAAAATGATTTATTTTTTCTTATATGGAATGAATGAGATAAATGGAATGATTTTTCATTTTCTTTCATGGTTCCATATGATTCTATTTAGAAAAATTGCAATCCAGTTGCACCCTAAGAAATTTGCCACTCTACGAAGGAATGGGGAAGATTGTGAATTTTCACTTCTCCCAAGAAGATAATGTCTTAGAAAAAAACAACAAGAATGAATAAGGATATGCTATAATTAATGCGCAAAATCGTCATCAGTAATTCAGTATAGTGATTTCCGTTTTTTTTTCATATAGTTTTCCAATTTTATTAATTAATATTGAATTACTATTGGTATACGGGAATTTTTGTTTTTCTGTCATTAAAATGATTTTTGTTTAATATAAAACCTTAAGTATATAAGTTATACTGTATAAGCAAGTATTAACTGTTGACAAAAAAAAGAAGTAAGTATTAACTATTTTTACTACTGGTGTGTGAAATTTTAAAATCCATTTATAATAATGGAGAAAGAATATTTAAGAAAAAAATAGAATTCAAAAGAATATATGAATTAATATAGATTAAGTTTAATTTCTTCATATGTTCTAAGATATAATAATGGCAACACAAATAAAAACTAATTTTCCTTTTGTTATATTTTTTCTTCACAACTAAGTTTAGACTTTAGAGAGGCCTTGAAAATGGTGGCATCTTTTTCATTGGATAGTGTCTTCTAAGTTTTTCCTTTTTATTTTTCCAAATATAGGGGACTTTTTTCTTTATCCCTCTTTTGTTTGCTTTACCGGAAAAGGTGATGCATAAATCTTTCATGGAAAATCAGAGAGAAAATAAGCCTTTATTCAAAATAAAAAAATCAGAGAAAAAATAAGGAATAACCAAAATATCAGAACTTTGCACAAGTGCAATAACGTATAAGGTAAAATAAACACAATATTGTTGTTGAGGTGGTGCGTCAATGAATGATCAATTTTGTTTCATTTCCGCATTAGACTGACGTGTAAATACATTTTGCATTAGGAAAAATGGTCTTCAAGAAAAAAAAGGATGAAAAGAAAAGAAGCTGAACACCTGAGAGTAACAGTGACTTTAGGACATAAGCATTGGTAGTGGACTAGTGTCGCCATGTGTGTGGTTCTGTGAAAAGACGATCAATCTATAAAGATGTGAGCACCATTCATAGTTTAATAGTTTCCTCCACTATGTTTTAAAAATATTCAAATAAAAACTATCATCGGAATCGTTACTATCTGTCATGATATTCGTCGACTATTCGTATTAGCTTCCTTTTTTTTTATCAGGGCCAAGGTGTCATTTTCAGAAAGGGGGAGGATATTATATTAAATTTATAATTTAAGTATATTCAGTCTTTTCGTTGGAGAAGGTCCATTCATTATGGTATGGGTTTTCAATTCTCACTGTATTATGTATGAGATGCGAATAGTGATATTCAGTTTCTTCATCTCAAGCCATACACGTACACACATTATACAGAGAGAGAGTGCAGTACATGTTACATGTGTGTACGTTCCATACGTAACCTTTTTTTTTTTTACTAGTGTGTATTATTTGAACTTTAAAAAAAAAAAAAAAATTTAACTGTGGATATTGTAGGGAAAAAAGCAATTAGTATAAAAAAAGACTTTGATTCCACCAATTATTTTTAGCATGATTAGTTCTATTTCTCTAGATCATGAAGTGATTAGTCGATGGACTTGTTTTATTTTTTATTTTTTATTTTTTGGGACAACCTGATGTGTTTAATTATACTAGGAAATAAAGTACATCTTTAAGTTATATCAACTTAATTATCAAAGATGCCGTATGACCAGTGTTCAAGAAAGCGCTAGGCGCTAAGCGGGCGGTGGGTCAGTGCCTAGCGCCTAGAATGCCTAATCGGAGTCTAGCCGAATTTTAGACGTTTTTAAAATTTACTAAATAAACTTATATATTATACATATTTTAATTATATTAAGTTCAAAATACACTAAAAATTAAAAAGTACTAAAACTAAACTATAAAAAGTATAATATTTTCATATTAGATAAAATATCCATAAAAAAAAATGAATTTTGTTAAACTATAAATAAAAGTTTAGATCAAATCATGGTTTATAAATGCCTAGGCGCCGAGAAGATAATCGCTACAGTTTATGACCGCCTAGCGCCTAGGCACTGCCTAGGCGGCCGCCTAGACCGCCTTTTAGAACACTGCGTATGACAGACTGATTTAATTATAGCATGACGAGATAAAGTACCTACATAATTAGTTCCCTATGTGCGAACAAGAAACTATAATTACGTTTGTATTAGAGGATGATTGACCTTATTTAAAGATGTCATTACAATTGGACTCAAGATGATGACATCGAGCTCCGATATGATGCAACAGAGCTTCTTTTAGTAAGTGTGACAGTTTCAGAATCCTGAAATAAAATAAATAAATGTATGCTGTTATTTCATTCAATTCAGAAAAAAAATAAAAATCGAAACCAAAATCACACAACGGATATGCGTGCTCACTATAAAAGGCAAATATATAGGCCCGTGTAATTTGGAAAAATCATATAAAGCCCAATTTATGGGCCCATCTTACAAAATAACAGAAAAGGATGAGAAAATATGCAGTAATCTTATCCTCAGAGAAAAGAGAGAAGCGGAGTCATAAACCCGTTATCTTATCTTCTCTATCATCAATCATCAAACATCAATCATCAACCATCAACCATCATCTCTCTCTCTCTCTCTCTCTCTCTCTCTCTCTCTCTCTCTCTCCTCTTCTAATTCAAAATCCGACGCAGACAAAGACAAAACTCTTTCTTTCTTACTCATGTTGTATTCGGACAGACCAAAAATTCCCTAATCCAATGTCAATTAATCTGGGCTGTCACTGATAATCATATCTCTTAAAATCCTTTTCAATATCTCCAATGGCGGCATCGTTTGCCTCTCTTCCCACATCTCAATTCGTCAATTCCTCCAGATTTCCCAGAAGGAGAATCGATTCCTATTGCTCCAAGAAAAACCTCCACGTTGGTTGTTGTTCCGGCGAGTATAATCAGGTTAAGTAGTGTTTCTGGTTCCCTTGTCACTTGGAAGTAAACCCTGATTCTAATTATAATTCTAATTCACTCTCCAATGTTCATTGGGTTTAGAGTTTGTAAAAATAAAATAGTCTGAAACTGCTAAACTTATGATGGCTCACGGCATTTGAAACTCCCCTGATTTGGAATGCAGAGAGGGAAATTGTCATCACTGAAAGAATGTGCGGTTTCGTTAGCTTTATCGGCCGGTTTAATAGCTTCAGTGCCTTGGATTGTTGCTCCTCCCAATGCTTACGCAGCAGCGGCAAATCCAGCGATTCCAGATGTTTCAGTGTTGATCTCTGGCCCTCCCATCAAAGACCCAGGAGCTTTACTAAGATACGCATTGCCTATTGACAACAAAGCCATCAGACAAGTACAAAAACCCCTTGAGGATATCACTGATAGCCTCAAGATTGCAGGCGTCAAGGCTCTCGATTCTGTTGAACGGGTTAAAAAAAAAAAAAAAAAACACAATTTTTTTTATAAAAAAAAAAAAAAAAGGTTTTTCTAAAGCATTTGCGTTCTTGTGTCTACCTTGTAGAATGTGAGGCAGGCAAACAGATCGTTGCAGCAAGGGAAAAGTATGATTGTGGCAGGTTTTGCTGAGTCGAAGAAGGATCATGGTAATGAAATGATCGAGAAGCTGGAAGCTGGGATGCAAGATATGCTGCAGATTGTGGAAGATCGGAAAAGAGATGAGGTTGCTCCGAAACAGAAAGAAATTCTCCAATATGTTGGCGGGTATGTATGGCTGTGAGATTTTTGTGTGTACAAGAGTGAGATTTGGGTTATGCTCATTTTGTGATTGATGACTGCAGCTGTGTGGCGCATTGGGTTTATCTGCAGAATAGAAGAGGACATGGTTGATGGCTTCCCGTACGAGGTGCCGGAAGAGTATCGGAACATGCCTCTTCTCAAGGGAAGAGCCACTGTGGACATGAAGGTCAAGATCAAGGACAATCCTAACCTCGAGGATTGCGTGTTCCGCATTGTTCTCGATGGTTACAACGCCCCCGTTACTGCTGGCAACTTTGTGGATTTGGTGGAGCGCCATTTCTACGATGGCATGGAGATCCAGAGATGTATATAAAAATAAGACACTCTTAATAGTATATAGTATATATATGTATGGGACTGATTAAGGATGGGTTTGATTACATTCATGTTCAGCTGATGGGTTTGTGGTACAAACGGGAGATCCAGAGGGTCCTGCGGAAGGGTTCATCGACCCAAGCACTGAGAAAACGCGCACTGTTCCTCTTGAGATCATGGTGGCCGGAAAGAAAACGCCTTTCTACGGCTCAACTTTGGAAGTTAATAGATATCTCTCTTTTGTCTGAGAAATCTATGATAACATCCTTAATTACTCGTTTCTTTTGTTTTTGGGTGAACAGGAGCTTGGTCTTTACAAGGCTCAGGTTATGCTTCCTTTCAACGCATTTGGGACTATGGCTATGGCAAGAGAAGTAAGTCCTCTCTTCTTCTTCTTCTTCTTCTTCTTCTTCTTCATAGATAGTTTATGTCTACATGTACTTAAGCACATACATGAACAGGAGTTTGAGAATGACTCAGGGTCAAGCCAAGTGTTTTGGCTGCTAAAAGAGAGCGAGCTCACCCCAAGCAATTCCAACATTTTGGACGGTCGTTACGCTGTCTTCGGCTATGTTACTCAAAACGAAGATTTTCTAGCAGATCTTAAAGTCGGTGATGTCATTGAATCCATTCAAGTCGTCTCTGGTTTAGAGAACCTCGCTAACCCCAGTTACAAGATCGCTGCTTAATTCCTCTCATCTTTCTCCTTTTCTCGGTTCATACATAAATACTCTGTTTCTATTTTTCGTTAGAGCATTTCCTATGAAATAATTGTTATTTTAAAAATCAATATATACTGTTCAAGCAAACCGTATGAAATGATCGTTTCAAATAGGCTACGACATTCTCCTACAAGTCCAACAACCTCTAGTTGAAACTTCAAATTACGTAACTTTTACATAATCTCTCTACTTCCAAAATAGTAAGAGTTAATATCAAATTATATAAATGTTTGTATATTTTCATGGGCCTCGGTGTCGCCGGAAACAGAAACAGCCTTGTTGTTGATCGGGAGGAATCATTCCGCCGCCTTTAGAAGTATCGATAGCCTCCAGCATCGCCACCACTTCATCCATCTCCGGCCGCTTCTCCGGATTGGCATCCCAACACCTCTTCATCACGTTCGCTAGCGAACTCGGACAACATCTCGGTATCTCCGGCCTCAAATTCTAGTTGGAAATTAATATCATATATATTCATTCTTTTAGGGTCATGAAACAATGATATTCCTGAATAAGGGTACCTGGCGGACGACGGCGGAGGTAACTTCGGAGAAACTGAGGTCAGGATAAGGCATGTCGCAACAGTAAATCTCCCATAGACATATCCCAAAGCTATACACATCACACTTTCTGTTGTACGGACTCCCATTTAACACCTGTATTTGTTTTTTTTTCATCATTAATCACATGTATCAAGCAAGTATCAAGGTAGTAATAGAAGAATGGAATTATAAATATATATATGTGTAGCTAGTACCTCGGGAGCCATGTAGCCCAAGGTTCCGGTCTCACCGGTCATGTCATTAGGGTTGGAGGCCTCGAGACGAGCCACACCGAAATCTGCAATCTTTAACGTGCGAGACTTGTCTAGTAGCATGTTCTCCGTTTTCACGTCTCTGTGCACAATCTTCTGCGAGTGCAAGTAACTCAACCTAATACAATCAACGTGCGTACGGATCATCACAGTATCCAATACAACCGTGAAACCGGATTAAGGCCCATAACCAAATATATATATATACATACCCGCGAGCTAGATCAAGGGAGAGTTGGATAACGACTTTGAAGGCGAGTTTGCGACGGCGAGTTTTGATGAGGAAAGACTTGAGAGCACCGCCGGGGCAATACTCAACGATGACGCAGCAAACGTTACTTGGCATTCCCATTTGCCCGTTTTCTGTCTGAATGCTCATCTCCGATGTCCCCATCGCCGCTCCTATGAACTTTATATGTTTCCATTCACACCAAAAAATAAAAAATAAAATAAAACTAAGGTTTATTACATCGTTACTTTAATGCTGGCCAAAAACGTAACCTTTGTATACCTACTTCTCATATATATGTGAATGCAAATATGCAATCATGCATGTGACTAGGGGTGAATATTAATTTCGGTTTGGTTTAGGAAGATGATTATTAACAACCAATCATGAGGTTTCGGTTTCGGTTTCGGTTTCGTTACTTTAAATTCGATTCGATATCGGTTAAAGGATCAGTGAGTGGTACCTTGGTGACATTGGGATGGTCAAGCTTGTGCCAAACAGCAACTTCTTGAGTGAAAGCAGCTCTTAGCGATGCTATCTCCGCGTCTGACCTGTGTCCCTCTTCTCCCCAGTCTAGTAGCTTCACTGTTTTTTTTTTTTTTAAGTAATCATTACCAATATTTTCACACATAGTAAGTTTTTTTTTCTCTTCTTTCTCTTTTTCATCCTTTTTTTCTATAATCCAAAAGGAGAAAGAAAGAAAGAAAAAATAGCAGATATGTAAACAGAGCTTTTCATTACTTTAATGCATGTTTATTTACTTGATCAGTTGATTTACAAAACTAAATTATTAATTTCCCTCAATAGTTTCCTTTTTTGGTCAAGAAAGTTCCGATTCTTCTCTAATTTATATGGCCAAAAAGGGGTCTTCTTAAAATATGATATTTCTCAGAATAATAAAAAAAAAAATTATGAATAATTAGATAGAGAGAGAGAGATTGTACCAGCGACATCCTGACCATCATAGATTCCTCGGTGAACAGTACCAAAAGTACCACGAGCAATCACACTTTTGATGATAAGCTTCGAAGGATCAATCTCCCACTCTCTCCTTGACCTCCCCACCTCCGGCGTCGACCGAATTATATCGTTGTTGTTGTTGTTGTTAAATCCACCACCACCGAGAAGTGGTCTCTGAAACACAAGCTGTCGATGTCCGAAGTTGTTTTGGTTGTGTTTATTATTAACGTTATCTTCACCATCACTCAAACTCTTCCTCTTCTCCATCGTCCATGCTCTGCTTAAGTGTCTCTGCAATTGCTCGTCCAAACTCTTTAAATCTATCTGATCCGCTCTCACGTATCCTACTCCTCCTCCGGCGCCACTCTCCGCCTTCTCCTTCATTTTTCTCCAGCAAAATCAATAATACTTTTTTCAATATTTTCTTGATGGGCTACTAAATTGGGTTTTCCTTCTTCTTCTTTTTTTTTTTTCTTTCTGGATGGGCTGTGAATTGTGATTGGAGCTGAACCAAAAAGGCAGAAAATGGGGAAGTTGTGTTTGTGTTTATTGCAACAAACAACCAAAGAAGAGGCTCACTCTCGCTTGCTATCTTCTCTGTGATGAGACTTCTCGGAATACTTCAAACTTAACTTTCTTTTAAGACAAACAAACGTTTACACGTGACCACATGGGGTGTCCCTAAGAGGCTAAGGCTCGACGTGTGTCGGCTCCACTTCTCACAAAACTCTCTTTTGGATAATACTACTAATTTGTCAAACTCAAACTAATTTTAAGTATCATGTTTTCTTTTTATCGTTAACTAAAAGAGAACAAAACTTAGCAATTTAAGTTTCAAGAAATTCCCTAAAATGTTGTTCGACAGGTTTTAAATGTTGTTACCCTGTTCATATAGACATGTATGCAAAAAAAAAAAAAAATCATTTCAAGATAAACAAATAAATGTTACAAGATATACTAGAATTCTCATTAAAAAATATGTAACATCAAATAATATATAGTTCATGAAATCATGGGATTCCTGGTCACTTTACTCCTTTTCCGTTAAGCTTTTTTTTCTTATAAAGGTTTTTCGTTAAGCTTTAGTCTTTCGTTTTGTGGTTTTAACGTGTCATTTTCAATATGATTTTTTCTTCGTTCTAATTAATTAATTTGTTTCAATCCTATATATTTAATTATGTAAATATGGACAAATTCTTCAAATATCAGTTAAATCTATTTTCATATAATGATATATCATATACGATATGCTAATTTAAGGTATAGATTAATCAGTTTAAAGCAGTCAACCGACCCTATACGTAATATCGTCATATACTACTATAGTCGTTTTTTTTGTCTTTAATGCTTAAACTTCTGTAAACTATGTACTAATCCCGGCGTAATACTAGTAGTTAATAAGGTCAGTAAGTAAAATCTATGATGGTCAAACTAGGTCAAAATTAGTAGTTAATAATGCCGCCGCGACAATCAAATCCAGTTAACAAAGTAATTGTCACATACATTTGAAACAGTACGCTTGAACATAAGCATTCAAATATAGTTTTATTAATTTTGCAATATGGCATGATTGCGTTAAATCTGGAAGTTGTTTAGGGGAAAAATGAAAGAAAAACAATTAAAAAAAAAAAATGAAAGAAAAACGACAAAGAAGAAGTTGCTGTTGATCTGTGGCGACATGCACGTAAAATATTTGACCGCCTTCAATTCATGTGACCCTGAAACTTGAAAAAGGTGTATGTACTGTGCAGTCAGCAGTGTGCACGAATAGTATAAGTTTTTGGCTCCGATTGGTGACATGTGGTATTACAGTTGAGTTAGAAAAAAAATAGTATAATTCGATGTAAGTTGCAGTAGAAATCATGTGGTAGAAACGATATATTTTTGTGGTAGATTTGCTGTAGAAATATAAGTTACTATTCTTTTCAAAATGACTGACTGGTAACTTTTATGCGGTATACATTGCAGTATGTATTATTAAAAATACTTAGACATTTATCATAAATTTAACTATAAAAAATAAATAAGATATTTCAACACTAACATAACATTAGCATAGGAAATATATATTTATATATGTTTGCTTTTAAAAAATATATATTTATATATATATAATATAACATTAATAATTGATTTAGGTCATATATTTGTATTAATTTATAACTATTTATATAATTGTACCTATATATATCAAGTTATAACTAAATATATACCAATTTATAACTTTATATATATTTATTATAATTAGAAAAAAACTATGGCATAAAATTTTAAGAATACATATTTTTAGCAATGATATTAGTCAAAAACATTAATATAATATATAATTTATTTAAAGTATAAAATTAGAACAGAATTAACAAAAAAAAAAAAAAAAAAAAAAATTAAAAAATAATAATTTAAAAACGTGGGAAGAAAGAAAAACAAAAAAAAATTGCTAAATCAAACTCTACTACATCCTAATACATCCCATTTTCCATGTGGTAGGAATTTGATTTGAGTTAACTATTTTACAAAGGACATACATCAAAATTCTAATTCAACCATACCACATTCTAACTCAAACTCTAATGCAAAAAGTTAAAAATAAATTATGATTGGTAACATTTTTGAGTTAAACTCATAAATCAACCATACCACATGGTAACTCATGTTACCAATCACACCCTTTGTTTTTGTTTTTGAAGAATACATATTGTTTAATTTAGTCAAATAATTCTTTAATTTGGTAAAAATGATATACATTTTTTATGTCACAATTGAATAAAAAAAAAATAAAAAAAAAATATATTCTTCATTTCTTGAATGAAAACGAAAAAACAAAAAACAGACAACAGAAGATAGTCAGAAGTCACATGGAGAGGGAAGAAACTGTAGAAAGCATATCTATCTTATTATCTTCAGAAGTCACTACTTGATAAGGCCACAGTTACTGGTAGTGCAGCAAGCACACGACTTGTTGAAAAAGAAAAGAAAAGAAAAACGCATAGATTACTTTTCTTATTGTTCGCTGGGCTGTTTTGTTAGGCCCATCTGACGTCGAGTGAAGGGACAGTCAATGTAAACGGGCAAACTACTTTGGGCCTTACATCGAGGCTGTGAGTTTGTTCAAAACCAGAACTACCCTCCATGTATATAATGTATGTATTAAGCATACTTTAGTCATTATATACAAATGCATAGAAGTCCAAAATGTATGTAAAGAACAGTAACGATATTCTTTTAGGTTGATGTTTTTTGTTTTGTTTTTTTGGGTAAATGTTAACGTAAAACATGTATATCCGATAAAAACGTATTTCTCGAAGGGCTTCAACTATAAGTTTAAAATATAATTATATTATATTACTATAAGAGATGACGTGAACAAAATAATAATTTACAAATAACATGACAAAACGATTTTGTATAAGGAAACTGGTGGTGCGTACTTATTATCCATATTTAATAAATAAAATCTTACGTAGCGATCTTGTGTAGTAAGTTAAAAACATGGAGTTATTACTATTTAATGGTGACAGATAATTATTACTCTTTTATTGTCTCGACTCCCGATGTTAATGAACAACTTTTCCTTGTCGAGAATTTTTAATGTGCAAAACATCTATGATTTTTAATAAGTAAATGGGAACTATCAGTGGTGCAGCCAAAGTAAAAAAAAAAAAAAGGAAGTATTTTGACAAAAGAAAAGAAGGATTTTTTGTTTTTTTTTTTTTTTTTCGAAAAAGAAGGATATATATCTTGACCCAAAAAAAAAACAAATTATAATCTTGTAGACAAATATCCTTCAAACGAGTTGGAAGACAGTTCTATTTGTTACTAGAGACAAAACATTGCTATATCTGAAAGCTGTTGTTAAAAGTTTGTTTTCAGGGTTCTCATTTTTTTTAACCATTAAATTAATTGCGGGTTTTAAAAGTTAGTTGCGATAAATTTATATTATACGCGTACGAAATAGTGTGTCCCTTTCAATAGATACATTGCTAAATATGGTTCTATTCCTATATACTTGATGTGTATCCTATACAAGTATTCGTTGTGTATGTGAGAAAAGATTACAAATATATTGGGTGGGACGAAAACGACATTATACGTTGCATCACTCGCATGCTTGAATATGTATATTTATGAAATTAAAAAAGTAAGTATTATGTATACAGTTATTGTTATGTAGTCCAAAGTTCAAAGGTTTAGTGACAAGATAGGGAGGTTCTATTCTTTAGCTTCTTGCAATTCTAATGACTAAATGATCTCCAATCCCAAGATAGTCAAACTCAAACCATGCTAGGCATCTCATCGTAATCAAGTCACTATTTTTGGCCAAATCCTAATTTTCATGCCACTAACCTTTTCAGTTGAACTAAATAATTAATTTGTAAGTAAGTTTTTGTTCTAATTGGAAGTCCAAGATTCCCCACTGAAAGCGGGCCGGGTTCTGGTTTAATTTTATTTTCGTGATATTATGATGATCTAACAATGTCGTCGTCCAATAGCTTCTCTTCCTCACGATGTAATTAATGATAAGGTGTTAGTTTTTTCTTTGTCGACATCTATAATGGAGTACGCAGTAATCTCTCTGTCCCAAATTATAAGCTATTTTGAGTTTGGGTACAAATATTAAAAAATGTTATTTTTTGTTTAAAAAAAAAAATTAAAATACTTAATTAAATTAAAAAATAAAAAAAATTGTTACTTTTCTTGCTTTTGTTTTTTTTAAAAAAAAATTTGTATACATTAATTTCTGAAACAGCTTATTATGAAAACAAAATTTAAAAGCCAAAATAGCTTATATTAATTAATTAGACGGTTAAACATTGGCCTGACACATGAAACTTCGATGCCAAATTTAGGGTTCAATCATCGAAGGCGAATCTTTTTTCAACTTCACGTGATCGTTGTGTAGCTCTAGACCCTCTTATGCGGTTCCATTCTATTTTGCTAAGGGGATAACATATTTAGATAAATAAATCTGGGAAATTGCTGCACTATATATCAGTATTTATTTTATATCAAAATATCGCTTCGCACAATAATTTTCTAGTATTTTATAAATCATAAATGGATTTGAAATACAATAGATCTTTCTTGCGAATTGAATTGGGTATGTCACAACGTAACCAAGAAACGATAATGAAATTTCATTATAAATACATGTCATTAATTGGGTATACCCAACAAAATTTATAGCGTGTTTGAAATTAAGTCACTATGAATTATTTTTCATTAAAATTCTTAGATGTCTGTTTTGAAAGTCACAACTCAAAATCAATTAATTTAGGGGAAATATATAAAAATAAAATTTCTATACTATATTATTCCATTAGCGTTCGCAGCACTCGATGTAGCTTATCTGGTCTTGTATTCTCGTATATATAACATCTGTTCCCAACATATCTATCGTTTTATTCCCCCCCCCCCCCCCCCCCCCCCACCCCCTCTCTCTCTCTAGTAAAGAAACAAGAAGAATGAGAAAGAATAGAGGTGGAGAAGTAGATAACAATGTCAATGAGTATAAGAAAGGTTTGTGGACAGTTGAAGAGGACAAGATCCTCATGGATTATGTCAAAGCTCATGGCAAAGGCCACTGGAACCGCATTGCCAAAAAGACTGGTCTGTCTCTCTCTCCAACTAGTTCTTGCTTTTTGTTTTCTTTCTTATGAGTGAAATTGAAACTATAAGTCTTTTATCTAAATTTTTAAAATCATGGGGTCTTTTTTGAGGTTCCGACTTCCCATTACAAGAAGAGAAGAGCCTAAGTTAAGAAGTCACACATATATGATTCCATATAGATGAATTGCTTAGCTTCCTTTGTTGTTGGGGGGCAGGAAGTGATAAGTTTCCTGACCATTGGGATCTTCCTTTGATACGGCTAATATCCAACCATAGAAATACAAGCTTTGGGGGTTTGTTTCTAAGATTTTGAAATCAAGATTTTTGGTCTCACCACAATAAAAATAAATAGGTTTGAAGAGATGTGGAAAGAGCTGCCGATTGAGATGGATGAATTATCTTAGCCCAAACGTGAAAAGAGGCCATTTCACTGAACAAGAAGAAGATCTTATCATTCGACTCCACAAGTTGCTTGGCAATAGGTAAAATATTATTTACATCTATTTTCCACTTGTTTTTTTTTTCCGGTAAAGCAACTGTATTATTTTAACGATATTTAATACATAATTAATTTATTTTATAACTACCATTTGATGCATATATAGGTGGTCTTTGATAGCTAAAAGAGTTCCAGGTCGAACGGACAATCAAGTGAAGAACTACTGGAATACACATCTAAGTAAAAAATTTGAAATCAAAGATCAAGCAATCAAACCCATCAACAATGACAATCAGATGATTAATATGGGGAGTATGACAGATGCATCCGAAGAAAGATTTTTGGATGTGAAAGTTGATAAGAAGAATATTATTGGCGATGATATATTACTTATGAGCGAAGGTTTTAATCTTCTCCATCAAGGTAATAACTATACGAGTTCGTCGATTTGGGGTCATCATGAGGATGCTTTTGAGCTTAGCACACTCACCTACATGATGGAGTTCATAGATGGACACTGTAAATAATGTGATTTTGTTTTTGCTGCATTTATTTACGTTTTCATAATATATTCAATTTTTAGATTAATTGTGTAATTTTTGGTGGCTAAGTGAAAAGATGATCAAATACCGAAACATCAACCATCCGATATTATAAAAGTTGCTGATGTTGAAGTGTTTGATTAGCTCATTTAGTTATATGTATTATTTTGCTTCAAAACTATAAAATATAAATTAGGATAATAGTAAAAGTCCATGCATGCAACATATATATATAAGTATATAGTAAGGAAGTGTAGACCATTTAAGTCGAGGGGTTTTTTTTTTTTTTTTTTTTTTTGGTATGAATTAAGTCGAGGGGTTGAAATCTAAAAGTAGGTAACTTTAGGGCTGTGTGATTATAATGTTGGCCACACTACCTAATAGGTGATCATAATTAAAGAAAAAGTATTAAATACAGTACAGGACATCTACACTCGGAAGTTAATGAGACATAGCAATAATTACATGGCAGAAGAGTCATAAACGCATAATATTTCTGATTAATTATATTTTACGTAGCATATAATAATACGAGTATTTGTGATTATTAATACGATATTAAAATATGTCATTCACAATGCCCTAAAAAATTATACTCCTTCGGTTTCATATAGTGTCGTTTAAATTTTTTTCACACATACTAAAAACATTAAAATTTTATTTTTTACCTTAATTAATATTCTCTTCGTTTCGTTTTAGTTGTCGTTCTAGAGGATTTCATGCAGATTAATAAAATATATTAAAATTCTATTATACTCTTAAAAACAAGTTGACTATTAGTATTATTCATTTGATCAAGGTTAAACTAGATATTTAATACTAAATTTTATTAGAAAACAAAAATGACAACTATTTTGAAACATAAAAATAAGTCTAGAACGACAATTATTTCAAAACATAGTGAATACGTAACATTATTTGATTTTATCAATTATTGAGTTAAGAGAATAGAGATAAATCTGAAAATTAGATTAAAACTTTATATTAAAAATGAAAAATGATATTTATAATAAAACAAGAATTAAACTTTAAAACAATACTTAATATATAAGGGAGTAAATACTACTTGTAGTATATGACAAGGTTGTCCCCCTTCTTCTTGAATCTCTTGATATACTCCAGTTCACAGGTCAAAATAAAGCTTGGACTTAAATGGTCACTAACGACTTTTTCTACAAGTTAAGATAAAAATAATAATACTTACATATTAAACTGCATGTATAGTATTAGTAGGTAGGGAATAAAAAAAGAGAATGAAAGAGGAAACAGAGGAGGTGGACTAAACAAGCACTAGCCAGGACAAAGATAGAGCTCAGAAAGGTAAGGGAACAGCAGATTATGGTAACTGGTTATAAAATTGTCGGAAGTCTGTCTATCAGTCAACATTTTGAAATGTAACAAAGTCTATATTGTGCAATATTTTATTTATGTACTCTAAAAGAACAATGACATGCTGGAAATCACCTGGTTTTATTTGAATTCTTCCCCCACCCACACACAAAGACTTCAATTTTCTTATTTAAATAAAATCAAAAGACCATTTGCATGCAATATTCGTATTTAATTATTTAATATAATGCGAGTGGTTTTTTATGATCGACTACATGAAAACAACAAGTTTGCGAGGTTGGAGTGAAAATGTGAAATCGGAAAAAGGCTTCAAAGAGTTCCTACAGCTTCCAATGTAGTATGGTAGCCACATCTTTAACCTAAACAACATAGAAAATAAAATCAAACCGTAAATACAAACGATTTTATACAAATAATTAACTCATTATTTTCATAATTAAAACCGCGAAAGATTTATATATCATCTGGGTTTTTATTTATATGAAAGTTCAATAGCATGAAGAAAGTGGCCGAGGGGAAGAGAGAGAGAGAGAGAGAGATAGCTCATCACAATCAAGGCACATTACAAATTACACATGGAATAGACATATATAATGATGGATGTTCATGATGATGATGATGGATTGATTCATACAGAGCTAGTTTCGGAGAGGCCAAATTCAAGTCCCCAAAGCTCAAAAGCACCCTTGATAAAGTCATAGTAGCCTCCCTTCAATGCAAGTGTTCCCTTCACAAGTCCTTCTCTCACAAAAGGATAAGTCAACAAGTTTGCTAGTGAAACATTCACTGCCTCCTGCATTAATTAATATAGAATATGTTACAATCTCATTTCATGTATATAGATATATTAATTTGATTAGAGATTGAAGATATGTATGAACATGTGTATGTGTACCCTTTCACATCGGCTACATTGGTCTTCAAAGGCTGAATCTCCGAGTTCTGATATGACCTTTGACTTGGCTGGTAAACCGATTTTGACCCAGTCCTCTATGAAATCACTGCAAGTAACATAGTTTATTGAAAACAAAATTAATCTCATCTATAAAACACTTGATGTTATTTAATAAAGATATACTACGTACGTGGAGTTGTTTCCATCTAAGGGGAAAGACATAAGTCCTTTGATCCCACCACATGCACTGTGTCCCATCACCACAATGTTCTCCACCTACAACAATAAATTTTTATAAAAATCAGTTACATGTACATTAATCATATTATTCATATCCCTTTCACACAAAAAAAAATTCATCAAAATACTCCTACTTGGTAAAAACTTTAACAAAAAAAGACACGGTAATTTACTGATTTATCTCTATTTTCTTAGGATTTTTTTTTAAATATATATAATTAAATTCAGTAACCTTTTAATTTGGTTAAGGTGTTGGTCGTCTACATGTATATTCAATTAGATATCACACATAAATACAGTATTTTCCTAAGGGTTTTTTTTTTTTTTCCTAAGATGGTAAACCCAGTTCGGCCCATTGATCTTTCATGGACAGGCCCACTAAAAATAAGGTTCACCTTAAGGTGCAAGACAGCGTATTCAATGGCTGCTCCAACTCCACCGTATTTGACCTGCAAGTTTTAGCCAAAAAAAGGACAACGTTACGACTAGATAAGAGAAAATTCAAGCACTTCTGTCCGAGACAGAAGGTTATAGGAAGTAGAGACAAAAGTGACAAAGTGTTAACCTTGTCAAAAGGAGGAACCATGTTGGCTATGTTACGGACAATGAAGGCATCTCCTGGCTGAAAGTTGAGAACGTGTGATGGACACACACGTGAGTCTGAACAAGCAAACACCATGAACTGCACCACCATTTTTACACACATTTTTTACTTTTTCTTTCATGTTTAATTTATCAGTTCGTTACTTTTGTTTTTATCTTTTCTTATTTACCTTAGGACTTTGACCCTTGGCGAGCTCACAGTGCAAATCAGGGTTGGTTCTGCACGTTAAAATATTTCAATACTCATGAACTAGTTAAAACCTAGATTCGTTTAATTGGTGGCATATAATAATTAAGAAATTTAATAGAAGTATTTACTCGTATTTCTCCTTCTTGAAAGTGATGAAGCCTTGCTTAATGGTTTCGACGGGGTCGAAAGCTTTCTTGTCGGACGAAGTACCTGTCTGAAGCTCCGCCGTGATCTGCTCCACCTTAGCCGCCGCAACAGTCTTTAGCTCTTCCTTCTCGCTGCCCAAATTTGTACATATCTTACGATCAATTAAACAAGATTATTACATGATATTAAAAATGAAAGAACCCTATTTTAGCCCCTTTTTTATCCACCAAAACTAATTAACAAATATTAAATAAATGCGGATAAGGAGGATATTTACTTACATGAGAAGCTTCTGGAGAGCTTCAATGGCCTCTTGGTATGATTCGGTTCCCATCTCTTCGCTCTGCAAGTTTGTTGACCAATTATAATTATAAGAAAATGTATATAAATTGTCAGACAAGTAATTAATTAGTAGTAAGGAGAGGGGCTTGCCGTGTGTGTTAAAGTTGACCCTATAATCAACCTATTCAAGAACTACATAGACGATAAAGTACAATTTTTGTGGTATTTGATATAACTTTTGTTTTTGGGTGGAAGATCGGTAATGTGGTTAGGAGCCAAATCGGTTGGTTGAATAAATAAATATAGATGGCGACTTCATCAATACTATGCTCCACACGCTCTCATATGGTATAAGGAAGGCACACACACACGTCTCAGTTTCATAAATCGTTTTGTTCAAGCTACTAGTAAATTATTTTCTATCATCACGTGGATCCTACGTACGTTCCAACTTCCAGTTTATAAATGTCTTCTTTTTGTGATACAATTTTTTTCCAAAACATATACTATTAAGAAACAGAAGCAGTATTTGATTTAGAATGTTATGTTATAAAATGTAGCAAATATAATACTCCAATTCATAAATTACACTATAAGGACACGTGTTAAATTTGAACACTTCCCTTGTGGTTCACAAAGCTACTCTGAGTCTTAATTTGGGTTTTTTTTTCACTCTTACGCTAGAGACCAAAAACACAACACGGATAATAGTAGTAAGTATAATAAAAGGAACCGTCAAACACACGTGAGTGTCTCCAGGATCCGTGGAAGTTTCGTAAGGTAATTCATATATACGTACCAAAAAGATAGGATATTTGAGTGAAACTAGAAAATTATATATGTATATTATAAATAACCCCTCTAATAATACATAAGCAAGAATGTAAGTTATAATGTAGGTTAAAAAGGAGAGATGAATGTAAAAGGTATACCCAATAAGGGGTGATGATAGGAGCAGGAGCAGCAAAAACGGGCTCGTTACGGATAAGGGTAGGAACGGAACGGGAGGACGAGGAGGAGGGGGAGGAAGAGGAAGAAGGGAGGCAAGCGACGGTGGGAGAAGAACGAAGGGAAATTTTTTGTAGAGAAGATTGAGAAGGAGAAAGAGAGGTGAGGAAAAAGCCGGAGAGAGGAGCGGTCGACATTTGCTGGTGAAGAGAAGTTAGTGAGACTGAGATGTATTTATATAGTAATTATAAGCAACTTAAGTGAATATATGATGTGGGATTGGTGAAAGTTTTGAGCGTTTAAAAGAACGGTGTACGTCTCATGGTTATGGTTCGTTTGTGGGAACGAGGATAATGAAAGCGATAGGTGAGGTTGATAAGAAAGTCTCTTCTCTCTCTTTTTTTTTTTATTTGTGGATGAGGAATATTATTAGCTCAAGATTTGAAATTTTTACTTGCTCTTGTTCTCTCAATTGTTTCTTATTTTTATTTTCTGCAAAATAAAAGGCCTCAAAAAGATTAAAGGATAAGGTGCCTTATCACAAAACAAGGATCAGACTCTTTCACTTACCCTCTCAGGCTCTCGTCTTAAATAAACACCACCCACTTTAGATGTTAGGCCATTGTTTGTGGTGCATATCAGAGAACTATACTTCTGTAAACCCTACAGAGACTAGAAACTGCTATTGTGTATAAACAATCCCACAGCAAGAAGTTAGAAAGAAAAAAAAAAAAAAAAAAAAATGGGAAGGATTTAGATAGGCCATGATGGACTATTCTACTGTATGAAGCAACATACCCATCAATGCAAACTCTTAGCATGAACATGTATCCCCGGCAGTAGAGAATGAAGAGGAATCAAAATGACAGAAAGAAATTAAAAGCCATGAAAGAAAGAAGCTTTCTCTCTTTACAATTCTAACAGATTTTCCATGACCATATATCATACAGGCAAAATTGGGGAGAAGAATAAGCGCTTCTATTTCGTTCCTCATGTTAGGGACTTGGTAGAGAGAGAGAGAAGTTGAAGAAGAAAAACATATAGACGATAGATGCATTAGGGTTGGCTTTGGAAGTTATATGTAAAGGTGGGTGGGGGGGGGGGGGGGCAATGGCGAAAATATGTCGACATTTTCATGCAAACACACACACAAATACAATATGATGTCAACATTCTCTTGTCACAGAGTATGTCAAACGTGGCTTCAATTTATTCTTTTGGAGTAAAAACAATGAAGAGGAGCACTAAATTTCACAAAGACATTAGAAGTAGTATACATTGAGAAATGAGTTGGTTTGAAAATTTTTAACTTTAATAAAAAAAGTTCTACTTTGGGGACAGTCTTATTGGACAGACTGAGAATGCAATACACCGAGCTGCTTTTGCCAACCTGAACCTTTCGCTCTCTGTCAACACTCTCTCAATCACTTTATGATATTTGCATCCTGCAAAACATGACAAGAGTTGCTTCAGATACATGTGTGGAAACAATTGATCATCAAACTGTTTCCGACAAGTGCATAGTAATATAGTGACCTTTCTTGGTTGTTGAATAGTAGGCCTGACGCTAGCAACATCACCAACCACAATTATATTGTTGGTATTTCCTCGATCATCCCTTTCCGTCGGTGAAATTGTTGAATGCCGCCAATCACCGTTGATTATGTACTTGTAATAGTATCTGTCAACGATTACACCATGAGATAATTACGAATGTAATCACATAAATTGGAAAAGTGAAAGAAGCAAGACTTACGTTCCCTGTGAAAGCCTAACTTGAGTTTCAAAACGTGGGCCGCCCTTATGCGTTGCCTTTATCGGTTCTTTCCAGTTTCCAGTGAAATCTCCAACCAGCAATACATCCTCCCCCTGAAACAGAGCAAAAAAGCTTAAAAACAGAGTTGCTGAAAGAAGAATAATAATAATAATAATAAGCAAAAAGTCACCTCATGTCCATTCCACACAAAGGTTACAGCGTGTGTTGGAGTTTCATCATGTTTGCCGTCGTCCACCATTGCAATTAGATCCCATGTTGCCCAAGCAACAGCAGGTCTGTCCTTTCCATCAAAACAGGTTAATGACCAAGGAAGAAGAAAGTGATGAGATGGATGAAAAGTGAAAACCTGTCAGGTTTGGAGGCGTGCAATCCTGTAACGAAACTATAAGCAGCATGAAGAGAGGTATCAGTCATCCAGTGCAGATATGCAATCACACAAGCCGACGACCGGTCAAAGCCAGTGGTACAAGTGACAAAGACTCGATGGTTCTTTTTCAGTAACCGTAGTAAGAGCCCCACACAAAGTGGTAGTTTCTTCCTCAAATCAAAGGAATCTGCATCCCTGGCACCAAAATATCAAAGCTCCATCATCCATTATTATGCTTATTCACACAAAAGGCTATAGAGCTACCTTATAGGATAGTTGATCATTAAGATTTCAGAATTCTGGCAAGCCTCATTGATTTTTTGTGAATCTATTCCCCAGTTTTGAGCTTCAGTTCCACCTTGGAAATTCAGTATAGCAGTAATTCCCTATAGCAGAAAAGCTTAACCAAATAAAAATCATTGCATTCCATAGAAAACAAAATTCTCAGTATAAAGCACTCACAGCGTCCGACAAGTTTTCCACATCATCTTGTGTTTGTATACACGAACCAACATATATCTGCTCTGTAATCTGCAAACCGCCTGGCGTTGAGAGATTGATTGAACAGGAAGAGAAAGAATATGGAGAAGAAAACTAGTTATCAGACCTTAGTGTAGCGCATTCCGAGCGCATGGTTGTAATGAAGCTCTCCTTTAGAGCGGTCAAGGGCTTTGATGTATTCCTCCAAAGGGAAATTCCCATAGCCCCATTCCCCATCTCCAGGCTCTTCTTCTGACAAGACACAGACCAGTGGAGTGATACTGATAGGTGGAGAAAGAATGTTCTTCTGTGTCCCTGATTGAAAGGCATTGCTCTGTCTGCTCAAAAGCTTCCATCCCTGGGAAGTAAAGAATTTCGAGGAAAAAGCAGCGTAGCCAGAGTTCCCACTGCCTTGACAAAGGTTTTTGTTCCAAGTGACAAAGGGCACACGTCCTCTGTTATAGAGCAAATCAAGGTCACTCAAGTGAAGCAGATACTGAACTGGAAACGGAGAGAATGGCCTTTCAAGAACAAGGCTAAACGATCCTCTTCTCTCTGCCAGCATCTTCCTGAATAAACCAAAAACTGGAAGACATAAAAAAGAAAAATTCATAAACATAAACCATAAAGTCAGCACTCAAAGTTACTAGACGTCAAGTGTTTCCATGCTATGAATCTGTACCAAGTAGAATGCGAGAGAAATTGAAGCTAGGCAGTAACGAGTAATAATTTAGCAAATCCTACTTGGTATCACCAACGTCATTGATTTCCACAAGAGTAAGAGTACCACCAGAAGAATCGCTAGCCTTCTTTAGCGTATCTCCTACCATGATGATCCTCGCTTTCTCCGCATTACTCTGCAAAAACAACTTCACTGTTCACAGCTTTCTGAACAGCTTTGCTCAACGAGGAGAATTCGATACCCCTTTTTTTATGGCGTGGACGAAGATCTTGCCATCTGCTGATAACGCGAATCGAATTCCGAGAGGCTTCTCGAGCGTCACCATATACTCATTCAAATTCATCTTCAACGTAGACGAAGACGACATCGCATTCACCCTAACAACGGTTCTTCGTCTGCTGAATCCGACCTTTTGCCTCGACCCGACGTACGGAATCCATCTTCCGTCCAATTCACGGCCATTTCCTCTCCGGAATGGCGAAGTGGTCCCGGATCCGATGAAAACTGACGGGGAAGATCCTTCAAGAGCTCGGAAACCGGAGATTTGTTGAAGAAACGCCATAAGTGATCAGAGAGTTCGAGAATGTGGACTTGTGCAGAGATGTGTGTGGAACTTCGAGACTGTGAGCACAAAACGAGGCGGCAGAGGAGAAGAGGGGGTAAGAAACTAGTGGTCCACGTGGCTTCACGTAGGTCCCGCTTTCTCGTGGAAGAGTCTACCTCCTTCTTCACAAAAAAAAAAAAAAAAAAAAAGCAAATAAATATCTAATCCCTATCGTTGACTTTGTTCATTGAGTGAACGAATTGAATTGGACTTCCAATCACCACACAAAGTTACACGGCAATAATATAAATACAAAAATAAGAGAAGGACCTAACTGCTATATTAGTATAAGTAGAATATGCTACTAATTAAATGTTTACATTAATGACGTAATCTTCGCATCCCGCGAAAACCCCGATCAAATCTGCAAATCAAGATTTGAGAGGATCAAAACCTCGACCTTTCCAACAATTAAAATAATGATCGTTAATGAGCCCATTATTAATACACGGTCCCAAAAACATACGGCTATATTCGATTAATTGTAGCCTTGAGCCCAAAGTTAAAGCTGGTCTTCTTTAGACATACAGTTTTTAGAGTGCTTACGAACGAAATGGGCATGTACCTCTCTCCTTGTCACAACTTGCCTACCTCTAAGGGGGGTTATTCACTATACTATAACGTTTATTCGGTTACAAAATTTTCCATTTTTGACCTTATTATGTCAACTGAATTGGACTAGCGTTCACTAATATTTTTGTTGTAGTGTTGAGATTTACCAATGACTAGATTTTCGAATAAATTATTGTATTGGTTTCAGACAGAAAATGTAGTGATCGAACTATAGGAATTAGGAAACTAACTGGTCAACGGTCAGATGTCAAATTGAATTAGCGACTAATATGAAGCCACCACACTAATTTGACAAAGATCGACTGGTTGCATAATTAATATCCATTATTTACTACAGTTTATGCCCGTTGACTTTTTTATTGTCAACCACAAAGGAGATCGTAGTTTGCGTCCAATCCAAACGAAGAAGATATGTTACTGCGGTGGCGACCTAGACGAAGATGCAAACGCATATCGCGACTCATGTCACTGACTCAAATCAGTAACCTTAATTAACAATGAATGGGTTGATTTCATTGGAAGCTGTTAGTAATTTGATTGATGTTTGAATTTGATACGTGTCACAACAACAGTGGTGTGAGAATGGAGGGGAAAGAAGACCGTTTGGGTGTTTGCGTGTCACTGACAGGACTGACAGTTGGACGGTCAAAATTTCCTTACCTAAAGGGCATCTCAGCTTCTGACGTGGCGGTCTTGGAACCCGACGCACGTGATTCTTCGCAGGGTCGCACGTGCATAGCTCAAGCAGTGCAGCGAACAAAGAGAAAAAAAGGCGTCAACGACGCTGCTTTTACTGAACTTTAATTTAATCCACGTAAAGTTTTACGCAATTGGTACTGCAAATCCAATATTAAATGCTAAGAAATCCAAAATACTCGATCCAATCAATTTCGTTGACATATGATAACTATTCCAATCTCCTACATACTTTCAAGTGCTCACAGAGTTCATTCTTTTTCCTTCAGAGAGGGATCAAAAACAATGCGTGAAAGGTGGTATATGCTATATACTACTGTAAGATTTCGAACCATGGTTTTAAGTGGAAGATAATTTAATACGGACTTTTGGTGTATTATTATGAATAGGTACTACAAATTGTAAGTGATGTTCTAAATTGGGTATTTAGTTCGTTTCTCAAGATAAATTAACAATAATAAAAAAATAATAATACGAATTGCATAGGAATGCACATGAGGGGCCGAGTTCCCATAATTTGATTCTTTCTGTCTTCGGGACTCATCAAACACCAAAGTTCCGATATCTCCCTCTAGGCCTCTAAATCTGTATCCACTTACATTAAACCTAACCGGTTCCACCAATTTCCTTGACCGGAAAAGTCTATAATTAATACTCTTTCTAATCGTGACTCTACTTCTGTTACCAACTCCATGGGGTTCAAACTGTCATCGGAGTATAAGATTATAGACCTTTTGTGATTTATAGACCTTTTACCAACGCTCCAAACCAGAATGTTCTGACACCGAGTAAAACCGACGTCTAAACTTCAGTTTTTAACATATAGAATATTAAATAACATTATTTAAAATATTGATTTTCCCCTTGACATTTTAATTTTTGAAATTATGGGATTCCATAACCGTAAGAAAAAGCTTATATATGGGTTTCTCTCTTTAATTAATCTCGCTCGTAATATCCTCTAGATATATAGCTTATGAGTTTTTGTTAGCTGCTCAAATGTAAAATATTCATGTAAGACCCTTACACAGGATGAGTCTATCTATACTCCATAAACTCGAGAGAGACCAGGAGAGAGAGAGAGAGAAATGATTTTTAAAACAAACATAGAAAAAGAGAAGCTCTAATCGAAGATATAATATAATGTGTATTTATAGTTCAGATCACATGTATCTTCTTCTCTCTTCTTCTTCCTCTTCTTCTCTTTCTCTTTTCAAATCCATTATAACAAAAATGAAAAACAGAAAGATTTCACTATAAACACAACAACAAAACCGAGTTTGTTTTGTTGTTGTTGATTCTTCACACAGGGAAGGGTTTTAAACAGCATCTGCGGCTTTTGAGTATCTGATAATTACTCGAAAGAACCAAAGGTATGTAACCATTTCATCATTCTCCATATAATACTTGCTCACACTACTGACGTTATTGCTTCTAGATTTGTTTGTTTGTTTGTTTTTTTTTTTTTTTTTTTCATTAAGGAATGTTGTCTCAATTAATTCATTTCTTGTTTTAGAACGATTATTCTATAGTGTTCATAGATTCAAATCTCTTTTCTATTAAGACGTTTTTTTAAAAAAAAAATGTAAAAATGGGGAAAAAAGTTTTCACTGGAAAAAAAAAAACATATAAAAACATAATGTTTATCTATATATGTAATGCACAAGTATGCCTCACAATAAATCACAAGGTGTTTACAAATAAAAACTAAAATACACTGAATAGTGTTCTATTCGTGTTGGTCCGGTAATGTATAGTAGTTACCTAGCTAGTTAATGTTGGTTTTTGCATGAAGTTCTAATCGACAGAAAAATGATAATGGCCATTATAAAGAAAATAGTTAATCCCTTTACACTACACACACATATATATTATATACATGCAAACTGGATTCGGGTTGTACACATGCATATATTATATCAGTCTTTGAAGTTTGACTCGGCTTTAATCGTGTACTTTTACCTTATACAAGTGAAAAGGGACAATCGTACATTTACCTTATGATTTTTTTTTTACTTACAAACCGAAAGATCAATAGTCTTTTTAAACAAAATTCGAAAACACTTTTAAGAAAACAGCAATCTTTCATAATGTTACACATCAATGATAAATCATTACAGATCCAAGTAAATATAATCTTTTAAAAATCCTAGGGTGATCCTACTTGCTAATCTATAGACCTTTTTGTCAGCTTGATAACAATATTATATTTTACCAAAACAAATAACAACAGCACTATTTTGTATTGCAAGTAGTTTTGTAATGGGCCACGTAATTGGGCCATGGTTAGACGGCAACCCATGTGAAATAGGATCCCCCGCATTATCATCCACGTTATCTTACTGATATTTAATTGTTTTAATATTAACAATATTTGTCATTTTTATTTCAACCGTAGGGCTTTTAATTTTGAAATCAATAGGGACTCTATAAAATAAAATAACGCTACCTGTACCGTAAGATTCTTACCGTAAAGAAACAAGAAAGAAATTTATTATTAATGCCAAAAAAAAATAAAAAAATTATTATTACTCATCATCCCCAGATGAGCACCTTTTTTATTCATAAGAAATAATACAGTATTATTTTCCAAAGCCAACAAAAAAGTTTCAGATCCATCATCTCCCACGCGTTCGTTCAATTCCTTTCATCCACGACCTCCTAACCAGACCAGTTAATAACCGGACTAAACTAATCTTAATTAAATCACAGATACCGGATCTTAACACTCAAATAACGTGCTTCCTTTCCTCATAATATAATGGGTTACAAAAAAATTGACAATGATTAGAATCGTAGCATAGAAATATACGAACAAAAAAAAGTTTTTGGTTTAATCAGCGTAAGTGAAAGCAGTGGTTAACACGCGCCAAAGAGGGAGTTTCGAATCCACCTGAAACAGTCTGGTCAATAAGTTAAAGTGCATGGGAAAAATCTTTGTTGCTGTTTCCTACATGTCTCTTTTTACCTCTTTCTCTTTATACAAATACAATCATATATGGACAAATTCCGTATATATGAATGCGCGTATAGGTGTATCATGTATGTATGATCATTGTGGTATTTGTTATGTTACTTATGTAATGGAGTATATATAGTTATCAGTTAGTAATAAGCTTGTTTGTGCAGGATTATATAAAAATAAAAAATGCAAGAGGAAAGCCAAAAGCCACATCGAGTTTCACGTAGAGACCAGAGTGGGTCCCACTGGAGTAATGGAGCCACTGATGAAGCGGCGCCGGGAGTCAAATGCTCCGGGAAAAGGTGCCGGTCTTGGGCGGCTGCGGCGATCGCCGACTGTGTTGCGCTCTGCTGCTGCCCGTGCGCCGTCGTGAACCTCCTCACGCTTGCCTTGGTTAAGGTCCCATGGATGATTGGCCGGAAATGTATCGGTCGCGGTGGCCGGAGTAAGAAGCGGATGAAAAAAATCAACCGTGAAGATCGGTATCATCACCAACGGAGGTCGGTGACGGCGAAAGGCGTGAGTGGAGGATGTTGTGGAGGAGGAGATGGGGAGGTGGATGACCATCGGTTTGTGGTGGAGAGAGACGGAAGCTTGACAAAGGAGGAGGAGAAAACGGCGTCGTTTAGGGGAGAGGATGAGACGAGAATCAGTGCGAGAGTTGAAGCAGAGAGGGTTTGGTTGGAATTGTATCAGATTGGACATCTTGGCTTTGGCAGAGTCTCTTTCACTGGGATTCATCATCATCAGTCATAGATTATTTATATTATTATCATAACTTGTAGAAAGAATCATCATATGTTTTGTGAAATTCTTTAGTGCAGCAAATAATATTTCCACAAACATAGCTATATATAACTAAGAAAACAAACTTTTTGTAATTGATTCCTAGTTGAAACAATTATTATTGTAATTGATTCTTTAGCAATATATGTTTCTTTCTTTGGTCACTAATTTTGTAGAAACATTTAGATGTGGGCTATTAAATAAATATTAGAATAAAAGGGTAGTTTGGGAAATATACGCACTGAAAACTAATTTGACAGCGTAGACAAGCTGCGCATTTTAGCAGGCTTATGTGAAATTTATTTGGTAAAGTCGTGCGCGCACAATTAAAATTAATCTCCGACCAGGTCCGTCAGAGAAGAAGAGAGCAGAGGGTGCGAGAAGGAGACGAATTGGTGAAAGATGGAGCCGACTCGAGTGATGGTGGCTGTGAACGAAACGACGATGAAAGACCACCCGCACCCTTCGATCAGCAGCAAAAGAGCTTTCGAATGGACTATGGAGAAGATCGTCCGATCCAACACTTGCGATTTCAAGATCCTCTTGCTCCATGTACAAGTAGTCGACGAAGACGGTTCTGCTCTTGCCCCATATTCTCCACGAGAAGGATATTATGATTTTTCAATTTTTCGTTGACATAGAATCCTGTGTGAAATGGAAAGCAGGTTTTGAAGAAGTAGACAGCATATATGCTTCACCTGAGGATTTCAGAGAAATGAGAGAGTCTAACAAGGCCAAAGGTGTTCACCTTCTCGAGTTTTTTGTGAAAAGATGTCATGAGATTGGGGTAAATAAACACTCTTTCTTTATCCACCTCTTGTCTTTCATAATTAACAACTAGTAGTACTACCACTAGTCTAGTTTTGTGATGCTTGCTTAAAAATGTAGGTTGGCTGTGAGGCCTGGGTTAAGAAAGGGGATCCCAAGGATGTGATATGCCAAGAAGTGACTCGTGTCCGACCTGATCTTCTCGTTGTTGGAAGTCGTGCTCTTGGCCGCTTCCAAAAGTAAGTCTATTATCAATCAGACTTTAACTCTGATCATTGGATAGGATTTTCACTTTGATTTCTTTTGGAGAGCTTCAAATCATAGACTCTGATTTATTTTACTACTGCTGTTGGTTTGTTGTTTTTGTAGAAAGACAGCAGAGTTCCTTGTTTGTTTTATATAGTATGTCCGAGCCTAATTTGCTTTTTTGTTGCATTAATTCAAGGGTCTTTGTCGGGACTGTGAGTGCCTTCTGTGTGAAACATGCCCAGTGTCCAGTTATCACCATCAAACGCAATGCTGATGAAACTCCCAGTGATCCAGCTGATGACTAAACAACAACATGCATGCAGTGTGTGTCCCAAACTCTTGTTTTATCACAAAGAGTGCTTTTGTCTTTATATTTTGTTTCTAGTCCTTTCGTTTCTTGCCATGTCTGTTCACTTTGGTGTTTTATCTGTTTCACACAAACACTCTGTTACTTCCATTTTCTCACATGTTTGTAATCTTCAGTTTATAACCCTATTTCCTCTGAAACTAACTTTATAGCTCTCATAAGCCATATTTAAGAAACTGTAAAAGGCCTAATTTATAAGGTTTAAAAGAGTATCTAATCACTCGTCCCACACCGCCTCCACAGGTTTTAAAGATTACATGATTACACGCACATTATATTATTATATATGTAAATGAATCAACATTTTAGCAATAGAAAGCCAATTTAAAGAACTTACCATACAAAATTTAGATCGGGGATATGTGTATAGTACTGTAGTGTATGACTTGACTATATATATATATATATATGTATCAACCGAGTAGCAAATGCATTTAAGTAAATCAGTAATAATACATTGTATAAGAAAAGATATAATTTGATAAATCAAATCACTTGGTCATTAAGCAACTGGACGGGCCACAGATCTTCAACGTTCCAGTAATTGTCGTTTGACTGTTCCATCACTTGAAACGACGTCGGAGAGAAACTCTCAGCCATGTCCAAGGCTTTGCTAGAGCTGCCTTGGTCTGTCGTTGTCATCTCCGAGTTCTGTGAGTTTCCCGAACAATGATAAATCTTCTTCATTTTTTCCGACGACGACGTGACTTTCATGTGTCTCTGAATCTTTGTCCTCCAGAAATTCTTAATCTCGTTATCCGTTCTTCCCGGAAGATGTTTGGCAATCTTGGACCACCTATATACAAATACATAGGAGTAATAAATTTAACACCGCAAGTCTTCCAATATTACTTAATTTTACGTTCGCACGCATGTGGTCGTGAAACTATAATATAACAAACACCTGTTTCCAAGCTTAGCATGAAGTTGAATGATCAAAAGCTGTTCCTCTGCGGTTATATTCCCTCGTCGCACATCTGGCCGGAGATAGTTCAGCCACCGCAGCCGACAACTTTTTCCGGTACGTTTTAGACCTTTTTGTATGAAAACAAAATTATACCGTAAGAAAAATAACCGATTAAAATGTTTTTTCTTAATGTGCAAAAAAAATAAATAGATAATAAGTAGGACATATACCAGAGGCTTTGGCGACGGAGTTCCAAAGACCTTCACCATGATTAAGGATGTAATTAAAGAGGATCAGATCTTCTTCCATAGTCCATGGCCCTTTCCTCACTGTTCCTTCTTCTTCCTTCTGTGATGTTATTCTCTCTTTCCCTCTCCCTGTCTTCTTCATCGTCTCCATCTTCTTCTTTCTATATCTCTTTTGTTTGTTTATATGTCTGTCGTCTGTGTGTGTTTTTTTTTGTCTACGCAAAGAGAGAGAACATAGAAGAGAGGAGGAAAGATAGAGAGATAGAGATACACAAGGCGGGAAGATGATCAACGACTGTTTTCTTTTATAGGGTTGTTGTGTGACTTGTGAGTTGTGACTATGGTCCAATTGGTGTGACAGGCTAATCAAAAAGTAGTACACTACATATATGAAAATATATAGCTATACACAAAATCAACGAGTATTATGTAATATTTGACTACAAAGCTTAATAAATAAGTGCCTTGATGTGCCTTAAATTGTACCAAAAAATAAGTGCCTTAATAACTTAATAATTAAATGAAAAATAAAAACTTGGCGTGATTAGTTCACGTCCACACAAATAGTAAACAGTGAGATGGAAGAAAGTACAATATTAATTCAAAGCAAAGCTTGACAGAAACAATACATAGATAGCTTATGTAGTTATGTGAATAACGACTACTTCCTAACCCTCTATTACTATTTTATTAGTCTTCAAAACCAGTGAAGTTCTTTTTTGTTTGAAACTGAATTCGATATTTTGATACTTACTATTATATTTTACTATATCTAGATTACAGCTTCTTAAATATATATTACTTGATCAACGCATTTTTTTTTAAGTGTATGATTTATATTTTACATTTTATACAAAGAAAGTCTAGACTCTAGACAGTAGAGAGAAAGAAGATAAATTGAATTTGTTATAGCGTTTGCTTTTGGACAATTAGTCGAGATTTGGTGTGTTTTCATATGCCAAATTTAGTAAGTGTTTTGTGGCTGAGAATTTAAATGATGTGTCAACTCACGATTCAATTATATATATTGTAAGAGAAACTAAATTGGATAATTAATATACCTTTTTCAAGAATAGTTAGTAATATAACCAAACACTTTGCGTGTATATATTCCGAGGTAAATATTAAATACAACGAAATATGTACTTTAACTAAAAATTAAATAATTAATCAGTATTTATTTTAAAATATTTTGTAAAAAACCTGAACTATTAATTCACATAACGTTTTCGAAATAGTTGTTTAGGTTGATGATTAATTGATCCAAGATTATAAAGGTTATCTCGTAATCACTAATAATAAATATTGACAGTAGAAAATAAACCATGTGTAAACAAATGAACATGTAGTGAGCTTTGATTTTAGATGTTAGCAGTTCATGATTTCGTTTAGTTATAAAAGGAAAATGAATTTGTAACCACAAAAAAACAGAGTCTATTGGAGATTAATAGGCTGTCATCAATTATATTATCATCGAAGTACACAAGACATACACTTTCCTCTAAGCCATAGACTCGCCAAACTTCTTTTTCTAAGTTTTTTTTTTTTTTTGGAAAAACTAAATTATAAATAGTATAAAATAACTTTTGAAAATGAATACATAAGAAAATAATAAGTATATTATTTTTTGTGCAACTATTGAAAACAAAAAATATTCTAAAACGAGAATACATTGCGGATCACGGTTTTCAGATGCCTAAATCATCAAAGTCTTTTTTTGACAAACGCCTTTCATAAATCATCAAAGTTATGTAAGCAAAACGAAGGCTTAAAGTTAAAAGATAATACCAAAATAGTAAAACTATTCATTGTGGGTTTTGTCAAATTATGTTATGGGCAAAAAAGGTCCACGCCTTACGGGGGATGGTTGTTTCGGCTAAATGATTATGGACTTTCGAGGGTTTCGCTACAATATGTGCTCTCTTTAATCACAAAGCAGAGTCTCCATAGGAGAGAGAAACATCATTAGCAGATCAAGTAAAGGACAATAGGACATAAATTTCGAATTCATTTGTTCTCTGACGGTCTAACCATAACAAATTACACAACGAAGCAAACCACAATTATGACACAATATGCTTAGATTTATGTTGTCCAAACACAACACATATTATAAAAGGAAATACAAAAACTAAAAAAAAAAAAAAAAACAATAGTAATTTTTTGAAGTAACTTTTCAATGGGAGAGTATCTTGTTTTTAGTGTTGTTCTTCATCGGCCAAAAATTATAGAATATAGAATGTCAAATGTAACAATATTCCCATAAGAGAAACACTTTCTTCTTCTTCCCTCGGCTTCATCGATAGCTTGTTGTATCTTGTCATCATCATCTGTGTTTCATCATGGCCTCGTGGAAGCTGCGAGGAGGAGATCCGGTGGAAGACGGTGGTGGAGCTCTGTTGAATCTCTCAGGGCTACGGCTCCTTTCACGCTCTCTTCCCCATCCATTACTGCTGCTTCTACTACTTCACATTCACAATTACATTACAAACCTCTCAGTGTCGCAATCATATAGTTTCTATCAATCAAAAATACCAAATTAATATGTTTAATTACCTGTCACGTGAACCACCAAAGCTACCTCTGCCACCATAACCATAGTCGCCACCACGACCACGACCCCCAGAAGGCGGACCCCAACGACTGAATTTATTCATTCCTCCACCACCACGTGTAGCCATTTCACGTATCTGAGGAGGAACTCGCTGGTTTGCTCCTTCCAAAATCTTGATCAGATCCGAAGCATGTTTCGAGTCTTGATCACCAAAGAATGTGAATGCCTGACCAGTCGCTCCAGCTCTCCCTGTTCTTCCGATTCTATGAACATAGTCTTCAACTCCATTGGGGAAATCATAGTTTATGACCGCCCTATGTTATTCAAAATTTTTTGTTAGTTTGTGTACATCATGTTTCCTAAAGAATCGGAATTTGGAACTTATATATATATATATTACCTGATGTCCTTTACGTCAAGTCCACGAGCAGCAACATCAGTGGCGACAAGGACTGGAGTCCTGCCACTACGGAATTGGTTAAGAACATTGTCTCTCTCAGGCTGGGACTTGTCTCCATGTATAGCGGCAGCTCCAAATTGGCGGGTTATATTGCGTGTCAGTTGATCACACATCCTCTTGGTTGAGCAGAATATTATCACCTTTGAGCCTGGTTCCTGAGACCGCAATATCTGCTCTAACCTCCTCTGTTTCTCCATTGGTGCTACTACTTCAATATGCTGCAAACCAAAAAAAGCAGAACAATAAGATCCGTTTTCCTGAATGGAATCAAAACCATGACAGCAATGGAACCAAGTCAAGCAATACCTGTGTGATTGACTTGTTAGCCACAAGCTCATCGACGTTGCCAATGTTGACCTGAGCAGGGTTAACAAGCAAGTCAGCAGCAATTTTCCTGACACCCTTTGGCCATGTAGCTGTGTACATAAGGGTTTGACGCTTGGTAGGAATCTCTTTCACAATCTTCCTTATCTGCGGCTCGAAACCCATGTCCAACATTCTATCTGCCTCATCTAGCACGAGGTAAGACACTTGACGCAGACTAATTCTCCGCATTTCAAGGATATCATTCAATCGTCCAGGAGTTGCAACCACAATATCTGCTCCTCTGTCTAAATCCCTCAACTGAGGACCCTTTGGTGCACCACCATACAAACACTGAAACAGAAACCAAGCATTTGGTATACATTACGAGGATACATCACAAGTAGCATGTTGACACTTAACAAGTTCAGAGACTTCTACTTACGGTACACGAAATTCTTGAGGACCTCCCAAACTTAACAGCTTCGTCTTGGATTTGTGTGGCCAGCTCCCTCGTTGGAGATAATACCAAGATTGTTGGGCCCATTCGCGAATCATTTCGGATGCGTTGAAGATGCATAAAACCAGGAAGCAAGTAACCCAAAGTTTTTCCAGAGCCAGTTTTAGCAATGGCTACTATGTCCCTACCTAGCATCGCAATTGGCCATGACTGAGCTTGAATAGGAGTTGGAGCAGAGAAACCTGCAGTGAGTACCTAAGAAAGCAGAAAACAAGGATGTCCTATGAGAAGAGGAGCGCCAAGGTTGGTTTTGGCTTATGGAATGGTGGCTCATGTCAGAAGAAGCACCATCCTCCATTTGCAGGCGGCAAAAGATTACTGATGAAACCTGCAGCAGGAGGACGCCTCTTCTTCTGTCTGGACCCGGTGGTGAAATGAATCATCATCACACCGTTAACAGGCCAGGCCACGAGCTTGGATGATTTGGGAAGCCCTTCCAAAAAAATTTGGTCCACCTTAAAGGGCATTCCAAATAATTTGCAAGGACCTCACAGAAGTGGCACAGTGTACGACATAAGCTCTTCCTAGGAGCAAACATCGCACCTGGGGAAAAAAAGAAGAGAAAAGGGTGCATATGGCATAAAAGTTTGACTCTAAATGTTAAACCTAAGACGAAATTAGTTTGGTAAGATATTTAAAAAACCAAGCTAGCTCCATAATTTAGATCACAGCGTAAGACTCGCAGCTTATTGGTCGAGCAATTATATGACTCAGAGAAAAGAAAAAAGGTTATCAATTTACAACAACAATGAATGCTTACCTCCTGCAGAAGCTCAGGAGGGAAACCAGTAGTTTCAAAGGACATAAGAGGTGGTGGTACTTGGCCCCCCTAAAGAAAAGGGAAAAGAAACATCATCAGCTTTTAGTATTTGAACGAAACAAGCAAGATGTTAATGCAGAGAAATTAATCTTGTAATACGTACACTGACGGTAATTTCATGACGGCGGCAATAGGCCTCTGGGGAAATCTCATTTTCTGGAGCTGACGAAGGAGGAGGACCTCTAGCATATGGGGAATTCCAAACTCCATTAGCAACACCATTCGAATACGGCGGGGCACTCCTGCCACCCTGTAAACAAATTGAAATTGAAACAAAGGACTAAAATATCAAAATATATTCATCTGTAACAACCAGATATCAACAGCAAACCAATTTGTGTACCTCAGTAAACCTGGATCCAGATTCAACCTTAGGGCCAGCGTCAGTGGCTCTAGTGTACTTGGCATCGTCCTTGCTGCTACCATTTGGTCCGAAAGAAGCTTGTTGAACCTGAACAGAGGAGCTTAGAGATGGCGCAGGAAACTTGGGAGGGGTCGGTCTCTCGTACTGAGTAACATTGGTCTCTGGATTCCAAAAGTAGAGAAAGCCAGTTCTGTCATCGACGAGCCCTTTCCAAGGCTTTGGAAGAGTACGATCCTCGGGTGCATAACGGACTGCACAAGGAGCTGTTGCGGTATCGGCCATGGCAGCCAAACCTGATGATAAACCAGGATGAAACAATACCCTCAAAAAGCATCAAGGGACTTGCTTATAATAGTTAAGCATCCAATATACAATCTCGCAGATCTGACCAGAGAATTAAACCGACATATTCTAAACCCAGATTCCACGAGGCCATAGAAGACGTACCTTATTCCGTTGAACTGGTATCTGAATGTTGAATCGGTCAAATCTCTCAACTGGAGCTCTGAGATTCCTCCTTTGCTTCTCTTTTTTCCCCTTTTGTTTCTCTCTCTATAAAAATCTACGCCACAAGAAAGGAGCGTAGACAAGGAGAGAGAGAAAAAAAAAGAGGATGTGCGTTGCGTTGCGTTGTTCGTTAGGTTTATAAAATCATCAAATAAAATATCTACACCTAAACGAGAGCCGCCTCTTTCCCTTTTAGTCTTTATGGGCCCAATATCATTTTATTTCAAGGCCCATTTACTAATATTAATTTTTCAACTATAGTTTCAGGTTATTTTATTCAGGACATAATAAACATATTCTCTTCGTGGTTTTTGTTTTTCTATAAATGTCAAACTGTGGATGCCATTGAAGTGATTAGAAAAGAAGGATTATATTTTGTAAGAAGAGAAATATGGCGAAATGAAAATTAAAGAGCTTCTATGATTTCTTATATACAAATTAATTCAAGAAGTTTTTGGGTCTGGTTTGACTTTGATCCTCTTGGCTCTGGTGTACAAGTAAACTCCAGCCAGTGCAGTCGCGGTACCTGTTTAAGATATTATTACACTATGTATATAGAAAATACTCTTTGCTGAAATGAAATGAAATGTAATACTAATACTAATACAGTAATACTAATACTAATACTAATGAGATAGTTTTTTTTTTTTTTTTTTTTTGGTTACCTATAGAATTAAGGGGTGAAACTGGAGTTTGGAAGAAAAGAATGGATGATGCAATAACCACCACACGCTTCACGCAGTTCCCTACAGAGTGTGTCACTGGAGACACCATCTCTAATATCATGTACGATACCTAATCCGGGATTGTTGCGATTAAATATTGCTGATTGGGACCGAATTCACATAATCAAAGCTGGTCATTACAATTTATTGAAACCCAACTAAGGGACGAACCTGTTGGTAGCTGTGCAAGCAAATACCGGCAAGAAGAGACATGAAGCAAAACTCTTTTACAGTCAAACCCTTGCTTGTCTGTCAAGCAACCACAAAGCAACACATTACTTCTTCATCTGTTTCTATTTTTTTTTATGAATCGTTTTTTTTTTTTTTTTATGTTTTCACTTACAGCTATTCGTAACTGAGAAGGAGTAAGCTTAAACCCATCTATGAGGATTGCTACAGGAACCAATAATATGAAGGAGATAATTGTTATTACAGAGAAAAGGTTGATGTTGTCCAAAGCTTCCTGTTTCAATAGAAAACGTGAGTATATTTCGATTACTGCAGGTTTCAAGAGAAACAATATATCTTGGTTAAATTTTTGAGTGTCCTATCTTCGTACCTTCTCAACCATGTATTTTTTACTGAGAACATTGCGTGATTGGTTCGTTACGTTAGATGCCATTGCACTGCAGAAACCAATCCTGGTTCATTCGAAAGTCATAAACCAAATCAGTTAAAAGTTCATCAACAAGATTATATACTTTGTTGTTGTTGTTCAATGTTCATACCAATTAAAAGAAGCTTCTGTGAAAGATGCTAAAGAGACTCCAGCAACGATTGGTATCAACGAACACACAATCCACAAACTCGGCCACTGACACTCAACAAACATCAGTAAGGAAACTCAAAATATGGAGGTTTAAATGCAGATATATATAACTCTTCTAGTCTTCGAAAATAAAAACCATTTTTCAATCTCAGTTTGAAGATTCAAAACTGAAGATGAGTGTGTCTCTGTTTTGGTTACCTCACCGAGCAAGAGAACAGAGAACAAGACGGTGAAGAAAGGCTCCATTGCTTTGATTGTATGGGTGAAAGAGACGTTTACTCTTCCCAAGCTCACGTTTGTTAGCAAGTTACCTAATGTGTGAGCTGCTGCTAGCTGAACGATTGCCGGAAACTGCAGATTTAGAAAGCATATAGGGTTATCAACTGAATCTCTCTCTTCTTTAGGGTTTGTCGGAGTTATATTTTGAAATACCTGAGAAGGAGCGATTTTGGGGCGTGGATGGAGTTTAAGGAGCCACATTATTGCTATCATCAACGTTCCACACCCGAATTGAAATGCTGTTACAGTTGCTGCATATGGATAAACCTTGAGTACCTGGAGACCAACGAGAAATTTAGAAGAAGCCCAGTTCCGGAAATCCACTGTATAAGTAAATGAGACAGCGAAGGAACCTGTTTGTTGAAGATGTTGTAGTATATATTGAGAAGATACCAGACTCCGAACATGCCTCCTAGCTTCAGCCCTTTGACCAATCCTCCAGATTCCACGTTTTCCGGGACTGTAGCTGACTTGACCTTGAAGCCATTAAATCTGCGGTTCGGTCTCAGAGACAACCAGTGATTAGAAGAAGAAGAAGAAGAATAAGAAGCTCTGGCTCTTCTGGTCAGTGCTGATTCAGGACTAGACTTGGCAGCGAATAATGGAGATGGAAGTCTCGGATATGGAGTTAGAAGCATAATTGATTCGTAATCTTTTTCTTTCTCGCTCTGCGGATTCTGTTCTTGAAGATCGATCTATGCTTAGATGCTTGAAGATCTACATAAATCCACTGCCATTTGTGTAAACGACAAGCCTTAACTTTTTTTTTGTTATTTTTGTTCTTCCCTTCTGCCTTCTTCCTCTGTTGGTAAGAGTGAATACTTGTGTGTCTCCTCGTTATCATGTGTCGAAGTCTGTTTTCTTTCCTGATTTTAATGGTACATAAATTCATAATTATTCAGAAGATGTGTCGTACGTGTTTAATTATTTTTGTTGCAAATAAGCCATTTGTTATTTATAAGACACTGATTGAGTTCATGTAAATAACGTTTTTTTTTTCTTCTTTTCTTTTGACATCAAAAACGCCAAAACAGAATGAATAATCTCATTCAGCTTTATTTACGAACATAACAAATTACTGACCACAACTAATAAATAAGTTTTGTTGTTCATTGGAAACATTATTTTGAATTGAATGGATGTTACAAAAGGGGTATGAAACATGTGGATGTTGTATGCACCTAAGTCGCGTGGTACCAATCGATTTAGAGTCCACCCTCTCATCTCCCCTGTTATCATTTCGTAAACAGTATTTGGTCCCATCCCATTGCTTTGTTCATTATGGATATTTGTCTTCATTTGTATTCATTTTCCCATTCCAAATCTCTGCCGATTGTCTGTTGACATACTGTATTTTTTCCAAATTATTGGAAAATAACATAAATCACATGTTCATTACATCCACATCTTTCAAAAATAAGTGTCAGGAAACAACGAAAATGTTCCAATAACTATAAAGTTAGAGAGAGAGAGAGTAAAAATCGACCTCTACAATAGTTTGGGCTTTTACATTTTGTAGCCCATGAAGTATTTTAAAACCGATCACAAGGTTGAGAAATGTAGGGTGTGATTGGTAACATGAGTTACCATGTGGTATGGTTGATTTATGAGTTTAACTCAAAAATGTTACCAATCATAATTTATTTTTAACTTTTTGCATTAGAGTTTGAGTTAGAATGTGGTATGGTTGAATTAGAATTTTGATGTATGTCCTTTGTAAAATAGTTAACTCAAATCAAATTCCTACCACATGGAAAATGGGATGTATTAGGATGTAGTAGAGTTTGATTTAGCAATTTTTTTGTTTTTCTTTCTTCCCACGTTTTTAAATTATTATTTTTTTAATTTTTTTTTTTTTGTTAATTCTGTTCTAATTTTATACTTTAAATAATTTATATATTAAATTATATATTATATTAATGTTTTTGACTAATATCATTGCTAAAAATATGTATTCTTAAAATTTTATGCCATAGTTTTTTTCTAATTATAATAAATATATATATAAAGTTATAAATTGGTATATATTTAGTTATAACTTGATATATATAGGTACAATTATATAAATAGTTATAAATTAATACAAATATATGACCTAAATCAATTATTAATGTTATATTTTATATATATATATATATATATATATATATATATATATATATATATACTTTTTAAAAGCAAACATATATAAATATATATTTGCTATGCTAATGTTATGTTAGTGTTGAAATATGTTATTTATTTTTTATAGTTAAATTTATGATAAATGTCCAAGTATTTTTAATAATACATACTGCAATGTATACCGCATAAAAGTTACCAGTCAGTCATTTTGAAAAGAATAGTAACTTATATTTCTACAGCAAATCTACCACAAAAATATACCGTTTCTACCACATGATTTCTACTGCAACTTACATCGAATTATACTATTTTTTCTAACTCAACTGTAATACCACATGTCCGAACATGTCACCAATCGGAGCCGTAGACAAGATGGGTTACAACAAGAACAAACAGTAAGCAACATTGATCAAAACTCAAAAGACATTCACATAAAAATATTCTGTTAAAATCTCGATGGAGGTTTTAGGAAGATAACCAAATCCAGAGTGTGATAATATTTTGGGGTCGATCGATAATGGATCTATCCTCTTCATCTCCTCCTTGCACTGATTTCATCGATCTCATGAATAATACTTGTGATTCACTGGACGATCATCACCTGAAGCAGCGAATCGGCGATAATGGACTGGAGTCTAACAAGGATGAGATTGTTCCCAGCTATGATTTCCAGCCGATTCGTCCTAACACCGCCGTTGGACTGTCTCACGATCTCGCCGGGTCTACAACTTGTACGGCGGCTAGGATATTGTCCGCCACTGATTTCAAACCCATTTCCACTTGGCCGAACAGGGTAATACAGTAGTTCTGGAATCTTGCTCTTACTTGTATTGTTTTTCCATCTCTTATGTCAGTGTTAGATAGATGTACATGAACACTCTCCTTGATGCTAAATTTGGTCGGATCCTTGTATTTCCTCTGTTGAATAGATGCTTTTAAGGTTTGCAATGTTACATTTGACCATACTGTACTTGAGTCTCGTTACTAGCCCTTGTTGATTGTCTCTTTACTTAGCTCTGTGCAGGCTTTAGGATCTCTAGACTCTATTGAAACTGCAAAGGTTGTTCCTGACAAGGATCCGAATGTGTATAGCATTAGCACGATTATTATGTGTGAGATTGATAGGACAATGAAGAAACATGCCGACACCTTGCTTCGTGTAATGGAAGGTGTAAGTGCGCGTCTAACACAGCTGGAGACCAGAACCCACAATCTCGAAAACCTGGTCGATCATCTCAAAGTTTCTGTTGACAAGAGTCACGGAAGCGCCCATGGGAAAATGAGACAGCTTGAAAATATCCTTGTTGAGGTAACTGTGCACAAGGCTTTTGGAATTAGAACAATCACAAGAGTGCTTAGATTTTTTATATATAAGACAAGCTATAATACATTGTGTTGATTCCTTTTCTGGCAGGTGCAAAGTGGTGTGCAACTTTTCAAGGACAAACAAGAAATTGTGGAAGCTCAACTTGAACTTTCAAAGCTTCATGTATCCAAACTAGACCCTAAAACGCACTCTGCTCAATTGCCCGCACCACTCCCTATGCCACAGTTTCCTCTTACTTCTTTCCCACAGCCACCTTCTCTCTCCCAGCAACTACTATCTCGGCTACCCAGCCAGTTTTCTTCTCAACAAGAGCCATTTTGCCCTCCGCTTAGTCATTCCCAACCAAACCAGCTTCCTTACCAAGCTCCTCCCCTGACCCAGCCACCTCCATCATCAGGTTACAACCCCGATGAACATCCACCATACGCAATGCAGTCGCAGTCTTACTCGCCAAACCCTCCTCCTCAGCAGGCAACAGCCGGTTCAGCTCCCTCTCAACGCTTGTACAACGCTCCTCAACTTCATCCATCAATGTACGATGCACCGGGTGGTACATCTAATCCACGTTTCCCTTCGGACCCATACACAGCGAAACCGCCACTTATGAGTAGCAGTGGATCAAGTTACCCACAGCTCTCAAATTTACATCCGTTGCCAATGGCTGCAGCCAGCAGCGGCACCGGCTCTAGCTCCCCGAGATCAGAAAGCAGAGTCCCAATCGATCATGTAATCGACAGGGTGACGATCATGGGGTTCCCAAGGGACCAAGTAAAAGCAACAGTGAGAAAACTGACTGAAAACGGTCAAGCTGTTGACCTCAATGTGGTTCTAGATAAGCTGATGAACCAAGGAGCTTTATTTGGTGGTCGGTAGCCGTCGCTTTTGCTGACTCTGTACAGTACTAAATATATATATATATATGTATCAATTATCCATTTTAGGATCACCGTTGTGACCAATTGTGACTGACTTGCTATCGAATTTTTATCCATTGTGACTTCATATCGATTTCATTGTGAAAAGTGAAAACTTGAGATGTTTCTTCGTTTATTGACAACTGGTAAATCATCTATTAATCAAATTCTATTTCCGCATGCATACCAATAGAGGAAAGACGCATCAATAAAATAAGGAAGCGACAGAAGCAAAACGTCTCCGACATTATTATTACAGAACCGAGAAAAAAAAAAAGACTTTCAAACTCGAGAGAAGCTTACAAGCAAATTAAACACACAACCACATCTACCAAGAAACGAGATCCACCACAACAGGCGACCTTTTTATTCATTACAAAACCACACACGCTTTATGTAGAGGCGACTCGGACCTCGTGAGTAGTCTTGGTGTCTCTGTCTGGTCGGACAGTGTGAGCCTTGGTGTCTCGGTCTCGGACATCATAGGTCTTACTCTCTCGGACATCATGAGCTTTGTCTTCTATGGTTTGTCCAGCATCTTTGGTCCTCTGTCCCACATACTCAGCCATGTCAGCCAAACGCTGCTTCGCTTCCTCCAGCTCCTCCGGCATATGTTCCCTGGCCCTGCGGATGTAGTTGAGTACCCACGACATGGATGATAGTCCAGTGAGCCCTATTGCTCCTGATGCCATGAATCCGGTCATAGCTAGACCGATCACAAAGGCTGCTGGTACGATAACCGGACTGAATATGAGTAACAACGGGAATGCTAGCATTAGTCCGATAACCGAACCTGCTAACGTCAAACCGGCCAGAGTCAGCAGCGTCCCTCCAACCGGTACACCAGCAATCACGGCTAGAACCTGCATGCACGCGCATCACGTGTAAACCACACACACACACATATATATATATATATATATATGCAGCTGAGAGCTGAGATAAGGATGGTATAATTAAAAGGGACCTGAGTGGAAGAAGGGCCGCTCTGGGGATAAACGACTTTGATGCCGCCTTCATGCTGGCGTAGAGGGTGCACTTGAACCTGGTGTGAATGTGTTCGAACGTCCGCCATTGATCCTCCTCTTCAAGTTTAAGTTTAATCAGACGAAAGTCTTTGTTGAGTCAGTTGCTTCTGCCTTTTAAGGCTTGAGAATTGAGAAATGAGATCGTTATAGATGAGTGAGATGCTGTGAGAACGTGACACCTAACAGAGTGACGTGGCACCTGAGAAGCTTGCATGAGTAACAAGTTTCGTTTCCTTTTTAAAAATTATTAAACTTTCAAACTGGAAGAGAGCAAATCCGATGATACCAATGAAAGGGCTGTGAGATGGACTACACGTTCGTTAGTGTCTGTCGGGTGGAGTCAATAATAATACTTGGAATGTCTGTTATAACCTTATCAGCAGGGTTAAATAATCAAAATTTCGGCTCTCCTATGAGGAGGACTTTTTGCTTCAACTCTTCTGAACGAACTTACAGCTTCAATGGAGCAATGAGGAAATATTACTTGGCGTATTGCGTATTGCTTCTATTAAAGGGAATCCTCTTCTTATCAATTCAAAAGCAGAAAAAAACCAGAGTGAGATTGTTGAACCAGTCTTCTATGCCTGTGAATGAATTCAAGATCATGTATTGTTGTTCCCCAGACGACTTCCATCTTAGGCCTTAATTCTCCACATTCTTATCAGCTTATAAGTTAAAACATGAGAATGTGGTTACTTCTTGGCTTCAAGCTTCTGCATACACTGAATCACACAGGCTGTCTCCCTCTGAATTGAAATACACAGAATTCTCCAAGTCTTCTTTCATATGCAAACCCAGCTGCTTCAGTAATCCATAAACCGTCTCTTTCTCAGGATGCAGATTATCATCAGCCACAAATCTGTGGACCATTCTTCTAATCTCAATCAAACTCTCTGCCAAGCCTTTCTTAGTTCCTCTGTTTTTCACTGAATTTCTCAACTTTTCCACATTCTCCCATTCTCCCTTAACCCCATACATATTCGACATTAGCATGTAATAACCAGCATGATTAGATTCCAATTCAAAAAGCTTCTTCGCTACAGTTTCTGCCATCTCACCATTCTGATGAATCCTACACGCGCCTAAAAGAGTACCCAAGATTTGAGGTGTTGGTGAAAAAGGCATCCGCCTTGTGATTTCAAAGGCAGTATCTAGTTCTCCTACACGACCAAGAAGATCAACCAATACAGCATAGTGTTCTAAGTTAGGAACAAGTCTATAGTCACTCACCATCAGCTCAAATATTCTCAACCCGTCGTGAATCAAACCTGAGTGACTACAAGCAGATAAGATTGAGAGAAATGTCACTTCATTAGGCTCGACTTCTGAGCTCTTGACCATGTGGTTAAATGTCTCCAGCGCTTTAGCGCCCTTCCCATGGATTCCATAACCAGTGATCAAAGATGTCCAAACCACAGTGTCCTTTAAACTAATCTCATCGAATACTTTAGAGGCATTGCCTAGACTCCCACATCTCGAATAAAGCTCCACAAGAGAAGCTCCGATAAATTGGTTACTGTCAAATCCATATTTGATCACATAACTATGAAAGCATTCAGCTTGTTCTAGAAAGCCTAACTCGGAACATGACCCGAGAACCTTCACCATAAGAATAGCATCCGGCCTGGTATTATTCTCAAGCAGCATCTTGGAAAATTCCTCAATTGATCTCTGAGCCATTCCATTTGATGTAAAGCCGCTTATCAAAGCAACCCAACAGACCACATCTTTCTTTGGAATCCTGGAGAAGACAGCATAAGCTTCTTCGGGGGAGAAACACTTCATATACATATCAACCAGAGCAGTGGAGACTTTGACTTGTGTCTCTACACCTTTCCTAATGGCTAATTCGTGAGTCTTACAACCTTGCTCCAAATCATGAGCAGCTGCACAAGCTTGTAAAACACAGAGAATAGTAGCTACATTAGGTTCTGTTCCGCTATCCATCATTTCATTGAAGACACGCAATGCTACAGTAGCAGCTCCATTTTGAACGTAGCAAGCAATCATTGTGCTCCAAGAGATAACATCTTTCTCTGCCATCATCTTGAACAAATTAACCGCTTCTTTGAAAGCACTCGACTTTGCATAACAATTCAACAGTGAATTTAGCAAAGACAAATCCTTTTCAAATCCTCTCCGCATCACAAAACCGTGCACACATCTCCCAATCCTTGAATTCGAGAGTTTTGTACATGCAGAAACTAGCGTGATTAAAGTAACCCGATCAGGAGTAACATCCGAAGCCATCGCCATTCTCCTGAAAAACTCTAGGGCATCAGAGGGAAACCCGTTTTTCTCAAACCCAGAAACCATAGAAGACCATGTCACTATATCAGGCTTCTCCAACTCATCGAACACCCTCAAAGCTTCGGCCATTCTCCCACATTTCGCATACATATCTATCAGAGCGGATCCAACATAAAGGTCAGATCCAAACGTAGCATCCTTCTTGACGAACCCATGAATCATTTCTCCATACTTAACTTCCCGCAGCTCCACGCAGGCCTTGAGAGCAACTGGAAGCGTGAAATTATCAGGCTTTTCTTCATCGCGAAACATCTGAAGAAAGTGACACAGGACTTCTTCCCATTGTTTTCCTCTGGATAAACTCTTAAGAAGAGTATTCCACTGATATAAGCTTCTCTTCGTCATTTCGCCGAACACTTGGCGTGCATCCACGGAAGAAGAGAACTTCCGATAAAAAGCCATCCAATATCCCTGAAAAATTGAAAATTGATCTTATCCCGTAGAAAGATGTTCTGAGTCAGAAAAAAATCTCTTTGATGTTCTTCCTTCTACATGGCTTGAGCAATTTAAATTTCAACTTTGCGAGGGAGAGAAGGTTCAAGCAATCGTAAACATGAGTGTCGACGTTTCTTATTGTTTATTGGGCCTGGGCCGAATCAGTTGGTATTATTTATTGGTCAACTTTTTCGTATTTGCATTTATGTATTTTTTTATGTAGATAGTTAGACCATCCATTCGATTATTTAACACAAGTTTTTTTAAAAAAATTTAATAAAATATTAAAAAGTAAAGGAGGGTAAAGAAAAAACTTTTAAAAATTTCTTAGTTAGAATTTAAAAAAATTATTTTATGTGTGTTAATTTATGATTAGTTTAAATTTTATTGTGATTTAAAAATTGATATTTTTTTTGTTTGAAAACTTTAAGAGGATTTTATGGATGAAGATACTCTTGCATATCAACAAAGATAAGAATAACACAATTAATCAACAATAAATAAAGATTTGTTTAAGTATTAATGAAAGAAAGAAATAGAGCACGTGGCAGTATCAGAGCTTATGCTGTTATTGAGAATTGGAATAGCTACAAATACGCATAAGCCTTCTCCTTCCTTCTTCTTCAAGCTCTGACTCATAAGCCAAATTTCTGAGAATCAAAAGCCATTTTTAAGAACCAAGGTCAGCATTTTCAAGTACGTCATCTCTCCCGATCTTTGTTTCTACTATTCAATTTCTCTCTCTCCTTCGTTCCCCTTTGAAATATCTTTCTCTCTCGTCTACATTTGAGCTACTTTCCTTGTTATTATCGTCACGTTGGTGTCAATACATGGTTTTTAGGTGTCGTTTAGTGGTAGTCATCTCGGATTTGATCGATCGATTGATGGATTTGGATTTGTCACGAAACGCGTAGAGTTGGGTGAAAGCTGTTCAAATCGGAAGCCGATCGCGGAGTGGTTTGGTTTCGTTACGTCGCAATCAGTACGATTTTCCCAAATATTCGATCAAACGTAAGCTGAATCTTTCCCTTTCATTTTTTTCTTCTTTTGTTCGTATCTGCTTTTAGCCGTGTTCGATTCTCTTCGATGCCTACGTTTATTTTTATTTTTTTTTAATATTTCTGTAACTTTCTTGATTACCCCTTTTTGCGGAATCGATTTGTCCGCATATTCTTATTCGCATTCTTTTAATCGTCTAATCAGAATCCTGATTTTAGTTTGGTAAACGGCTGTTGATAGATTTGCAACTGAGTTTTGGCTAAGAGTGAAGGAGATAAGAGACAAAAAGGGATGCCTTTGAATTTAGGCAACGATGTTGATGAATCGTCCCGGATTATCTTGACTGAGCCTCGCGGATCAACTGCAGAGGTCTGATTATTTCACCTTTTCTCTATTTTTTTTTTGTTTCAATTGATCAATTGCATCATGATTCAAGAATCTACATTTCAGTAATTAGTTCTTTTATTTCTTTTACTACTGTTTGGCTACACGAGGAGTATGAAATGAAAGATGTTGAGTCTGCCTTCATTGGTTGTTGTCATGATTAGAGAAAACTCTTTGAGGGTTTGTACATTAACATATTCTCGGATTCAAAACTTTCAGGTGCTTCTGTTTGGAGGACAAGTCATTTCTTGGAAAAATGAAAAGAGGGAGGAACTGCTCTTTATGAGCAGCAAGGTATGCTGCGATCAAATCAGCTTTAAGATCCAAACTATTGCTCAAAAGCTTCTCATTTTCTATCATGTCTGACTTGGATATGTTCCTTCTGGTCACCTTTCCTTTGCACTATGTACCCTGTTGCATTAGTTAGAAGCCTGAATGTAAGTTGTTTTAACTAGTATATTTATTTTGATGCGTCTCATTTTAGGCTCATTATAAGCCACCAAAGACGATCAGAGGAGGAATACCTGTTTGCTTTCCACAGGTTTGGCATCCCTGATCACTTTAGAATAGTTGAATAACGTTTCTCCTCTGTTTTCCTTCTACAATCAAGCATACTGTGTGCCATCTTTTCAGTTTGGAAACTTTGGTGGACTTGAGCGACATGGATTTGCCCGGAACAGATTCTGGTCGTATGATGACGATCCTTCTCCTCTGGATCCTGCTAACAAACAATCATCAGTTGATCTGATATTGAAGTCCACAGAAGATGATCTGAAGATCTGGCCTCACAGGTGTGTGGGAGAGAAATTCTATAACTTACAGCTTGATGAAGCTCAAAACACTGAATCTTGCAGTCATATGTTTTCTCGTTGCTCGTGTTCTATGAGTTGGCTTTTATTTTAACTATCATCTCTTTGGCTTACTTGATAATTCCTTCTGCGCAGCTTTGAACTCCGTGTTCGCATTACTATCAGCTCTGGGAAGCTTACCGTGATCCCTCGTGTGAGGAACGTTGACACAAAGGGATTCTCCTTTATGTTTGCACTTCGAAACTACTTATATGTATCCGACATAAGGTGTGTGTGTGTGTACTTTTGAAAATTCTTTTCATCTGATTTCCTCTCATTAAGCAACGTTGGTTCCATTGATGTGGGTCTCTGATTTGCAGTGAAGTACGGGTTGAGGGTCTGGAGACACTTGATTATCTAGACAACTTGATGGGTAAAGAAAGATTCACTGAGCAAGCAGATGCGATTACCTTTGACGGTGAGGTAAGTAATGATGGCCATCCAGTTTTTTTCCCCTTAAAAAAAAAGTCCTCCAAGTCCAAGATATGATAAAGAGTCGGTGCCGTTTTGCAGGTGGATAGAGTGTACTTGAACACACCAACAAAGATTGCAGTCATAGATCATGAGCGAAAGAGAACCATCGAGCTGCGAAAGGAAGGCATGCCCAATGCAGGTGAGAAAAGATAAATAGATAGATAGCTTGATGTTTTCTTGTTCTTGTTAAAGCTTAAAAGAGTTTGGATTAGTAACGGGATTGAGTTTGGAAATGAGCAGTTGTGTGGAACCCTTGGGACAAAAAGGCAAAGAGCATAGCTGATATGGGAGATGAAGATTACAAAACGATGCTCTGCGTAGACTCTGGAGCAATCGAACCTCAAGTTTTGTTGAAGCCTTGTGAAGAGTGGAAAGGCAGACAAGAACTCTCTATCGTCTCATCCAGTTACTGCAGCGGGCAGCTTGATCCACGCAAGGTTCTTTACGGAGATTGATCCCTGTTTTTTTCTCTTCTGTTTTACTTAGTAAGAAGGAACAATAATAAGCAGCCATGAATGTGAAATCTCTCGCTATCGACTTGTCAAGAGTGAAGACAGACTCAGGTGTCGTCTCTTATGTTTTTGATCTTGTAGCTATGGTTTTGATTGTTTACACTTTACACAGGAGAGAGGCTGAGAGAGATGGATGATGTATCACCACCATCATACTTTGTAACGTTGACTCTATGTTTGACCGTAAACTCCTTTTTATGGCCCGTTCATGAAATATCAATCATTGTCTATATAAAGTATAAACTGTGGCCCAATTCATGAAAATCGTGGTCTCATATCGTTTTTTTAGAGTGTTGTTTTTTACTTGGTAAACGTATTTTTTCAGGTTGATTATACTGTAATTAATAAATTTGATGAAATAAATATTAGATCCCATAATGTGAACTCCCTCCATTATCCAGGGATAATATTTATTTCATCAAATTACAAAATTACAAATTAATACAAATTTATTTCATCATTTCGCTTAAGTGTTTTTTAATCATATAAAAATTAATACTAGGAGATTTTGGCTTGGTGAGCAAGGTAGTGTGGCCCTACATAAACCAGTTAATTACAAAATTGCCATTGAGCTCGATTAACGAAGCTTCCAAGTGGTTCGGTGTTGCACAACACCTTTATTTAAGTCAAGGCTAGTCAAGACAAGTCTTGGGCGAAGCTGAGGTTCGTCAATTGTGTTCTTGAGAAGCTTTCCTCGAAGCATAGGATTGGGAACGTACGAGCCTCTTGGTAAACTCCACTTTCCCGCTCAGGTCGTGTTTTTGTCTTCACGCGTTCACTCTACTCTACAGTCCATTTTTACTTAGCCAAGTAGAGAGAGAGAGAGAGAAAGAACCCCAAAGCTTCCTCTTCCTTTGTGTTTCTCTCTCTATAAATATATTTCTGTCTCAGTTTTCTCCTTGTTTGTTTTGGGAGTCATGGCGAGGTAAGCTTCAAATCTTGATGTTAAGCCCCAGATTTGGTTGATATGATTTCTCTCTCAGACGTTTATCCCTTTATTTCATTCCCAGGTTTGGTTTTAGGTAATGATTGGGAAGCAAAACGTGAAATTTCCCCTAGCTAAGATTGAAACTTGTTCGTCTAATTTGGGCATTTTTTTTTGTATTGGTCTAATTGATTTCAGTTTTAAGTACGTAGGAGATATGAATTGTTGTGCTCTGCGTATCTGTGATATTTGTGGAACATATAATTTTCTGCTTCTGACAAGAAAATAACAAAAATGCTTGAATCTCTCAGCTGTCTATCTATCCTTTACATGTTTCTTGTAACAAAAAAATTCCAAAATTATTTTTATATACAGTGCTTGGATTGTAGATGGCCGAGGAATCGCAACCAAAGTGAGAAATGCATCTGTCTCTTCAGCTCTGCAGATCAAAGACTGTGGAGCTTCTATCACTTGCCCCAACTGCACCTACCGCATTGACAACAGCAATGTGAGTGAAGCGAACCAACCATAGCACACCTCACTTTTTCTCTCCTGTCCTGTCTGAAAGTGAAACATACGAGACTTTGCTGGTTTCAGGTACTGATTCCATGGCCTGGCCTTCCTAAAGGTGTCAAGTTCGAGCCAACAGATGAGGACATCATCGAATTCTTGGAAGCTAAATGTGGGATTGGTGGCTCAGAACCGCACGTCCTCATCGAAGAGTTTATTCGGCCTGTCACTGAAGATGTTGGGATCAACTACACGCACCCTCAAAACCTCCCTGGTAAAATGATAAAGAAACTTAACTAGTAAAAGGTTAAAGGTGTGTATTGATTCCTTGAGCTTTTGGTTTCTCAGGTGCAAACAAAGATGGCATAAGTGCCTTCTTCTTTCACAAGACGGTGCAAGCATATGGAACAGGTCCGAGGAAACGCAGAAAGATCACACCCACATGCCTGAACGAGGAGCCAGTTCGCTGGCACAAAACAGGCAGAACCAAACCTGTGCTGCTCGATGGAGTGCAGAGGGGCTGCAAGAAGATAATGGTGCTCTACAAGAGCTCTAGAAAGGGATCAAAGCCCGAGAAATCAAACTGGGTGCTTCATCAGTACCATCTTGTCACACAAGGAGAGGAGATAGGAGACTTTGTTATTTCAAAGATCACATATCAGCAGCAGAAACTAGGAGAGATTCCTGACGAAGGTGAGAGTTCCGGGGTTAGAGGTGGCCCAACAACCCCCAAAGCCAATACTCCTACACCACCTAGACCTCTAGATGAAGAAGCTTTTGATGATGCAAAGACCTTTGATCCTTTTGCTGAGGTTAATCTTTATTGTTAGTAACAGTTTGTTATTAATCTTTTCTAGAGACTAAATCCGGTCTTTCTTTTTCCAGGTAAACCAGGGACTGGACAGCATTCCAGAAGCTATGTGGTCCAGAAAAGCTCGAATGGAAGATGATTTTGTTGTAAACCTGAGTGAAGATAATAACTTAACATGCAACGAAAGCATTGAAGCTCCGTCTCCTTGGGAAAATCAGCTTATTCCTAATCCTAGCCTCGCGGAATTTGATGGTTTTGCGCTTTCAGATCTCGAGAACGCAGATTTCGGGGCTCCTCCTGATTTCCTCACTGTAAGATCCAAAATTTACAAGAAACATTTCTTAATCATTCAAAGATCGGAACTTGGATCCTGATTTCGATTTCGATTTCGATTTCATGGCTACTTTTGCAGTTGGCTTCTCAGGAGAGCTTGATGAATTGGATTGGATGGCTGTGATTGGATTCTTGCTGCTAAATGCACAACCTTTCAAAAGGCGTTTTCCCATATAAACGTAGAGAAACGACGACCAAGAAGAAGAAGAAGAAGATGAAGAAGAAGAAGAAGAAGAAGAAGAACAAGGCAAAAGCATGAATGTGTATAATATAAATAAGAAAACTTTCCCCGCCAACTGAAACTGAAGTCATATCTCTGTGATAATTTTACTTCAGAAAGGTTCTCAGGCGATCAATTTATCTCGGCTTCCCGGAAAGTTACTTGAAATTTCCGGAAAATAATCATTTAAATCTCAGAATCTCGGCTTCATTGTAATTTGACAAGACATTTTTGACCTTTGTGCTCTTGTGGTGTTTGTGTACTACTACTACTACTACTACTACTCTTGTGGTTACTCTGTTTTGGATGAAAATCTTAACCACGTGTAAGGTTCCAGCAAAGGTGATATAATTGAGTCAACATCTTCGGGTTCACCAAGAAGATGAGATTATCGAGAAATTCAGTAATTTTGTCAAGAGCCCCCCGGTCACGATTTCGGCTTCAATTCCTTTAAGAAACAAGAACAAGAACAAGAACAAGAACAAGAAACGGTCATGACTAGCTTCAGAATCTGGTTTCTCCAGTTTTTGTGTTCCTGCTCCATATGAGCTCTGGCCAAATAACTAGCGGCCCATTACAAACTGAACGAGGCCCACTTCGGTTCTTATCACAGCTCTCCTGTGTTTTCTGTCTCCAAATTTTACCAACCTAAACCAGCTCTAAGCCCTAATAACGCCGGAAGCACAATGAGGAGGAGAGGTCGCGGCGGCGGAGGCGGAGGCGGAGGCAGAGGCGGTGGTATGGGCGGAAGTAACAATCGCATAATTCTGAGCCAAGTCATGGAGTCGTGCGGGAAGGATTTAGCTACGGCGGAGGATATCGTCGAGGATCTCCGTTCCAGGTACGGTAATTTTGCCCGTTTGAAACGGGAAGTGCTTCTGCTCAACGTCAGAAAAATCCTTAATTTCAAAAACAACAAGCGTATTAATGACGAAGATGACAATGATGCCGATGACGACGAAGTTGCTGCTGCGAGGAAGAAACAGAGACGGGTCGATGAGAAAGAGGAGAAGCTACAGCAAGCGGAGCAATCGCATCTCAGGAGGAGAAAAAAGGAGCGATCAGTGTCTTCTTCTTCTTCTTCATCGGAAGACAGTGGCGATGTGTCGACTTCTGAGGACGCCATTTACAGCGAGAAGCTGAGTCCGAGGTTTGATTTGACCAATGACAGTCTGCGAGATAACTACGCCAAGCTCAGCAGCTCCTCGAAGAAACCAATTGCGCCTGTGGAAAACAATGTCGAAGTTGAGACTGTGACCAACAAAGGTAGAAGCAAGATGACTACAATGGGGTCGAGAAAGGAGGGTAAAGTCTCTCTTTCCGTCAGTGGAACTACAGGTAATGGCGATTTGGAAGTGGTGGGTAGTAAAGGACCTACATTTAAAGATTTCGGTGGGATACAAAAAGTGTTGGATGAATTGGAGACGAATGTTCTATTCCCGATTCTCAACCCTGCACCGTTTAAGAAGATGGGAGTGAAGCCACCGAGCGGGATTCTGTTCCATGGACCACCTGGCTGTGGAAAGACTAAGTTAGCCAATGCCATAGCCAATGAAGTTGGTGTTCCGTTTTATCAGATTTCAGCGACAGAAGTTGTTTCTGGTGTTTCTGGTATTGATTTTCATTTATACATTTTGTAGCTGCTCTCTCTCTCTCCCTTTGATCTCATTACTTTTGTTACTAATACAATATGCAATTTTTGGTTCCGCTGAAAACTCTCAGGTGCTTCGGAAGAGAATATTAGAGAGCTCTTCTCTAAAGCATATAGAACTGCGCCTTCGATTGTGTTTATCGATGAGATTGATGCGATAGGATCTAAGAGAGAAAACCAGCAAAGGGAGATGGAGAAGCGGATAGTAACGCAGCTATTGACCTGTATGGATGGGCCTGGTAACAAGAGCGATCAAAAGGATCCTGATTCTAGTGATGGATATGTTCTCGTCATTGGAGCTACAAATAGGCCTGATGCTCTTGATCCTGCTTTGAGGAGAAGTGGGCGTTTTGAGTGTGAGATTGCTCTAAGCGTTCCGGATGAAGAGGCCAGGGCTGAGATACTCTCTGTTGTAGTCCAGAAACTTAGACTAGAAGGTTCCTTTGACATGAAAAGAATAGCTCGTTTAACACCAGGTTTTGTTGGAGCTGATTTGGAAGGTGTTGCTAACAAGGCTGGAAGTATAGGAATACAGAGGGTCAGGGATTCAAGAAAATCAGAACTGTCTGGTGACGGCGATGATGATAAATCTTGGCTGAGGCAGCCCTGGGCGGAAGAAGACTTGGAAAAACTCTTTGTCAATATGTCTGATTTCGAGGTGTGTTAATGGGATGCCTGATATGAGTTTAACTTTTCTCTACTTCAATTGTTAAAAAGTTTTGCTCTTTAGTTCCTGACTCTGTTATGTTCTCTCTCTCATTTTCTACCAGGAAGCAGTGAAATTAGTTCAGGGATCTCTAACTAGAGAAGGATTCTCTACCGTGCCTAGTGTCAAATGGGACGATGTTGGTGGACTCGAGCATCTACGGCGTGAACTCAACAATTATATTGTCAGACCTATCAAAATGCCTGATATTTATAAGGTAGTAATAAAACACTTGCCACCGTTATATAGTCAAGATTACTTGCTTGTTCCACTTGAGGTCTGAAAGTGTCTCTTTGGATTTTTTAGTCTTTTGGGGCAAACTTAGAGACAGGGTTTTTGCTCTATGGACCGCCGGGTTGTGGCAAGACGTTGATTGCAAAGGCAGTTGCAAACGAGGCAGGAGCTAATTTCATATACATCAAGGTTTGACTTTCACGTCAGATTTTCTGGATTTTTCTTTGCATATGAATGGTCCAGAAACTAGAATAATGTGATTTTCTATCTTCTTTCTTTTGCTTTCAGGGTGCAGAAATTTTGAATAAATACGTTGGAGAAAGTGAGCTTGCTATTCGGACGTTGTTTCAGCGTGCTCGAACATGCTCGCCATGTGTACTCTTCTTTGATGAGGTTTGTATTTCATATTTTGAAATGTCTTAGTCTGGCTAAAACGCAACCGTATAATCTTGAGATAAGTCTCAGTTTAAGAGCTGTATGATTCTATACATGAGTAATGTTTTTGAAGCTCAGGTGGATGCTTTGACAACAAGTCGTGGCAAAGAAGGTGCTTGGGTTGTTGAACGACTTTTGAACCAGGTAATAAAGGCTTTCTTCGTTATATTGAATGCTGCAACCGTAAATCTTACTCGGGCGTTGATCAAATGGATCTCGATGTTCCACAGTTTCTTGCTGAGCTGGATGGTGGAGAGAGGCGTAATGTGTATGTAATTGGAGCTACAAACAGGCCAGATGTAGTTGATTCTGCTTTCTTGAGACCGGGCAGGTTTGGGAATCTTGTGTACGTACCCCTCCCTACCGCGGATGAGCGTGCTTCAATCCTACAAGCTATTGCAAAGAAGAAACCCATAGATCCTAGTGTTGATCTGGATGCCATTGCAAAGACGAACTGTGAAGGTTTCAGCGGAGCTGATCTCGCTAACCTGGTAATAAGCTTGTCGCAGTCTTTCTTGAATCATGCATGATACTGAGCCATGTTCTGTTATGTGTATGATCCTTATGGTTGGTTTGAATGTGTAAAATGGAAGGTGGACAAAGCTATACACCAGGCAGTGGAGGAGAAATTCAGGTCCATTGAGTCTTCTGAAGATTCAAGTGAGTGTACCATCAATATGACTCATTTCGAGCAAGCCTTGTCCTTAGTCCAACCCTCTGTGAACAAACAGGTAAATTGCTCTCTCTCTCTCTCTCTCTCTCTCTCTCTCTCTCTCTCTCTCTCTCTCTCTCTCTGTTTGCATCACTTTGAGAAACTGAAAACCTCTACCTTCTCTTGTTGTGTTTGAATCTCATTTTGGTGGTTTTGCAGAAAATAAAATACTACGAGGAGCTATCCAAAAAACTACAAACAAGCACTCGAAGGAACATCGAACAAAACACTACCATAGGATCATCTTTTGCCCTTGAATGATAAAAACTCTCTTAATTATAAATGTCTGCAAATCCCATTTTTGTGAGGTAGATTAGATGCGATCTTTTTTTTTTATAAAGACTCCTCTGTTTTCCAACTTGAGACACGTAATATTAAATCAAATTTTGTTTCCAAGTGCTGTTATCAGATACAAAAAAAAAAAGAAAAAAAATCTGAGACTGTAAGCTGTATATACAGAGAAGATGGAACAAAAAGCTACAAGCAGTTTTGATAAGTAGAGAGTATGAGTCAGCCAGTTTGTCGTTTGCAGTTGCCAGGTAACAAGTAGCTGTAAGTATCAGCATTCTGGATGAGATGTCGAGGGAGATGAACAGCTGAGTAAGATGGCGGAATGGGACCAAGTTTGCCAATGATCTCTCTGAATGTGTGTTCTTCAGGAAGCATGTCGAAAAGATCAGTTCCTTTGCAGATGACGTCTTGGATTCGTTTTGGGTTGAGATAATGTAAGAACCTAACCCGGTCGGTATGGCTATAAGCTTTCATCTTGAAGACAAAGTCTTTGATATATCTGAAACAGAAGCTGCAGTGCCAGCCTGAATCCGCCAACAGAAGGTCGCTTTGCCTGAAATGAGCGTACCGAGTTTTGCCAGGCTGGTAGAGATGTATGGAAGCTCTCCAGCTTTTGCTGTCGACAAAGTACTCGTACGAGTAGAGATAGTTTCTGAGCTGAAGATGCAGAACAGGTGGGTATCCGTCGCACCATCTAAGGAGGTCGATGGTGTGACCGCTCGGGATCTCATCGACATCAGACATAATGAGAAGATCGTCTTGTTTGATACCAGAGAGTTTGATCAACTGGTCGAGGGCAAGCCTTTGGAAGGATTCTTCCACGAAGGGGTTGTCGCCTTTCTTGAATCTTCCACCAACGTTCCCATAAGTCAGCCTTGGCTCCACGAATTTGAATTTCATGTCCCTGTTCTCTGCGAAAGCCAAGGGCTTTGAGATTCCGGTGAAAGTAGAGTTTGATTCCAGAAGCACGAACTGCGTGATGTAAGGGTTTAACTCGTTCCAACGGATAGTGAGCATGTCGATCTCGTTGCTGAACAAGGCAGCGTCAAAGACTCTTCTCGGAGATTCCCGGATTTTCCAGCCGTGAAGACTGCAGAGCGTTTCCGTGGAAGTGTTGTGGTGGTAGTAATGCGGAAGGATGTTGAATGGTTTCGGTGGTGACTCCCACAGTGGTCTTAAGAAATATGTGATCTTCTGACCATGTAGATACATACCGAAGATGGAGATTGGCATGAGAATGGAGATGAATACATACTTTTTGAAAGCGAATCCTCTTGACATGGCCTTGCCTGCTCGAGACCCCTCCTGTAACATTATTAAGCCTTGAGAATCAGTCGAGAGAAATTATGCAATTAACAAAACAGAGAAAATTAACCTGTCCACAAACATCTTCACAGAGATACTTGGTCTTCTTAGAACTGGACATGATGATGATTCTATCTACCCACAGAAACCAAAATATATTTTGAGCAATAATAAGAAGCAAAAAGAAAGAACAAAGAGAGAGATGGATTAGGTCCAAAATAAATCAATTATAGCCGTTTGGTAGCTTCCATAGACTCACAGATGCAACTATAATTAATCTAATTTTTCATCCGTCAGTTTCAAATCTATTTTGTTAAAAGGCCCAAAAATTAAAATAGTAAAAGGAATTTTAAGCCGAACGTTAAAAAAAAAAAACGAAGCAAGGAATTGTAAGTGTGAGCCAGCCGATGATTATTATGAGACGAGGAAATGGAGCCCCCAAAGACGATATCGACGGCGAAGATTACGGCGGAGGAGCATGAGCTGCAGAAACGACGTCACCCGTCGCCTTCTATTCTCCAATGGTGGCGGAGATGGACGGTGCTGGTGGCGGTAATCTGGATTCAAGCATTCACAGGGACCAACTTCGATTTCTCGGCCTACTCTTCCGACATGAAATCGTCAATGGGGGTTTCTCAATCGCGGCTGAATTACATGGCGGTGGCTTCAGATTTGGGTAAAGCTCTGGGTTGGTCTTCGGGTTTCGCGATTGCGTATTTCCCAGTCTACACCGTGCTATTCGCTGCCGCCGCAATGGGACTCGTCGGCTACGGTGTCCAGTGGTTATCAATAGCCGATGTGATCGAGCTTCCCTACTCTCTGGTTTTGGTATGCTGCTCCTTAGCTGGATTAAGCATCTGCTGGTTCAACACCGTCTGCTTCATCCTCTGCTTTCGACACTTCGAATCCAACCATTCGCTCGCGTTATCTCTCGCCGTGAGTTTCAACGGGATCAGTGCTGCGTTGTACACGCTTGGACATGAAGCTATCAGTGGGAAAGCATCAGCAAGCTCTGATATTTACCTTCTCCTTAACTCTCTAATCCCTTTGATCGTCTCTGTTTTAGCTCTTTGGCCTGTCCTTACTAACCCTAACTCCTCTGAATCGGATCCAACCCGAACCCAAGACGAAACCCGAATCTTCATCGTCTTCAATGTATTAGCTTTGATCACATGCTTTTACCTTCTCTTGCCTTCCTCAAACACCTACTTAGCTTCATCACCTCGTTGGCATTTCCTCGGAGCCATATTCCTTCTCCTTTTCCCCTTGTGCGTCCCGTTTCTCGACTATATTCACAGAGCTCTCGAGTCCTGTTTTCGCCGTCGCAGCTCTGGCTACGCAGTGGTTAACATAGAAGAGCCCAAGATCCTCAAAGAATGTGATGATCAAGTAGCGAGACTCGGAGATGAACATTCTCTCCAAATGCTGGTTCGTAGCCTTGAGTTTTGGCTATACTACATTGCTTATTTCTGCTGTGGAACCATCGGTCTTGTCTACAGCAACAACCTAGGACAGATCGCTCAGTCTCTAGGGCAAAACAGCTCAAACGCTAAATCCTTAGTGACACTCTTCTCTGCCTTGTCCTTTTTGGGAAGATTGCTCTCCTCTGCACCTGACTTCACTCGCAAGAAACTAGACTACTTGACGAGAACAGGCTGGTTCACCATTTCGCTACTGCCAACGCCTTTGGCCTTCTTCATCCTCGCTTACTCATCCAAGACGTACCAGAGCGCGCTGTTGCAAGTTGCGACCGCACTTATCGGATTAAGTTCGGGGTTCGTTTTCGCGGCTGCGGTTTCGATAACTTCCGACCTCTTTGGACGCAACAGTGTGGGTGTTAACCAGAACATCCTCATCACAAACATTCCCATCGGATCGCTCTTCTACGGCTACATGGCTGGGTCTGTCTACGACACCCATGCCAGCCACAGCACCAAATCCGTCGTCTCGGACTCGGTTGTTTGCGTTGGAAGTAGTTGTTATTTCGCCACGTTTTTGTTTTGGGCTTGTTCGTCTCTTTTGGGATTCCTTTGTAGCTTGTTATTGTTTATTAGAACCAGAACGGTTTATCACCGGTTAGAACAAAACCGAATCTAAAACAATGTCGTGGGACCCATCATAAGTGGGATGGAAGGAAGGATATGTTAAAAAAAGAAAGTACAAAAAACGCCAAAGAGAAAAATGGATCGGGATCCCAAATCCACGGTATCAGGTCAGACGACGGCGGCGGCGGCGATCGAGCATCGGTCGTTCGCTCGGATCGGATTTCTAGGAAACCCAAGCGATGTGTACTTCGGCCGTACCATCTCCTTCACAATCGGCAACTTCTGGGCGTCCGTAAAGCTCGAGCCATCTGTACATCTCTGTATCAAGCCTCATCCTTTCCACGATCTCGTCCAATTCACCTCTCTCGACCATCTCGTACGTTTTTTTCTTTTTCTTTTCCTTCGGTTCTCTCTGCTCGACAATTGTTTATTTGTGTTATTCCTTTTCATACATGTGGCATTTCCTTTTGAAATGTGGCTTGTTTAAGTCAAAAGTGATTTTTTTTTATTTTCTTAAAGTTGGTTGATAAATGCCTGTTTTCGTTTTTGAATTTCTCCTTTTATGTGATTGATTTGATCGAATCTAGTGGAAATACGGGATTTTGGATCCATCGTTAATACTATGGATTTTGGGTATTTTCTTGGTCCCAAATCATTTAGTTTTCTAGTCTGAATAGTGAAAACTGGTGTCATTGTTCTTCCTCAGTTGAATCGGTTGCAAAATGAAGGTTACTACGGTGGTGTGAGGTTGCTAATGGCGATTTGTAAAGTATTCTGTAACTATTGCAAAGACAATGGCATTCAACTTCACCAAGGAAACTTCACTATGTCTTACGATACCAATATCCCTAGGCAGGTACAAAGTTTGCTTTTCTTCTTTATGTTTTTGTTTTCAAATATTTTACATTGCTGATGCTCTCTAGCTTTGATGTTTCAGACAGGGCTTTCGGGTTCTAGTGCCATCGTATCCGCCGCCCTTAGCTGTCTTCTCGACTTCTACAATGTCAGGCATTTGATAAAAGTACAAGTTAGGCCTAACATTGTCCTCAGTGCAGAGAGAGAGCTTGGTATTGTTGCAGGTCTTCAAGACCGGGTAGCTCAGGTGTATGGTGGTCTTGTTCACATGGTGGGTGCTGTGCTGCTCATCTTTTCTATACGAAGCTCCATCAGTTGATGACATGGCTTTGATGATCTTCACGTTGCAGGATTTTAGTAAAGAACACATGGATAAGTTGGGACATGGGATTTACACTCGTATGGATATCAGTCTCCTTCCACCTTTGCATCTCATCTATGCTGAGAATCCTAGCGACTCTGGAAAGGTCTGTCTCAGTTACTCAAAAAGCACCATTGATGACTAGAAGTTGTTCATCTTTCAGGCATAGCTCTGTACAATTTGGTTACATGTTCTTTTGATATTAGGCATTGATTTCGAGTGCAGGTACATAGTATGGTTCGCCAAAGATGGTTAGACGGTGATGAGTTGATTATCTCAACAATGGAACAAGTTGGAAATATAGCAGAACAAGGTCGAACTGCGTTACTCAACAAGGACCATTCCAAACTTGTGGAACTCATGAACCGTAACTTTGACCTTAGGAGGTAATTCTAATCCACAGAACAACAACTCATATGATCAAACTCCATCCGTGCTCACATTTAGTGTTTTCTATAGGAGGATCTTTGGGGACGAATGCTTAGGAGCAATGAACATAGAGATGGTGGAAGTTGCAAGGAGGGTTGGTGCAGCTTCAAAGTTCACTGGAAGTGGAGGAGCAGTGGTGGTTTTCTGCCCTGACGGCCCATCTCAGGTGAAGCTTTTGGAAGAAGAATGCCGAAAATCGGGATTTAAACTTGAGCCGGTAAAGATTGCCCCGGACTCCGACATTCAAAGCCTTGATTGAGTCTTTCTTCACGAGAAAAAAGAGAGCCATTTCCAGTGGGCCAGAGAAATAAAATATGTTTCTGCACTTTGTCATTACGTCACGGGTTCGAGCCTTTATGCTCACAACTTTTCGTTTTTGTTATACTTCTTTTCTTTCTTTCTTTCTCTTGCACTTCACATTTTCTACTTTGTTCCTTCCACGTCTCTAGTCTTTTTATTTGAAGTTTTCTGTTTTGTTTTTTTTCTTTTTTCTTTTCTTTCATAGAAATGAATGATGATGATGATCTTATCACATTTTCTATTATTTATTTGAGAAACTAAGGAATGATGATGATGATCTTATCACATTTTTCCACATGTTTGTGCTGGTTTTGTGTGTGTGTGTAAATTGTAGTCTCAGAAGTCTTAAAATTCAGAAATCTTTTGGACAAAAAGAAAAGAGAAATCGTGTCAGACATGTCTCTATTAATACCTAAACAACATAAGATGTGATATCTACTTTCTGTAGCTGTATTAAAGGAAATTCCATGGTAAAAAATTAAAAAATGTGCACGACCTTGAGTTTTGGTGTTGGGAGAGACGATTAAATTGATTTGATCTGATCCTCGATCCGAAAGCAAATAAATATATTGCTATAATTTTATTTTTAAGTAGTTTTGAGATGCCGTCAAAAAAAAAAAAAAAAGTTTTGAAATTTAAAAGTTATATAGTTGAAAATTGGTCAGGATTTAATTAAAGTCCGGGACTTTGATTTTGAACTTCCAGAATAGCTTGGTGGGCCAAATTTGGAAGATTGAATAATAAATTAATAATATATATATATATATTTTTTTTTTTAACATCTAACTTTATTGATATTAATTATCTGTACATAAAATAAACAAAAACAAACACAATAAAGATGATTGAGATTTATGAGTGAATTTAGAAGTTCTCCTGATTTTCTGAAAATGGCACTTTATTATTTCATTATTATTTAAAGTGTTTTGGATTTTAATGATTTGGTCCAAAATAATAAACAAATCCAACTTTATCTTTAATTCATGATTGAAACGTGAAAGTGAAAGAAATTAAACGGAAAAGGTTAGTTTGCTTTCTGAACAAATCAGGCGAATTACAATCTAGCATTGAAGATCCTTCTTTGACAAAATTGAAAGAAAATAAAAAGATCCGCTCATCATCTTCTCAAGAGTTTTGAGAATTCTCTTGTTCGTCATCGAGTTGACACATAAAAAGGTGAGATTTTTCTGTCGCAGTTCTCGATCCATTTGATTGAAACCACTACTTCCTTCCCTGACGATAAATTAGATTTGTGGTTGCGTTTTGATTTAATTGGAAAGGGTGGATTTTTCAGATTTTGTCTTTTTTCTTAGAATAAATCTACAATTCTTAATTTTTAATTTGTCTAACTTGGTAACGGCAAGTCGGTGATCTTCTAGGAAACGTGATTGAATCATCTTCTTCTTCTTCTTCTTCTTCTTCTACTTCTTCTTCTTACTTAAAAGTTAAGACTAAAAGAGCCGCCTTCCCTGATTACTACACCTGTTTTCCTTGTGAGCGGTTGACGAATCACGAATCACGAATCACGAACCTTCCTGCAAACTACTCTTTGCCTTTCAACCTTATAACTGCCCTCTGTTTGGTCTTTTTGAGTTTTGTATTGTCATAGGTATTTCCGTATTTGCATGTTTAACCAATTCTCTTCTATAGGATAAGATTCTAAATTCCGAATCTTTTTAAAAAAAATCGTATTATTGATATCGAGGCTTCAAGTTTGGTTTTTTTATATTTGTGATTTGAATAAAAGTTTGATGGGAGGAGGGAATTCGAAAGAAGAGTGGAGGCAAGAGCCGCCATCACCATCGTCATCGTCATCATCATCATCATGGGCTTCTCACCAAAGTTATCCTCAGTATGGACCAGATAGCTACAACTATCCTCCTCCACCCACTTATGCCCCTGCTCCTGCTCCTGCTCCTGCTCCTGCTCATGCTCCTCCGGCTTCCACTTCCAGTTATGGCCATCATTCTCAGCCTTATTCTCCTCCACAGCCTTCACAAAGTCAAGAGGGATATGCATCACAGCCTTATCATCCTCCACAGAGTCATGTTAATGATAGGAAGAAATTTGATCGGAGGTATTCGAGAATAGCTGATAATTACTCTTCTTTAGATCAGGTGAGTTTAGGAAAAATGAATTGAGCCACCGTTGGATTTGCCTTAAAAGTGTTGAAATCGAATCTAGTAATGTGGCTGAAATGATTCCAGGTTTCGGAGGCTCTAGGGCGTGCAGGTCTTGAATCTTCAAATCTAATCGTTGGTATTGATTTCACCAAGAGCAATGAATGGACAGGTTTGTTAGAGCTTTCTTAATCTAAATGCATGGCCAAGAAGAAGAAGAAGAAGAAGAAGAAGAAGAGACTAATATTTTGGTTTGGTGGCAGGTGCCAAGTCCTTCAATAGGAAAAGCTTGCATCATATAAGCAATACACCAAATCCTTACGAACAGGCAATCACTATCATTGGAAGAACCTTAGCCGCCTTTGACGAGGATAACATAATTCCTTGTTATGGTTTTGGAGACGGTAAGCAAGCACTCTTCACCCTTCACTTTTGTCATGCGAGTGCAGATAATTCAATTTTTTTTTGGTTTCATCGTTTTGCAGCATCAACTCATGATCAAGACGTGTTTAGCTTCTATCCAGAGGGTAGATTTTGTAATGGGTTTGAGCAAGTGCTGGCTCGGTATAAAGAGATGGTGCCTCAGCTTAAGCTCGCAGGTTTGTTTTTTCCTCCTCTGTTGTGTATCTCCTTGTGAAGCGCAACCTAAGTAGTTGAACCGCGTTGTGTGTGCGAAATGATGTATATCAGGACCGACCTCATTTGCCCCCATCATTGAAATGGCCATGTCAGTGGTTGAGAAGAGTAGTGGCCAATATCATGTGCTAGTTATTATAGCCGATGGACAGGTACGTACGTGTACTGGTTAATAAGTTGCTCTAGGATCCTTTCTTTGATCTTAAAGGAAATCAATTTGGTCGTTTCAGGTTACAAGAAGTGTCGATACGGAAAATGGGCAATTAAGTCCGCAAGAAGAGAAGACGGTCGATGCAATTGTGAAAGCAAGGTAGGAACATTTTGATTATGTATCTTCCATTTTAGAGTTGTGTAATCACTAATCAGTTGGCCTTCCTTTGTGTTGCAGTACGCTTCCTTTGTCAATAGTATTAGTAGGGGTTGGGGACGGACCATGGGACATGATGCAGGAATTTGATGATAACATTCCTGCCCGTGCTTTCGATAACTTCCAAGTACAGTATATATATAAGCTTCTTCTTCTTCTTCTTCTTCTTCTTCTTTTATTCTATTCATCATCTCGTCACATTTGACAACTTTCTCTTCTTGGACTATTTTTTTCTCATCTATATCTGTTTCTTATGTTGTTAGTTTGTCAACTTCACGGAGATCATGTCAAAGAACAAAGAGCAGGCTCGGAAGGAGACAGAATTCGCACTCTCTGCTCTCATGGAGATTCCGTCACAGTACAAAGCCACGATAGAGCATAACCTTTTAGGGTATTGGCCCGTTGACAGATTAGCTCTGCTCTGCAATACAGGGTGTGTTTATGAAAGATGTCAACTTATCTATTACCCTGACATTTTTTGCAGGCGAAGAAACGGGAGCATCCCAGAGAGAATCCCACTTCCGCCACCAGTGCAGAGCGGATCATCATTCTTCAACCCGACAAAGGCTTCCCAGATACCGAGTTTTGAACCGAGTGTGCCTCCTTATCCGATCAGTGGTGTAGACGAGAACCAGGTAATTTTTAGTATAAACTCTGAATCCCTTTGTTTCTAACTTTGAATTCATATGATTTTTAAATGTACCCTTTTTTGAACAGCTATGTCCGATATGTCTGAGCAATCCCAAGAACATGGCGTTTGGTTGCGGGCATCAGACATGCTGTGAATGCGGACCAGATCTTAAGGTCTGTCCTATTTGTCGTGCACCCATCCAGACCAGAATTAAGCTCTACTAACACCCACCATTCATATCAAAGCTTTTGACCTGTCAAAAACCCATCTTCTCCCAGATATATTTCTGTAAAAAAAAAAAAAAATTATTCTTCTTTTGTTCTTTGATTGAATTCTCCGAAACTTAGCTTGTTACCAAAATTCTTGACTTGTTTAGTTGCTTTGCTTGGATTTTAAGAATAATATATATTGTGATTTCTCTTCATATGTTCAAAAGATGCTCTCTACTTTATGTTATTCTCTCCAAACCCCATTCAATGGATCCTCATCCTACTATTCTCCATCTCAAATCAAATCACCCAAAAAACAGAACCTCTTTTCTTACAGAAAATGGGCCCATTAGCACTAAATTGGGCTGAAAAGCAATATTCACCGCTTATCAATTATCCACTCTTTTTAAAAAAAAATATGATAATAAAAATTTAAATCTCGTCACTTTCTTCTTCGAACGATTCTTAGCTTCTGCCAAGTTTGATAAAGCCAAAGTTAAAGAAGAGTTACCTTTATGGATTCTCTTCGATTCAACCTTCAACAATCTCCATTTCAATTGAAACCGAGAATTCTTCGACCAAGAGTCACTAACGCATCGAACCAAACCGATCCGCCACCTTCATCATCGGCCGGTAAGATCCAACGGTTAGTACTCAACAACGAAGGTCGGACCAAACTAAACGTCGATCCTGACCGTGAATTCTATTCATACCCACGGTTCGTCAACCACGTCGACGACAGCTTCATTTCCTCCTTAACCGATCTATACAGAAACCGGTTAAGACCCGGTTCGATTGTCTTAGACTTGATGAGCTCATGGGTCAGCCATCTACCGGATGAGGTCCAGTTCGAGAAAGTAGTGGGACATGGTCTTAACGCACAGGAGCTTGCGAGGAACCCTAGACTCGATTACTTCTTCGTCAAGGATCTTAACGAGGATCAGAAATTCGAGTTCGAAGACAAGTATTTCGATGCGGTTCTGTGTTCTGTCGGTGTACAATATCTTCAACAACCAGAAAAGGTACAGTACGTACAAATCAACCAAATTTCGGTTTCGGTTTTTAATTATGTCTAAATTCCAAAGCCGCAGGTGTTTGCGGAAGTGTATAGAGTGTTGAAACCGGGTGGTGCGTTGATAGTGAGTTTTAGCAATCGGATGTTTTATGAGAAAGCAATTCAGGCTTGGAGAGATGGAACAGCGTACGGTCGTGTCCAACTGGTGGCTCAGTACTTCCAGTCTATCGAAGGCTTTACTCAGCCGCAGATCATCCGGCAACAGCCGCCTGGTCCAGGCGGAGCTGAGAAACCTGTTTTTAATTGGTTTTTGAGTTTAATTGGTTTAGCTTCTAGGCCGGACCCTTTTAATGCTGTGGTTGCTTATAAGAATTTCAAACCTCTGTATGAGTAGAAAACAAAAATTAGAGTAAAAACAATAATCAAATAAAGGAGTAAAACCAGTAAAAGGGTACAATACTGTATTTCTGATTTTTTTTAATTATTTCTCTCTAATATTATTATAAATAAATGAATACTAAATATAATTGGCAATGAAAAAGAATATTGAAAAGGAGATAAGAAAAAGAAAGAAGAAAAAAACTTTGAATATTATTAGTACCAAATCCAGCTGGAGAAACTTACACTGCAAATACTAAAATAGTTACAGTTAAAATTCTAGGTATGAGCGAGCAACCAATCAAATTGGAAAAACCTGTTATACAAAAGAATAATCGAAAGAAAGATTACACAGTGTGGATTATAAATTGTAAGATACAGGTTTCATGTCAATAGCATATTTTGTGTGTTACATTTTGTTCATAGATTCATGGACTATGGACAATATCCAAGCAAGGTAGCTTTGTCCCTCGACGAGTGTCACGAGTTGATTATACAGAGTTTTTAAATATATTTTTTAGATATTAAAACAAAAGTAAAAATTCAAATATTTCAATAGAATAAAACCACAAAGAAATTCATAATTAGAAAATAACACGTTCGTAAGGGATGTTCTATCAGATCTACCAAATGTAGTAGTATCAACGGCTAATTTCATGTTTACAAAAATTGTGATCGAAATTTCTATGTTATACAAAACAAAGAAGGAATTGTCTACGGAAGTGTCAAAGACACAAAACAAATATTGAACCAAAGACGAAGCAAAGAAGTTGATTCAAAGTTGCCACTTTTTTTTTTTTTTTGTTAATCCTTTTTCACATATATATAAACCCAATCATTCACCACAAACAGGTCATATCCTTCACATACTGTTTTTCCTTCAACCCCTACATTTCTCAACTTCTCGCCAATATGGCCCAACGCTTCCAATTGAACACAAAACCCCTCACTGACCCACCGGCCGATCCTCTCAAAAGGGTCTCTCTGATCCCAAGATCCGCGGAGCAGAAGCTGGCTGATAACTTAGGCGAGAGGCGTCCCTTAGCCCCAAGAACCCACGAAGACAAACCCTTCGGTGAACAGTCAGATGACCACCAAGTTGCTGCTCCTCAGCATAATAAGGTGATGGATCATGAGACCGAGAAGATCGGTTCCATTGTCCCCAAGACTGCGCATAATCCTCATCCATCTGGGGATGTCCTCGATGCCAATAGTCGACATTCGTTGGTTCCGAGATCATTGGGTCACAACTCGCTCGGTGGACGATTTGGACCGGGAAAGAAACAAGCTTTCCATAGAAATGGGAGACCCATGTTCTCACTTTCTGATGACCGAGTCATGTCTGATAGAGTCTTGAAGACTCATAGTCCAGATATGATCTTCTTTGACGTCAAATCACTTCTCTCCGTTGTCGATGACATCTTCAAGTCGCATGTCCCATCCATTGACTCCTCTGCTCCTAAGGTTTACTTTCTTGCTCTGCAATTAATCCCCTTTTTGAAAGATTGAGTTACAAGCTTTCTCGATTTAAACTTTTTTCAGCCGTCACTTGTGTTCAAGGACTACGCGGATCATACCTCCTTTGAAACTTTCGCGGATCTCATCGATCAAATCTCTTGCGAGGTATATGCATGTGGTCATCCACATATGAAGCTTTCTTGTTTTAAAAGTTTTAACTCATTTTATAAGTATCAATTAATGCCCCTGAAACAGATCGACTGCAAGTGTCTCCATGGCGGTGAGTCTCACGGAATTATGACATCAGGGAATCATTTAGACAGCCGCAATACGACCACCTTCTCTGTTCTGTCTCTGGTCTCCAAATACCGTTGGGATGCTAAGCTAGTCCTTGTCCTAGCCGCTTTGGCCGTGAAATACGGCGTTTTTCTCCTCCTTGCGGAGACATACGCAACAAATCAGCTCACTAAATCTCTGGCTCTCATCAAACAGCTCCCTAGCATCTTCTCTAGGCAGAACGCGCTGCACCAGCGTCTTGACAAGACCCGTATTCTGATGCAAGACATGGTTGACCTCACCCATACCATCATCCAGATCTATCAACTCCCACCTAACCACATCACAGCTGCGTTTACCGACCATGTCCCCACCGCGGTTTACTGGATTGTTCGCAGCGTTCTGATCTGTGCTTCTCATATCAGTGGCGTCAGCGGTTTTAAGCAGGAGTAAGTGATTTTTCTTTCCTATTTCTAGGCTTTCTTGATCTTCAAGAAAACACTTTAAAGTTTCTCAATCTGGGTTTTCAGCCAAGTCATGTCGTTTATGGAAGTTTCGGAAATTCATGAGAATAGCGAAAGGCTTAGGAAGATCAATGCTTACCTGATAGAACAACTCAAGAAGAGTCGATTGACCATTGGTGAGATTTATATGCAATACGACTTCGTTTTAAGCTCTTTCTCATTGTTTCTCTGGAGTGAACCTCGTTCTGTCTCTGTTACAGAGGATGGTATAATCGAAGAAGAGTATCAAGAACTCATTCAGACGTTCACTACTATCATTCACGTTGACGTTGTTCCTCCTCTGATTAGTTTGCTTAGACCCATTGATTTTCTTTACCATGGAGCTGGTGAAGCCAAGAGACGCGTAAAAAACAAAAACTAAATCTCTTTCTTTCAAATCTCTGATTATCTCACTTGCCACTTGCTCTGGCTCTTGTCTCTGTCTGATCTGCTTTCAACAATAACTAGGTTGGGATCAACGTGCTCACGCAAAAGCACGTGCTGCTTCTGGTATCAGACCTAGAAAACATCGAAAAAGAGCTCTACATTCTGGAATCGCTCTACACTGAAGCATGGCAGCAATCATTCGAGATTCTATGGGTTCCAGTTCAAAAAATTTGGACAGAAGCTGATGATGCCAAGTTCGAGTCACTTCATTCGAACATGAGGTGGTACGTTCTTGGAGAGCCTCGGAGGTTAAGGAGAGCCGCAATGAGGTTTGTGAGAGAATGGTGGGGATTTAAGAACAGACCTATCCTCGTTGCACTTGATCCTAAAGGTCAAGTTATGTCCACCAATGCGTTCCCCATGGTCTGGATCTGGCAATCGTTCGCTTATCCGTTCACGACCCCAAGGGAACGTGATCTATGGGGTGAACAGGAGTGGAATCTTGAGTTCTTGATTGATGGCACTGATCCTCACTCCTTGAACCAGGTTTCTTGATTTAAAAAAAAAAAGAAAAACAGAGTATTCTTATATTTATTGTCTTACACGTTACCTGAAAAGATGAGTAATTTTTTATATGTTTTATTATCAGCTTGTTGAGGGAAAATACATATGTCTCTATGGGGGAGAAGACATGCAATGGATCAGAAACTTCACGAGTCTGTGGCGTAGTGTAGCAAAAGCTGCAAACATTCAACTCGAGATGGTTTATGTTGGAAAAAGAAACCCTAAGAACGGAATCCAGCCGATAATCAACACAATCAAAGAAGAAAACCTCAGCCATACGTTGCCGGACTTGTTCCAGATATGGTTTTTCTGGACGAGGGTCGAGAGCATGTGGGAGTCGAAACAAAGGATGCTGAAAGCCCACACAACCAAAGGGAGAGAAGGTTTTAAAGAAGAGGAAAAGGACCTTGTTCTGCAAGAAATCGTTGCTATGTTAGGGTTTGGAGGAGAAGGAGATGGGTGGGGACTGGTGAGTAAAGCTTCGGACTTGATGGTTCGAGCCAAAGGGAGCTTGTTCTCGACGGTTTTGGCTCAGTTTAACGAATGGGAAGCCAACATTCCCACAAATGGTTTTCTGAAAGCACTCAGTGATCATCTCTTGATGCGTCTCCCACCACACCACTGCACAAGGTTCATGCTTCCTGAGACTTCTGGGATTATACCCAATGCGGTCGAGTGCACCGAGTGCCGTAGGACCATGGAAAAGTATTACTTGTACCAATGCTGCCTTGAGTGAGATCCCACAATATCCCGGAAGATGTTTATTTGGAAGCTTCATTCTACAACAATATATTTCCAATAAAACCAAAGTTTGTGTCTTTTTTTCCTCCTTCAGTTCTTGTTGTGTTTTCTCTATACATCATGCTGTTGTTGTTGTTTTTGCTTCTACTCTCTGAAAGCAGAATCTTTGTAATAAATTTGTGTGTTTATGGTTTGGAGAAGAATAAAAAAAAATTATGCATTTGAAGCTTTTAGAACAGTTAACTGATTGAGTACTGTTCTTCTTTGTTGATTTCTTGAGCCGTAAGCTTCTAGAACATTAGCTAAAATAAGTTACTGAGTTTCTTCTTCTTTTGTCTGTGATGAACTTTATAACGAGACATCAAACCATGTTCTTTATGGATTTGATTAATAGAAAGCATTGCTTTGGCTTTTTGACATGTAAATAATTTAATGCGAAAAAGATGATCAGTCAGTCAAAAGATGAACTGTTTTTGAGGCCTATGTGAAATTTAGACATATTTCGTTCTTGTTATTATCCGCCACAGTGCATTTTAATGTCTAATTTTTTTTAGGCAATATTATATCTTTACTAAGTAAATAAATATTTTTAATGAGATATGTATAAATAGTATATCCTTACGTAAGGTTATAGTCCAAAACAGATTTCATATCATATCATTGTCTACGAAGTAAAAATTTCGTTTCGAAGCACAGGTTCATTCTCAGTCGCGGAATAACCGAACTACCCTTAAAAAAAATTTTGATAATATTTTTTTTAAAAATCATAATAAATTTTCTTCTGCCATCGATAAAATTATTAAAAAAGGCTTTTGCTAATTCTATTGAAACCCTAATCGTTTTACCTATGATATACCCTATAAATATAAATAGCGGCTACCTAAAAAAGTACTTATTAAAAGAACTCTAGCGTCGCAATCTCGACTGAACATGGATTAGTTTTTGGGTTTCCCGCGATTTGGTCATGGCTCTACTGTCGTGTTTGATATTCAGCGTCTACATATTGTTTGGGTTTATACTGTGTTTTTGGTTTGAAACCATATAGCGTGGTTGGAGATGGATGCTTTTAAGCATGGATATAAACTTGAAATTTATGTGGAAGATAAGTTCTTCCTGGAGAGGTTGGTGTCTACACCACAAGTATGTGGATACTTTTTATTTACCACGTTATTCTTCTTCTTGGCCAATACGCCATCACAGCCATAACAAAGAAAAAAAAATATTTCTCTGATGGGTTATGATAGTTTTCTTGGCAGTTTTTGTTCATCTCACCAGAGATGTCTGTGAGCGGTCCTTTGTAGGGTTTAGTTTTTGGTGTGTTTTTGAAAAAATTGAATATGAGCAAAAATTGTCGATTAAAAACACACACACACAAAAATTCTGTTTTTAAACGTTGATCAAAATCTGAAACCCGAAATATGATTTTTGAGAAAACGAATGTAATAAAGAAAGAGAGGGAAGAATGAAAAGACGAAGAAGAAAAAAAAGGAAAATAAGAGGAATAAGAATACGACAATGGCGATGTTATAATGTAGGGTGTAGGGTTTATATTGATGGATGTAGGGTTTAATTTTTGGTGCATTTTTAAAAAACTTGAATACACTAACATTGCCGATTAAAAACATATAAAAAAAACCTTCTTTTTAAAAAAAAAAAAAAAATCATTTTTACCTTATCAATCTAACACTAATATTGCCAATTTCAAATAAAAAGAACAACAACTTTAAAAAAATAAAACAATATAAGCAAATCGAGAACAAGTATGTAATGTGGAGTTATGGTGTACTGTTTAGGGGGGGGTGGGTTTATAATGTAGGGTTAGGGTTTAGGGTTTATAGTGACGGTGTAGGGTTTAGTTTTTGGTGTGTTTTTGAAAAAATTGAATATGAGCAAAAATTATCGATTAAAAACACACACACACACACACAAACAAATTCTGTTTTTAAACGTTGATCAAAACCCGAAACCCGTAATATGATGTTTGAGAAAACGAATGTAGTAAAGAACGAGAGGGAAGAATGAAAAGACGAAGAAGAAAGAAAAAAAAGAGGAATAAGACTACGACAATGGCGAATAAAAATCAAAAGAAAAATAAAGTAAGAAAGTTGGAGAAGAGTAAGAAAAACAAAACAAGAAGAACAAAAAGTCAATGACGAAAAACCAAAAATGAAGAAAAAGAAGAAGAATAAAATGACAAATATGAGACAAATTATAACCAGGACAATAAAAGTCAAAAAGACAAATGCCATAATAAAAAAATAAAAAAAAAAAAAAAAAAGAGGGAAGAAAAAGATGAAGAAAATTAAAAAAAGAGAGTTATAGGGTGTAAAGATAATAAATAAATAAAAATAATGATGAGCAGATGACGATGATTAAAAAATTGAAAGATAAAGAAGAAAACAAATAAAATAAGAGAGAGATATGATGTAGACGATAAAGAAAAAGATGAGATTGTTGAGTTTAAATTGTGTTTTCATGGAAATAAATTTGAAATAACTGATATAGTTTTGTCCAATATATCGAGAAGATAAATATCATCAAAGCTTGGGAAAGCATAAAAAATATATAAAATTGATTACATGTGATGAGGCCTTGATGATTTGAATATTTAAATTATTTTAATGATCATATTTTGATAGTTTTATTTTTATTTCAGTTTTTTAAAAAAATTATTGTAATGTTTGAATTATGAAACAAATATTGTTTTTAGTTTATAGATGATTTTTTTTTTCAAAGACAACTCATGCCCGCGCATGTCGCGGGCCTACACCTCGTAATCAATTAAAAAAAAAATAGTTGGTCTAAAATACTAAAGAAACAAACCATGAACCGATTGCTGTCTCACTTTTGTCAAAACAAAATAATGTTGGAAAGGATAATTTCTATAAAATTATTCAAGAAGTCAACTGTTTTCTATATCGTACGTAATAACTAGAACTTGCAAAACTCTTGGGTTATTGTTACTGTTGAGTACCATTCTTGTCATGTTTACGTGATTGAAGGTTGAATGTTTCTAAATGAGCAATTTTTTTTGTTTTTAATTGAATGTCAGTATAAGAATTTGCCAAGATTTTTGTTAAAGTCCATCTAAGACAGGATGATCTCTACAGAACCTTTGTTTAGCAGAAAGGAAGTTCCTTGGTTACTCTAGCGTTGCCTTTTTAGCCTTATCCTATATACTTATATATTTCATAGTTTTACCCCAAGAAGAGCAAAGAATCAAACTCACACCCTTTTGTTCACTTCACTCTGCTTCTCCTGTTCTATATGTGTGTGTGTGTGTGTAATTATGTGGTATAAACATAAAGTAACACAAAAGTAAATGACAGAATCCATAAAATTCTGTGGCATGAGTGGAAGTAATATAAGAATCAAAGCAAAGTAGCGAACAAAACGCGCGTGTTCTAGGTTTGATTCTTGATAAAATGAAATGTAAGAAATTCTTCTTCTTCGAAACAAAAGAAAAGGTAAATAATAACAATCTACACGATTAGTTTACCCTATGTTTTATTTTATATTCCTATGAGAGTAGGCTTACACTTTATAGTATTAGCTAGGCTAAATATACTTTTGTAGTAGTAACGACATTCACGAAGTCGGGAACTATATCTAGAACCATTCTCTTGTGTATAATAAGCCACCAAAAAGAAAAAGCAGAAGAAAAAAAGAAACAAAGATATTTAATTTAATTGTTACAGAAGCAAAGAAGTTGATTCCCAGTTTCCAACGGCATAGTATTTAAGACTAACCTCACGGTACCGTTACAACACACACACACACACACACACACCAATAAGAATCCTCTCACAAGAAGAAACCAAACCAATAAATTAATGGAGTCACTGATCAAGTCCCAGCACGCTCAGAAACTGGCGGGTAAAACTCCGGCGACGGAGATAATACCGGCGACGACGGGACTAACGATGTCATCGGACGACAGCATGATGCTGAAAGTGATCCAACACACTCATTCCCCTGATGCTCGCGAAGTACAAGTGCGTGGCCTTCTCTCTCTCGTTGAAGATATTCTCGATCGTGCCACTCTTGACTCCGACGACTCCAACGCCTCCGTTAGTATTCACTCAACTACAACACACACTTTTTCATTAATTCTTAATTAATTAATTAAGCCGTATATGTATATTGACGCTTAATATCGCAGATGCTTCCATTGCCGACGGAGGATAAACGGATGCAATCAAGCATGATGAGCGTTCTCGATAGCGTCTCTTATGCTATCGACCGCGTCGCCTGCGAGGTATTACCAACTTCTAAAAAATCCTAAACCCAAATTTACGACCTAACTTACACAACAAGCAACACAAGGATACGTCTAATTTGCTTTCTTCTTCCAGATAGCTTACAAGTCTCTGACGGGATCAGACGCGCACGAAATAACAATGTCAGTGTTGGAACACCTCTCTAGCTTCCATTGGGACGGCAAGCTCGTCCTGACTCTAGCCGCCTTCGCTTTGAACTACGGAGAGTTCTGGCTTCTGGTCCAGTTCTACTCAAAGAACCAGCTGGCTAAGTCCCTAGCTATGCTGAAGCTGGTCCCTGTTCAGAACAGAGTCACCCTCGAGTCTGTCTCCCAAGGCCTCAACGATCTCATCCGAGAGATGAAGAACGTCACCGCCTGTGTTGTCGAGCTTAGCGAGTTACCTGATCGTTACATTACAGTGGACGATCCTCAGCTTTCGAGAATCATCTCTACAATCCCGATTGCTGTTTATTGGACCATAAGGAGCATCGTCGCTTGCATTTCTCAGATCAACATGATCACTGCCATGGGACACGAGTGCGATATATAGCACTTTGCTTTCATTTATTATATATATATATTTTTTTTTTTCATGAAGATGACCCGCGCTAATTAAAGAATTATTTATATATATATACCAGGATGATGAACACCCAGATGGATTCATGGGAAACATCCATGCTAGCTAACAAGCTCAAGAACATTCATGACCATCTCTCTGAGACCTTGAGGCTTTGCTACCGTCACATTGGTCTGCAATTGTACCACAGTCTCATTAACTCAACACATATTCCTAATCTCTCTGTTATTTCTTTAATTGCTGACAAAGTAAAGAGTTGGTTTTGCAGAGAAGCAGAGGAGCACAGAATCCTTAAAGATATTGCATTCTCTATTCAACACCACTCACATTGATAACATGAAGATTCTCACGGCCTTGATTCATCCCAAAAACGACATGACGCCATTGCAAGATGGTTTGACCAAGAGAAAGGTTTCTTTCTCTATATATATTATTACATCAACTTTTAAGTTCATGTAAAACTGATCAATCTAATTATTCAACTATGAATATTTCACTTTCAGGTTCACTTGGATGTGTTGAGGAGGAAGACAGTGTTGCTGCTCATCTCAGACCTCAACATACTGCAAGATGAGCTGTCGATATTCGAGCAAATCTACACAGAGTCAAGGAGGAACTTGATGGGAGCCGATGGTAAGAGTCATATGCCCTACGAGGTTGTGTGGGTTCCCATCGTCGATCCTATCGAAAGTTACGAAAGATCTCCCATTCTACAGAAGAAATTTGAGGCTCTCCGTGCACCTATGCCATGGTATATATCATTTAATTAATATTTAAAAAGACAAGCAATCTTGTTATATTATATTAATCAATTAAATAAAATATATTGTGGTGCATGGTCAGGTACACAGTCGATAGTCCGAGGCTGGTAGAGAGACATGTGGTGGACTTCATGAGAGAGAGATGGCATTTCATGAACAAGCCCATTCTCGTTGTGATTGACCCACAAGGCAACGAGGCTAGTCTCAATGCCCTTCACATGATCTGGATTTGGGGAACTGAAGCTTTCCCTTTCAATAGATCTCGTGAGGAAGAGCTCTGGAGGAGGGAGACTTTCTCTCTTAACCTCATCGTCGATGGCATCGACTCTATCATTTTCAATTGGGTACTCCAAATCAATAACTTCTTCCTTTTTGAATCAATCAAGGCCTGACTGTAATTTTCTTGTTGACAGATAAACCCGGATAATTACATATTCTTGTACGGAGGAGATGACTTGGACTGGATAAGGAGATTCACAATGGCGGCCAAAGCAACGGCCAAAGATTCCAACATAAAGCTGGAGATGGCTTACGTCGGAAAACGAAACCACAGCCACAGGGAACAGATCAGGCGGATCAGTGAATCAGTCAAGGCTGAAAATCTGAGCCATAGCTGGACCGAGCCTGCATTGATGTGGTTCTTCTGGACTAGGCTCGAGAGCATGTTGTACTCCAAGATTCAACTCGGTAAAGCCGATGATCACGACGAGGTATAAAGCTTAAAACAGAGTAAGCCTAGCTAGGGCTTTTAGGGTTTTTGGGTTTTAACCAAAAGAAACGGTGTCGTTTTGGTATTTTTATCAATATATATCTAGGTGATGCAAGGAATCAAGAAGATACTGAGCTACGACAAGCTTGGAGGATGGGCACTGCTGAGCAAAGGGCCTGAGATAGTGATGATCGCTCACGGTGCCATTGAGAGGACTGTCAGCGTCTACGACCGCACCTGGAAGACCCACGTTCCCACCAAAGGCTACACCAAGGCAATGTACGACCACCACCACGACGAGGTTCTCCGTGAAACCGGAAAACCATGCGGCCATTTCGATTTCCACATCACTGCTCGCAGCGGTCGCATTCCGGACAAGATGAACTGCTTCGAGTGCCAACGCCCCATGGAGAAGTACATGAGCTTCGCTTGTTGTCACGATGATAAGCTCCTTGAACAAGACGAGAACTACAACTTCTAATAAGCTACATGACCCACGCACGTGTCCCTCTCTCGCCCTCTTCCCCTTTTCTTCTTTTTTTCTTTTTCAGTCTCATTTCCTTTTCCCTTATAATAATTTTCTGAATTACAATGTATTTGTTTGAGAATTGGCTAGTCCATGTGTGTGGTTTGGCCTTTGTCGACATGTTTGATTGAAGTATTCCCAATCATTTTCAATAATAAAACAATTTCTTAAATGGATTTATATATATGGCTTTGAGTCTCCTTCTTCTTCTTTTTAAAAATATATATATAAAACCGGATTTTGAACCTGTCAAAGCAGGGTGAGTGAAGACCCACCACTTCAAAACAACTATTTGCTTTTCCTCTTCTTATAATGTTTCTAAATTCAATCTTTATTTCATGGACCCATGGAGGACACCAACATACACCTTTTTTATATTCTTTCTAGTTTCTAATTTTTTTACTATTAATTGTTACTTACTTATATATTCTTATCATCTTCTACATTATTATCCTAATGTCATATATTTTCTTATAAATGTTTCTTTTTTGTGTTAGTAGTTGATATCTCATTTTCTTGTCTATTGAATTATAGCATTTCAGTGTGCCCCTCATGTCGTCAGTATAATGTTTTATATTCCTTGTTTTGAGCCATATATCTTCTGCATGTGGTCCATCTTATTAATCTCAAATGTCTTATATTCTTTGATTTCCAATCAAGCATGAATTGTTACTAGAAATAATCTTGTTGTTTGTACTACTTTTTTATTCTTACAAGATAAATCCACAATGCCCTTTTTCATATGATCTATATAATTTCCTTCATTCGAAACTTTCATTTTTTTTTTGTAAGTATCGATCACAAAGTAAAACGATGGATTAATCCAAATCAAGGCAAAATGTTAAGTAAATGTCAATAGAACAAACACAATTGTCTACTCATAACCTATGTTTTTATGTAATTACTACCCTCTCAGCCCACATGCTCTTGTCCACCGTTCTCTGTCTAACACTTCTTGTAAGCCTATATTGCACTCTTGAATTATTAAGCCTGTTTTTTTAATAGTCTGTCCACTTCTACTTGACATTTTATGCATAAATTAGGGGTGACACATGTATACGGTATTTGTTACTCGTTCAGTTTTCGATACCTGCTATGAAATTATGTATCATCAATGAAAATTAGGTACACGTAGTTTTCAAATGAGCAAGATGTATTATTTTTTTTTTTCAGTTACCCGTGTGTAAACAATATCTAATTATCGGTATCTACTAATTTGCTAACAAATCCCTTGATACTGTCCACAATAACTGAATTTATTGACACGATTTCCAAATACTCTGGGGTCTATACTTAACAGTTAATTAAATTAAAATATATATACTCCATAAAAGACTAAAAGAGAATGCAGTAATTTTTTTAAGTAGAGAGTATAGTATAGATACTGAAATTAATTACTTTTATATCTCACAGATGCGTTACTTTAGGTTATTATTAGCGTTGGAATTATGAGAAACATTGAAGAATGTAAACTAGTAAGTAAGTCTAGTAGACTAGTCGTAATATAAGAGAGAGAAAAAAGCGTCTTGCTAATTGGTAATTGCTTGATAAAACAATCTCCTTTTTCTTTCTCTCTCTCTCTCTCTCTCTCTCTCTCTCTCTCTCTGTTCCCAAGAAAAAAAGCTTCAATCTCAAAAACCAGTGCAGCTCAATAAATCAAGGGGAATGCTATTTGCGTAGAGACAGAGCGAGGAAGAAGGAGATGGGAGGAGTGACGTCTTCGGTGGCGGCGAAGTTCGCCTTCTTCCCGCCAAGTCCGCCGTCTTACAAGGTGGTCACCGACGAGCTCACGGGGCTGTTGCTTCTGGCCCCTTTCCCCCACCGTGAGAACGTGGAAATCCTCAAGCTTCAAACCCGAAGAGGCACGGAGATCGTGGCCATGTACGTGAGGCACCCGATGGCAACCTCGACGCTCCTCTACTCCCATGGAAACGCCGCCGATTTGGGACAGATGTATGAGCTCTTCATCGAGCTTAGCATCCATCTCAAGGTTAATCTCATGGGGTAAGGGTACTTCTCTCTCTTTTTTTAACTTGTTCTTTTTTCATTTAAAATAATTTATATCTTAGGCTTGTGTTGATTTAGATAGGAATAGGATTTTCCCAGATTTGTTTCTTCATTAAACAATTGATGACCTTGTAAGATTTTGCTCTCTTTTGTTTGAAACCAAGACTAATAATATATCTGCCTACTCAGTTTCATATCTTCTTAACTCTTTTCTTTTTTTGATCATTCATTTTCAGTGTTGCTTAGTTCAGTTATATATATATATATATATGTATATTCCTTGTTGTTATTGCAGATACGATTACTCAGGGTACGGACAATCAACTGGAAAGGTTTGTCCTTTACAAACAACAAACATTACTGACAATATAAATTTATCTTGTTGATTCCATTCCATTCCATTCCATATTGAGAGTATCTTTGGACGTCTTTCATATAGCCGAGTGAGCACAACACGTATGCTGATATCGAAGCTGTTTACAAGTGTCTTGAAGAGACCTACGGCTCCAAACAGGAAGATGTGATCCTCTACGGCCAGTCTGTAGGAAGCGGGCCCACACTAGATCTTGCTTCCCGGCTGCCTCAACTGAGAGCCGTCGTACTCCACAGCCCCATCCTCTCCGGTTTAAGAGTAATGTACGCCTTTAAGAAAACCTACTGGTTCGACATCTACAAGGTATTGCTTTCAATGAAACCTTTCCCACACACTCTCTAAGATTGTAAACACTTTGTTATGTTATATGCTGCAGAATATCGACAAAATCACCTATGTAGATTGCCCTGTTCTCATCATTCATGGAACATCGGATCAAGTAGTGGACTGTGGTCATGGGAAACAACTATGGGAACTGTGCAAAGACAAGTACGAGCCGCTTTGGGTGAAAGGAGGCAACCACTGTGATCTTGAGCACTACCCTGAATTCATCAGACACCTCAAGAAATTCATCACCACTGTTGAGCGATTACCTTGCCGGAGATCAGAGGAGAAGAAGAGAGATGATGATGCCGCTGCGCCTCCGGCTCCTCCGAGGAAGAGTGTGGACAACAGGAGAGAGAAGCCGAGGCAGAGCACAGAGCGCAAGCCGCCAAAGAGCCAGTCGAAGAAGAGTAGTAGCAGCAAGCTCAGGATCCCTTTTGACCATCATCTGGATCGGTCCAGGAGGAGCCTTGACTGCCATGACAAGACTCGGAAGAGCGTTGACCACTCTCACTCTCATCAGATTGAGAGGGGAAGGAAGAGTGTGGATAGGTTGGACAGAGTACGCTCCGAGTCAAACTAAACCCCCCACCCACACACATTATCTATAGTTATAGTTATTACTTATTACATAATACGTGTAACCAGAGAGAGTATATAGATGGTGATGAATTGATGAGTACATACCTCTTCTTCTTTACTGAACAACAAACTTTATATTGATTTTGTAATTTTCATGCAATTTGGGATGTGTTTCCAGAACCTTTTTTTTTGTCAACAAATTAGGGCCTCAGTTTTCTATTTTGTATAATCCAATTATAGGCAAATGTTTTTATACGAAAGATTTCTAAAATAAGGCCAATGGATTTCCATTCTTTTCTCAAATCCATCGATGATTTCTTCTAAAAATTCTCATCTTTGTAAACGTATAAATCCCTCTCCATGCCCTCTTTATTTTTCTTCATCTAAAGCTTTTGCAGTATTCTGATAAATAAATAAATAAAAACAATACTGCTTTAGCTTTGGAACAACTCCTTTCAATCTTTCATTTTCAAAACATAAAAATGGCGCGTCAATTTGTCGTCTTTGCCCTTTTGGCTTTGGTCGTGGCCACCGCATTCGCTGCCGACGCACCCTCAGCTGCCCCCACCACCTCTCCCACCAAATCACCCACCACCCCTACCACGGCTCCGGCCGCCGCACCGAAAGCGTCATCCCCTGTCGCTGAGGAACCCACCCCCGAAGACGATTACTCGGCAGCCACCCCCACTGACTCCGCCGACGCTCCCACCGTCTCCTCCCCACCAGCTCCTACCCCCGAGAGTGCCTCCGCCGATGGACCATCATCCGACGCACCAACCGCCGAGTCACCCAAAAGCGGCGCCGTATCTAATGTGAAACTCTCCATCGCCGGCACTGTCGCCGCCGTCGGAGTCTTCTTCTTCTCCCTCTAAGTTTTCTTTTTCAAACTTGGGACGGAATCATATTTGTGTAACATTATGAGATGATTTAACTACTAAGCTAATCTCCTATATATATATATGCGATTATAATCAAAAAGACTAGGTGTTGACCCGTTGAAGCACGGATGTTGCAATTTTTGATAAGAAAAAAAGAAATATCAACATTACAATAAAATTTTAATTGATATGTTGTGTGACATGTGATATGATTATGTTGTTAATCTATGCTATGAAAAATTAAGAACTAATTGTTGGGCTCTATAAGTTAATTGGGCCTTGCTACCAGATAACTCACCGTGCCCATTTACAAAACATTTTTTTCTCGCCACTGCCTTCTTTTTTTTTTTTTTATCTCGACATCGACAAAAAGAAATGGAAGAGACAGCGATGTTGATGAAATCATGTCGGATCGTAAAATCGTGATGAACTCAAAATCGTAAAATCTGAGATTGATAAATCTCGATTGGGCTCTTTACATGTCGGATCGTAACAGTTTATCAATTTCGACGATGAAGAGCCATGAAACGGAAATTGAATTAGGCTTGTGGAATCTCATTCAGCTTCGCAATGCATACACGAAAGTCATGGTAATTGTTTTATCTATCGATTTGTTTTTCATTATCGTCTGATTATTATACAAATTTAGCTTAAGAACAGTTCTGTACATAACTTGGGGCAGTGTTTCTTTGAAGTGGAATAAAGCTCAGGAATACCAGTGATCTCTTCACTACTGCGCTTAGGAGATGGTGTTGAACTATTGCTCTTAATAATAGAGGGCTACTGAAATCGGTTATTAAGACATGGTTAGTATATTTTTTCTATTTCTATATAATCTATTTGATAATCAAAACTTTTCAAATAAACGTAATACACATACCTCATGGTCATATTGAATCTGAGAGAGATCATCATCAGCCGTAATAACCTCGTTTGAAGAATCAGAATGTACTATCACTGCTCATTTTTTAACTTTGTGAGCCTTGTAGATGTCATTTCTATACTGGATGTTCTTTCTCTACACCAATAAGAAACTCAAAAGTGTTTCCAATCGTGAGCCTTGTAGATGTCATTTCTATACTGAATGTGTTCTTTCTCTACATCAATAAGAACTCAAAAATGTTTCCAACCAAATTTTTAATGGAATCTGGTAGAAGTTCTGGGTCCTGAATCTGTTCAGGTAATGGTTCATATATTAGTCACCTTTCGTGTAATAATCTATAGATTTGCTAAATTAACGGTTGGCTTTTCTTCTCTCTTCTTGCTCCCATATCTTTCAGAGAGAGAAATTGGTAGCCCTTCTTTTTACTTCCGATTTACATAATCTGACTGATCCAACGCAAATGGAAAAACTCTTTTTTGTTTTTGACATCGCAAATGGAACTTTATTTATTTATTTGTTGTACTTTTTATTTATCTGTAGTAAAAAAGCCCATTAGTGGCGATTACTCCAAATATTTTCCAGGCCCAATCTCTAATGTCCAAGACCCTAGAGGCTGACAAACCATCCTCATTCCTCGAAGCTCATCATCCACCAAGGTAATTAATTTCTCTCGTCTCTTTTGTCTTAACAAGAATCAGGGGAAAGCTCCGCTTGAGACCGATGCTCAAGCCGGAGAGTCACATGTCATTTCCGATCCCTGGAAAAAGCCACATCCCCGGAGAGGCACGAGTTGCTGATAGCAGATGCTTCTCCTCATGTAACGGATGGTCTATCTTGTGAAAGCCATGAAACTCAGTCGCTAAAATCCAGTGCATTGGAATTGCAGATTGCAGACAGCTCAGGATGCAACTTCTCTAGCTTGTAGAAAGAAACCGAAAGAAAGAGACCTGAGAGAGTCTATTTTGTGTAGAAAGAAACCGAAACCTTAAAAAAACGGGGGAAGAAGACGAAGGTTGTAGAGCGAGAGAAACTGTGTAGATGCGAATGCTTGGAATCCATTTTGCCATCCATGATTCACTGCCTTGTATGCCACAAAACATTGGCAAGTGATGATGAATTTGAAGAGCACTCTGAGAGTAAGTGTACTCTCTATTCATTAGCACCTGAACAAGGGCAAGGATATCTCTGATTCTTCGAAAGCAAAAGAAAGTCTGAGATCCGATTATCTTAATGTAAAGTCTGGCGCCGGCAAAGATGTAGCTGACATATACAATGTTTCAGGTTCCTTAAAACCAGCTTGCTTGATATGGATGTGGCACTGCCTGAAGAAGCTTTAAGAAGATCAAAATCACATCCAGACCGTAGACGAGCTTGGCGTGGATATGTGAAATCGGCGCAAAGCATTTAATTCTTAAGATATACCTTTACTCCTCTCAACCTTACGAAACACAGAGCAAGCTCGTTTTTCTAATGTTAATATTTATGCGTTTTCATATGTGTATTTCAGTTGGTTCAGGCAACAATTGTGGTAGAAGACATGATTAAGACAGAGTACCTGAAAAATGAATGGTGGTACTGGTCTTCTCTTTCAGCGGCTGCTAAAATATCGACTCTCTCTGCGTTATCCGTCCGCATCTTCTCCCTGGATGCAGCTATTGTGCGCCATCGTGAACCTCCTCACGCTTGCCTTCGTCAAGAATACATGGATAAAATCAACCGCGATGATCACCAACGGAGGTCGTCGGAGACGGTGAAAAAACTGAGTGGTGGATGTTGCGGAGGAGGAGATGGAGAGATCGATGACCATCGGTTTGTGGCGGAGAGAGATGGAAGCTTCACGCAGGAGGAGGAGGAGATAACTCGTCGTTCAGGGGAGAGGATGAGACGAGAATCAGTGCGAGAGTAGAAGCAGAGAGAGTCTCTTTTCAACTTCATTTAATTATCATAATTAATTTCCATAAAGAATTATACGTTTTGTAAATGAATGGAGAGTAAGTTTTAGATCATAATTTCCATAAGGAATTACATAATTAATATTTTCTATAATCATAATTCATAAACTGTACTACTTAATTAAGAAAACAAACCTTTTCTAGCTGATTCTCTTAAAACAATGTATACTTTTTAAGTTTCCTCGATCACTATAATTCAATCCCTTTATAAGCTGACAAAGAAAAGGGGCGAGTTGTGCTAGTTTTGTTGTTAAATAAAATGTAGGTGTAATTGCACCGAGAAATACAAGGTTAGAGTTGAGGTTGAGGGTGAATCATGCCACTTCTTTTTCTTTTTCTTTTTCTTCTTCTTTTCTTCTCCTATTACTCCATCCACCAAGTGTTATTCTCCAACAGATTTTGAAAATGTTGATGTTACTTTGGGGAAGAGAGTAAATGCTGTTGGAAAGAAGAGAGGAGGTTTAGAAACTGGAAAAAGTTAGTGGAGAAAGACTAGTATATTTTTTGAATTGCCTTGGAAAGATATTCTCTTGAAACATAATCTAGATAGATATGATGCAGATTTAGAAGAATGTGATGGAGATTGAGAAGAAGAATGTGTTTGATAATCTGATTTTCTTACATTATTAGATGGAAAAAGGTAAGTCCAAAGACAATCTTAATCCTAGAAAAGATTTGCAAGAGTTTGGTATTCTTGAGGAGTTATTTGTCTTATGAAGAAGAATGTAAAGCTTCTTCAAATATTTCTAGTTGTGGGAACCGTTGTCTATTGCCTTATCTAATGTTTTCAGTTCAAAGGTACTTATATTTGTTGATATTTAGGAAGTTAACACTGTTATTTAATCAATAACTTATTTCTTAATGAAATGATAACAAAGTTAACACAATGAATTTTCATGATAACAAGGGTAACATGATAATAAGATGATATGATAACTTGGTTAACATGGCAATTTTATATTTTTGTTATACGGTTCGTTATTGTTTATCGTCAGTGTTAGCGTCAATGTTATTGTCAGTTGTGTTGTCATTTTTATATTTTCGATTTTTATCTTAATTAATATTTTGATTGTTAACGAGTTTGTTAGCGTAATTGTTAACGTGATTGCAAACTCATACAAAATTCGTTTGTTATATGATAATTGAATTAACTTGATTATCATCATTGTTGTCATCATTATTATCATGAGTTCACTCAATGGCATTTTTACCCTATACGCTTAGTTCTGAGTAGTATTTAGGCTCTATGACTTGTGGGCAAGTATTTCAGTTTGAGGATAATTCCGAAGAATATCAAATCTTTACACAAAGCAAAATAAGAAAAATGAATATCTCTTGGTCTTGTTCGAAACGTGAAAAACCAAAAACACAGGCGCAAAGTCCGCGCAATATACATATCACATATCTCTGAATCACTTTAACATCTCTCTGCTACGGTAACAGAGCCTACAAAGCACAACAACACCCATCTATCAGTCTCAGACAGACACGATACAGTGGGCTATATCTCTATATACAAAACATATTGACGATTAAAACTGAAAAGTGAGCTTACTCTCTTGGTTTGGTCTGTGGATTTAGGTCTCTGTTTGTAGAAATTTGGAAGTGGCTTCGCCTTGAAGCATAGCCTTTGCCGTAATTTACTCTCTTCTTTCCCACCACTCATCTCCTCCGGCTTCTGCTTCTGCTTCTGCTTCTGTGTCTCTATGGCTTTGAATTTATCCTCCAGCTTCTGAATTACATCAAAGAATCATTCCAGTTAATATGACAAAACCGTAGAAACCAAAAACTCTCTCTCTCTATCTGCTCAAACCTCTTCTTACCTTTTTTCTTCTCTCGGCTCTCTCCTCTGTTCTTAAGCCAAACGGTGTAAAACAGCTCGGTGTCCTGCTATTTTTTTTGTTCAATTATAATATTAACCAATAAATTAGTTAATAGCAATACATTTGAATCACTACTTACTCCGTAGGGAGGAAATTCCATCTTCCTCGACCTGTTTTCGCAGAAGAATCGGGACCTTTCTCCCCTCTGCACTTACTGTAACACCTGATTACTCCTCTAACCATACAGCAAGCAATAAGAAGCAATAAGAGCAGTGGTTTGTTTACCTTTCGTTACTCGATAAAGGTGTGTAGAGAGAGTCGTCGATAATGCCCTTTGCAGTCACCTGCAATCGCAAGAGCATAAAGCACTTGTTTTCCATAACAAAAAATGAGTGCTTGAAGAATACCTTGTTTGACGGTGTCCGGAGAGGAGTTTTGCAGTCTTTGGTTGGCTTAGAAGAAGCTCTTGACCCATCAATCTTCCTTATCATGGACACTAATCTATTGAACTCTTTTGCAGGCGTGAAAGCGTATGAGCTGCTCTTGCTGCCAGCCTTTTGACTTGGAGTCCTCTCCGCTGAATTGGACTTAGTGACTCTTGGTTTCCTACTGCTCTTTGGTTGTGCATCTTTTGGTTTCTTCTGCAAACAAGTAACAGATGAAGAACAAAAGCAAGCCAATTGTATGATATAAATATAATCAATCGGAAATTTACCTTTAGTAATAACATAGGCGTCGTCTCCACTTGTTCTTGTTCAACTTCAGGATCTTCAGCCTTCCTATGCTTCTCTTTTTCTGCAAGTAATTTCGACTCAGAATCTAAAGATCCTCTTGGAATCTCAAGATCCGGTTTTGAGACCAACCCGTCTTTCTTTCCTCCTCCATTGATATCTTGTTGGAGTGGAAGCTTCTCTGGTTCGGGTTTAGGGTTTTGCTGCTGAAGCAGGAGTGCCTCTTCTGCTGCGGCCTTTCTTGCAGCGGCGAGGTTCTTGTAGTGAGCTTCGAAGAAGGCTTTCTTCTGAGCCACAGATCCTGGCCTTGAGTGTCTCTCTGCCTCCGCCACATAGCGGTTTTGTGTTGAGAAAGCTGACCATTTTTCCCAGTCAAGTTTCTCCGACATGAATCTCCCAAAGGACACTGACTGTCCTATACCACCGAGAGAGTCTCCCTACACACACAAAACATACATCTTTCTCAGAAAATTTCACAATTGCTAACCACACCAAGGAAATTGTAACAAGTAACAAGTATCTTACCTCTGGAGCTGCATTATATGAGAATGGCTGCATGAGACAAGCAGATTCTCCCATGTTTTTGGAACAAGATCTAATTTTTAGATTATATTGAATGCCAGAGATCCCGAATTTCGTTATAAAAAAAAGAGTTGATAATGTGGTGGGGAAAAAAAACAAAAAGTAGAAAAGTGGAGTTTTTCGTCCGTTGTGTTTACCTTTTTAGTGTTTAAAATTTGAATTCAAAAATTGCAGGTTTCTGTCTGTTTCTTCCGTTGTAGGAAAAAAAAGCTACACACTCTGTGAGGTTTTAGTTTTACCACTTGAAGAGAGAATATGACTCAGATATATATATATTTTTGGAATTTTTATGTAAATATGCACTTTTTATAAAGTAAACTACAGTATATGTCTAGTAACAATAAATATTTTCTTTATAACTAAATTACATATATAGAAAACTACAAAATTAAATCTAACTTAGATTTGTAGAATATGACTCAGATATCATTAGAAAACATGTAAACTATATTTAATATCTTTCCTTATGATATTATGGTAAACGAATATATATTTGAGCGATTTTTTGAATCTTGAATTTGATACTTATCCAAACTAGTTAAAGTTTTAGAGGTGTATCATTCATGTTGTTACATTAGTGGATGTTGTTACATTAGTGGATGTAGTTAGTAACTAACTAATATTGGATGTAGCTACTAGCTAGTAAATGATAATCATCTATTTTTGTTTAATTGTCTTAAAAGAGAGAAGAAGAAGAAGAATACAAAGAAACCTGTAAAAGCAAAATGTCTCAACCTTTTAGGTTTAATTGTATCTACAATGGCAATAAATTAAGTTTGGTGTGTATGCGAACATGCCTGCCTATCTCTTTTCCATCATTTGGTGTCCAAGAAGCCCGTGTTGGAGTAGGAATTTCGCCGCTTGTTTCTGTAACCTTTGCCTCTTGTTGTTCCTCTCACCTTACGAGTCGAGAAGACCAAAAGCATCACTACCAAGAACCCTACTCCAGAGATCAACCACAGAGCGATCACCCATAACTTCAACGTGGTGAACCTCCCTTCAGACTCTTTCGAATCATCATCGCTTCCTTGGGCTTGCGCTTGCGCTTGCGCTTGCGCTTGCGCTTGTTTCGTCTCAAAGTTGCCAACTTTTCTCGAACCCGACATTATCTCGGTGGATTCAGATCCGGGTTCGGGGCAATTCCTTGTCTTGTGATGCAGAAACAGGGCTTCGTTGAGCTTCTGTCCGCATTCAATGCTGAGAAGGTCTCTTTGCAGGAGGTCGTTGTCTGTATGATGGACTGCGGAGGGATGAGGCGGGTCCGGAAACTTGGACCAGCATTTGTTGATCAGATCAGTGTTCCTCCAATTCGCCTTGTCGAAGCTCCAATTCCCGACTTTGAACTCAAGACCGTAATGGAAAACTCGATAGCCAACACCAGGTTCAGGAACATAGCCAGGGTAGATCAAAATCTCCTTGTTTATGAGATGCCGCAGATTCAGCTGCAATTAATGAGTCAATATAAGAACCTAGAGATCATTCATAGACTTGAGAGAGCTGCGAGTTATGCATACCTCAGCAGCACCAAAAGAATAACCGTACATTTCGCTGATCCAACCGGACTCGTATATGTCCCCGGTTAACTCCTTCCCGTAGTGTTCTTTGTCAGCTCGAACCTCCTGGGTTTTGAGCAGCCAGTACATTGCAAATTTCCGGAGATCCTCTATGTGCATCATAATCACTCCACCAACTTTATCACAAGCCTCTGGATTGCGCGTGTGAAGTCTTGCTAGCTCATTGTCACACCCGATAAGATAGCTAAACACCAACAACACAAAGAGACGGAGAGTTTTTGTTAAGCATGGAAATGATAAGAAAAAGACACTCGATTCTTACTCGTAAGGAGTTGAGACCGGTCGGCCTCGAGCAGCCTTAAACTCCCAAGGAGTGATGGGTCCTCGGAGGATCATGTCAGCATCAAGAATGACTATGTACTCTGCATCAATGTTCGTGTGGTGAAGCCAATGGACAACCGCTGCCGGTTTGTTAATTGCCGGGTACCTGATCCACTCAAAAATCAGACAAATATCAACTTGGAAACCCTGATCGGTTTAATTGCTATAATCTTACCAATCGCCTGTGAGAGGATGTCTGCTCATGGAGGGAACATAATGCGTCGGGGCCAAGTCATGACCTTTATACTTTTTGAGATCTTCATCTGTGCAGCTGAGAAGCCGAGTGACGTTTCCGGGCTGACCGCTCAACCTGAAGCTGTGCATGAACCCAACGGTTTGCCAATCAAAATAAGTAGTGCACTCGGTGGAAAACAGTGTGTGGATCTTTGGATAAGGAGCTCCTTTGAATTCATCAACGTGCGGCGCCTCGTGTTGGTCTGGCAAGATATGAACGCTTCCTGGGGCAACCAGTTTAGGCTTTGTTAACTCCATGAAAGTTTTGCTCTTGAGAAAGCTCAAGTATTTTGACCAGTTTGGTTTCGGACACCCGTTTTCTGCGTGACGCAGTATGAGTCCCTCGTTCAGTGTGTTTATACATTCAAGACTCAAAAGCAAACCTCTTCGCCTGTACTGATCAGGTTCCATCATTTTCACCTATTTCATTCAAGAATCGTTTTCTCAGTATTTTCCTAAGTGGAGCAGAGAACTTGATGAGGGGTTGCATATACCTCTCTTGGATATGGAGGCTCCGGGAAGAGGCGGTTGCAGTCGTAGACAATATTGTCTTCGTGGTGGTCCAGTTTAGTGAAAGACCAGTTACCGATGGAGAAAGGCAAACCGTAATGCAGAAGAACAGGCTCAACACCTTCTCGTGGAACATACCCGGGATATATCATCAGATCGTCGTTAATCTTGTGCTTAAGTCCTGCCTGTGGAGTCAAAAAACAAAAAAAAATCAAAACCAAGCCTACAGCACAAGACTGTAAGTCTGTAACTGCTGAGAAGGAAAGCGTTGAGATTTACTTGTGCAGCACCGAAGGAGTAACCGTACATCTCACTGATCCAACCTTTGCCGTAAACATCTCCGGTGATATTGGTGGACCAGTGAGCAGTATCTTGGCGAACATCTTCAGTCTTAGAAAGCCAAAGAGGGGCCAGGACACGAAGATCATCGATATGCATGGCGAGAAGACCGCCAACTTTGTCGCAGAGTTCTGGGTGCTTAGTGTGCAAACGGACAAGCATGTTATCGCAGCCCACCAAGTAGCTATCTCAAGGTGTGAGTGAGTGAGTGAGTGAGTGAGTGAGCGAGCAAAGAATGAAGAAAGGATTTGACAGAAGAAGAAGAGGTGTATGTATATGTGTTACCCGTAATGGGCAGCAAAGGGTCTTCCCCTTTCTGCGCCGAGTTCCCAAGGGATGATTGGACCTCTAATGATCATGTCCGCATCAAGAATAACCACCCATTCCACATTCTTCGCATCCTCACTGTGCTCCAGCCAGTGAAGGACTCCCACTGGTTTGTTTATTGCTGGGTACCTTCCAAATTCAAAAACAAAAAAAAAACAACAACTTCCTAAACATCATTCTAACCATTATTCCTATAACAACAATTTCATATAGAGCCAGATTCGCATTTTGAATGGCAAGCAGTTTGAAACTGCGCTTCTCTTCTCTTCTGTTCTGTTCTGTGTCAGCCTGGTTTCAAACAGAAATAGAAACATTAAAAAAGGACAAACCAAGAGAGTTCCCCCCTTTATTACCAGTCACCGGTCTTAGGATGTCTGCTCCAAGAGGGAACTCGGAATGTCGGAGCGAGGTCCATGCCTCTGTAATTCTTCATCTCCTCTTCCGTACAGCTCAATAACCGGGTTATCGGACCGGGTTGTCCCGATTTCTTGAAGCTGTGCATCAAACCAACCGTCTGCCAATCGAAGTAGTTCTGGCACTCCACCGAGAACAGCGTATGGATCCGATACGGTGCTCTCTGACCCGATTCATCCGCCAAACCCACCACCGCCACCACCGCCACAGCCACAAACGTCGTGATCAGACCCCACCGCATCGCTCGATTTTTCGAATTTCAAACCCTAAATCTCCATTTGCTTGCTACCTCCCCGATCTAGGATGTAGAACCAAAAAAAGTCAAATGCATGGATGATTGATCCATGCCTCGTCGTTACCTTCTATAAACCGATGGTTATGATTAGGTAGTGGTGACCACGAAGTCTGTGCAACTTGTATTATTTATTTTTTTAGATTTTTGGAAGAATTCAATTGAATAATCAAAGATTCTACGAATTTGTTTTTATCTTTCTGTGTGTTCGGGGAAGAGACTCTGAGTTTGGCTGCCATGGAGACTCCGGCAACACGTGTTTACACTTTACATATGTCCAAGAGTCGGCGACGAGTTTGCGAAAGCCACCGTTTTACTATTATTATTTCCCCCAACTTAACTCATTATTTGTATTATTTGCTAATTAACATCTACAAGAAGACCTCGACAAAAGCTTCCAACATAATAAAGTCTGTACATACTAGTCTACTAGACATGGCCAGATTTTATACCCAAGCTAAGCTAATTCAATTATACAATGTGCATTTACTTTTGCTTTTTCGCAATCAGTTTTTTTTTAGGTGCATACTTGTGATTTTTTTTCTCTATCAAATATTGTACTTCATTTGTTTTACTAGTTCAAAAAATATTAAATACAGTAGATGTTTAGCCACTCACGAACAAACTTAGACATAATCCACAAACTCACATGACGCATATATAATTATCTCTGCCCCAAAACGAATTAGACTCATTCTCACTCGTTGACCTTTCTCCCAGTTTGATGTGTATATAATACACTAGTAATAGTACTACTCCCTTTGTGATCGTATCTCAACAAATAATTAACTTAAAGAGAAGACAATTTAAGAGAAAGAGAAGAGATCAACAGATTGCAGCGATGAGATCTTTCGTCTCTTTCACCTTCATGCTCTGTGTTCTCGTCTTGGCCATGTTGAGTATGCCGGCCGAGTCCTCGTATGGCCAGAAACCCGCCCCTCCGATGGTTCCTTCGCCATCACCAACTCCAAGTGGTGAAGGTGGTCACTTTGGTGGACCCAAGACGCCTCCACCGCCTCCAAACGATGCCGCTTTTGCCGCTCCCCCGTTGTTAATCCCCGCAACAATGGTTATTAGTCTCTTGGCTTTCGTCTTTTAGTTGTATCAACCGAAACTACTATACTATCACCACCTATATATGTAATTGTTTCATCCTTTCTTTAAAACACAAGAAAATTTGTGGCGACTAATTAATAAACCGAAACTACTATACTATCACCATTTACATATGTAATTTTGTTTCATCCTTTCTTTGTCTCGTGCATTCGAGTTTAATTAGCTAACGAACGAGTTGAGTTGAGAATAGGTCTCTGGTTACATATATAAAGCATTAAGACATCACTTCTCGTACACGCAACTAATGAGTCTGTATTTGTATATATAAAACATTTATTTAAATACAAATAGTATATTTAAGAAAAAAACAAAAAAATCGCATAAATGTTTATAGTTGTGAGATAATTTGAAAAGATACACCCCGGTGGTAAGCGCCGAGAATCCCAACATGCATTTCATCGGAGAGCCACTTAAAGAGGACAAGTCAACGAAGATAACAAGTATATATAACCCACTCAAATCTATCAAGTAACACATTCTAGATTGGTTCCTACCAGGATGCATAATGCATATAACCCAATTAAAATAAATATATTAACCACATTATATAGCTACTTGAATGTCGGCGAACACTGATTTTTTTCACCAGAAAAAAGGTTTTGATGAGTGTTTCATTTTAGAATAATGTTTTTTTTTTTTTTTTTTTTTTTTTTTTGAGGACGGTTAAATTAGTGTCTGGCCCAACCCTAAGAGAAACAGTAAGGGGGAAGGCGAGAAGAAGAAAAAAAAGAGTTGGGTGTCTCCGCCGCGTTCGCTCTTTCAAAAGTAAGCTTGGTCGATTTGTGGATTCGCTTGCGTGCATTAGTCTAGTCTCGATTGAATCTTCGTATAGCGCCCAATTGCTTGCTTTGATGCAGAAAGCCCTCATTTCGTGGGAGTGTGTAGAGAAGTTGGGTAGATTGAATCTGAATTAGTGGACATGTGCTTTGTTGCGATAAATGAAATGGCAATTTGTGATAGATTATTGTGTTTTCTGTAGGGGAAATGAACCACCGTGTTAAATTGATAACCGGATGGACATCATCGAGGGATGTATTCCGGAGAACATTTGCAGCAGCTAGCAAGGCGAAGAAGGGTGGCAAAGGAGGAGGAGCCAGCGATGCTCCCAAAGGATCGAGCCTGAGCAAAGAGATCAAATCAACCACGGTTGTTGGTGCTAATACTCTCAAAGACGGAGCTGATCCCAAGATCTTGTCTGATTCTGATTACCCAGGTTGGCTCTGGCATCTGCTCGACAAGCGACCGGCGCTTAGTGAACTCAGAAGAAAGAACGTCGAGACTCTTCCCTACGATGACCTCAAACGTTTTGTCAAGCTCGACACACGAGCCAAAATCAAGGAGAACAACTCCGTCAAGGCCAAGAACTGAGCGAGGTTTCTCCTTTTCTCTTTGTTTTTGGTTAAGCTCGTGTTTCTCTCTTTCCTCTTGTCTCACTTCCTCAGACCTTGGGCCTTGATAGATTTTCTTTGAATGTGGATCGTCAGTTCAAGAATTACATTTCAGAGTCAATAAGCATATGATTGATTGATTTATGCACTTGTAAGTTGTAGTAGAATCTTGTTTTAACCGAATGATAGATATATGTGCACCGACTGTAACTCAAATTCTTTTTTCCAGAATCCAGATAGAGGAGATGAGTTGCTTCTTAAAGATAGTGTTGGTGTACCTGTTCCATTTACTGTCTGATGGGACCTTGAATATTGATATTGCATCACTCTATCCTCTTTCTCTAGGTGGATGATACCAACTCTTCTTGTGGGGTTCGGTTCAATGTCTTCAAATTAAAGTTAAAAAAGAAAAGCAATCTTTGCATCATTATCTCCCTTTTCTTCTTCCATTATTGCTCTTCTTTGCTTTCCTTTGTTACTTGTCCTGTGACTTTCTCGCTTACACTTTCCTTCTGCTTTATGTTATTACTTATTAGTCACAAGTGATTGCTTGCCTCTCAACTTACTGGCTAAACCTGATACCGAGCCAAACCATCCTCTGTTCTATAAACTGTGAAAAGTTGGGTTACGTTTCGATTTGACCCCGGTTTTGTTTTAAGGGCTTCTTGATTTGATATCTGAGCAGACCAATGCCTACTTATTGCTTTATGGCTATGCTATATATATAATATATCCCACCATGCCCACGAAAGTTTATAAAGTTTGAAGATGGAGACACAGACACCCATCATCACATGCTTTTTATGTATATAACAAAAGATGAAGCCAACTTTTTTCTCCTCACATGCCTATTTTCCTCTTCTGACACCTTAACCATATATTTTTGCTTTGTTTTTAATTATCTGCATGTTCCATTTGTTTTCTTAATTATATGATGCTAACGCGTAACCTTTTGATCAATTAGGTTAATCATACAATTATGAAATCTGTGGGGTTATGCTTTCGAGTTTCTAGAGACCACGAGAGGGGAATAAAATGATCAAACATTTTGATCAAGCTGATCAGAATTTGTCCTTAGACTCGGGACATTGGGTGCAGTTGGGCCAACCCCACCCATATCACACACTAAACAAACATCCTTACGTTGGCTGATGCTTAATTTGGCCAACCTCACCCATATCACACACTAAACAAACATGTCATCCATATGTTGGCTGATGCTTAATTTTTATCTTATTAAAGCTACCCTTTTTTGTCGTCTAATAACTCTTTACCCATATTTATACGTATCATACAGTGGCTTACCATGTCTAATTGTTCTAATAAAAATGTCTTTCCAGAATATTCAGTTGTTCATGTTTCTTGTAATTATTCTTTGGTCGAAAATTTGCTTCAATTCTAACGGATATATGAATTGTCTTATAACGTAAATTTAAAACGAGCAACGATTTTTTTAGATCTACGATAATGTCACTGAATGTCGTTGGTATCCAATTAAATACTCCATGAATTGAGTTGCTTTGGATAATTCACCAACGCTCAATCCGATTACCTCGAAGAAAAAGTAATATAACTTTTAATACCATCTAAACTCAGACTTGATATTTTACATTAACAATATTCCCTTGGCTGAAAAAGGCCATTTTTCTCCCTCTGTCCCCATCATCACAAATTACAATCACCTTTTTTTTTGTTTATCATAATTTCCTCAGATAATTATTCCGTTGATAATTTAAAAATCAGATTCCTCCTCCCTAATTCTAATGTTACGCGTTGAATTAAACAAACAATCCGTGCAATGAAGACACCAGATATTCCAAGTTCGGTTACATATTAATCAAGTTCGTACATATATAGACCCAAGTTGCCACTTAAATTCTTCATTTTCTCCGGTCAATCATTTCTTCTTCTCCTTTCTTGTTCCTCGAGAGCTCCAAGCAAATCTCTTTCACTTTTCCTTAACACGACCCGGCGGTTTCTATGCCTCCAACCTACTTTCCTCTCCGGTGGGAGAGCACCGGCGATCAGTGGTGGTACGCTACTCCGATTGATTACGCTGCCGCCAACAGCCAGTACGACTTAGTCCGCGAGCTTATCCGAATCGACTCCAACAACCTCATGAAGCTCACTTCCCTCCGCAGAATTCGCCGCCTCGAGACCGTCTGGGACGACGAATCCCTCTTCCACGACGTCGCCGCCTGCCGATCACGCGTCGCCAGAAAGCTACTCTCCGCCTGCGACGATGGACCCAACACCAACACTCTCATCCGCTCGGGTTACGGCGGTTGGCTCATGTACACGGCTTCCTCCGCCGGAGATCTAGGTTTTGTTCGCGATCTCCTCGAGAGGAATCCTCTGCTCGTGTTCGGCGAAGGAGAGTACGGCGTCACTGACATACTCTACGCCGCTGCCAGAAGCAAAAACAACGACGTATTCCGTCTCATTTTTGATTTCGCCGTTAGTCCGAGGTTTGCGACCGCCGGAAACGGCGGTTTCGAGCAGAAAATCGGAGAGATCCCGGCGGCCTACAAGTGGGAGATGAAGAACCGAGCGGTTCACTCTGCTTCCAGAGGAGGCAATATGATCATTCTCAGAGAGCTTTTGAGTGATTGCTCTGCCGAAGATGTCTTGGCCTTCCGAGACAAGCAGGGCTCCACAATCCTCCATGGAGCTGCCGGAAAAGGAAAAACTCAGGTAACACGACTATCACTAAGTAGCTCTTTCTACTTAAAATGTCATCAGTAGAGTGATAAACAGGATCGATCTGGTTGTTGATGCATTTGCAGGTGGTTAAAGAGCTTGTGGCTTCATACGGTTTAATGGACGCCATAGACAACCAAGGGAACACGGCTCTGCACGTTGCAGCCTACCGTGGCTACGCTGATCTCGTGGATGCTCTCATCTCGGCCTCTCCTTCTTTGGTAACCGCCAGAAACAACGCCGGCGACACTTTCCTTCACGCCGGAATCTCCGGATTCAGGACTCCGGCTTTCGAGAGGCTTGACAAGCACACGGAGCTCATGAACCGTCTAATCACATCCGCTGCCTCGAAATCCCCCTGCGATGTCGTCAATTACAGGAACAACGAGGGACGCACGGCTCTTCACATGGCGATCTCCGGGAATGTTCCTCTGGAGTTCGTTGAGATGCTCATGTCTGTGAAATCCATTGATATCAACATAAAGGATGCTTCCGGCATGACTCCGCTCGATCTCATCAGGCATAAGCCGCAGTCTCCGACGTCGGATATCCTGTTCCGACGGTTGGTATCAGCCGGAGGGATGTTCAGCTGTCGTGATCAGAGCATCACAAGTGTGGTCGCGTCTCACCTCAAGGACAGAGGAAACTTTTACAGCCCAGGAGCTCGTTTCAGGACATCGGACGCTGAGATCTTCCTAAGCACCGGGCTTGAAGTTGTGTCTGAAAAGATTGTTGTCCCTAGGCACGTGAGATCCAGCTCTTGCTCCATTGAGGTTGGTCGGATAAACATGACGGATGAGGAACATCATCTCAAGAAATGCAGAAACAACTCTGCAACAGAGAGATTGAAGAGCGTTTTCCACTGGCCGCGAACCAAGAAGCAACCTGGCCACTCCAAGAATGATTCTGAGATGAGCGCCGTCACTTGCACAGCTCTTGAGACGCAAGAAAGTCACGTGCCTCTCCGGCAGAGATTCTCAAAAAGCAGCAATTCGTCTCCTGCTCAGCCCAACAATAATAAAAGAACGTTATCGGTGAGAAGTAACCATTCGAGCCCAAGAGCCAAGAAGAAGCGGTCTGGTCCGGTGCGGTCTCGTTCGAGCTCTTTCTCGAAAATATCCATCCACTCTTCCTCCACTTCTTCATCTTCGAGCATGGTCGATCTTAAACAGAAAGGAGTGTTGATCGATGCCAACATAGCTGGACCTTCTGGCGTGAACCAGCCTGAGCAGGTGAAAAGTAAGTTAACCGAGAAGCAGGGTTCGGTGAGGAGGAGATTAAAGAGCCGTTACTTCTGCTTTGGTGCTTCAGCTTTGTCTGTGAAAACGCCGGCTGCGGTCTTGGTATAACCCGGTTATTGGCTGTAGAGCTAAACCGGATTGACAAGTGAGAGTGAGAGAGAAGTAAAACAAGTAGTATAGTATAGGTTCGGTTTCTACTTATCCATTCAGTTTCTTCTTGTAATGAATAGTTAAACAGAGGAACCGTGTCTTACAAGTTAAATCAGCTGCTGTTTTGAAAAATGTGTTTTCTTTTACTGTATGCAAGGACAAATGAAATCTAAAAAAACAAATCCTCATGAAAATATTAAAATCCTAAATTTAAGTGAAACCTGTGGATATTTTAATATTTATAAATCGAATGAATTCTAAATGATTTGTTGTTTTATGTGGAGAAGCGAGCCTCCGGCGTAAGAACGAACTCCCCAATCAAGGTGGCACCCACCTGACCTCTTCATCGAATTTACAGACCACTGAATATTTATCACTCTTTGATTAATCTCTCTATCATTGACATTTGACTTGATCAACAAACATATTCTTCTCATTTTGTATTTGAGCCAACTAAAATTATAATAGTGTGAGTTGTTGATTATTAAACTGGCTGATAAATACTTAAATCAAATGTTTAACTTTATAAGATACATGTTCCAGCTAATTCCAATATACTTAAATAAAATGTTTAACTTTATAAGATACATGTTCCAGCTAATTCCAATCGTAGAATAATCGCATCCTCATTGACTCCAATGCAGAAATGACTAATAATGGTGTCAAGAGTCCCAATTTATTAAATTGTAAATAAACAATCATCAGAATTACAGAAATGGTCCAACAATGACATAAAATCATAAACAAAATAATGCATGTAACCAATGGAGTCATTATGAACTTGTATCTCCAGACTCCGATCAACGACCATTTTAATACAAAATTTCCAGTTATTTTCAAAAAAAAAACAAAAAATATCAGGAACAGATCATTCAAGGCATAGCTGATAATGTAAAAATAATAATAAAGTTCAAATAGTCTCCTCGGCGAGGTCAAAGTCAACTCTCATTCTCTTCTCTCTCTCTCTCTCTCTCTCTCTTGCATACAAGTTTTGGAACCACATAAGAAGAAAAAAGCACAAAGATTGCCTCACAAGTCGCTATTCCTAAATTTGCGTGTTCTATCCGCAATGATGAAGTTCCAAAGTCCATCAAGCGAAATCCAAAACCAAGATCTTGTGGAGGTATGCTTTTATGGCAATCATGATTTTATCTGCTTGTATTGTAACATAGTAAAATTGAATTAAAGAAGTTTGGTGTTGAGAAACAGTTTCTCTTTTGATTCTTGATGATGTGTGTGGTAAGATGATAACTTTTGCATAGGGAAAGAAAAAAAAAAAAAAAGTTGATATGGATACACATACAGGATCAATTAGCATTTGAGCTGGAAGATTGGCTTCCAATCACAGCATCACGGAATGCGAATTGGTACTATTCGGCTTTCCACAACGTGACTGCCATAGTCGGTGCTGGAGTTCTTGGTCTTCCTTACGCCATGTCAGAGCTTGGATGGTATGCAATCTTTACTTTTGTCCAAAAATGGACTTTTACAAATAATAAGAAAAAGGCATGTTTAATTGATTTTGTTATCAGGGGACCGGGGGTAGTGGTGCTGATCCTGTCATGGGTGATCACGTTATACACACTGTGGCAAATGATTGAGATGCACGAGATGTTTGAAGGGCAACGGTTTGATAGGTACCACGAGCTTGGTCAGGCAGCCTTTGGGAAAGAGCTTGGTTTGTACATCATCGTGCCGCTGCAACTTCTTGTTGAAACCAGTGTGTGCATAGTCTATATGGTGACTGGAGGTAAATCGTTGAAGAACGTACATGACCTTGCTTTGGGAGTTGACAAGTGCACAAAGATGACAATTCTACACTTCATTCTCATCTTTGCCTCTTCCCAGTTTGTGTTTTCTCTTCTTAAGAACTTCAACTCCATTTCTGGGGTCTCCTTGGTAGCTGCTGTCATGTCAGTGAGGTGAGCAGACAAATAAAACTTTGCCGTGATCTTTCTTCTGCAAAAACATAACACCTATCTCTTAATTCCCACGTAGCTATTCCACAATTGCTTGGGTGGCCTCGCTGAGGAAGGGTGGCACTGGCACGGAACATGTAGCGTATAGCTACAAGAAAAGGACAACGTCAGTGCCTTTAGCCTTGTTAAGTGCAATGGGGGAGATGGCTTTCGCGTACGCAGGCCACAACGTTGTTTTAGAGATCCAAGCAACCATCCCATCAACACCAGAGAATCCATCAAAACGGCCCATGTGGAAAGGAGCCCTTGTGGCCTACATCATCGTAGCTTTCTGCTACTTCCCTGTGGCTCTTGTCGGCTTCCATACCTTTGGAAACAATGTCCAAGAAAACATCCTCGAATCACTCGCAAAGACAAAGCCAAAGGCTCTTGTCATTGTGGCCAACATGTTTGTGGTCGTACACCTCCTGGGAAGCTACCAGGTGTATGCAATGTCCGTTTTTGACATGATCGAATCTGTTATGATCAAGAAATGGCACTTCAGTCCAACAAAAGTTCTACGGTTTAGCATCCGCTGGACTTTTGTGGGTAAGTACATGAACAAGAAAGAAACAAAGTATAATTCACTCATGAATAGTAGTAGAAATGATATTTGATTGATTGATTGATTCACTTATATATATGTATTACCTGATCTCTCTCTCTCTCTCTCTCTCTCTCTCTCTCTCTCTCTCTCTCTCTCTCTCTCTCTCTCTCTCTCTCTCTCTCTCTCTCTCTCTCTATGTCGCAGCGGGGACGATGGGCATTGCGGTTGCATTACCGTATTTCAGTGCGTTGCTGTCGTTTTTTGGAGGATTCGTGTTTGCCCCGACAACATACTTTGTAAGAAAGTGGCAATTAGACTTGTTAATTCAACAAAAGATAGATAACTAATGATGGGGCTCTGTTTCAGATCCCTTGCATCATGTGGTTGATCCTAAAGAAACCCAAGAGATTTAGTCTATCATGGTGTATCAACTGGGTTAGTTGTAACTTGTATACTCCTCACCTCCCTCCGTGTGGCATGTTTTATCAAAAGATTTTTTAATCTGTTTTTGTTTTTCAGATTTGCATAATTCTTGGGGTTCTACTCATGGTCATCGCACCTATTGGTGGACTCGCCAAATTAATATTTCAAATTAAACACCACCGTCTTCCCAACTCCAACTGCACACTCACCTAAGGCCAATGCTACTGGCAGAAGAATTCTTCACCACGATCGATCGGGCTTTTCAAATCTGTAGAATAAGTTTGTGTATTCAAACAAATGTATGCGTGAGGCCATACCTTCTTGTAATAGTATAGTTTTATCTGATTTTGACTGAACCAACTAAAGCTCTCGTAATCAGTGTGTTCACTCGGATAAAAAAGCACTGACTTGTTAGATTTAAATATATTACAGCCGAACCTGATTAATTGAATTCATCTGTACAACACCCCAAGACCAGACAACAACCAATCTCAATCGATTTCACCCTCTTCCACTTCATTGCAAGGATCTGGAAGAGCAAGCGTACCAGCTTCATCTTCATCCTCATCCTCATCCTCATCATCGTGTTTCATAAATAGCCCCAGCTGCTCTAGAGGATTGCTGCCTCCAAACCCCAAAACACCCATCATCCCATCATCATCATCACCCTCTCTTACACTTGTCAGGTGCTCCTCCGTTTTCAGCAGTTCCAAGTCACTGAGAAACCTCGAGTTCTCGTTTATTTCAACCGACCTCTCCATCTGTTCATTCGTTCACCCATGGGAATGGGATTATACTCAAATCTTTCACTTCACTTTTCAAAACATACAACAAACCAATTCTTAGTAGCTGAATATCTATAGCTATTTTCTTTATTTTACCTCAAGCAATGCCTGGCGGGCTGCTTCTCTTTCAACCTCCAGTTTCCTCTTTGCCTGCCTCGCAGCTTCTGCCTCAGCTTTTCTATGAGCTTCTTCAGCTTCCTTGGCTTCTGCTTCTAACCTTGCTTTTTCTGGTGTCAACCAATTTAAAACAAAAAGTTTTAGTCCTTCCATCAACCAGAAACTTAAATCTAGCAAATCAAGAATACCTTTCTTCTTTCGCAATTCAAGTTCTTCCCTCTCAAGTCGCAGTTTCTCTGGGTCTTGCTTCTCATTCTGATCTCAGACATATATATAATTGATTCAGGAATCCATTTCTAGTGTCAAAAAGGGTCACAGGTCACAGCTAACCTTATTAAGAGTTTTCTCTCGAGCCTTCAAGATTAAATCTGAATATCGATTTTTCAATAGAGCAGCCCTGTAACGCTTTTCCGGAGGTAGTTGCTTCTCATTCTGAACACTATTTCCTAAATTATTAACCGGTCAACAAGTGAGATACCACACCACCAGACATTAGACCAGAGACATTTTTTCTGCCACGCTCCTGAGCTTACCATCTTGATGACAATCAACAGAACTTGGCTTCTCTTTGGATGCCTCTACTTCCAGCTGATCCAATCCACTGACGGAAGCTTCTTTTAGAAATGGAATAAGCAAACCAAATGTCAAAAATCAACAAGATCAAATAATAATCTTTTCCACCAAGATTGAAATCTGCTCACGTTTTGTCCTTGGGGAAGTGCTCGTTGCTCCATCCAAGGGAGGTCTAGAGTGCTCATAACTACCAATGTCAACATCCTCATCCTCCATTTCACTCCCTGAAACTAGAGAGGAAGAAATGACAATTTAATCATACAGCAGGACATGAGAATTTGCTCAAACAACAACAACAAAAATGTATGCTAACCATCACAGTGTTGCATCAATGAATTCCCTGGCCCTGACCCATGCAAAAGCTGCATCAAGGAAAGTTTTGCTCTTTGTCAGTCATGTTATCAAATGGAACCAACATGAAAATATACAAAGAGATTTACCTCTAACTCGCAGGGTTCACCATTTGAATCCTTTTTCTGATTCTCTTGCAAAAGCTCATCCAAGAGATCCCGCAAATGGAACAAGGCATCATGACTGAGATCATTAATGTCAATCTCTATCTCATCATCTCCAGGTCCCCCTTCCTTGGAGCTGTGGTCTCTCAGGAAATTTATTATATGTAGAGGGAATTCAGTCAGGGACCCCAAATCTCTGCCAAGCTTCACTCTATCCTCATTTACCATAACCCGCATAGCAGGCTCTAAGAAGCTGTCTGCATCCATCTTTCTCTTCTTAGCCAAAGGTGCAGACACGGGAATGTCAATAGTTTCAGTATGAGTAGCAGAGTTACTTGGTTCAGATTTGGTTCCGGAAGACTTCTTCTGAATAGTTTTCCACCTCACTTCAAAAAACTTGCTGAGAGAATCAGCCATGACATAAACATCATTTCCAGGAGGGTTATAAGTCATTGCATTGGAGAAAGTAAGACGGACATCAGCAGAAAACTCTGATGGGGATGAGTATGTGCCCGAGGTTAACTTGCTCTTTACAGTTCCAAAATCCATTGGATGTTTAATAATGGTGAAGTAATCAGGTATGTTGAGCTTGACCACATCCACAGGGGTATTAAAGAGCCAACCATCCGGATGCGACATCAATCGTTTCAGGAGGGTCTCACATTGCTTCATCCGAAGCATTGTACAAGCCGTGACTGGAGCTACTTTTTTCCCCGGTCCAGTAGAGCATCGTGACACTCCAAGACTCTTACTTGCACGCGTGAGTGTGAGTGTGACATTCTTGTGAAAGGCCCGCATCTGTTCCAGCTCCTCTCGTAGCCTATGGATCAAATTTTTCCGTTCTGATGATGACATGCCAGCCAATGGCATAACCCTTCTCGGGACACCAAACGCGTCATCTTCGAGTGAGTCAAAATCATTGCGATAGTAATCTCCTGGGAAACCACCGTTCCTCACAGTCATATCGACAAATTCCAGGCCTTAGAGCCGGCTTACGCTATCCTGCACAAATCAGTAATCAATTTCACGGAAAATCTCGAGCAGACGAGAGAACATAGATGGACACTTCAAAACTCGAGCAATTCAATTCTGCCCTTCACTTGCATATCGGAACAGGGAAGCAAACTCACAAGTATCCGGAAAACAGAATGAAACCAACTAACCGAGTGCAAATTTTAAGCAATCGCTCGAACCGAAGCGTAAATCTCCAACGAAACCCTAGAGTTTGATGTAGAAGAGGATTAAGTAAAACCCTAGAGAGAGAGGTAAGTAAACAAACGACGACGACGACCGAGAAGTTGAGAGAGAGAGAAAAAAAAAAAAAAACCGCAAACTCTTTCTCTCTCTCTCTACCCTCTCGTGTCAAGTCCAACCTAGCGTTGCACGGTTGCAGCGCGTCTAACGCCGTTTTGGAAGCGCGCACCAGTCAATCTGGACCGTTTGCAATATTTCGGTGAGTTCGTCCTGGGCTTTTGGATTTACTAGTTATTGGGCCTATAATGCAAAGCGAGAGCCAAGTGTAATGGCCCTTTTAACTTTTTATTGGGTCTAAAGATAGCCCAAACCACCAACTCGACAAACGGCACCCTGTGAAAGCTCAGATCACTGCAACGCCACGCTGTTTTACCGTCGGAAGAAAAAGCTTCCACTCTCTCTCTCGCCTGTGCTCCTCCTTCATCGTCGTCTTCTTCTTCTTCTTCTTCTTCTTCTTCAGTAGTTCTTCCATGTCGCATCCGTACGGTTATATACAGTAAAGCTAGCTCAGATTTCTCGCCTCGGATCTCGATTTTTAGTTAACTTGATCCGGAAATGGACATTCTTTTCGCTCAGATCCAGGCGGACCTCCGCTCCAATGACGCGCTTCGCCAGTCATCTGCCCTTCTTCAGGCGCTGCAGCAATCCGCCGCCGGTCGGGATATATCGGTGATCGCTAAGTCTGCAGTGGAGGAGATTGTTGCTTCTCCGGCATCGGCTGTTTGTAAGAAGCTCGCATTCGATCTCATCCGATCTACCCGACTCACTCCGGATCTTTGGGACACGGTTTGTTCTGGAGTCAAAACGGATCTTCATTTCCCGGACCCCGACGTCACCGCCGCTGCCGTCTCAATCCTTGCGGCTCTTCCGTCCTTCTCGCTTCCTAAACTGATCTCTGATTGCAGCAGTGAGATTGCTTCATGCTTCGATTCCCCATCTGACAACCTCCGTTTTTCAATTACGGAAACACTTGGCTGCATCCTGGCGCGCGATGATCTCGTTACATTGTGCGAGAACAATGTGGGTCTCCTCGACAAGGTCTCCAACTGGTGGGCTCGGATCGGCCAGAACATGCTCGACAAATCCGACGCTGTCTCCAAGGTTGCGTTTGAGTCCGTCGGCAGACTGTTCCAGGAGTTCGACTCCAAGCGGATGAGCCGTCTTGCTGGCGACAAGCTCGTAGACAGCGAGAATTCCCTGGCCATCAGGTCCAAGTGGGTGTCTTCAATGGTTGATATTGTATGGAAAAAGAGGAGCGCTTTGATGGCTAGGTCTTTAGTTCTTCCTGTGGAAACATTCAGAGCCACTGTTTTCCCTCTTGTCTTTGCTGTGAAGGCTGTAGCTTCGGGTAGTGTGGAAGTGATAAGACTGCTTTCCAAGGCTTCCTCTGGTGCTGCAGCTAATGCCACCGTTGTGGATTCCAACGCCGAGAAGTTGGTTGGCGTCTCAGATTTGGTCACTCATTTCGCGCCCTTCCTGGCTTCCTCTCTGGATCCAGCATTGATTTTTGAAGTTGGGATTAACATGCTGTACCTGGCAGATGTTGCCGGAGGGAAGCCAGAGTGGGCCTCACAGTCCATTATTGCAATTTTAACACTCTGGGACCGCCAAGAGTTTTCTTCTGCTAGAGAGAGTATAGTCAGGGCGGTAGTCACGAACCTGCACTTGCTTGATCTGCATATGCAGGTTTGTGGTTTTAATTTTAATTATAAGTTGCCGATTTGTTGTGTACATTTGCCTTGAAGCTGTGGATCATGATTTCTGAACCATTGCTTTTGGAACCTGTTATATGAAGGTCTCTTTGTTTAGAAGACTGCTGCTTATGGTGAGGAACTTGAGAGCAGAGTCGGACAGAATGCACGCATTGGCCTGTATCTGCCGGACAGCTCTGTGTGTTCACCTTTTTGCCAGAGAAAGTGCCCGAAGAGGTCAGAAGCCTCTTCCTGGGACAGATATCATTTCCCTCTTTGAGGATGCAAGGATAAAAGATGATCTCAATAGTGTTACCAGTAAAAGCCTATTTCGGGAAGAGCTGGTGGCAATGCTTGTGGAAAGTTGCTTCCAGTTATCTCTACCTTTGCCTGAACAAAAAAACTCGGGTATGGAGAGCAGAGTGATTGGTGCACTAGCATATGGCACTGGTTATGGTGCTCTGAACTGGACCGAACCAGCCCTTGAGGTTGTGGAAGTGTGCAGGCCTTGTGTAAAATGGGATTGTGATGGCAGGACGTACGCTATAGATTGCTATTTGAAACTGCTTGTTAGGCTCTGCCATATCTATGATACCCGAGGAGGAGTGAAGAGGCTTAAAGACGGTGCTTCGCAGGATCAAATATTAAATGAGACGCGATTACAGAACTTACAACGTGAGCTTGTTAAGGATGTCCAAGAGGTAATTAAGCCTCAGCTTAAATTTAGAAGTCGAACTTGGCAACTTTCATCCTTTTTTTTTTCCTCGAAGAGGTTTAGTTATGACATTTCTTATGTACTACTTAGTACTAAACTGGAGAGGAACTTAAAACGTGGTCAAAATCTTATCTCTCCCATGTATAAATCTTGATCTCAATTTGGCAGGTGAATACCCCAAGAATCCTTGGCCGTCTTATATGGACAGTTGCCGAACATATTGATCTAGAAGGTCTGGATCCACTTTTGGCTGATGACCCTGATGATCCTTTAAATATTATCATAGCAAATATGCGTAAGGTTCTCTTCAACTTGGATGCCGCTGCAACTACATCAAATAGGCTACAAGATGTTCAGGCAGTCTTATTATGTGCCCAGAGGATGGGATCACGTCATGCAAGAGCTGGCCAATTAATAACCAAAGAGCTTGAAGAGTATAGGAACCATGCTGCTGCAGATACAGTTAGCAAACATCAAACCCGTTTAATATTACAGAGGATCAAATATGTTTCAAATCTTCCTGAAAGAAAGTGAGCTTTCTCCTTGGCTTGGAATGCTTTTATTGTGTGATTTTTACTGCGTTTCGTGGATTGAATTTCACTCAACCTATTGTCTTCCAGGTGGGCTGGAGTTAGTGAGACAAGAGGAGATTACCCTTTCAGCCACCATAAGCTTACTGTTCAGTTTTACGAACCATCAGCTGCTCAAGACAGAAAATTAGAAGGGTTAATTCACAAGGCCATTCTAGAGCTTTGGAGGCCAAAGCCTAGTGAATTAACTCTCTTCCTTACCAAAGGGGTGGACTTGACTTCTATTAAGGTTCCTCCTACAGCATACCCTTTGACTGGAAGCAGTGATCCTTGCTATATAGAAGCTTACCATTTAGCAGATACAAATGATGGAAGGGTCACTTTGCACTTGAAGGTTGGTATATGTTCTTTGTATCATCCTGAAGTTTACTTGAATACAGATAGGTTGGTAAAGTTTAGCGTCTCAACACCTCTCTTATACTTTGTGTTCAGATAATTAACTTGACAGAGCTTGAGCTGAATCGTGTGGATATACGGGTTGGATTATCTGGTGCCCTATACTTCATGGATGGTTCTCCTCAAGCGGTGCGGCAGTTGCGTAATCTTGTCTCACAGGTTGCATCTTAGTCTTCAATGCTTATATACTCCTATCTCCTGACAGTTCTCTAATATCTAAGAGTTTTGTCTGTTGAGAACCAAATCTGTTTTTTATTCCTAATTTACAAGTTGATCAGTTTCATATCTCGGTTATCTGTATTAACATCTACTCTGGGCTTTTACCCTTGTAGGATCCTGTACAATGCAGTGTCACCGTGGGTGTCTCCCAATTTGAAAGATGTGGTTTCTGGGTTCAAGTCCTCTACTATCCATTCCGTGGCGCTAGGGGAGATTATGAAGGTGACTACATAGAAGAGGATCCACAGATGATGAAGCAGAAGAGAGGCTCAAAATCAGAACTCGGAGAGCCTGTGATCTTAAGATGTCAGCCTTACAAGATCCCACTGACTGAGCTTCTTCTCCCGCACAAAATCTCCCCAGTCGAGTTCTTTCGTTTGTGGCCTAGCTTGCCAGCTGTGGCAGAATACACTGGCACATATATGTATGAAGGAAGCGGCTTCATGGCGACCGCCGCACAGCAGTATGGTGCTTCACCGTTTTTAAGCGGACTCAAATCATTATCCTCCAAGCCATTCCACAGAGTCTGCTCCCACATTATACGCACAGTTGCTGGATTCCAGGTGAATTTGTCAGTTCCATTGTGATCTATGTTTTTGTTCCTCCTTACACATGTAAACCTGGACTGTAGGTCTGATAAACCTTTGAACTTGTTGTCATTACAGCTTTGCTACGCGGCAAAAACGTGGCATGGAGGTTTTGTGGGGATGATGATCTTTGGGGCTAGTGAAGTGAGCAGGAACGTGGATCTGGGTGACGAGACGACCACGATGATGTGCAAGTTTGTGGTTAGAGCCTCAGAAGCATCAATCACAAAGCAAATAGAGTCAGATGTTCAGGGATGGTGCGATGATCTAACAGACGGGGGCGTTGAGTATATGGCAGAGGATGAAGTGAAAGCAACAGCAGCTGAGAAACTGAAAATCTCAATGGAGAGAATAGCTTTGTTAAAGGCAGCTCAGCCGAAAAAGATGCCAAAGACAGAGGAGGAAACTGAAGAAGAAGAAGAAGAAGATACAGATGAAGATGAAGAAGAAGAGAAAAAGGAGAAAAAGAAGAAAGAAGAAGCAAAGGAAAAGGAGGAGAAGAAGAAGAAAGAAAAGGAAAAAGGAACACTGTCTAAGTTGACAGCAGAAGAAACAGAGCACATGGCGCTTCAGGCAGCAGTGCTCCAAGAATGGCATTTGTTGTGTAAAGATAGAAAATATACCAAAGTTAACTAAACCAATCAGAGAGAAAATGATGTTTCCAAGATGATCTTTGTATTCTTTTGTGTGTGGTTTCTTTTTACGACTAGCTAGATGTGTTTTTTTTCTTCTTCTTTGTCTTGCTGGTGAAGAAAAGAAACAAGGATGTTTATTATTGCCACTCTATGAAATCTTGTCTTATTCACAGAGTTGACATGACTGATGCATTTCCCCCATCCACAAATCTTGTTTTGCGTGATGTTAGATGGCAACGAGAAAAATGCGAAAGATAAGCAGAAACGAGACAATGTATAAGGAAGGAGGGTTTTGGGTATATATTATCTGACATCCAGAAACAAGCAAGAAAACCTTACAAGCTTATAATAAGAATGAAGCTTTTCTTCTAGGCAGGTACTTGAGAGGGAGTCCTCTTCTTGCCTTTCTTTACCTCGGTTCCACCATTTTCTGCCTCATCTGCTTTCTTCTGGGCACGGATCATCGCTCGCCTTGCACGCGGTCGCATCTCTCTCACTCTACGAGGCGGCATAACAAATGGCTCGAGTGGCTTGTCCCCAAAAGGATGCTCATTGCCATGGAATATCCTCAGCTTCCGATCTCTGTCCTATATACCCACATGGGAGATAACAGTTAAAAGGAAGGCAGTCAGGCAGCAAGATAGGGATGCATGAAAATGTAAAGAGTAAGATCAAGTACTGACATCACGGAGATTGTTACTAGGAAGCATGCGCCAGACCGCCTTACGGATGACCTCGGTGGGGTCTTTGGCCATCTGATCTTTCAGACTCCGTTCTTTGAGGTGTCCAACGTACCTGTTTTCTAAACACAGATTAATTTAAAATCATCTCTCTCAAGAGATTCACCAGAAACATGAAGGATCAAGATACTTGCCCAGTATGCCAGCGGTAGAACTTGTCGGTGAGCTTTCTACCAGTGAAGCCAATATCTTTAGCATTGAGAACAATACAAATGTCCCCATCATCCCGGTTTGGACAATACGTTGGCTTATCTTTGGCTTGCAGCACTGTTGATATCTGAGATGCTAGTCTACCCAGAACCTACACAGTATATATATATATCAAATGAAAATCCTCCAGATTGCAGACAGACAATAATCGACGAGAAGAAACGAAGAGAAAACCTGGCCTTTGGCATCAAATACTCGCCAACGAAGACCGTCCAGATTGATACGCTTTATGCCTGCCATAGCTTTCTGCAAAAATAGAATCGAGCAAGGCATATTCACGATCAGCTTACATAATCGGTCCTTTTTTCGAGCATAGGTGACGGAATTCGAGACAAAGGTTCAATGACAAGTGATCATTGTTGACATGACAAGATGAAATTACATGGACAAGAAGGCCTAAAAGGTGCGAATCCAGGAATAATAATATGATTATCAAGGAGAGAAGGAGAAGAGAAGGAGAAGAGAAGAAAAACAAAAATGTAATATTTGTACCTTTAAGTTGCCATTGAATGAGGCAGCAGCAGCTTGAGTCGCCATCGTTCTCGGAATCCAGGAATGAGGTCTTCAGATAGAGAAATGGCAAGCACAGACACAAAGACAAAATCCCAAATCAATATATATATATATATATAATCATATAGAGAAGGGAACAGAAATGGAGGGGGTAACTCACCGGTTTCAGGTGAGAGTGCCGGAAGCGACGGCGGAGGCGACAAGGGAAGATCTAAGATGAAGCTTCTACTTGGGTAAACGAAAAGGGTTTTAGAAGGCAGAGGGGTACTTTGGTATTTTTGCATAAGGAGGAAATGGCGAAAGAAAGAAAAAGAAAAAGAAAAGCTTTTGACCTTTAATTTCATTTCAATTTCATATACAAAACAGAGCCGAGGGTTTTAGGAGCAGCAAATTCAGGAATCAAAACCTCTCTGCCTGCTTTTGGGAATGGCTATGTTGTTGAGACGAGCGGCTTCGAGTCGAAATGCGATTGCTTTTCTCAGAAGAAGCTCCTCCTTAATTCAATCTCGCGATTTCTCGCACAAGAGCCTCTTTTCTCCCCCCAATCATCCGAGAGGCCGAGATTTGGAATTCGATTTGTCCTTGCCCGATTTTCTCAGAGATTCTCGTCGAGGCTTCGCGAAAGGCAAAAAATCAAGTAGGTTTTTCCTCATTTCCACTTTACCCGCATGAATGATTCTTTGTTGCCATATAGAAAAAGAGTGTTTTTGTTTTAAGTGCGATTTGTTCTTCAGAGGATGATTCAGCATCGGGTTTGGTGGACGTAGCTCCAGATATCGGGCCTACGGTGAAAGCAACGGCCACTTCCCAGATGGAGGCAGCCATCGATGCCTTGTCCCGGGATTTAACTAAAATCAGAACAGGAAGAGCCGCACCAGGTTATTTTGATCATTCAGATTTCAAAACATAAACTTGCTTGCTTTTTGTTGGGTTTCCTTAATGCTTATTATTATTTGCAGGAATGCTTGATCATATTATTGTTGAAACCGGAGGAGTGAAGGTGCCACTGAGTCACTTGGCTTTGGTTTCTGTGCTTGATCCTAAGACTTTGTCTGTCAATCCATATGATCCCGATGTAACCACCAATCTTGTTTTTTTCTTTTGCGTGTGTGTGGTTTGAGTTGAAACCTCACTTCTTTTCTTTTTTTTTTTGTGGCGGTCTGCAGACGGTGAAAGATCTGGAGAAAGCAATAGTCTCGTCGCCATTAGGATTAAACCCGAAACTGGATGGCCAACGACTTGTCGCATCTATCCCAGCGTACGAATACCAATACCAATACCAATACTCTATTTGTTCTTCTCTGTCAAATTTCATTTGACATGACGCTTTATTTCTCTTGTCCGCAGATTGACCAAGGAGCATATTCAGGTAAACCACCCAAGCCTTGTGTGATTGTGTTTATCGTTGAGCCTTGAGTGATGACCCTAATGTATAAGGAAACTCCAGGCAATGTGCAAGATTGTAACAAAGTCCAGTGAAGTTGTCAAACAAAGCATAAGAAGATCGAGGCAAAAGGTAGGCATGGAAGCCTGTTACTTGTAGAGTGTTGAGAAGGAAAGTAATCTAATGAGTAAGTAATGATTTATTTGTGTTGTCGCTTGTCAAAGGCACTGGACACGATAAAGAAAGCAGGGTCGAGCCTACCAAAGGATGAAGTGAAAAGGCTGGAGAAGGAAGTGGAAGAGTTGACCAAGAAGTTTGTAAAGTCAGCAGAGGACATGTGCAAGTCCAAAGAGAAAGAGATCACCCAGTCCTGACTCACTCATATTCATATCCCATCAACCTCTCACTCTTTTTTTACGCTACCTTTTACAGTCTTTACTATTCGATTGCACCAAGATTTGTTCGAATATGGAGACGAGAAAGTCCTTAAAACTCGTTTTGAATTCTTCTTCTTCTTCTTATTTACTGAATTCCTATTTACACGGTCTTGTGCAACCTGCTTCTGACTCTTGCTTTCAAATGTAGCACGCTAATAATTTTTATTCTAAGTAAACATTTGCAATCGATTACGCATCTGTTGAAAGTGTTTATGAAAGAAGTAGAAACAGCATGAATGATGAAAGGACTTGGAGCTCTCTGGTGTGTCGTTGACTCAGACTTGGATGGTTGTGGAATGGGAGAATCAAACTTCGTGGAGAATGGATATACAAGTTGTTGTTAAGTTTTGTGTTCTAGTAAACTAATATAGATTATCTTTTTTGTTGCTAAAAGTAAACTAATACTTGAAAAATCCAAACTTGAAAACAAAGGTAAGGGAGGTAGGAGAAGGTAGGAGATGAGTCAATTTTCTTACCAATAAACTACATCATAGTGAAGTTGATGCTTTGGTAAATTTGTTACTACTACTCATTTTATAATCTTCTTGTACTTGCAAAGAATAATGGGATCCCAAGACTAAATCAATGATTTTTATTTAGAAAAGCATCCATATATGATAATCTCATCCCAACATTCCAATCTGGTATAGTGTTTTTTAATTTGGTTTTAAATTCATATATAGTTTACTCTAAACTCGGTCCATCTATGCAACACAATGCTTTTCTAAAAAAAATTATCATCATCTACCACAATTTTTTTAATTAATTGATTGGATTTAGAATATGCATTTTCTCACTTAAAACAAATGTACGTATATAATATATTGTAGGCTGTATAGTTGTTTGTCGGCAAAAAGATATATAGCAATATTATTCTAAATAAAGCAATATGAAAAACATAACGGGGTAATCAGGTATCCAATTTAACCCACTCGCATTCGTATCCAATCTAGGAAAAGCAATGAGGTTTTGTGACAACGCGCGAGTAAAGCGCGTGTTCTCTCAATTTTTGTATCGTTTAATATTTGTAACGTCGCCGTTTAAATAGATTATTCTTTGCACGATCACACTCCTTTTTTTTTGTTTCTTGGGTTATTTACCGATTTTTCCGAAATCGGAATTCTTCACTCTTTTTTGCCTTATGACATCATAATAATAATTTAATTCTCTGTCTCTCTCTGTTTCTAAATTTCTTCCACAATGGATGCTTCATTCTCTGTCAGTGGCTCACATCCTTCCTCTGATTAACCCAAAACGCACACAAGAAGAAAAAGAAACAAAAAATCGGAAATTTGATTAAATTTCTGTAAAGAAGAAGAATCGAAACAAACATTCACATTTTCATCTCATTTCTGCACTTTAGGTATTCTCTCTTGTTATTATTCTCCAGTGCTGCAATCTGCATTACATGCCTGCTTTTTGCTCTAATATCTCTTAGTTTGACTTGCTTGAATCTGATGTTAAAAGCGACTAGTATTAGCTCGAGATAAGTTTCTCTTCTTTTTTTTTTTGGATCTTGCACAATCGAATCAAAAGTGTTATATGGAAGACCAAATAAGCAGAGATTGAACTTTCTTTCTTGTTCACGAGTCCTTATGTGTCTAAAAACATTTAATGGTTAATTTTGGAATTAAAGCTGGAATTTTTAGGTTAGTCAAAGCTTTCCTGGTTGGTGAAATCGAAGACTTGTTGAATGTTTAGTGTTGGGATGTTTATGCAGCTACTTTTTATTTGGGGAAAATGGTATTGGGTATAAGCTCCAAGAACAGAAGAGGTTCATCGATACAAGTACATTACCTGATCCACATTCATGAGATCAAGCCTTGGCCACCCTCTCAGTCCCTTAGATCACTGCGCTCTGTTGTAATACAATGGGAGAACGGTGACCGCAATTCTGGAACTACTAATGTCGTTGCTCCTTCTCTTGGCTCTGTCATCGGCGAAGGCAAAATCGAATTCAACGAATCATTTAAGCTTCCTGTGACCTTGTTCAAAGACGCCTCTGCTCGGAACAACAAGAGCGGTGATGTGTTCTTCAAGAACGTCTTGGAGCTCAACTTGTACGAGCCTCGCAGAGAGAAAACACATCAGCTCTTGGCAACTGCAACCATTGACCTGGCGGATTATGGTATTCTCAAAGACAGTTTGAGCTTAACTGCTCCGATGAACAGTAAAAGAACCTTCTGGAATACCACTCAGCCTGTTATGTACCTCACTATTCAGCCCATTGATAGACGCAGGGCCAAGGATGAAGCTAGAAATGGTGCTGAATCTGTTTCTGCCTTAATGAACGAGGAATACTATAAAGAAGCTGAGATTGCTTCCATCACAGACGACGACGTTTCCTCCCGCTCCTCCTTGACGGTTTCATCTTCAACTTTGGAGTCTAATGGTGCCTTTTTTGTAAGATGTCAACATATCCATATTCTTTCTTTCTTTCTTTCTTTTTATTTTTTTGAGATAAGTTGGTTTGGTGGATAGAAAGTTCCTTATAAGTGGTCTCATGTCTTATTTGCAGGAAGAACATGAGAGGCTCAACAAGATTTCCAAACGAAATGGCCACGGGAGATCCCAATCAGCATCTGAGAGCAGACAAGGAGACATTGCGTCACGTTCCTCATCACTAGATCTATCTTCTGTGTTTAATCTCCCAGTGGACATTCCTGACTCTGCACCCACCACTTCTGTGTTTGTAACCGATACTAAGGAGCCCACTAAGTCTATCCCTTTCCAAATTGATGATCACTCCGAAAATGCTTCGCCTCGAGCTTCTGAGAATGGCCAAGATTTGACGAGTGATCAGGAATCAGAGAGTAGAGTTGAGAAAACAAGAAAGGTGAAGTCTGTTCGATCATCCCTTGATATTTCCCGGAGCAATAGCCGATTAAGTTTATCCGGTGAAAAGAGAGAAGCTAAGGTGTATCCAAAGTCTACACGGGACACAAGTTTGGAGAGCAAAGTCAAGAGCCTGGAAAGTAAAGTAAAGAAGCTTGAGGGTGAGTTATGTGAGGTTGCAGCCGTTGAAGCAGCTCTCTACTCCGTAGTTGCAGAGCATGGAAGTTCATCAACTAAAGTCCATGCCCCTGCCAGACGTCTTTTGAGGCTGTATCTTCATGCTTGCCATCTTTCAAGAAGAGCTAATGCAGCCAAAAGTGCTGTCTCCGGGTTGGTTCTTGTCGCCAAAGCGTGTGGGAATGATGTCCCTAGATTGACATTTTGGTTGTCAAACACTATCATTCTGAGGGCGATCATAAGCGATACTGCTAGTGCAGAAGAGGAACTACCTGTTTCTTCTGGTCCTGGGCCGAGGAGAAGTAAGGATCAGAGAGAAGACAGCGAGAAGCGACCATCCTTGAGGTGGAAAGATTCTTCTTCTCTGAGCAAAAAGGAGATTGAGAGTTTTGGTGCGTGGGATGACCCTAAAACATTTATAACAGCGCTTGAGAAGGTCGAAGCTTGGATCTTCTCGCGCGTTGTAGAATCCATATGGTGGCAGGTAATGCTGCTAGATTTCTCTCTGCTTCGTCTTCATTCTCTTAACCAGATTATAATACAAATGTTCTTGTCCTTTTGGTTTGCAGACTTTGACACCGCGTATGCAGTCTTCGGCAGCATCCACTAGAGAGTTTGATAAAGCCAATGGTTCTGCATCAAAGAAAAACTTTAGCAGAACTCCAAGTTCTATGAACCAAGAACAAGGTGACTTCTCATTAGAGCTTTGGAAAAAGGCTTTCAGGGATGCGCACGAACGTCTATGCCCTCTGAGAGCTAGTGGGCATGAATGTGGTTGTTCTCCGGTGCCTGCGCGTCTGGTAAACATGTCTCCTTTTCAAAGTTTTCACTTTGGGGCCATAACTCTTGATTTACAGACATGTTTGTCATGCAGATAATGGAACAGTGCGTGGCTCGCCTAGATGTCGCAATGTTCAATGCTATCCTCCGTGATTCTGATGAAAATTTCCCAACAGACCCTGTCTCTGATCCCATTGCAGACTCCAGGGTTTTACCAATTCCTTGTACAACGTCAAGTTTCGGTTCAGGTGCCCAGCTGAAGAACTCGGTCAGTGCATTCAACTTAGTTCTCTTAACCAATGCTTATAGTGTGTAGACACTGTAAAGCTCATGCATTTCTAAATGTTAAACAGATAGGAAACTGGTCCAGGTGGCTCAATGATCTGTTCGGCATCGATGATGAAGATGATGACAGCAGCGATGAGAATAGCTGCGTTGAGAGATCGTTCAAGACTTTCAATCTTCTCAAGGCATTAAGCGATCTAATGATGCTTCCAAAAGATTTGCTCCTCAACAGTTCTGTAAGAAAAGAGGTGCAAATGCAACACACAGCTCTCTTTATCCTGTAAACTTGTTTCTTTTGATTAGATATCATATACCTCTTTTCTCATTGTGAAGGTTTGCCCAATGTTTGGTGCACCGTTGATCAAGAGGGTGCTGAATAATTTTGTGCCGGATGAGTTTTGCCCTGACCCAGTTCCTGATTCTGTGCTTGAAGCTCTGGAATCCGAGGTGAGGCCCCTGTTTTTTCTTTTTCTTTATTGGAGGTCAAGAAGCTAATTTTGGTAACAGAAGCATAGTGATGCCCCTTTGTAGGAGGAAGCTGAGAAGGGTATGATCACAAGCTATCCATGCACTGCACCTCCTCCCGTGTACTCTCCACCTTCAGGGGCTTCAATCTCCACTATGATTGGAGACTTTGGACAGCCTCAAGCGCCGCAGTTATGCAGAATCAGGTCTTCGGTCACAAGAAAAGCATACACAAGCGATGACGAGCTTGATGAGCTGAGTTCACCGTTGGATGTTGTTGGTCTTCGCCAGGCGGTCAATGATGGCGGTGCGGATGAGACAGTCAGGTATCAACTTCTCAGGGAGTGTTGGAGGAACGGCGAATGATCAATAAGACGTTGATGTGTTTGTATTTCAATTGTAAATGTCTTGAGTCAAGAACTTGGTTGGTGCTGGTGTTTGGATGTATTGTATAGAGTGTAGCCCGAACGTTATTCTAACAGGAGACGCAGTTTGAGCATATGTTTTGCAGTGATGCGAGAAAGGTTATTGCAAGTGAAGCAAGTCTGTACTTTTTTGCGATTAAAAGGTACTAAGAATTTATATGTGGAAAAATCTTGTTCTATATATAGACTCAACTCATTACAAGTTTTAGTGTATCCTCCTCATCACATAGCATCTCTCGCAAAACTTTGAATTACAGATTTTGCAAACAAAAGAAAAAATAGGGGTTTACCTGAAACAGACCCATAAAATGAAAAAAGAAAGAAAGATCAAAACTTTATAAAGCAAAGCTCTCTTTGCCTGAGCATCACACAGTGAGCTTCTGTGAAGTCGCCAAATTCGCATGTTTCAGATGCAAAGCTGCCAATAAGCCCTGCCATGTTTCTGCTGATGAGGCACCGCCAACATGAAAGTCGAGAAGTTTCCTCTGCTTCCTGTAGTACTCTTCCAGGGGCTTCACCTGATGCATCCCCACAAATATTTTCAGCATTTTAACTTAAGATATATGACAGAGACAAGAATCATAAACACACAAACAGTACCTCCTCTTTGTAGACACCAAGACTCTCCTTCCGGGCTTTGATTGCAACAGCTGAGTGTAACATAGAGCCAAAGAACTCCTGGCGAGGCAGAGCTGTTTCATTTAGAGCAGCTCGGTTTAGGAGATGCTCCTGGGAGCATTTAAGATTCACAACGAGGTCAATCTGAGCGATTTGATCAAGAGTTTCCTGCAAACATTGAGAAATGTGTGAGGAATCACTTGCCTTGCTGATTTCAAAACACTGTCAATAGTGAATACACACAGTGTTAGGGAACTCACGGCTTGATTACGAGTGCGGGGAATTCCATCAAGAATGAAACCTGTCTCCCCCCTTACGTATCCTTCTTCCAGCCGCTTTGATAGCAATGCAAACACAACACCCTTTGGAACAAGCTTCCGTTCATTTACAGCACTTGCAATCTGTAAACAAGAGTAGTGATTAGTTCCAAGAAACACACATTAGAAACAGGAAAAAGTGCCAACTTCTTGCACCTACAAATACAAGCTACGTAATTTGTGGATTAATGGTATTTAAGGAACAAAACATTGCCATAAAGAAGAGTTTGCATCCCCAATTGACTTCATTTAAAGCACTTTGAAATCAATGCACGATTTAAGAGAGACTGCAGCTCCAATTGTTACAGTTTCTCTTCTTTAAAAAGAAAGAATACACTGTAGAACCCTAACGACAGAAAAGACATCATATTGATGGGAATTGGAAAAGAAGAGAAAAAGAAGCTTCTTTTAGGTAAAGAGATTGGGAATTGAACACAATACCTCCTTGTAGAGAGAAGATCTAGGGTTAAGCTCTTGACGGAGAAGCGACCCCATGGAAATGTGAGGAACTTGAAGAAGCTTAGAGAGCCTCACGGCGAAGACGTGCCTAGGCGCGCCCATCAGCACCCATTGGACTCCCCTCTCGGGTCCTGACCCATCCAAATCAAGTCTCGGCTGCACGAGACGGGGATCCTCCTCGTACAGATACTCGTCATCGGAGTCGTAGTCAAACTCCAAGGCGGCCGCTGATCCGAACGATCGACGCATCGCTAGGAGCCTTGAAAGCGGCGAAACTCCTCTGACGCGGCTCAGCCATGCCATGGGGAAGGCGTGGCGGCGGATTCAGAGAGAGAGAGAGAGGTGAGAAAAGGCACAGAGCTTAAAGAGGGGTTTCAACGGAGACGGAGGCGAGGTTTAAGGGGACACGAAGACGAACCCAACAGCTGTACATTCTTTGCCCCTCCCTTTCTCACCAAACCACGGGATTGCCACTCACTTTTCGCTGTCCCACGTGTCGACAACTCCATGGACAACATTCTGACACGTCAAACAAGTCATATGTTGTTGGCCCAAAAGCCCATACTTATAGGCCCAATTATATTCAACGGGCGAAATTGTCAACGAGTGTGAACCACCCAAAAACACACTAGAAAAGGATAAAAGTTAGATATATTCACTCACATTAACGCTAACCTTTGTCCACGATCACGAAATTTCTAGAATGGTCAAAGTCAACGGAATCTTCGTGGTCCTTTTAGTAGCCGAAATCACCAAGAAGTTGTTTATTATAAAAAAAAAAAATGAAGTGGAAACTCGTCGTCAGTCAACACAGAAATAAAAGCCGCGGAAACGAAGCGTCTGTTTGTCCTTTGAAGCTCCCGTAGAGAAATTAACATATATGCAAATTGCAAAAGAAGACTAGTCGTACTACTACTAGTACTCGCCTCCAATAACCAATGACTTTCTATTTCAACGTTTATCGAACCCGTCTCTTCAGGTCTCTCTTCTCTCTCTCGCTATATAAATATATATATATAAGTATTCCTCATTTCTATTGCCAAAAGTTTCAAGGAAAGAAGAAGACAGTCTTATATTCGTATCCTTTTTTCCTTCTCTCTCAAGTATTAGTCTTCTATATATGAAGAGCAAGAACGTAGACAAACGCCAAGAGTACCAAAGGGTGTTTAGCTGCTTTGATAAGAGCCAGCAAGGCAAGGTTTCCGTTTCAACCATCGAAAGATGCGTCGAAGCTATCAAGTCCGGGCAAAAGGCACTGGTACCAGAAGATACGACGACATCTGACAAATCCTTGGAACTCGAGGAATTCGTCAACTTGGTGGAACAAGGAGAGGAGGAAGACAAGGAGAAGGACTTGAAGCAAGCTTTCAATCTGTATGAAGAGAGTGAAGGCATCACGCCTAAAAGTCTCAAGAGGATGCTAAGTTTGTTGGGCGAGTCCAAAAGCCTTAAAGAGTGCGAGGTCATGATTTCGCAATTTGATATTAATAGGGATGGAATTATTAACTTTGATGAGTTTAGGGTCATGATGATGGAATAATATATGTATATATATATATATATAGTGTTACAAGTACTAGTGTATTATCTCATATTCATATCTATACTACTAGTACTACACTACTCTTCTTTACCAAAGGCTTGTAAGAGCTCTCTGAAATTAAGGTATCCTCTCTCTCCATTACCTCTCCATCTTCGTCGTCTTCATCGTCATCCACCACCAAGCTCGAAACCCTCTCTGCAATCTCCGCCGCGCTCGGCCTTAACTCGGCTTCTTCTGCTGTACAATCTCTTGCAATTGTTGCCATTTCAAACGCGGAATCGACCGAATAGCTCTCTCCCAATGTGCTATCCATCACTTCCCTCAGCATTTCCTTCTCCCCGAGAACCCTTCTCATTCTCTTCCATTCCGAAATACAAGTCTCTTGTTCTTGCGATCCAAGCAACATCTCTGGCGTTTGTCCAGACAGAACCTCCATTACGATAATCCCGTATGCGAAAACGTCAGTAGCTGGAGACATATCAGCTTCTACAATGTTCTCCTCCGTCGCTAATTCATCCCTTGCGCATTTTGACATGCCAAATCTTCCGACTTTACCTCTGAGATCTTCATTCAAGAAGATGTTCCTGCTCTTGATGTCGCCGTGGACGTAGTTTATCCGATGCATGTACTTCAACGCGATGGCGACATCGTGACAGATCTTGATCCTCTGTTTCCATGCCAAGAAACAGTAACAAGACTCGATGAACTGATTCTTGATCGCCAGTTTGTTCTGAAGCCAATCCCAAAGAGACCCATTCTTTGCATACTCTAAAACTAGATAAGACCCGCCCCCATCGCTTTCTCTGAAACATGTCCCAAGCACCCTAACGATATTGTGACTGTAGTAGTGTGACTGCTCGTTGAGAAGCCCAAAATCGAATCTTTTCATTGCGGCTGCACTCACTTGCTTTACCGCCAAGTCTTTGCCTTTGAGCGAACCGAAATAAACCGAACCTTTGATGTGATTGCTTGAGCTGAAACTCTCAGTGGCTTTCTCCAACTCTTCAAACGCATAAATCTCCAGAACGGGTTTTCGAGGCGTTGTGGTGCCAACAGTGTTGTGATAATCCAAAATCGAACCGTCCTGAGACCCTTCAAACGAGATCTTCTTGTCACTGGTGGTTCGGATGCTCAGGCTCAGCTGCCGCGCCTCGGGATCTTTATGGTTAATCCAGTTCTGCGTTTGCGTTTGCATCGCCGTCTCTTTCTTCCAGTGCAAGTAACCGAACACCATGAGCGTGAAAAGACCGCAAACTCCAGCGATCGCGCTGCTCACAGCGACCATGAGCTTCATCTTTGACCGCTTTTTCTTCTTCTTCCGGCGATTCTCGATGGTGGTGTTCTGTGGTGGTACGGGGTTTCCCGGTTTAGGCAACGAATCGATAACCGGTTTCTGATAAAGAGGTATGAGAGCAGGCGCGAGTGGAAGCACTGCAGATTTGTGGTTGGCGGAGACAATAGCATCCTCTGTTGTGTTGAACTTAGCTGCGAGGCTTGAAACGCTTTCTCCCTCACTCACGGGATATGTAACCAGAAATCTGGCGTTTGAAACGCCTTCTTCTGGACAAGAACACCTGACCGCTAAACGCAACTCAACATTCTCGTCCAGATTGTCCTCGGAAATTCCTGGATTCTTCTCTCTTATAGATCTGCATCAGTGAAAATCAACACCCGGAATCTTGATAAACAAACAGAATTGAAAATTTCTGTTAATAAATATGGGCTCACGTACAGGCACGTGGTCAAGCCTTGCAGGGATTGAGAGATAGAGTGAAAGGTGTCGCCTTTAACGCAAGTTTTGAAGAGATGGGCCTCGTAGATCCTTCCATTACATCTGCAGTCGATCGGGATCAACAGTAACTGACCTTGCGGGACAGGCTCGAGACCAAGATGGTAATTGGAGAGTGAATTCGCTCTGAGAACAGCGAAAGTGTGGCACTTTTTGAGGTTTGAGTCGCAAACGTAGCTGGAGGAAGATGCTTCTTCTTCGGTGTGGGAGGCTGTGTCGCAGCTGAGAAGATCGTGTGGAGTTGCAGAGAGAGACGATGTGGAGATGAGAAACAAGATGACTACAAGACTTGTCATGTCCATTACAATAGCTACCTTCTTACAATTTATGCATGTCTGTATATATTGGCCAATAAAGAAAACATGTTGGTGGACTTTCGATTTTACTTACACATGACTTCCACTTAGATAACAGATAGTTCTATTTGAATACTAGTAGTAAATTACAAAGGCTAAAGTTACCATACATTATCCAACTGGTTAATGAAATGTTATATTCACGTATGCAATTTTTAAATGGAAAGTAAAAAAGAAAAAAAAAAAGTTATTGGATTCTTGGAGATTTGTCGACAGGATGGGTGGCTATGAATACCAAGTAATTTTTTATTTTATTTTTTTTAAAGATAATAATTAAATTAGAAAGGACATCTTCTTGTGCTTGGAACCTTTTCTTCGTAAACTCAACAACATTCACAAAGTGCCAAGTCCAAGCTAAGTGAATCTCAATGGTACAAACTCACTTTATCCTAAGAAGATTATATATTGTTTCGATTTGCGATTTTTGGGGACAAGGTTTAGGCGGAGTTAAGACCCACTTTTTAATTGTTGTTGGGGTATCATCTTAGAGTCATGGTCCATGGTTCTTTAACTTCATGATCAATTTTTGTATCGGGTCAAAAGCATGTGCAATGGTTTTATAAGTTCGGAAATCAACAGTTTCGATCATTTGTACGAGTTGCAAAATAGTAACCACAAGTTCAAACACGTATCCGTTTTGTGTTAATAGAGAGAGACCTTGAGCTCAAACTAGTTTGGATTTTTGACGGCCAATATTATTCGAAAATCTCGACAAAACGTTTTACGAAACGTAACAAGTATATATCCTTGAAATTTTAAGCCAAATCATACAAAAATATTAGATAATATTGATGATCCAAAAGGTTGGGTCAAGTAAAATCCAAAAGATAGTGTGTGGAGAATGATTTGGGAATTGATAAGTAGAGAGGGGGGAAACAACAACAGGAAGACATAAAAACATTATCAAGAAACTGAAAAGACATGCAAAACAAAGCAACGACAAAGCATCAACCAGCAAAAAGGCTAAATACTCTTAGGTCCATTTTGCAATAAATCCCTAGGTTGACCCCAGAAAGAAGAAGGAATAAAGATAATTCAAAACAAAAACAAAATGTAATTTTGAGAGGTAACGTAACTAACTATCTGACTATCAGTGTATTCCCTCATAAAATGATTGAACCTATTAGTAATCAAAATCCCAGACTGTAAGCAATAGCATGCAGTAACTGTAATGCGCGAGGGAATTAATAATTAAAAAAAAAAAAAAAAGACTTGTTACAGGTCTTGGAACCAAGACTATACATACATATATAAATGTATCACGATTCACGAAATAACATACCCTGAATTCACGAAACGAAGAGATACCAGATTCCGATGAGAATGCGACGCCGTCTGAGCACCACCGCAGCCACGTGCAGCTTACATACATTACGTTTTATGTAAAAGAAATAAAAATACAAAAAAACTATTGACTTGTTGTGGGAAAACGGTCAAAGTCACTCCCTCAAGGCCTCAAGTGGGCTGGGCTTTCTCAACACTGGTCCGCAAAAGGGATATGACATTTTCTGGCTCCGAACACCGAACTTCCGGCGACGATACAGTTGGCCCCGGGTGCAGCCGCAGCATCGATCGTCGAAGGGCCTAAGCCGCCGTCCACCTGATCCAGGGGGAAGTATATAGATTTAAGGAAAGATGAAACCATGTCTTTAAGGATGAGAGGCGCTTACCGGAGGGAGGTTAAAAAGGGAATTTCGAAAAGAGCAAATGGCATTACATTTCCAGAGTTGCAAAGATAACCTTACGTACGTCCCCCAAATCCAGGCTCAACGGTCATCACAAGAACCATCTCAACCGGACTTGTCCCTTCAACCTGTCATAGATGAAAGCATGATCGTCGCATTCTTCAAGGAAGGGAAGGAGTGAGTGTTACTCTGTGTGCTTTCTCAAACTCTGGATGACAGGAGCACCAATCGTCAGATTCGGGACAAAATGCCTGACCACACACACTTATAAGCACCAGGAACCAATACCCGAGGCAGAAAATAAAAGTATACCATACCCGTCCGGCAGTTGCAAAGAGAAGAAGATATAATAAGCTTCTTGGTTTTCTACTAAGAGCACATAGTAGATACTAGATACCACTACAAGGCTGTCACCAGATCAACTATTCAAGTGTCTTTTTTAATTACGAATATATCAACAGTCAACACAATATGAGGCATAGTGATCATGATTCTGGTCAAATTCACGAGTCTTGTACACAGACGCAGCAAACGCGGTTTCGACTTCAGAGACTACAGGCAGCATAATCTTAGTGAGACTGGAGAAAGAAGAAAGGGGTACCCAAATCGATCATCCGCTTGGCCTCCGCCGCTAGATTTGCAAAGTCCGAAGACAGCATCGACGGTGCTATTTTCGGCGACACCCCCATCTTCCCTGATCCTGCGTCTGCGTGCGTTAGGTCAGGAGCGAATTTAGAAATAGAAACTCATAAAAAGCGCAATGGCAGCTGGGTCAACCCATTAAACCCACCAAACCTTACATGTTTGATGACGTGGAGTTATCGTCATCATTTAAGTTGGCCCAAAACATCTGGGGTGATCAAGCAATTCGAGACTTTTCTTCTATTTGGCCCAATGAATCCTCTCTTCTCTGGTCAACGGCCTAATGACCATTTTTTTCTAAACTATGCAATTAAAGACTCTTTTTTCTAACCATGGAATTTATTTGACATATATGTTTATCCCAACAGTTATATTATAATCACGATATATGTTTTCAATTGTAGATTTGAGAGATATATTTATGAAACACAACCAATTGTATGAATGAGAGTAAAAAAATATATACTTTAATAAAATCAGAAGAAACAAGAAAGGAAAAGGGGAGCCCACTTTATTATATTAGGACCAATAGGAACCCATAACCTAAATATGAATACAATTAAGACACTTACCAAATCGAAAACTGCTCCGTTTTGTCCTCCCGTTAACTTCACTTTGAAGCCCATTTCTTCACTTTCTCTCTCTCCTCTTTGCTTCTTCATCTTCCTTGTCTCTTAGATTCTCTAATCACATTTCCCCTCTCTCTCTCTTAAACCACATAATTCTCTCTCTCTATACACAACACACGCACGTACTCGACTGAATCTTCAGATGGGCTCGTGTGTCTCCTCTTCTCACAACAAGACCTCCTCCGCCTCCGTAAACCTTGCCGCTTTACTCTCTAAACCCGACACGATCGCTACCACCACATCGCTCGTCAAGAATGACGTCATCACTCCGGCGACGAACGATCGCGACTCTGTCGTAGATTCCGCTCGTCGGGATACTGGTATTGGTATATATGCTATAATTCTTTGCGTTTGGTTTAGTTCCTCGGCGTTTATTTTTTTATTACTTTTTTTTTGTTTTATCTAGAAACAATAATTAAAGGTTTGTAATTAAAGTTGTTAATGGCTGTGATCGATTAGTTGCTTTTAGTGCCGACAAATGTAAAGTCGTTTGCTTTTCTAGACCCAACCAAGATGTAGTAGGACACTAATTAGGGAAGGGTTACAAAATCGCATATTGATTAGTCATAAGCAGATGAAAGTTAAGTGATCTTTAAATAGTAGTATTTGATAAAAAAAAATTGTTATGACGATGATGGTCATAATTAATAAACATGGGTAAATGTACAACGGGGTCTGTCTATATAGCAGCACATCGACACCGGTGACGCGTACGCTAGAGGTTAGAATGTTTTCAAGGCACAGACAGTTAGCGATATGTGATTGTATATATATGGACCACACTTCAAGTTGCAACTTTCATAAATAAATATCTTAATGTTCACAAATGTATGATGTCAATGTATTGTTAGAAATTTATAACAACCGTATCGTTTGGGGTAGATTCATACAAAACTTCCAATATATATTTTTTTCTTTCTTTGCCGACATACAGTAACAATGATTTGGAATATAACTCCTTAAGGTAATGAAGAGGATATGATGTTTTTCGATTCACGGGGGTGGCTTGATTCTGACTGTGAAGATGATTTCATGAGCGTTGATGGTGGTACGTACGTTTTATTGAGAAAATTTTCTTTTTCTTTTTGTAATTAAATCTTGATCTCTTTCAAAAATTTAATGAATTCACGTTTTTTATATTAATTGCAGAGTTTACGCCGTCGCGAGGAACAACACCGGTGCATCACAAATTCTGCAACCAAACTCCTAAAGCAGAGGAGAAAAAACATGAAGACGAACCGCCTCCTACCGACAACAAGAAGAGGCTCCTCGAACTCTTCAAAGAGACACAAGACGAGGATGATGAAGAAGAAGAAGATGACGTGGCAGAAGGTAAAGCAAGAGCATGTCTCTGGCTAAGAACACCGGTTAGATCTTCTGCGCCTGCGACTCCTTTTAATCATAACGACAGAGAGAGACAGCACGAACGGCTCAAGAGGGTGAGATCGGCGGCACACGGCGGCTGCGTTCCCCGTTTGGTTTCCTGTAGCAGCTTTACCGAACGGCGACGAAAGATGATGAGTCATGCCCCCATTGATGTCCAACGCTAAAATGGCAATACATACAAAAAAAGAAGCCTAATACTATTAAATTACCCATTAATTTACTATGCATTTTGTTTCTTAATTTGTCGTTTTTTCTTGTTTTTAAAAGGATCGAACAATGTTATCTTTTCAGCAGCTCATAATGCTTATTACAGTTGTAATGCACTATTTCTCTCACTTTTCATTAGATTAATTGTAATTTTTAGCTGACACATTGAAACTCACTCAAAATATGTATACTTATGTTATTATTACATTCACCATTTAATTTTTTTAACTATAATTTTTGTTAATTAGTATGACTGTATGAGGTGTATCAGTAGTACTTTCTCCATTTCATAGTAAGTGAAATTAAAGGACTTTTTCGTGCTTCATAGTAATAACTTTCGTTGTTTTAATTTTCAACGCATATTTTAATACAAAATAGTTAATTTAAGCTTAGCTTTAATGAAGAATTTTTTAAGCCAGATAACTACATTTTTAGTTTATGTGAAAAACTTTTCAAGTGTCACTGAAAAATGGAACAGAAACAATATTTGTAAGTAATGTGTATGTTTATTAAAATAAAGTTATTACAGATTTTGTGTTCCTTTAAAATTTATTATTTGAAATTAATGATTTCCTATTTTCTTTATAAATCTTATTTCCATAACAATATATGTTAAAGTCAACATTTATACAGCACTCAATTTCCCTTTAAGAAATGCACCTTTCCAAAATCAACTTCCTCATAGATGATGTATATTTCTTTAAGCAGGAAATTAAAACTGGCGACACTAAGAAATTGAAAATATTATGCTATAATTGGAAGTCCACCATAAAATTACGTTACTATTTAGATTTTCCCAAAATAAATTGATAAATTATAGCAAAACATAAATATTTCTGACTGCGTATAATTTGCCCATTATACATGTTCCTTATTAATAAACACTATTGACTAAAAATTAGAATGGAGAATAGAGTGTTAAAATTAAGGTTTTTAAATCCTAATTGTTTCATATTGGAACTAAAAGAGTAAAATGGAATCGTCTTGTGAAAAAGCCTTTGAACAATTCTGTTTTCTTCTTATTTTATTTGTTAACCATTTGTTTTGCATCGAAGGTCGAACCAACTCCAATTGGAATTCGACAGTGACAAGATCTGCGCATCAATCTCCATTACCTGTGGAGACAAGCTTCAAGTTTCCATCTCCATTACCTGTTTTCCCTCTGGATGGGAGAAATTTTGGGAAAGGAAAGATAGATCTGGGAGGTCTTGAGGTGATCCAAGTCTCCATCTCAACCTCAACATCACAGAGAGTATGGACAACGTACGAGGGAGGGCCCAACAGCATGGGAATCAGCATCTTCGAACCTATCAATCTTCCTCCTGGCTTCTTCACACTTGGCTTCTATGCACAACCAAACAACCGCCTGCTTTTCGGTTGGGTTCTTGTTGCAAGAGACGTATCTGGAAATAGCTTGAGACCACCGGTTGACTACATCGAACTTGGGAACACAGCTTCCATCATTGTCATGCAAGACGGGCCTGCTTATTTTTGGCAGCCCCTTTGTCCTCAAGGGTATCAAGCGGTTGGCCTATTGGTTTCTGCTTCTCCTCTGAAGCCCCCTTTAAGGCAAGAATCTATAAGCTGTGTTCGATCCGATCTCACGGAACAGAGTGAAGCCGATACGTGGGTATGGGGGATAAAAGAAGTAACTCTTTATAGTTTGAGACCGGCTAACAGAGGAACAGAAGCAACAGGTGTGTACACAGGGACATTCAGCTTTCAGCAACTAAACTTTCCTCCTCCGTCGTTATTCTGCTTGAAAAACACAAAACTTGACATGTCTAGCATGCCGAGCGAGGATCAGATCAGGGTTTTGTTTGGAGCCTACTCTCCTTGGATATATTTACATCCGGAGGAGGAGTTTCTTCCTTCATCTGTCAATTGGGTTTTCTCCAACGGTGCCTTGCTATACAAGAAAGGTGACGAATCTGACCCTGTCCCGGTACAGCCCAACGGTTCAAACCTTCCTCAAGGCGACTCGGATGATGGCTTGTTCTGGATCGATTATCCGGCGGATAAGAACGCAAGGGAAAGGGTTAAAAGGGGAGACTTAGGAAACACAAAGGTGTATCTACACGTCAAACCAATGTTTGGAGGCACTTTCACTGACATTGTCGTCTGGATATTCTATCCTTTTAACGGCAATGCCCGCCTCAAGATTTTATTCATGAAGCACCTGTCGCTAGGGGATGTCGGCGAACATATCGGAGACTGGGAACACGTTACCTTGCGCATCAGCAACTTCAACGGCGAGTTATGGCGCGCCTACTTCTCTGAGCACAGTGGCGGAGCCCTAGTGGAGGCGTGCGATCTAGAGTTTCAAGGTGGAAACAAACCTGTGGCCTACTCGTCTCTTCACGGCCACGCAATGTTCTCAAGACCAGGGCTCGTGTTGCAAGGCCAAGACGGAAACGGCGTAAGAAACGACATGGCAAGAAGTGACAAGTTCTTTGACGCAGGTGCGGGATATGAGTTGGTTGCAGGACAAGGTATCGTGGAGCCAGCGTGGCTCAACTATTTCAGGAAATGGGGTCCAATTTTCCGTCATGACATTGAAAAGACCCTTGACGGTATCGCAAAGGCATTGCCTGGATTTTTCCGGAAGAAATTCCGAAACCTCCTTAACAAAATTCCTCGTCAAGTGCTTGAAGAAGAGGGTCCCACTGGACCCAAGCTCAAAAGGTCTTGGACCGCTGATGAATAATAATATAGTATTATCCGACTATTTTGATTTAATATATAAGGTTATTGGTTATTTGGTTTTTGTCTCTCCTTTTTTTTAGTTGAATTTTGGTGTGGACATAAAAAAGACCATACGTTAGGAGCATGTGTAACACCATGTAACAACCTCATTTCAATATAATTCTAGATGATGAAAAAAAACAAAAAGTACGTTAGGAGCATGTACATTAGAAGCATGTACATTAGAATTCTCACGTTGCATTTTTATTTTTCTACGTAAGGTAATAAAAATGTAAATCGGGTGCTTGCTCCTATATATATAGTGAATTTCTGTTTCAAACAAAAATATTAACAAAAATTATCGAAAATCAAAAAGTGGGTTGGTTTACCCAAAGAAAGAGGAAAAGAGAAAATTGGGTCATGGCTTCTGAGTTCTTTTTCAGCTCTTGAGCTTCCACACGAAAGACAGCGGTGCGGAACCGCGTCCAGCGCTAACCGCAGCAGCTGTCTGAAACGCTCGATCAAACTCAGAAACCGGCGACGACGGGTTTAACCTGTATCGATCGATCTCGAGGAAAACAATGCAGACAATATTGAATGAGAATCTCCGGAGAAGCTCTTGAAGATCGAATGGCTCGGAATCTTCGGCGGCGGCGTCTAAGAAGGACAGAAGCTCGGTGTCGACCTCGTTTCTCAAAACGTCGACGTATTCTCTCAGAGACTTGGGAGTGAAATCATGAGCAGCGAGTCTCCGCTGCTTTAACCAGAGGTTTCCGTCACCGAGAAAGTCTCCGAGAGTCTCCGTAAAGGGTTTGCCTTTGGGGTAGTTATCAAAGTTCGTTTTGAGGATATACTCGACGTTCGATGGGTTCACCGTCACCACGGTCCTCCGGGCAGCCAACCGTTGAATGACGACGGTTCCACTTGGGGATTCGGTTAGGAGCTCGGTATACCAATCCAGTAACCGGTTTCGGTTCGTATAAAACGAAATTAAGCATCCAATGACCGGGTATGTTTTCGGTATAGCGTTGCGGCAGCAAGGACGTATACGAGATTTTCCAGTAGAGACTATCAAAATCACAAGGAGAAGAAGAGGAGAAGAAGAAGAAGAAGAAGAGTTGAAGCTTCCATTGTTGATGCGTTCAAAACTAAAGAAAACGACAATTAGGGAAGAAGGGTCAACAGAGAGATTTGACGCACGAGCCTAAATTCATCTTCAAGGATCGATGGATGATGGATCCCACTATATAAAAATAAGTGTATGTGCTTTTATTATTTCTGTATAAAATAAAATACTTCTTATTCTTAAGACTTTCGTCAATTAATTTACTGTTACTTTCCATTAATATTGTAATTTAACGAACAGTGGAGATCCATTATCTGTTACCCCAACATAATTTTTTTTTTAATAAATCCTCTTGCTTCTTCAATCTTCTACACACGAAATGATAGATATAATGTGATTTAGGCTGCAGCATATGTGTTCGATCGATTTTTGCCAAGTGTGTGTGTTTTTGAAATACTTCTTCGAGATCAAATTAACTCGAGAATTGCGGGTACCAATATGACGAATATAATTTGTCACACATGCAAATATAACATTAATCGTTTATATATGAATACTAGGAGGAGCATAAGTAGATGATGCATAGACGTCGACAAAGAAAGGAGAGTAGACGATGAATAATATTAATAGGTACCCAGATGTGACATTATATCAGCTAATTATTAATTAATCAGGGATTTTTATGGGTTGGTTAGAAATAAGTATACCTTTCCGCAGCGGTTCTTGTTTTGTTGAAAGATTCAAGCGGAAATTGAATCGATGTTGAAGGAGTTTCTAGTTTCATTGTTAGGCAGGCTGTTTGGGAATCAATTTATCTATAATCGTAACAGGAATAATCTTGGTTTTAGTCTTTGTTTTTTTTTTCGGTGAGTGAAGGTTTTTAACATGATTATGAATATTACATGCTGAGAACACCGATTCATCTACCGCTTGGTTGAAATGTGACGAACTTGGTTTTCTCCGGCAATCCCCCAGCGTACCGACTTATTAAAACGTCTGTGATTATTTATTGAGAAATGTGCTCAACCATATGATTCCATGCATAAAATAATTTTATAAAATGCAGCACATGACAAGAGCAGAAGTTAAGACTTGAGAGTAATGACAGGTGGGTTTTCCCATTTTATTTAAATTTTAAACTAAACCCCCCAATTTTGCACACATATCCACGTACACATGCACATTTTAAAGAAAGTCTTTAGTTTGAAACAAAAGATAAAGTGGTGGGTAACTTGATCTACAAGTTAGAGTGGCCAAGCCGGAGAAGGACACGGTGCCACGAGGTGTTGAGCACCCCTCTTAGGTTCCACACTGACTCCACATTTTCTGGCTGAACATTCGCCGCCGAATCCACCTGCCCGTGTTTGATTAAAAATAAGGTGAGAATCCAGTTATTACATAACATTAGCTGAGTAAAATGGTGGGGAGGCTTTACCGCTTTGGCGATGACCTCAGTAGTCTGCGAAACATCAACGGTGGCTTCAAACAACACCCACGCCCACTTGTCACTCGACTCGTGTTCTGTCATGTAATGCATTCCTGGTTTCTGGGTTCTCGAAGCTTCTACCCAGTTTATGCCTCCGTCCAGGGATATGTCCACTCGCTCTATCCCGCGCCCACCTCCTGAAACCGCATATCCTTTGATGCTTAACTGCAAAAACCAATATTAGATCGACTCTGCTCCTGCTTCTATGCATTTGTTCAGAAGCTAGTGCTACCTTTCCAGGCTTCACCATTTGCACGTCCTCCAAAGAGCAGATTGCACTCTGAAATCAAATATGGGGTCAAGAGTAAACAGTGTTCGATTCCAATAAGAAACACAAGAAAACCATCATCAAATGAACCATGAACATGGCGCGGAAATTGGAATAAGATGATCATCACAAGGTCAAGTATTGTGTAACAAACAAGAGGGTGTTTACCTGAACAGGGAAATCCATCTGCGGCCTCCTTGAAGACCAGTCGATATTATCCCAATTGACAGAGGGTGGGAACATTTTGTAGTCTTTTTGCATGAAGAATCCCTACACATGCAAGCATCTTACCATGTTAGAGCAGTTTCTGATTGCTACAAGAAAGGGACAGTTTTGTAGAGACCTCACCTGGCATTCCTCAGCGATTACGTTGATGGAGTCAAGCCATTTGACCGAACGAGCACCAATCACACCAGGGACAACCACCCTTAACGGAAACCCGTGATCCCTGTTCAGGGTCTTTTGAGAGAAGAAAAGCATGATGATTTAAATTTATTAAACAAGCGAGGCTAATCTGTTGAGAGGAAGTAAGAGGACGATATCGAACCTCTCCATTCATCTCATAAGCGAGCAGAACATCAGCTTCAGGATTTGTGGCTTGACTTAAAGGGATGGACGCCTTGTAAGGCCCCCCATTCTCTTCCTAGAGAAATAAAAACATGTGAATCAACTGAGTGCTTAACCAAAGCATGAAAGAAATCGATATTTTTACCTTGCAGCGATCAACGCTAACAAACTCAACATGTCTGCCCCCTGAATTGGTCGAAGCTGTCAGCTTTGGTATCCCAAGAAGCTCAAGAACGTCGGCCAATTTGGCCCCGGCCCAGACAGCTGTAAGAAATGAAAGGCAGAGTCTTTGGTGCATTATTATACAGTGTTTTGTAGGGAGAAGAAAAAAGAGACGAACCGTTGCCAATAGCAGAAACATCCCATCCAACTCCTCTAACATTCCTGACTTTGCTCATGGCAGTCCTTCTGTTGCCCGCACACTGCATTCCAACATACAAAACACATCATGAGTTTTTTGACTTGTAAGAAGAAGAATACACCAATTTCAATTTACAAGCACAACCATATACCTGTAGAGTAGCAGTAACATTGTACTTTGGCAGGGCTCTGCAATTTGATAAACAGTAGTGGGATTTTTTATACAATTGCTTGTGGATTGTATATCATTATCAAACACAAACTCAAGAAAGAACCTGATGTCTTTCATAAACAGCTTTCTTGGGTTATCGATCAATCCGGTGACGACCACGGAGTAGCTGGTTTAGGGGAAAAGAAAATCCAGAATCAGCGGACGGGAGTTGAAATTAAAGATGAAGAGAGAGAGAGAGAGAGAGAGAGTGTATGTGTGGACCTTTGAAGATCATCGACAATGGGAATGGGGCCGTGATTTCTCTTGTAGAAAAGATCGACGGGAGTGACATAAGATGAAACCAAGGCGGACCGCGGAGGCTCAGCATTGAAGGGCTCCTGTTATCACCAAACCAAGGGCAAATCGAATGGATGAGAAGCAATAGTAGTTAGTAGTGATTCGTAGAAGCAAGTGATGCTTGCCTTTGCGTTGATCTTGAGAGAAGGGTGACGAGCTGGTTCCTGCGAGTATTCCGATGGCCCTCGAATTCCTGGCATTCTTTTGGAGCTTTGATTTTGTTGATCTGACTTGCCAACAATAATGGATTCCTCGAGATAAATTATAAATTAACAACCAAGAAGAAGAAATAGGCTGAAGAAATGACTCTTGTCAAAAGGGCTTTCACATCTAAATTCAGCCCACAGACCCAACATAAACTTCTACTGCGGCCCAAATAAAGACTAAATCGGCTGAGAGAATCTTCCGTACTATACAATAGTTTGTTGGGTTGCTTCAGTCCAGTTGACAACACCCGAAACGTTGTCGTTTTCTGAGGTGTGAGGCTAAAAATCACAGTCCCGAAACGCTGTCGTTTGAGGTACCCGTCTCGGTATCTAATGGCGGCGGCCAACCTTCTCGGCGGCGGCATGGCGATGCCGATAACGCACCGGCGTTTTTCAACGCTTCCGAGCATTGGCTCTTCCTCTCCACAAAGGCACATCGTTGCGATGGCGGCCAAGAAAAGCCCTAAGCGTCTCAAATACTCGACTCCTCGCTTCACTAAGGTTGTTACTTGTTAGGCATTCTCCATTTCTTCTGGCCTTGGAAGCTTAAAGCTAAACTGTGTGTGATTCTAATCCGATTGGATTGTATAAAATAGGAAGGGGAATTGCTGTGTATAGAGGTGGATCCTTCGGGTGTTGATGCGTGGAAACTGGAACCTGTGATTGAGCTTCTCAAGCAAGGAGCTGTTGGGGCTATTCCCACCGGTACACTGTAAGGCTCTCTGCTTTCTCTTCTTTACAGCTCTATGCCTTCTTTTTCTTCTTTTTTCATTCATTCTTGACTTCTTGTACAGATATGCAATCGCTTGTGACTGTACAAACCATTCCGCTGTAGAGCGTCTCCGAAGGTCAGCTCTTAGCTATTTCCTTTCAATCTCCTTCGGATCCTTTTCAGCTGACACAGACACAAACCCGCTCTTTGTCTTTGCAGGATTAAAAAGATCGAATCCTCCAAGGTAAGCTTCAATATAGTATCTAAAATGTCTTGTTCTTGGTGTTTATGATAATCTCTTCTTACGCAGCCCCTTAGCATCTTATGCCGTTCCTTACGGGACATAGACACATTTACAATGGGCTTCCCTCGTGGCGATGGTCATGGTCATGCTAACGTTTTCCGAGCTGTCAAGCAGTGCTTACCTGGACCTGTGAGAATACTCTCTCTCTCTTCTTCTCTGCATTGTTTCGTTTCTATTCCCCATTTGATGATACTGAACAATGGTTGAACAGTACACGTTCATCTTGACTGCAAGCAAAGAATTACCAAAACAATGTGTAGGGTTTGGCACCACAAGTGTCAAATATGCATCCAGGAAAAACGTGGGTGTCCGCATTTCTGATGACGCTCTCTGCCAAGCTCTTTTGCAGCACATGGATGCCCCGCTTATTTGCACCAGGTTTCTTTCTTCCTAATATTCTCTTTGGCAATGGCCTTTACATTACACACTAAGATCTACTCAGATGTGCACAGTGGTCATGTATCATGTGGTAAATCATGACAGTGTGAAAGGGCCAAAAGAAAATCAATGGCTGATTGACCCAACCGCTATTGGTGACATGTATGGACCAGAGGTATGTATATATACATAGCTCTCTCTCTCTCTCTCTCTCTCTCTCTCTCTCTCTCTCTCTCTCTCTCTGTTTCGGCTTCTTTTTACAGGGTCTGGATTTCGTGGTAGATGGAGGTGTTCGAGTTGCTGAACCATCCACCATCGTGGATATGACAGGACCATATCCCAAGGTCATACGCCAAGGGAAGGTGATACATATATCCCACGCATTGCTTCATCCATCAGAAGAGCTTTACGTCTGTCTTGTTTGTACAGGGACCTATATTGCCATGGATGGTGGTTGACGACGACGACGAGGATGACTCTCGCCTGCGCCAACATCTTATCGCTTCTGGGACTTAAAACAGAGACATACACAGATTTGGTCGTTGTTTGACATCTAGACAGAGGACACCTTGTAGCTGAAGATTATGATGAATTATTTGAGTGAATACAACAGATTAATGAATCCAAAATCCATACAATACACGGGCAAAAAATGGATACAGAAACAAATACACGTATATGGGAAAGGCGAAGACCAAGCGAAAGAATTGAAGATGTATGAAACTCAATGAAGCCAGCCTTATTCTTGGTAAAAATCAGCTGTGGGTTTTTCCGTAGAGATTTGTGTAAACCGACTTGGTACGCTGCACAAGAATCATACTCAAGGCGGCTGCAATGAGGCAGAATCCAGACATTATGAGTGAGGTCAAGAAGTAACAGATGGAGCCTTGGCATCTCAGGACGTCGTCAGGGTCGAACAAGGATCCATGTGCTTGCCGCTCTGCTTCACGATCATATATGGAGCTTGCGATCAGACCTGAGAAGACTAAGGACCCAGCCGGGTTGGCCAGCGTCAGGAAATTGTATAAAGCTCCAAACTTTTTGAGGCCAAAGAGCTCAGAGGCAGTGGCTGGGACGATGGCCCAGTGAGCACCATAGCCGAGTCCAATCAGGAGTGTCCCGATGTGCATAGCTCCAGGCCATCCGTATGCGAAGAAGATGTGTCCTACTGACATTACAAGTTGAGCCACTGCCATTGCAACCGGTCTTGGGTACGCGTAGTCCCTGCAACCAAAAATATATATGTCACTATCCTCGTCCTATTGAGTATTGAGTATGGGGTGACAAATACGAAATACTCCTTATCATATTACCTGACGATGAGTTCAGAGAAATAGCCACCACCGATGCGTCCAAGAAAGTTCCAAATGCTAATCATGGACACAAAAACATGAGTGTTGTCGTAGCCAAGAGACTGACTCATCTGCCCAAGGTTATCTATTACCGTTAGACCCGAACCAGAGCCGAGCAAGAGTGAGAAAATATGAGCCAGAAGTCTGCTTTGACGAGTGCCTGAGTTAAAGTGAAATCCTCGCCTCTGTGAGGTCCCCTCCGTCTCTTGACCCGGACTGCACCCTCCGCAGCTGCCTGCATCAGCTTTGCTTGCAGCTGAGCAATTCTCTTGTGTCTCTCCAATGCAGGAAGCAGATCCACTTCTTTCGGTTTCTCGTCTTCCACTTCACTCAGTATAAGCTCAGGATCACGGTCAGATGTTGACTGCCCCGGGTCTTGGTCTCCGACGAGAGGTTCTTCCAGCGTGTCACAAGGCTCGGTTGTGAAGCAACTGGTGGCGACAGGGATCAAGATTGGTACAAGGAGAATTGCAAACAAGACTAGGGTGAAAGCAGTGATGACTGAGTGGCTAAGATGAAGGAAATCTTCAACAAGCATCACAGCCATGAGGTAGGCAGCAAGCAGAATGCAGACGGCATAGATGATGGTGAAGCTGGTGGTGTCGGAAGAACGGATCTGCCTGTGACCACCGACGGGTCGGATGAAGAACATGAGAGGAACAACAACAACCGCAGGGGAAACAGCAACCATGAAGATGAGGGAGGCACGGTGAGAGGAGTGGATCATAGTGTAGACCTGAGAAAGGATGGCGCCGCCAAGACCAGCAAAGCCCTTGAGGATACCAACCACAGGACCACGGCTCTTGGGAAAGTTCTGAACACCAGAGACTAATGCAGCCGTGTTGAAGTAGGTCTCCCCGTTGTTCCCAACGAATATGAGGATACACATCTAAAACATGACATGACAAGAGGTGAATGAATGAATGAGTCTCAACAAAAGTAAAAACTTTCACAATCTTGACAGTAAACTCTACCACTTTCGTACTGTACGTGTCATTGCTTACTCCTAGTCAACTCAATTTCCAAGCTACAGAAGAAGGATGGATGAATTCCAAAGAATATACAAAAAAAGCCTCTCACTAACAGATTTGACAGCCCACTTCATAGTCTCTTACCAAACAACATGTTACCACCAGAAAAGAACCAAAAAAAAGAAAAAGAGGACTTTGCCCAGAGATTCTCCCTTCTCCACACAAACATGATTAGAAAAGCAAACTTTAATAGAAAGAAAGTCTTCAACTTTCCAAGGAAGGACCCATAATACATATCAAAAAGATGGATCGGAAGAACTCACAGCCCACAAGGGAAGAATCGGAGCTCGTCCAGTGACGATAAGCCAAACCCAGCCATAGCCGACAAGGTTCTGGACAGCCCCAACGAGAAGAGCTGCCCAGAGAGGCAAGATCTCCGAGAGGGTGCCAGCGAGGAAGCCCACACTATCCCCGAGATCCTTGGCCACGCCGAGCCTCGAGAGCTGTTTCTGGTTGTAGTTCAAGGAGCTCTTGATCACCGGCGATATGCTGCCGAACAAGTAACCGATGCCTGCGCATGACTGAATCCACATGGCCGCCACAAACACAAGCCATCTGTTGTTGATAAACGATACCACCCTTTCTCGCCTCGGCCACGCCATTTTTACTCTTCTTCTTCTTCTTCTCTCTCTCTCTCTCTCTCTCTCTCTCTCTCTCTCTCTCTCTCTCTCTCCCCGCTGCGGATACTCCTCACAACAATTTTTAAAAGATGTTTTCGTGTCTTCTTCTGACAAGGGATCCATCAACCTTTTTATTGTCTGATTGAGAAACATGGTGTATTCTACTAAACTACTTCTAAACTAGTCGCTATAGTAGATTACATTATTGATTTAATTAATTTTGGAAATTCAGGCAATCATGTTATTGTTGCTGTCGATTGATGTTTTTGGTTTGACTAAACATAAAAACCATATTTTTAGAATTATCACAAAAACAAATTTTTAGTTTCTAGTACTTTTGAGTTATTTTTAAATCTAAAATTTGTTTAATTATATTGCTTTCTTTAGCGCGCGATGCATGGGTATAATCAAGCATTTCAGCATTCAAAAATAATTTTTTTTAGGTTTTATCACATCCATACTTTTTTGTTTTGTTATTGTCAACTGTCACCATTCATGTTTTAACATTAAGGTACTACTACTCATTATTTCCTTGTATGCTTTTCATATTGATTGCAGTAGCCGACAAAAATAAAAAGGTTACACTATACGGTATTATTTTAAAAGGTTCAACTTGACCTTGTTTTTCTCTTTCTCATTTGTACTTAGAGGATATATAGTATTATGACTGGTTATTGATTTCCATTGTGTCTACCGCATTGGAAACCGAATGGTCACATCTAAATATCTACTTTATTTCTATTTTTAATAAATTATTTAGCTAATAAGCAATACTATCAGGGTAATAGAAACAAGGATTCATAAAAACTCGGATATTAATCTTACTATTTCAAACATCTACGATGATAATAATTAAAAAGAAAAACATACCAACTATATATGTATGGTGAAATGATCAATTTTACATAACAATGTTTTGGTGGCTTAGACCACACGTCTTCTCACCAAAAATATTCACGTGACATATATACTAGTAGCTAGAAACAGAGAAGTAGATAGGTGAATTAATATTAAAGTAAAGATGCTAGATGTGAATGTGGATTTGAATGGCGATGACCAAAATGGTGATAATAGCGAAGAAGAGAATGGCATGAACCAATATGGAGATGCCGCTAGTGGTCATGTTACCGCACTCCAACACTCTCCTTCTCGCCGGCAGCTGAAAGAGAAGTCCCGGCGATAACACTACGAACAGCACCACCGCAACAGCCACCGGCCCCCAGTCAGCTCCTCCCATATCTACCTCGGTTAAAGCTCCAGAAGATTCGATCGTTTTATCAGGTTTTAAATAACTAATCAGAACAACAACCTTGTAGTTGTATTTATACAAGTGTATATTAATGCACTTGGTATATCTGTGAACATGTGAGTATAGGTGTTCTCTTCAAATTGATTGATGAGATTATATTTAAGGATGACAAAAGAAAAGGTAGAGACTTGATTGGTATCTCTCCCTTTCTTGTTCAATAGATATAGATCTGTGGCTTCTTTAAGAGACCACATTTAGTGGCTATGTATATAAACTTTATGTAAAGTTAAAGTGTTGATACCTGATTGCGTTTATTGTTTTGGTTTCGATTCTTTTGCTTTCCATTGCTTTCTTTTCCTCGTCTCATAAAAACATGATTTGATTAATTGGAAGCCGTGCATGCTATTAATACGGCGATGTGATTTTCTATATTTACTATATTCTAGTGATTATACATATGCGGATTTTGCGACTTTATACGTTCTCAAATTAGTTCATAAGTGAAAAGAAACGAAAGACTACCTTTTACGATGATTATCCTACTAAATTGAACATAATTTTCTTTATATTTCTTACCATTTTATACGTACATTTATCGTAGTTTTATCAACAGAAGAAGCAAAGAAGGAGGGATATATATACGTATCAAGTGAGAAAGTGAGAGATGAATTAGACTCTAGAGTAAGCATATTTTATTTTGTGATATTTGGGCTTATGAAATGATATCTCAAGAAGTATGCATGGAAGGGAGACTCAAGACAAGAATCATATGCTTAGTCCAATACAAGCAATACTATGAAAAATTATTTAATTAATTTTTATATTTAACAGAAACCGTTGGAAATTCAGTTCAGAAAATAGTTCTTTCCTTCATGACTTGATCCTCCAAACTTGAGAATCCTCCAGTGGAGTGACCAGTGATCTTCCCTATATTATTTATCCATCCTTTTTATTCATCCGTAATATCAATTTTACGAACCATGCATGTTCATTTATATGTGGTTGAATAATTTAATTATTAAGAAAATTAAGCACGTTTTACAACTTCTATTGACATTATAATTAAGTTTCCCGTTAATATCTTGATCAAGCTAGCAAGTAGCAAAGTACACTTATAAGTCAACTACACCTGAATCCTAATGGTCAACGTCTCCATCTAAGCTAATAACAGTCGTCACTCTCTCGGAATGGTCAAGCTTAAACCTTTCTCGAACCGAAGAGATATAAGAAGCGGCTCTGGCGTCAACGCTCTCGTCCACACCATTGATCCCTTTATCAATCAGCTTCTCTGCCATCTTTTTCAGCTTCTTCTCCATATGCTTACCCTCAGGAGCCACGGCTGACAATAAAATCACACCAGAGTACTGGTTATATAGATATCATATTATATTATATAGAGCTAAGTAGAAGAAAGCAAATTAATTACGTACATGGTTGAAGGAGGAAGGAAACTTTAGGAGGGAGAGGAGTTGCGTAGTTATTGAAATCAGATTGAGGAGCGTAGGAAGTTGTGGTGGAGGAAATGTAATGAACATTATTATAAAGGTCTTGGGAAGGATTTGGAGGCTTCACAGCTTTGCAAAAGGGCATTAGCTTAGCTATCATGAACCCTCTTGATCTCCTTCTGTTCGTCTCCATGATGACCACTTAGTTACTTAATTGCTACTTATTTTCGTTTTCTTGTTGGTGAATGGTGGTGTTTCACACATATATATATAGACCTATATGGGAGTGGGTAGAGCTTCGTTTTGTTGTGTGTGGCCAAGGCATGCAGAGAGATAGAGAGGTATCAAAGACGCGTGGTCCTTCCCCTTACAATAACTGAGAATAGCATCATATTTTGATGACCAACTCCCAACTTTCATGCTCAAATAGCCACGACATCTAATTTTACTATCCTATTAAGATGTACATACATATGTTCTACGTGTAAATTCCAGTAGTATTCATTATTAAAGCATTATTTTAACTCCCCCGCTTTCTCACTTGCGCTATAAACACCGAAACGAATATATGGCAAATATCTTGTATGCAAAATATATACACCCACACACATAGTCTAGCGAATGTACATATTTTGTATGTTTTACTTCTTCAAGTTTAAAAAGTTTAACGGATGGTAGTGAAATTGTAATTTAATAAGTCATTGCAAAATATAGTTGTAAATCTGAAATGTATATACATACAGGCTACTAAAACTAACATCGTGGATCATAATTGGTGTTGAAAACATAATCAGACAGGCTCAGATAATTTCCTCTTATCAAAGAACAAGGAGAATTATTTTTTTTTTTTGGCTCAACATCAACTTTTCATTATCCTCAAAACACATTACACTTGATTGTCCTCATTAACATATGCTTTTATCCACTCTGGCTCAATAGAGTACACCTTAGGAGCATCATTCATAAAAGAAAAAGCTTCCTTCGCTACCCTATCAGCTACATTATTACACTCTCTCGGTCGGAAAATAAAGGTTACCTCATCAACAAGGAGAATCATATTTAAATTAAATTCGGATTAAGTTGTGTAGTGAAATTTTAATGTTTTTATTTTTCTGTTGTAACAAGGGTTATGAAATTTCTTAAAGGATTCACAATCACAAGTTTGTATATGTACACGCCAGGGATAAAATGTACTGTAGCTCAACGAATTCAAGTAATCAAGTGTTTGATTTAAAAGAATAGATATATATGTTCTCTTTAAAAAGAAAAAGATCATGAAACCGTATCTTTTATCCGTTTTTATTTGTTTATCTAACTAGTTTTGTTACGATCCATTGGTGGCATCTTTTTGGAAAAAAACAAGAAAATGTGGATAAATTTATTCGTCAGAGATATTATACATAAACACAAGTGACTAACGTTATCTATGTGCGGTTGTGGCTGGCGGCAATGCCAGCACTACATTTTTCTCGGTGGAAACATTAGTTACTCAATATCAAATATCCATCGCTTTCTAGTCATGAAAAAAAAACAAATAAATTCAATTGTGTGTTTCTTAGAACTCTTTTCAATTGAATAAAGAAGAAGAAATAAAGCATATCTTTTGTGAAGATTCTGACTGTTATGTGATATATTCTGTTGTATATTGCTTTCGTATTAAATGGTCCAAAGGTGTGTGTTTTATCTCTATTACGATGCTTTAGTATTTGCTTACGTCGACATAATATTCCAGATGACATGGTCCTTTATTCTTTTGTAATGTTTTGTTAAATAAAAAGGTTAGCACGCACATAAATAATTCCATTAATTTCAGCGAATTACTACAGCTGGGCTTATTGGGCCGATTTGAAAATGAGCCCACTAAGGATAATGGGCTGCTTCTCTAGCAAAAGTAACAAAAGCCATTTTAGAGCCCCTCCCTAGTGAAGAAGTTGTAGATTTCGGGGAAGCAATGGGTTTGACCAATTTCATATTGACGGTGGCCGGCGTTGGCGCGGTGGTGCTCCTATTGAAGGGCGACGTGAAGCAATCCGCCTCCGTTTTCAGGCGCAACGTGAAGCATATTCGCAACTGGATCGAAGAAGAAACCTCCGCCGCCTCCAAGTAAGCTATCTTCTCATTCTCATGATCTTTGATTTTCGATTTCGGTATTTCTCCACGAATCTGATGTCAAATGATTGTGCTACTCACTAGTTTTCGAAAATAATCGGAATGATGAGAGATGTATTTGTCGGCAGTAGAGAAGCTATTTTAAAATCTGAATACAAGCAAAAGGGTTCTCTTATGATTCAACAAGCACAAACACAGCATTGCTTTGTCGCCAAAACCAGATTGCTGTGATTTGAGAGAAGAAAACAGAAGATTTCATTCAATTACCATCATCTTTGTGATTTATCCGTGATGACGATTTCAGGGCAGCGGAGTCCAAGACACCAAAGGAGATGGATTCAAAGGTTCCGAGGAAGGAAGAGAAGGATTAGTGTGTAAAGGAAAGAGGGGAGGGTTTTGGTTTGTAGTCTTCCAAACAAGAGACTTTAAATGTTGAGTGCTACTTTAATAGTAAAGGTCTGAACATTCGGTGGCCAACTTTTGTATATGATGGACCGAAGCTGCATAAGAAAAAGAAAAAAACTAAATTGGAGGGAAGATGTGCATTTGGGTCAAAATGTGGTGGAAGTTATCGGAGGGTTTATCAACGGGATGGGTATGAACACCTTGGTAGGTGGTAACAACCACTCCTTCATCTCCTGATAGCCTCTGCACTTGCTTCTTCACTCTGCACCCTTGTTGTGTACACTTATAATAGCTCCTATGCAATACATGATACATGTATATGAATGAATGAGACTATCATTAAGCATGCATATTGCTACTAGGGTTAGGTAGGTAAAGGTACCTGGGGAATGGGTTGTTCTTGACTGCTTTCTGGCCGTACTTCCTCCACCTGTAGCCATCGTCCAGAATATCAACCTGGCTTCTTGTCTGAAAGGCGAACCTTGGTTCTCTCTCTTTCTTCTTCCTACTCTTGTGTTTCTCTTCTTCCTTGGTGTTATGGTGTGACAATGATGATTCGACCCCATGAAACTCGGTCAAACGAGGATCAGCCGGTGATAAACATGGAAACAACACCTGACACTCATCCTCCATTTCTTACTTCCCTAGGCGTGTATACAGGAGGAAGAGAATCGCTTGTAAATTCCAAAAACGAAGTCAAGTCACGTGTGTGCGTAGCGTATATATGTGTGTGAAAGGAGAGAGAGAGAGAGAGAGACGTATACGGCAACGAAGATGCGAGAGATAAAAGAGAAAAGTGAGATGACTAGCTAAATTAGCGGATTGAGCAGTCAGAGAAAGAGAGTTTGGTGGAAATTATTTAAAAAAAGGTGTGGCAGCTTCATCATTCTGATTACGACTTCTTCTCTAATAACAAAAAAATCTATCAACTCGAATTTCAACTTTTACTTTTGGTACAATTGGCAAAGAAATAGTGTGTTAGCTTCTAGATCTCTGAGAATATATTATATAAGTATTTTCAACTTGTAAAACCATACCTACCAAAGTTGATTGGAACTCCTAAGTATTCAAACTAAAATAAACAATCAAGTTCCACTCGGATGCTGAGATTGTTGACCATTTGATTTATGCTCCATATTTGTCAAAAGTAAATATAATCATTGATCAACTTAGATGGATGGATGGATTCCATTTCCTTCAAATTTCATTTTTGCAGGAAACAATACAATACAATTTAGTAGATATGTAAATGGTAAAAAAGATAAGAGTCACATGTAGGATTTGAAACGGGGTCTCATAAGAGACTGCGCTCCATCGACCAGAACAGTGGTGCCAGTCATGAAGCGAGAGCCGTCGCTGATAAAGTAAATGACAGAGGAGTAGAGATCCTTGTGAGGGTCGAGCCAATGACCGAGCGGTGCAGCGTTCTTGACCAGCTTCTCCGCTCGATCTACCCCGACGGAAGCTGGATATTCATCCCCCAGATGCAGCCCTCTAGAGATCATGTTCACGCGTATCTTGTGCTTCCCAAGGCTCATGGCTGATGTCTGAAACAGAGTCACAATTAGGACTAGCTGAAGGATGATATCATTCAATCATTCAATCATTCATACCCGGACGAGCTGATGGATCGCAGCAGAGGTCGTAGCGTAGGCATCGGCCCCAGGGTAAAGGCCTCTCTCCCCGCTAGCGATAGTGGCCATAAAGAGAATGGAGCCTCCAGATCCATGTTCCTTCATCCTCCTCGCGACAGCCTTGAGGAGGAACCACGGAGCCGTGAGATTGATCTTTGTGATTCTCTTGAACTCTCCCTGAGAGACTTGAAGAATGTCCTGCACCTCCCCGTGGCAGGTGTAGCAGTTGAGAAAAGCATCCAGATTGCCCAAACAAGTCCATGCCTTTTGCACAGCGCAATCGAAAGCTTCCTCGCTATCAGCTTCCATGTCGATCCCGATGAGCTCCACCGGGAAGGCTCCCTCTACGGAATCCCTTATCTTCTCTACAATGCTCCTTAGAGAAGCCTCGTTTCCCATCATTGCCAACCTAACAGTAACACCCAATCATCTCCAATTCTCAATTTCTCTTTCAGTTTAAGCTTTTTATATAAAAAAAACTCACCGGCAACCGTGCTTGGCTAGATGGAAAGCGATGTTTCGGGAAACCTCGTCGCCGTTGGATGTCATCAACACCTTCTTCGCCATCTCCGACCCAAACTGTGAGACGACGATTCAGCAGAATAGATACTCTCTTCCTGGTGGTAAGTCGCCATTTTAACATGCCAACAGAAGCAGGTGGGTCCACGCCAAATCTCTGTGATCCACGGAACATGATTCCATCCCCCAACTCTTGACTACTTATTACCATCATCCTCATCCTCATCCTCATCCTCCCTAATCAATTCTCTACCTAATTATATACATTTTTAGGCCCAAAAATCAAATCAAATGGATGAGGCCCGCGTCCAAAAAGGCCCAGGCCCATAACTTTTAAGGTTTCAGGCAAATCGTCAACTTACCGGCCATACCAAACAAAACTTGTTATTTGTCGCCGCCTCAAGCGAAGCTTAAGGTTTGGTCTATGTGACTCCATAATCTCTCCTCGCTACTTGTAATCACTTAATCCGTATCAGCTTTTGGAGCATTCACAATCCTAGGCTAGGGTCTCAAGCTTTCATGGACATTTGTCTGGGTAGGTTAGGTAACAAAGGTTTATAAAGATTCTACTCAATGGTGGGAGTAGTGGATTGAGAATGAAACTGTGTGTTGACTCTAGTGGAATTGTTAATCAAATGTAATCGTAAAGATTCTACGCACAAAATCATTGTGAATAATAGTTTGTGATATGTCAATTTTTTCAAGTTGGTGGAATTAAATGCTTTCCTTGCTCTACTTTTCCTGCTTTTGCAACCACATTATTTTTATACTTTTTCCTTCATCTTCTTTCCACTCCACGTCCAACCAATTTTTATTTTACATTATTACCCAAACTAACCAGTAATTACCTTTTTTTTGCTTGCACCTGATCAGATATCACTAACAATTAACAGAGGGTAGTAACATAGTGAATATGGGGAGTTATGTAGAAGTAGAATAGAGTCTGTTTAAGATTTGATGAAGATAACGATGTCATATCCCATATAATAGATACAATGTATAGTAGATACCCAATCGTGAATATATCCCTTTGCTATTCAAAATTGACCAGAGCAATCCAACTTTTTTGTTCTAGTATAGATTTGATGAGCATAAACAGAATCTAAGTGCTGTGGCCTTGCCACGTCGTCTAAAGAATCTTGAGTGTCACGTGCGTGGCCACTTGCAGCAAAACCATTGTAGCCTCCTCTCTCCTTTCAACTTTACCTCCCTCTTCTTTTCTAGTTTTCCTCCAAGACTCTCGCTTGAGTTCTTCGCTAAGGAGATAGGACGCATGGATGATGACGAATTTGCCAAGCTCATCAGGAGAATGAATCCGCCCAGGTCTTGTCTTTTCGACGCCTCCTCTCCTCTCTTCTTACTCTCTACTAACCCTTGTAAAGATTTCAGCTTTAAGATATTTATGTTTTATGTGTTGTATCGTGGTGGTAACAGAGTTGTAATAGACAACAACGCTAGCCAGGATGCCACTGTTATTCAGGTACAATTAAATTTATATTCTGTTATGTAGAGGAAACAGAGTTTCAGGGGTACATATGCTTTGTTTGTTTTTTGTGTTACAAACTAAGGTTGATAGCGTGAACAAACATGGGACTCTGTTGGAAGTAGTGCAAGTGCTCACTGATATGAACCTTGTGATCAAGAAAGCTTACATCTCCTCTGATGGGGGTTGGTTCATGGACGTCTTCAAAGTCATGAACCAAGATGGGAACAAGATCACTGACACACAAGTCCTTGACTACATCCAAAGGGTATGTCTTTGTCTTTGTCTTGTCTTGTGTATCTACTTTAATTTCCCCTCTTCAATCCCTTTTTGTTTCTTTGCAGAGGATAGAGAGCAACGCTGGGTGGTTCATTCCACCTTTAAGAAGCTCGGTTGGTGTAATGCCCTCTGACGATTACACAACCATCGAGCTCGCTGGAACGGACAGACCCGGTCTGCTGTCCGAAGTGTCTGCTGTTCTCACATCCCTTCACTGCAACGTTGTCAGCGCTGAGATATGGACTCACAACACCAGAGCTGCCGCGGTTATTCATGTCACCGACAATTCAACTAGTTCCTCCATCACTGATCCGATTCGCCTTTCCACCATCAAAGAGCTGCTCTGCAATGTCGTTAGGACCAACAGCGGTTCAAGAGCTGTCAAAACGGTCTTCGCTTGCTCTGATACACACAGGGAGAGACGGTTGCATCAGATCATGTTTGATGATAGGGACTACGACTACGAGGGAGTCAAAAGAGAAAGGAGATCGGCGTCAAGGCCCATTGTCACGCTAACAAACATTGAGAAGGATTACACTGTTGTGACCATGAGGTCCAAAGACAGACCAAAGCTTGTGTTTGACGTTGTCTGTACTTTGACTGATATGCAGTATGTGGTGTTCCACGGCATGGTCAGCACAGAACCTCCGGAGGCTTATCAGGTAAATTAATCGAACCATTAGTTAATGCTAGTTCTTGTTTTAGATTCCCTTCCTTTTTTTTTTTTTTTTATAACCATATATTAATATATCGGCGGCCGCTGCAGGAGTTTTACATCCGTCATGTGGATGGACTCCCCATCAATTCCGAAGCGGAGCAGGAACGTGTCATACAATGTCTCGAAGCAGCCATTGAGAGAAGAGCATCCGAGGTATGTAACCAATTAGGAATGGAAATCACACTTAGTAACAATTTCTGTCTTTGTCAATTGAAGGATGAATGCCTACTTTCAGGGTTTAGAGCTGGAACTATCAGCACAAGACCGAGTTGGTCTCCTCTCTGACATAACCAGAACATTCCGAGAGAACAGCTTAACGATTGTGAGAGCAGAGATTTCAACGCGAGAGGGTAAGGCTAGAGACACCTTCTACGTGACAGACGTGACAGGAAACGCTGTTGAATCAAAAATCGTGGAGTCGATCAGACAGCAGATAGGAGTAAGCAAGTTGAAGGTGAAGAACAGCGATAAATGCTCTGTTCTTGGTACAGGCAGGAGCAGGGCAACGACAGTGGGGTATTTGCTCAACAACTTCTTCAAAGCCAACTAATTAATTAAGTCTCTTCAGAGCTTTAATTTGTATAGATAAAAAGACAAAGAAAGTAGGGCATAATTAAGCCGGTGGAAATTAAAGTAGCGACCTTGTAAATTTGTGTAATGGAATAAACAGTTTATACCGTTGAGATATGAATATATTATTATTTTTTTAATTAGGAAAGCAAAATGGAAAAACTGAAAGACTAAAAAGGGAGAAGAGGGAGAGACGGGAGATAGGTGAGCTTCAAACAAACGCACAGCTCTCTCTTTCTCACAGTGTCTCTAATTACAAACTATAACCTAATCTGTCATTACAGCTTTGATTTGTTCCCTAAGCTTCTCTTAAAACAAGTTCAAAAACAATGAAAGCAGGTGGAAAGTAGCTAGAAGGATCATCAGAGCCAAAGAGCGCCGGCGTCTTTGAGAAGAGGAACGAGAGAGCCGTTGATGTGAGATGCCATGACTCTGTCCATCGCCCCTACCAGTTTTCCGCCGATGAAGACCACCGGAAGAGCCCCCGGAGAAGAGGCGCCGGAGCAGCCGAGGAGACGGATGAGTGCTCGCTGGATGTCGCCGCCGTAGGGGTGGAGGTCAAGTTCGTGGACGGCGGGGCTCACTCCCATTCCCCGGAAGAGACCCTTCACGGCGTGGCACATGCAGCACGTGCTCACGCTGAATATCACCACCGCGCTCTCCGCCGCCAGAGACCCCATGCGAAGCAGGCCTGTGTCCGCCATGCCCATGCCGCCGAATTCTATGTTGTTTATCTTGTATGATCCCCACGATTCCGTATGGTATTGCATTTTGATCCCTCTTCTTCTTCTCTTTAATTAACTTATTTTGCAGAAAGAAAGAAAAACGAGTTACAGAGAAGGAAGAGAGTATCTCAAGATTTTGGTGAGGAGAGAGTGAGAGCCATGCAGAGTATTTATAGAGGGCTACATCCCTAATTCTGTTTTCCCTCTAATTATTGTTTATTTATTAATTGCATACCCCCTAGCTATATTATTATTACAAGTAATAATTTGTCTATAAACAATTAAACGTGAGGTTTAATATATTTTAATTAAAGTAATAAAAAAAAGCGATTACATCAAGATAGTGATTGCAGGTGAAACCAACAAAAAATTAATGTTACTCGCTCGGTAAATTAATAGTCTGTGTGCGTACGTATCCATCTTTTATATAGTTATGGAAAAATTTCAGTGAAAAATAAAATTGATTTTAAGAAAAAAGGGAAGCAGGAGAAGAAGAACAGGCTTTTATCAGAAGGCCAGTTGTTGGTAATAGACGGCCCTGTCTGTCCTTCTTGTCGGCTCTTCCCATTAATTTTTTACGTCTTAATTCTCCCTTTCTCTAAATTAATCATCTCACTTTTAATACCAAGGTCTATATATATAAGTAACAATACTTTCCCCAATACTGTATTTGGAATTACGTATTCCACTCAAACAATATTATTAAGTATGCGTTTACATGTAGATTATGTCGAAATCGAATGCATATGTATGGATGTTGGGCGATACGTTTTTTCTATTATTCCATTTTACACAATTACGCTTAATGATAACTGAAAAAAAAATATATGTAAGACGACGGCCCGTAATCGAGTATATATGTAATCATCATATAATAATTTAAGGAGTCAGATTTTTTTGTTTCTGATCCAAAGTGATGCATAGCATCCGACTTACATGGCTAAAGACGTACGTTTATAAATTATAAGTATGACTCGTACCATGAGTTGTACCGTGTACATAACTAGTATAGAACAACAGCCATGGATTTGTATATTTTTTTTCCTTAAAAGCATATTATTTAATAATTTAATATATTTTTCGATATTGTTGTTTTTGAGTCTCATGAAAAAAAAAAAAAATTGGGTTCAACTTCTACGTACATCTAATCAACTTCTTTTAGACTACTTTTTGCACGGTAAATTTTTCTGTTATCTAATAAATGTGGTTTTATATATTTTTTCCCCAAAAATAATGTTTTCATAATAGTAATATATAAATTAATTGTATTTAAGTTATTTTGATTATTTGAATTCTGCATATTATTTTTTATTAATTGAATTGTGTTAGAATCGATGATAAAACATACTCTTTCTGTCTCAATATATAAGCATTTTTTAAAAAAATTTGTTTTAAAATATAAGTAAATTTTAGATTTTAATGCATTTTTTACTTTATTGATTATTGTGTAACCAATTATATTTTGTAATTTTTTCTCATGATTGGTTGAATTATATTTTATTTATAGATTATATAATATTTATTTTTTAAAATTAATTTTTTGATTTTTGTGTTTTATCTTAAACAGCTTATATATTAGAAGAGATAGTATTTTTTTTTAATAATAAAAATTTAATAACTTTTTAATCTATGTGCATATGTCTAACTAAAACCCTACTTATTAGAATATAGTGGGAGTATTTGATTTATCCATGTACACGGAATCACATATGTAACGTAACTCGTTCGATTAAAAAAAAAAAAAGTATTTATAAAATTTGTTATTTGCTGACTTCGATCGTAGAAAGTAATAACAAATCCCTAATGGCATTAGCATGTGTTTATTTTTTTATTTTTTTTTGCTAAAGATCATGGGTTCAATTGTAATAAACTAATAATGACTAATCTGAATAATTTTATAGAAATTATATTAAGATATTAGTTGTAATAAAGACTGGAAAATATTAAATTAAAACCCTTTAACAAAAAAAGAAAAGACATTAAATTAATTTACAAAGTAAATCGTTACATAATACATATGCTTTTTGGTGTCTTTTAAATTTAAAATGCCTTTTTGAATCTCCGGTTTGAGGTTAATCCTAAACAAGAAAACGAAGGATTGATGCCCCATAGAAGATGTCAAGATGATATCTTTATTGAATAGAGTAAGAGAATTCCGTACAGTTATGCTCCCTCTAGCTGGAAAAGAAAGTTACTTCTTTTGGTGTTTAAACTCACGTCTTTCTTTTTTGGAAAAATAAAATCTTTTGCATGAATAATCGTAAAAGATAAATAATCTTGTCGGATTGTGTTTGTCGGATCACATTTTATTATTAAATTTAGTTTTCCTTACAGAAGTCCTACGTATACGTAACACTGTCATATAATGTTTTTTTCTCTGATATGGGTCCGGTATAACACCCTCGAGTAGCCGTCCGTATACATGCTTTTCTTGAAGATATATAAGAAAGTTTGAATTCAACGCCTGAACTTTGAAACTTCGTACATTCCTTATTCCCCTGTAATTTTTTGAAATGATCGTCGCTCTTATTTTTGTTTAAACTGAAACAAATTTTACCAAAAATATATTGAATCAAACTACGTATAAATAAAACATTCATACGAACGTGCTTATTTGTAGGGAAATCTCACAATCCAACGATGGAAAGAAAAAGATTATATTGAAAGATTTGATAGATCGGACGGGTAGGGTTCGATGGCAGGAAAGGAGAGCCCTCTGACTTATACTATCGATAAGTAGTACAAAATTATAATTATATATACAAGTGGGCGAATTAAATTTAAAATAAATAAAAAAGATTACGAGCGTGATGCTATCTTTTCAGCTTTATCTGGTCTTTGCCATTTATATATACTGTGTGTATGTCTCTCTATGCAAAATATTAATGCCTTGCTTTATATATATATATCTCCCTGTTAATATATAAATATTATATATTTTCAAATTCAATTTGGTTTTTTACCCCTTACGGTGAAACAAAGCCGATGGAGAGAGGAAATGTAGGATTCGAACTAAGCCCTAAAATCAGCTTTAGAATTTACATATTTTCGCCTCTCCTCGAAGTATGATGGTCTGAGTCTGATTCCAACGACTAACATGTGTCCCTATAGGTTATCATGTACTATTATATATTCAATGCATATATGTGTATTGGTACAGCTGGCAATATAGTCATGCACAGCAAGGTACATATCTGTATGCGTGTTGCTAATGTTGTATGTTTATGGAAATTTTAACAAAACAAAACTAGATATATGTTATGGAAACATATGCATATATAATCAAAGAGTTTAATTTCAAAGTCTTAGTTATTGACTTAACTAATCTTCAAACCAGTCTTTTATTAACGATAACGGGAAAAGTTAAAATGAAAAGTAGGGAGGGTGTCGCATGTCGGTGTCGCGGCGAAAAGGCGGTGAGGGTATTGTGGGAGTGCTCACGAATTCCCTTATATTTTTTGGTATACAAAACACCTAATTAAGCCCATGCAAACTGCAATCCCACTTTTCTCTATTTAATCTTTCATCATTACCACTAACTATCTTATAATTATTTAACCAAAAGATAAAGTTTTCCATCGATATATACGTCGGTTTGGATCTGCATGCAGGTCCATCCATGGCCTCTATATTTTTTATACTGTCGACAATAGGTAGCTATTTGAGTTTAACATGAAAACCAAAAAAAAAAAAAAAAAAAACTACATTATTTGTTTGTGTGTATAATACATCGTTATCACAAAATTGTATGTATCCCAAGATCACAACATAACATATATTCACTGGCTAGGTTATTCTTGTTAGTCTCACTACTACATATTCATGCACTCTGTTTAACCCTTATTCCTAAACCCATAATGGTTGCAGTTCTATTTTACCTCAGAGTTATTACTGCTGTATTTAGGAACGTTTCTTGTTTTTTGGGTTGCATGAGTAACATAACTCTCCAATTAATGGAGCCTAAATAAAATGCCAAATACACCACCAGCCAAAATAGCTATACGGTTCCACGATCCTCCTTCGGAAAGCTTTCTGTTGTATATATTTATAATACATATCGTTAAACTCTATACATATTATTATTCGTTGACCTTGTTTAACTATACAATCAAACATATATAATATTCACTTTTTCTTTGTTATATTTTGAAGTACACTTGATATAATTATGTGTACATTTGTATATAAATAATTAAATACAAATAGGGAAAATATTCGAGTAGAAAATACCTAATTAAACGAATGATAAGAGAGTACACAATATACGAATCCACAAAAAACTAAAACAAACCATTTGTTAAAAGAAACAGGAGAGAGACAACGAGGAGGGGTTAAAAGGATTGACCATTGGGAGGAAGAGATGGGCAACGGCAAAAAGTAGTAAATAAAGAAAAAGAAAGAAGACGAGAAGTATCAGAGTTCTGTGCCCCACGCGAGCCGCCTCCCCCTCCTACATTGTACATTCTTTTTCTTTCTTGTTTTTTATTTTTCCTTTATTCCGCTCAAACAGAGGCAAAATAGTAGAATGGGTGTATTCTTTTTTGATTTCTTTCTGCGCTTCCACGCGCTCGTTGCGTGTGTTTTCACTTCTTTTTTTCCGAGGGCAAAATGGTAGTTAAGGTGAGTGCAGTGCAGCTTTAGTAAAAGAAGAGAATTAGCAATTAACCCGAAATATATTATTAATTTCTTTTTTTAGTAATTAAAAAAGGCCGTTAAAGGAGTAACCGACAAGACGGCTTTATGTTCTCAGCCTTTGCTCCTTTGATTGCCTCATCTCGCTGCTGACATTATCCTAACGTTGACCGTTTACGCAATTCTCATGGTACATATTACTTTCCTCCACATCATCCATCGCTCTTCTCTCTTTTTTTTTTTTTTTTCTGTTTATTATTAATAATAATAAACCTTTTTATGATATAAATTTGCAATATGTAAGAAGATGAGTATGTTATAATTTTATGACTGGCCATCTAACAAATACTCCATTACCCATCGATCTGATCAGTAGTCTCCCCGCTAAAAATCTCATATGATATGTCTATCACTAAGCAGTAAGCAGTCTCTAATTTTTGTATACACTTTTTATATATCGACATTATCGGTAGTACACAATGTGAATTCTAGGCTTGGTCAAATGAATTTAACATTCAGAAAAAACAAATAGATTTTAAAGATAAATTACGTTACTACGCAGAGAGAGAAAAAATAAAAAATGTTGATTGTTTCATGTTTGTTGAAGAAAGGTAGAGAGATGATGGAAGATAGGTTAAGCGTGACAAGCATGAGCAGCTACCTCCTTGTCTTGTTTCACTTTCAAACAGTCAACGTATCCTCTGTTTATGTTTGTCCTTGGAATTTGAAATTCACATATACACACTAATGCTACTATAGTAACATTCAGATATATATTTGTTACAAAGTGATACCAGATCACGAGATTGTCTGTTATGTTTGGTTGTTCATCGATTTCCCAAGGTTCTTTCCTTGCTTAGTTTTTTTATGTTTGATTGTTTGATCGACGCGCATACTTTTGCGCGTGGGAAAAAAGCACATAACAGATGTTTTGGGTTTTTTTGGTGTTTATTTGAATGGGCTTAACACGTAATTTGGAATGTTGGGCTTGAGAATTTTAGTTTCACACGTAAACGTGGATCCATTACTACTATCCCTATCTTTATGGGGATTGAAGCTTTCCAAGATACGCTTTCCCGATCTGTGACTTATTCGCTACGCTTTTTAGTTTTTACCCGATGACGCACATTATAATGGGTCAAGTGACACTGGTTATTGAAATTAGATTCCGGTTTAATTTAAGTTGTTGGTTTGGCCGGTTAGGAAAAGAAAAACCTTAATTACGTGATTAAAAAGTGTTTCAGAGAAGAGAAGCGGTGATTACGTGATTTTTGAGTTTTGGGGTCAGATCGAAGTACTGTTCATCGCATCTTTTGTTTCAATTCTTTGTCAAGGTAAGTGTGTGATCGTAGGCTTGTGAATCATAAATCTATGAAATTGAATTGATTGTGGTTGATGTTCATGACGTTTCTGTGTTGTTAGTGTGTTTAATTGTGAGTTTGTGGTGATTTACGGTAATTTTGGTGTTTTCCGTCGTTGTTTGTCGCGCTTGAATTTGAATCTGGGAATTGGTGTCGAGAGACACTAAGAAGCGAGTGTTGACCGGCACCACTTTTGCGCGGTTTTGTTCGATTTAATTGATTGGTTTAAATCAATTAATTTGTGGTTTAATTTAATTGATTAGTTTAAATGGTTTAAATAATGATTTAATTTAATTGATTGTATTAAATGGTTTAAATCGGTTTAATTTAATTGATTAGTTTAAGTGGGTTAAATCAATTAATTTGTGGTTTAATTTAATTAATTGGTTTAAGTGGTTTAAATCATTTAATTTTTGGTTTAAATTAAGTAAATGGTGGTTGATTTAATTAATTGGTTAAGAAATAATTGTGAAAATTATTTTATTAATTGTGAAATTTATTTAATAAATATAGAAATTATTTAAGTATTGGTTATTGTCTGATATTTGCGTAATTGGCCTGTAAGCGGGGTTATCGACTCACTAAGTATTTGTAATAATACATACGCAACTCTTTTTTCCATGTGTTGCAGGTAAACGAATTATGTGATCGCGGAATCATGGCCGAGGAAGATGATGATAGAGTTTTAGTGTTTTAATTGTCTTTTGCTGTAGTCTAGTGAACGTGGTGTTTTGGTTGCTAGATTTTATTTATTTATTCGTGAATTAATTATTTATTTAATAAATTATTAATTGATTATTGATTGAGAATTTTTGCATTGATAATGTTAATTAATAATTCATGAATATTAATTAAAAAAAAACTTGGTACTTTGCTGGGTTACAGTGCTGCAAGTTTGGTATCTACGAGTTTTTTAAGAAGTACTACTCTGATCTTGCCGGACCTGAGTACACTGCCAAATACAAAACATGCAGGACCGCAAAAATCCAGATCGAAAAATACGAATAAAAATCTTATAATATAGATGTTATATAGTAATAAAACGATTGAAAAAACCTTTAAGAAAAGAGACGAATACGTAGAGGCGAGATTTGATCTCTTTCCTTAACTCAATAAATCTCCCGCAGTGTGGCGGTTTGATGAGATTGAGAGCCCCAAGATACAACTACGTGAGACTATAGTCCCGACACTCGACTATAGAATCTGCGAACTATTATTCTACGCTATACTCTCGAGACACTTACGTTTAGAGAAGAAGAAATATGTGGGACAAATGAAGTGTTTCTTCATTTAACTCACTTAACTTTCTCATTCATTTTACATGAGCCAAAGCCCATTTCTTTTCACATTTGTCCACAATTTTATTCGACCCATTTGGTTTAAAAATTTGGTTCCAACAAAACACTTATCTACCTTGCTGGTTCTGCTTCTGCTGAGATCATCGCAGATGTTGCCCTCTGCCCTTTTGAGGCTGTCAAGGTGCGTGTTCCGACGCAGCCTGGATTTGCCAGGGGCATGTCTGACGGATTTCCCAAGTTTATCAAGTCTGAAGGTGTCGCAGGGTAAGCTTTGTGAGCATTCTCGTTTCTCGTTTTTGTTTAGATCTCTCATTTCTTCTCTTCTTTTCTTGCAGTTTGTACAAGGGTATTGGTCCACTCTGGGGACGTCAGATTCCTTGTAAGTTTTGCAACTAAACTATATTCCCTAGTTTGATTTGCAAAATGTGATGATTTGCCGCAGACACAATGATGAAGTTTGCCTCTTTTGATTTACAGGTATGCCATCCCGAGGCCAAAGGACCAATGCAGCAAGGGTCTACAGCTCGAGGTGAGTTTCGCAGGAGGTTATGTTGCCGGCGTGTTATGTGGCTATAGTCTCTCATCCTGCCGATAATTTAGTCTCCTTCCTCAACAACGGCAGAGGAGCAACCGTTGGAGATGTATGTCATGCCATACAACTTGTGATATCCTAATTATGTTGGCACAATGTTGTGATGACGTGATCCTTTCAACAGGCGGTGAAGAAGATAGGGCTGCTGGGTCTATTCACAAGAGGATTGCCTCTACGGATTGTGATGATTGGGACTTTGACGGGAGCGCAGTGGGGTATCTACGATGCTTTCAAAGTCTTTGTTGGCCTGTAAGTCCACTCCTTTGCATCGATTCCGTTTCAGAGTCTCTCTCTCTTAATTGCTAAAGAATCTCTCTTTACTTTCAGTCCAACCACTGGTGGTGTTGCTTCAGTGGCTGCCATCACTCCTGCTGAAGCAAAGTCCTAAACAGTGACGAACAACCAAGACAATGATGAAAAGATTGAGCAAATCAGCCTGATTCTAATTTGGATCAGTGCAAAAAGATTTCATTTTTGTGTACCCGAAATCAGGATAATGTTCTGTGAGCTATTTATATATATATATGCTTGCTGCTATCTTTTCGCTGTTTGTTAGTTCGTCCACACAACTGTTGAAACTTAAAAGTTAGCCGTTTTCTCCTTGTTCTATGTTAAAGGTATAAACTGAGAATGTCCATAAAAAGGCCGAAAACTTTATCTTCTCGGGCCGTGTTTCTCCCAGCTGGAAAACGTAAATGGGCTTTGCTTGGACCAATTTTGATACTGTAATAAGTGGATTCTAATAGTTTCAGTCCAAGTAAACCTTGATTGGCCAGACCAAGCACCGACCTGAAAAGCAGACTGAAGAATAATCTTAAGACATCGAAAAAGATGATGGTACAGCTAAATTAAAAGGCGGCGGCAGCCCGGGATCTGTTTTCCCGTATTTATACTCAATTTTTTCTTCTTCATATATTATGTTTATCTTGTTCTCAAATGCCACAGGCTCACACAACACAGCCATAAGATGTTGAGGGTTTACTTGATAAAAAGAAAAGATACTTAAAAATTATAGTATATAGATTAAGCCGGCCTAACAATATTTTTCTTTATTACGTTTTAAATCAGTGAAACTCATTTTAATTTTTGAAACATAAATAGAGACCCACGGACTAACTGTTTGTAAAGCAAATCGCAAAAGGTGCAAAACCAAGGAACTCTGAAACAGTCCTCTGCATTTTTTTTAACTAGTAAAAGTGTTGTATGATTCTTACAAACTATGTTTTAGCTGCCAAGCGCAGCGCACTTGATCTTTCTCGGATGCATAGCCTTATCTCTTCTTCTTGCTGCTCGCTTTGGCTGCGTTGGACTTGGAAGGTGTAGCTATTAAGTTAATGAACAGAACCACAAACAACATCACCGAAACGAGCGATCCGTATTTAGCCACCAACCTCTGTGGCAGGGTGAACAAAAGGTAGAATTTGTCTGAGTGCTGGTTTTTCTAATATTCATGGCGAACTAGACACGAGGTTTACCTTGGCCTAAAGAGTTTTTGGCAGAAGCGAGAGCAGGATCCATGGAACAACACAAGAGAACAATGGGGAGTGAATAACTGAGCATCAGGTTAAGGAAATGATTACGAGAAAAGTTGTTTAAAAGCAACTTGTACCAAGTCAAATCTATTAGTCGGAGGTCTTTCCGCAAAGATGTCTAGATGTAGTATTGGAGTTGAGTAGGCTTCCTACAAGAAACAAAATTACAAGAGGAGAGCTCAGTGTAAACTAAACAAGGAAGGAATGCAGAATGCTTGGTTGAAAGATGAACTAGTGGGGGCGGGAAGAGGTTGGAGATGAGTACAAGATTACTTGGTCATAGATCAACCAAGAAGAAAAACTCTTGAGACGTAGGAGACGATACTTGAGTAATGAATGTCAAACCTGTACAAGAGTCTTGGTGGGGATGCGGAAAGTAACAACAGCAGGTGCACCGTAGACAAGTCCTTTAACCTTGGCCTCTAGTTCGAAAGAATGTGACAGGATAGCTCCACTGCAGGGAAAGCGACGAATTAGTCAGGTTGCTGAATAAACGAAACAGCAAAATTCGGATTGGAACTCACGCGTCAAGTCTTTCCCATGATCTTGAAGTGTTTCCACTAACAATTTCGAATGCGTCTTTATCCCAGCTACTGTCTGTTAGAGTCACATCATAGGCCGTCCTGAGATTCGGCAGAATTATATCATGAAAACCCCTTTACACATAGAATCATTCAATCTTCTCTCAACAAACATTGCAAGCAAACAACATCCACAAACAAATAGAAACACTGTTCGATTCCTTCTAGTTTCAATTTCAGTGCATGTAGAAGATTCAAATCGGAAATACGACAATGCAGAGGGGAGAGAGGAAACTAACGAGGATCCTTGATTGTAGATGTCGATGGAAACCAAAACGTGTTCGGCGCCAGATTTGAGTCTGTTTAGACTTGCTTTCTTATGGACAAGCATGGAAGGTACCTCCGTGGTCGCAAAAGAAGCTGAGAGGAGCAAGAAGACCGCCATGGCGGAGATCAATAGCTTAGCTACGGGGATCGCCATGAATCTGCTCTTCTCCGTTCACGGAAATGCCCAAACAAATCTACGATTTCTTTCTCCGTCTAGCTTTTTGTTTTTGTTTGAAGAAGAAAAAGTGAGGCCCGTTACCTATGGGCCAAACTAAAAGAGGAATAAGCCCATTTGATCGTTCTTGGCGATGTGTATAATATGACAAGTCTCACAAGTCTCAACTGCTTGCTGTGTGAGAGTAGCTAGAAACGTCACACATTCTCCTCGTTGAAAATGAAAGCAACATGACCACTGCAGCTTCGTGCACGTGCGTTCGTGTGTCCGTGTGTGTGTGTGTGTTTGTTTGGGTGTCTGTGAGATAGAGATAGATATAGAGATGGATGGTAATTGATATGGAGGTAGAGACAGAGAGACCGTTAAGTCATGCGATCTTCGTTTCGCTGGAAAACCGAAAGAAAATCTTCTTTTAAATTCTTCATGAACGCACGCACCACCAGAACTAGCTTCTTTCCATGGCAGCCACCGGATTTCACATCCTCTCTGCCGTCGGCTTGCGCAGCGGAGAGAAGCATAAGCACTCCCTGCCCCCGGCACGCCGGCTCTCCGTTTCTGTCTCCGCTTTTGGCTCGGAGCAGTGGAGAATTGAGAGGCTTGTGGACTACGAGAAGCGATCTGCTAAGAACTTCTGGGACTACCTCGAGGCGGCTAGGGATTTCATCAGACCGGAAGTCGCTCGCGCTCGCGATTGGGGTGATAACAGCCCGTCTCGCTGGTTCTCTCCCCTGGAAAGCAAGGCTCGATGTGACGGCGCCCCGTTGCTTCTCTTCTTACCTGGTTAGTCTTGTGTTCACACCTGTTAGCTGCCTTAGGGAGCGAAGCAAATGTGCAATTGCTTGCTAAAATTCAGAAACCATTATGACTAGCGCAGGTATCGACGGAAATGGACTCGGGCTTGTAAGGCAGCACCAGAAACTTGGAGAGTGAGTGCCTCGCAGGGCGTTTCTATTCTATCTGTAATGTAGGTTTTGAATTTGCGATGGTTGATTCATTGTGCTGAGGTATGCTTGCTTGCTTTTGCTTTTTCTTCCTTTCCAAGGATGTTTGATATCTGGTGCCTGCACATACCACCGAGCAATCGTACTGCACTCCCAGGTATTAAACTCTCTCAACTCTTTAGATTATTGTGTTGCCCTAACACATCCTGAATGCTTTAGATCTAGTCGGGATGGTTGAAACAACTGTCAAATCTGAAAATCAACGGTCACCCGGTAAACCCATATATCTTGTTGGCGAATCTCTTGGCGCCTGCATAGCACTCGCCGTTGCAGCCTGTAACCCTGACATTGATCTTGTCTTGATTCTCTCAAACCCAGGTGACGTTGATCTTGGCCTAATATTTATCGTCATTAGTAGAACTTTGGGTGTTAAACTTTGATGAATCAATCTCACTCTCGTGGCTGCTTAGTTCATATCTCTATCACAATTCCACGCTGACACAAAGTTGTTTGAACTCATATATTGGTTATTTGCCAGCTATCACTTTAGCGGCTGATTATACCTCTAGTTATTACAAAAACTCAACTGGCTTTTTGACGACTTAATAGGAGTATAATTGTAATAAGGGCCTTCGTTATTCCTATTACCTTGAACACAAGTCTCACCACCTCGTCTAGATTGATCTGAAGAGTCTTGTTACATTTTCAGCTACCTCATTTGGAAATTCTTCGCTGCAACATCTTGCTCCCCTGCTGAAAGCCTTGCCAGAGCAACTTGATCTCGCATTTCCTGCCCTGTTAAGCTTGATTCCAGGTTAGCTTATATTTATCCATTCACATATCTTTGAAACTGGGCCCTTAGCGTTAATTTAACACCATGCCACAAGATGGTCAAAGCATCTTCAGAAACTCCAAATCAAAATCTGGTTCAAGTGTACAATTCGATTGGAGAAACTACGTGAGTTTGGGTGATACTGTGTAAGACATGATTTTTAATTTCATAGCTGCATAAAATCTCTATTGGAATTTCAAGGTGGCCCTTTGAAAAGGATGATTGCTCACTGGGCCAGGGGACTTCCGGAGAAGGAAACAGCTGCAAACATTTATCAAGATTTGGTGACAACATCGACATTCACTTCTGTAGGTGACATACTCATTTATGGTAGGTCGTTAGTTCCCAATGTTGTCAAATTTGGTTAACAATCTGACTTATACAGATCCTAGCTGATACATTTCGGAAACAAACACTTCTGTGGAAGCTCAAGTTGCTTGATGCCGCTGCTCTGTTTGCTAATGCACATCTTCATCTAGTTCAAGCTCAGACTCTAATTCTATCCAGGTCCGTGGTATCCATCACATCACAGGTTCCTCTAATAATAATTGATATTTCCACCAGAGATTAGCAAGTAGGTTAAGCTGACTTGCGTGTCAATTACAGCGGAAATGACCAGATACTGCCCAGTAAATGGGAAGGCAAACGACTTCGCAAGAAACTGCCTAAATGCGAAGTCCGTTCATTCAAAGACAACGGCCATTGTCTTTTTCTGGTATGTCTATCTTGCTTCTCTCCACTCTGCGTCTTTCATTCAGATACAATGGCCAAACACTGAATTTCTTTTCATTCAAAGATGTAAACATCTCCGTTTGCTTTCGGATTTGACAGGAGGACGGCATTGATCTGGTTAGTATCATAAAGGCCACTTCATTTTACCGGCGTGGGTCTCATCAGGATTACATCTCCGACTACATCCCACCAACCTTGTCTGAATTTAACAAATCTTATGGGGTCAACAGGTTACTACATCCCACATAGACATCATGTCCCAAAATTCCTTCCATAATTACTGCAGTAGTAAAGAGACATATTGATTGTTCTTGAACTTTTGTTGGTAACGATATTAGGCTCCTTGAGTTGATCATGGGCCCCGTGTTTCTGTCGACTACAGAAGATGGGAAAGTGGTGAGGGGGCTTGGGGGAATACCATCGGATGGACCTGTACTGTTGGTGGGTAATCATATGCTACTGGCGAGCGACAAAATATCACTCCCAGGTCAATTTGTTCACGAGAGGAACATCAATTTGCGGCCTCTCGTGCATCCTATGATGTTTACGAGATTCAGAGATGGATTGTTACCTGATGTGTCTGTTTACGACACGCTCAGGATGATGGGGTCGGTCCCCATCTCAGCCACTCACCTCCATAATCTCTTGTCTGCAAAAGCCCATATTCTGTTGTTTCCAGGAGGCATCCGCGAAGCTCTACACCGCAAGGTGAGTAGTCCTCTACTCGTTGTTTTTCAGGAGTGGAGTCTCATAAATGGCGGCAGATAATTTGGAGCCATAATATCATTATTATGTTCTATTGCTGCTGGCATTGTTGTGGTAGTGAAAACAAGTCATCTGAATTTAATCAAAAACAGGGAGAAGAATACAAGTTGATGTGGCCAGAGAAAGCGGAGTTTGTGAGAGCGGCAGCCAAATTTGGAGCCAAAATAGTACCCTTTTGTGGGGTTGGAGAAGATGATTTCTTAAAAGTAAGCACATTTTGCACCCAAGCATGTGTAATATATAGCTGGTGTGACTTTGTGCAACGAATGCAGGTAGTTGTGGACTACAATGACCAGATAAAGGTTCCAATTGTTAAAGAGGTACTAAAAAGAGTGACAGCGGAAGGCCCGGAGGTTAGGTAATGTGAATAGAGAGCAGCGTACGTTGTTGGTGATATTAAATGTGAATTGTAGTAAATGGATGATGGTGTGTGACATATGACATGGTTGTTGTTTCGAAGGGGAAGCGTGGAAGGAGAAGAGGGGAACCAAGACTTCCACATGCCAGGAGTGATACCAAAGTGGCCTGGGAGATACTATTACTACTTTGGGAAGGAGATAGAGACGGGAGAGGAAGAGTTGAGGGACAGAGACAAGGCAAAGGAGGTGTACGCAGAGGTGAAGAAGGAGGTTGAGAGATGCCTAAAGTTTGTGAAGCAGAAAAGGGAAGAGGATCCTTACAGGCCTCTCTTGCCACGTCTCCACTACCACCTTCAGCACGGCCTCCTCGCCCAAGTCCCCACTTTCCCCTTCTGAAAACACCTTTACACAACTAGATTTGATTGATTGATAGATTAAAATGGTACTAATACCTCCTGCTCAATCCAGTTCTCATACATTCCACAACATCATTTGGGTCCTCATGTCATGAACGTAGCAGCACACACATTGTCAAATTTCGTCCTATACAACCACTGTCACTTTTTTTTTGGAGGAAACTACATAATTCTAACTAAAGGAAAAAGAATTACTACGTCTTAGTGCTGTATCAACTCGGGAATGAGCTTGAGAAGAAAGGAGAGCTCTCGCTCAGAGAAGTTTGGCTTTGGCTTAGTATCATGAGCATCTACGTTGGATGGCTTTATCATCTCCCTCACAGCCTCTGTCATCTCCTCCACATGATCCACTATCACTCCTTCTATTCCCATCAAATGCTGCATATACACTGCCTCCGCTACGTTGTTGAGCTTGCCGTATGTCATGAGAGAGAGCTTGGATTCTTTTATCTTGTTGACGGCGGCTGGGTTTCGGAAAACTCCCTTCACCTCCGAGACAATCCCTTGAAGGCCTCCGTCCACACATACTTTGATTGCTTCCTCCAGCGAATTCCTTCTCTCGTCGTAGTACACCTCTGTGCCTCCGTTTGTCAAGAAGAATACCTGTTTTCCATTTCCATTTCCATTTCCATTTCTTCAGCACACATATAAGTTAAAGTGGAAAGAGTGTCTAGCTTGGAAATGACTTACGGGGTAGGTGCTCTGCAACTTCCTGACAAGAAGGGCAGCATCGGGGTGAAAGCTGGAGAAGATGATGGGTCTGTCCTTTCCATAATCGCCCACCTCCTGTCACAGTAGTTGGGTCAGGCAATTGATCCCAATCATGCATAATGTGTTATCAGCTTGTATTTGTACCTTCAAGATTGGGAGGACAAGACGGGAGAGATGATCGGAGGGATATACGAGGTTGTCGTCAAGCTTAAGCTCGATGTTGAAACCCAGTTTGGGCTCCACTTTCTCGAAAGCTTCCTGGAGAGTACAGAGCGAGTCGTCTCCTTGGACGCTCCACTTCAAGATCTTACCTTCCTTTGACTTTCTCAACAGTGGCTTCCCTCTCTTCCCTGTTTCCCTCTGTGGCCCGTAGGACATGAACTCCGACAAGCTAACCTCCGTGACCCGCTTCTCGTACACCACTCCCTGTAAATCCAACATAAGCATCAATTCATCCACCACATAAACAAAACAGGGGAAGAAGCCCACTAAACGGAGACTTACGTTATCTTCCGAGTAGATGAAGTCGTCGTGGAAAATGACTGGGCAGCCATCTCTGGTGACCTGCGCGTTTTGATCAAAAACAAGAATAGAAGAAGATGAGGGGAAAGTCTTTTTATTTCTAACAAGAAAAAGGTCAACGAATTAGCCCCCACGTGGTATGGCCGGCGGTCACGTGGAGGGAAAAAAAGATGCAGCGAACCGACACCGAACATGGGAAATAGATACTACTAATAGGGTTGAAAGAAAGAAAGAAAGAAACCTGAACATCGAATTCGATAAAGTCGAGAGGAAGTTTCGAAGCGGCATTGAAGGAGATGATGGAGTTTTCCTTGAGAGCAGAGAACCTTGGATCCGGCGACTGTGACACGTTCATGCCGTGACCTCTATGTCCCACCACCAGAAACTTGGGGATCTTATAAGAGACCCCTTTGCTCAATTCAACACCTGCATAGTGTGCATACACAATCAATCAGTTTGGTTATCAAAATTTGTGTTTAAGACAAGAAAGATCCATATATATGCTCATGATAACAGACCTGCTGAAAAACGAGAGGGGCAGAGGGAGGGGTTATCTGGGAAGTGGTCGAGGCTGGGCACTTCCGTGACATGAATGGCTTTGAGAGACATTTTTAATTAGCGAGGAGACAAAAGAGAATAGATCAAAGGAAAAATGTGAGGGATGGGTTTCAGAGATGGATTTGGAGGGGTTAAAAGAAGATGAAGATGGGATCTTGGAATATTCTTAGGATCGACACCTCATCATCCACTTCCTAATAACAGTCAAACTATCCCTTTTGGATATTCGCAAAGGACTCTCTTTCCTGGTTGGCTCCCTCGCTCTGGGCTCGTGGGCCTTCTTCTCTCTAGATGGGATAGAATACTAAAAAAGCAAGCCATCGATGTTGACACCTTCCACTTCTAATCTGTGCTTCCATTTGCGAATATTCCAAAGCATATTATCATCCTTCTCCTTCTTCCTCCAATTCTCTCTCTACATTATCTTCGTATGTGTCCTTTTTTGGTCTGTTAATAACTTCAACACATGTCTCTTTTTTATATATTGTAACGCTGGTTGTATTACTAGATGACGTCAACACATGTCATCTACTTCTGAATTCTGATACAACACTTTCAATTCATTTTTATATGTTTTCTTCCGATCTCTTTGATTTCTTAACCATGTTGATTATAAATTCTGACACATGTCTAACAATTTTTGCAATACATAAAGATAGAAATCTTTAAACATTTTGTAACTAAACAATCTTGTAAGCTGTCCAAATCTAACTAAGGTGAAAAGCGCTCGTTATTTAAATTCCATCCACAAGTGGACCGTTTATTTGGATATCGTTAAAGCCCATTAAACTCATGGGCCTAATCTATATTGCGACATGACGCCATGAAAAACTGGACCGTTTATATGGATATCGTTAAAGCCCGTAGCTCTTTGAGATATGGTGGACCAATGAGGATCTACCTTGGTCATTTAACATATGGATTTACACCTCCACAGATAATCATCTCATTTTGTTTTCTGAGTTTTTGGATTCCTTGGTCTTGAAATTAATTATTCATTTTTGAATGTCGGCAAGGAAATAGTCTTGACCAAAAATAAACGTTATCTGCAATTTTGAGGTATTTTATTTATTTAGAATTCGGAAACTCTTATGCAATTGGAGGAGGAGGTGGTAATAAAATGAAAAAGTAAGCAGGGCAGATGCGTTGGTGGAGTAAACGACATTAATTCATCATAATAGAGTAAAGTAAAGAAGGAAGGCTTCCGTATTGATTGCTCTCATCTCATATGTTGTCTTGTTCGATCTCAAGGCCGTTACGCTGCTTCACCCATTCTTCTTCTCATCTCCTCTCTTCCTAAAATCGATCCGCGAAATGTCGCATCAACGGAACAAGGAAACGATTCGTCTGGAGCCCGAATCCGTCATCCCTATCCTCAAACCTAAGCTCATCATGACCTTGGCTAATCTCATTGGTCAGTTTCTCCTTTTTCCCCAAATTCCCTTATACATTGAATTCGATATTTCCCTTTTGAAATTACCTTTCGACTTCCACAATCCCTTCAATCTCGTGCCTCTTTGGCGGGCTCGTGTTTTGCAGAACATAGCAATGATAGACAAGAGTTTCTCAAGCTCTGCAAGAGAATTGAATACACTGTTCGAGCTTGGTATAATCTTCAGTTTGAAGATTTGATGGTGTTAACCCCTTTCCACTGCTCCCATCTTTCTTAGGAACTTTGTTTGCTTTTGCCCTTCTTCTCATTTGCTGGCTTTTGCATCTCCAGCAACTCTACTCTCTTTTTGATCCTGTACACGGTGCTCAGAAACTCCAGCAGCAGAACCTGTCTTCTCAGGAAATTGATGTGCTTGAACAAAATTTCCTCGCTTACTTGTTTCAGGTAGTCAGTCAGTCACTTGATTAGGTTATTTAGTCCTTATGTTATGTCTGTGTTCTTGAATCTGCTCTCTTTTTCCTTCCCAAGGTTATGGAGAAGAGCAACTTCAAAATTACAACAGATGATGAGATCGAGGTTGCACACTCTGGGCAGTATCTTCTCAACCTTCCCATTAAAGTTGACGAGTCAAAGGTTTAATCAAAGAGCTCTTAGTCACTAACGTTTTTGCTCATCCCCACACTTGTGGTGTTCTCTAAACCTGTTTTCTTACTTTGGTGGATGAAGCTTGACAAGAAACTACTCAAGAGATATTTTGAGGAGCACCCACATGAAAACCTTCCTGACTTTTCGGATAATGTACACTTTTGAGTTTCTAGATCCCACTAACATTTCAAGATTGTTATCTTCCACACTAATTGTTTTTTACCCATTTTTGTAGTATGTCATATTCAGGCGTGGTATTGGAATGGATAGAACCACAGATTTCTTTTTCATGGAAAAATTGGATGTGATCATATCACGTTTTTGGTCTTATCTCTTGAGAATCACCAGGTACGCACAAGTTTCCCAGTGTAGCCTTTCTTAACGTTCATAGTTGTAAAATAATATGCTTTTTTTTTTTTAATTGAATTTTGGGTCTTAACATCCTTCTTCGTGTTAATGTTTACTACCGCATTGGATCTCAGGTTAGAGAAGTTACGTGCTAATACGTCAAGCAGACTTCACAAGAAAGATCCAAAAAAAGATGACGAGACAAACCCTGAAGCAGATAATGAGGACTTGTATGTGGAGCGTATTCGCCTTGAGAATACACAATTGAGGTTGTCTTCAGTATCCTGTCCACGGCTTGTTGTGATTTTCTTATAACGTAACTTTGGCTATTCAGGAAAGCTGTATGTATATAAAATGGCTTTTCTCTTGATGAATTCAGCTTTAAGAGTTTCTTGAGCAAGCTCACAATACAGGAGCCTACGTTCGATAGAATGATTGTTGTTTATAGGTAAGGTTTATGTATGTCTGGTTTCAGCTATTTTTCTCTTTGTGAACTTCTGGTTCAAGCATGTGGTTGATGATGTTGCAGGCGAGCTAGCTCTAGAACAAATCTAGAACGAGGAATTTTCGTCAAGCATTTCAAAAACATTCCTATGGCCGACATGGAGATTGTGCTTGTAAGTTTCTCATGTTGCCTTGCTTGGTGGGTTTTGTAGCAAACAAAAATGCAAACTAGCTGCAATAACATTAACGTCTTGTGCAGCCTGAGAAAAGAAACCCTGGATTGACTCCAATGGATTGGGTCAAATTTCTGATATCTGCCGTAGTTGGTCTGGTTGGTCTCCTGGACACCAGATTTTTTTTTTTTTTTTTTTTTTGCCCTTTTCTTGGTTACCAACAGACATTCTTCTCAACAGGTTGCCGTGCTTACTTCGGTTGAGATGCCGAAAGCAGATCCATGGGTAATTATTGCCATTCTCACCACAGTGGTTGGTTATTGTGCCAAAACATACTTCACGTTAAGTGCTTTGCTTTCTTACCTTGATTCTTGTTTTTTGATAAGCGAATAAGTACTTATTCACGTTAAGTTGTTTTACTTCAGGTTCCAGCAGAACATGGCGACGTACCAGAACTTGATAACGCAGTCCATGTATGATAAACAACTAGACAGCGGGAAAGGAACCCTTCTACACTTGTGTGATGACGTAGTTCAGCAAGAAGTAAGTTCCTGCTATGAATCTAGTACGTACATGGGTGTGAAATCGAAACGAAAGGGTAAGGCTCATTTTGTGGGTTTCACGCGCAGGTAAAAGAGGTGATGATTTCTTTCTACATACTTATGGAGCAGGGGAAAGCTACCTTGGAGGTACATAACTCTCTCTCTCTTTTCTTTTTCATTGTCTGTTATCATCATCGAGCGCTGACTTGCGTGTTATGAGGTAAATAGGATCTGGATCTGAGGTGCGAGGAACTGATAAAGGAAGAGTTTGGTGAGAGGTGTAACTTTGATGTGGACGATGCAATCCAGAAGCTAGAGAAGTTGGGGATTGTTGCCCGGGACACCATTGGAAGGTACTACTGCATGGGGCTGAAGCGAGCCAACGAGATTATAGGTATCACCACGGAGGAGCTTGTCCTCAAGGCCAAACAGGGGGTCGCCGCTTCTTGAACCTTCTCTTCTTCTCATTTCACTAAAACTCTAGGTTACTCTGTCTGTGGTCTGTCTAAATCCAAGTGCGGCAAATCAATTCACCGAAAGAATTGTCTGATAAGATGATTTGAACCAATATTACATCCAATATTAACTACTGCTTTAGCCTTAAGCCATGCAAGTCTACCACCAATATCTAAGGAAACCCACAAAAAGTCTCTATTCCCAGCGACGCCTATGTATATATGAGATATCACCTCGCCACTGTTATCCTCTCTCATAAGCTCAGGCTACTGCAAGAACAACAATCAAATGGATAGACAAATTAAACAAATGCATTGCCTCCCAAACAGCCGCAGCCAACCTTACGGTCTTACTGAGTACACAAAAGACATACCGTCAATTAAGACAATACGCATTGACTTCATTCATGAGATTAAATCATAGGCATATATTACTTGGACTCCAGCTCAATCAGGTCAACAAGCAGACGATAAACGAAACGCTCATGTACTCCAATTATCCAGATATCTGATTTTGCAAAAAGCACTGACCTTGTAATCTTGATTGATTATCTTGACTAGACTAGACTAGAGATGGCAGTAATTTGTTTCCTCTACAGATTACCTGGCTGCACCAACTTACAAGCATTTGGATTTGGAAGAAGAAGGAATAAAAAAGAGTTAGGGAGCTTACATTCGGGGAAGATGTATCTCTTGAAGGAGCAACAATCTAGCTTTGTTAACGTTGGTGAACCAGAGGCAAATATGATCTTCAAGATCCTTGAGTTGATGGGTGATGTTAAGGTGGCTCTTGCGAAGCTGTTTCACAATCTCCTGGACTGAATACACGTCCCTCCCCCTCTCCAATCCGAGGCGAATGAAAAGCTTGTCGTATTCGATGCCCGTGTGCAAACGGGAGACAAGACGGTCAATGGTGTCAAGATCTTTGTTGAGCACAAAAGTTCCTTTGGCAGCGGCATTGAGCTGAGAAATGTTAGTTAGCTCCTTCTTCTTGAAACTGTGAGGGAGGTAGGGACTGCACAAGGGACCTGCAAGAACAAGGGTGGCAAGTGCATGAGAGGCAATGACAGAGGCAGAAGCAGCAACAGCAACAAGAAGACATAAAGGCAGAACCAGCTGTGGCGTGGTGGAGGAGGCGGATCCGTGATCTAGACTTACGGAGACGTCTATCCAGGTTGTGCTTCAGCTGGGAGAAGCATAATTGAGTCTCTCGAAAGCTGTGGGATTCAGGAGACGAGAAAGGGTTCTCAAAAGTGTCGAGCTTGAGGAAAACGTCGAATGCCAAGTTACAGAGGGACTGGTCAATGGCGTGAGAATCAGAGTCAGCGGGAAGGATGTGGAAGAGGTCAAAGAGGGGTGTGTAGAGGTGGCGAGCGCTGAGGACGCGTTGGTAAAGATTCAAGCAAAGGCGGGTGGCGTTTTCGCTGTGTTGGAAGTAAGCGGAGATGAGGTGGGTGAGTGTGGTTGGCTTGGAGTGGCTTAGAGCTTCTTGGACGCATTCCTTGTTCGGTTGGAGAACTTGAGAGAGAAGCAGCTCGGTGCGATCCGCAGCGATGTGAAGATGATGTTGGGTGGCCGTGGGGGGGTCAACCACGTGAACCCGTGATCGTATGTCGTGGTAGGAGGGGGTCTGAAAAGCGTGAGCTAACTCGCGGCTGAGGTTAAAGGTGGGCGACAGATTGGAAGCGTTTCTGGAAGAGGAGGCCACGCCCTCTGTACAAAGAAGAACTCTTTAAGGCATTTCAACAAACACGTGGTGTGCGGTTTCGGAATTAAGACATTACCTAGGGAAGGATGAGGATGAGGATGAGGATGGGGAAGAGGGTCGTCGCCCTCCGGAGAGGATGGGTTGAAGGAGAGACAGTGCGGCATCTATAAGGAGGGCTGCTGGATGAGAGATGGAGATGGAGATGGAGATGGAGATGGATGGAGATGAAGATGAAGTTGATCGATTCATGAATGGAAAGCTACTGCTAGAAGCAGAGCTGGGTTAATGATCTGAGAATGATATAGCCAAATCAAGTCAAGAAATTGCACTTGTATTTGTGCCCAAACCCAATCAATCAAGTAATCAACCAACGCTTTCATACTCTATCTACGGACATTAGTTCGCCATTTACCTCAGTATAGTAACTTTATTGGATAGCCAAAGTCCAAAATAACTTTTAATTCAACAAGACCAGATACGCTAGTTTTGGAATGAAGCCCACAAATAACAAGAAACTAAAGATCACATTTTTGAAACATACAACTAATAAATGATTCCATTTCTATATGATTGTGGATTGGGTTGGTGTTCGAAGAGGCCTTCAATCCGCGACTGTCTCTACATCCCATGTCTTTTGTCTGCTATTTCCCAAATGTTCAATTGCACACACATATCTATCTCTCCACTGCTTTGCATACAATGGCTGATTTCGTTTATGTAATGTAAACATCATACATCATCCTATTTATGTCCGTTTGTATAGTCAATGTGACATTTATTTCCCAAATGTTCAATTGCACACATTTTTGTTTTGTTGGAAATGTCACCTCACGATTTTATTTTTTTAATTAATAATACGGTTCCCGAACTCTTAAATTAATTACTTAAGTTTTCGGATAAGAGAAGTCGGCGAGAGATCGAACCTGATTTGCTGAGATTCATCAATTCATCAACGGGCGATGGCGGCGGCAGAATCGGGAGTATCTCCTCCTCAAGTTAGTTCTCGAGAAACCCTAAGACTAACACACTCTCTCAGTCTCTCTATTGTCTTTAGATTTTGTTCATCGCATTGTTATACTAGTTTCCTAGTCCAGAAAACGAGGCTCTTGACCTCTTCTCGCATATTGTCTGCCTTGTGCTTTCTTTCTCGTGGCACTTAACTCTGCATTTCTGGCTTACTGAATTGTTAACGTCATTGCTTCCTTCAGCTTTCGTGGGTGAGTCTCTCCAATAATTTGATTTTGGCCTACCAGAGCTTTGGTGTAGTCTACGGTAGCCTCAGCACGTCTCCTCTCTATGTGTATCCTTGCACATTTATCGGCAAGTTGCCGCAGCATCAGAACGAGGAAGCCGTCTTTGGTGCTTTCTCTTTGATTTTCTGGACCCTCACGCTGTTTCCCCTTCTCAAATACCTTCTTGTGTTACTCAGTGCCCATGACAATGGACAAGGTTTTCTATCTCTTTTTAACTCTTATATATATCTTCCGCCGTTTTATGTCTTTCAACCTTTTGTTTTGTTTGTGCGTCTCCAGGGGGAACTTTTGCTCTCTATTCGCTGCTTTGTAGGCATGCGAAGCTTAGCTTACTTCCCAACCAGCAAGCTGCTGATGAGGAGCTCTCAGCTTACAAGTCTGGTCCCTCCACGGACACTGGAACTTCATCCCCCTTTAAAAGAATCCTTGAAAAGCACAAAAGGCTGAGGACCGCGTTGCTGCTTCTTGTACTTTTTGGTGCTGCTATGCTCATAGGTGACGGCGTTCTGACTCCCGCAATTTCAGGTTAAGTATTCCTACCTCCTCCGTATTAACATTCACTGCTGGACTTGTTCACCGGCATCGTTTCGTTTGTTTCTTGTACTTGAAACCATATTCTCCGAGAGCATTCTTATTTCTCTCTTCATCACTATGTTTCCTGTCTCAGACTATAAACTATAATATACTCCTGCTTTCTTGCAGTTCTGTCGTCCTTGTCAGGTTTGCAAGCTACCGAGAAGAAATTGACTGATGGTATATTATGCGTCTTGCTTCCACCTTGTGCTTGTATCAAGTTTTAATTGTTGTTTGATTTCATCTTTTTGTTTTGGAGGAATATCTGAAGGTCTTCTGTTATACCACTGCAGGCCAACTCCTGTTGCTTGCCTGTGTCATTTTGGTTGGACTGTTTGCTTTGCAACACTCTGGTACTCACAGGGTGGCTTTCATGTTTGCACCAATTGTGATCATCTGGCTTATTTCATTACTCTTCATTGGTGTATACAACATTATACACTGGAATCCGAGGATAATTCATGCCATTTCCCCGCTTTATATCATCAAATTCTTCAGAGTGACTGGTAAAGATGGATGGATTTCTCTTGGAGGGCTTCTTCTTTCTGTAACAGGTAGTTCTGGTTCTGGATCAAGACATCAACTTAAAACTATTTCTTTTCTGTTTGCTTTGAATCCTGTATTCTATCGTCTTGTTCTTTTTATGCTTGAAGTGAACGGTCTTATGAGCTGGTTTACTAAAGTGATTATCACTGTCTCATCAGGCACTGAAGCTATGTTTGCAGATCTTGGCCATTTCACCTCGGTCTCAATCAGAGTAAGTAGTGGTTTCATGTCTGGTGGTGTACATCAGTTCTTTTACCCGTGACTTCTCTACAGTTTTTCTAGTTATCGTTCAACATATGTCCATGCTGGTTGCGCAGCTTTGTTTGTTACATTTTACTTCTTTTTGTTCTGTGCAGCTTGCTTTCGCGTTTGTTGTGTACCCTTGTCTGGTTATACAATACATGGGCCAGGCAGCTTTCTTGTCAAAGAACCTCGGGTCCATTCCCAACAGTTTTTACAATTCAATCCCAGGTTTGTTGACTATGACACCACTGTCTAAAATCACTTGCTTCCTTGAGATAATGACAATCTTATATGATTTTGGTCCTTTATGCAGATCCTGTTCTCTGGCCTGTCTTTGTCATTGCCACGCTTGCAGCCATTGTTGGCAGTCAGGCTGTGATAACCGCTACGTTCTCAATAATCAAACAATGCCATGCTCTTGGTTGCTTCCCACGCGTTAAAGTAGTCCATACTTCTAAACATATATATGGACAGATCTATATCCCTGAGATCAACTGGATCCTGATGATCGTTACTCTCGCAATAGCTATAGGCTTTCAAGACACAACTTTGATTGGAAATGCCTACGGTAAACTTCCTATTAACTGGAATATACTTTTTCTTGTCCAGGAGGCATGATCTGATTGCTTGATGGTGGTTTTCTCTTTACCCACAGGACTCGCCTGCATGATAGTAATGTTCATCACAACGTTTCTCATGGCTCTTGTTATAGTCGTGGTTTGGCAGAAGAGTTGTTTTCTGGCGGCTTTGTTCCTTGGAAGTCTATGGATAATCGAAGGTGTGTACCTCTCAGCAGCGCTCATGAAAGTTCCCCAGGGTGGTTGGGTACCTTTGGTGCTCGCGTTCATATTTATGACCGCCATGTATGTGTGGCACTATGGTACCCGCAGGAAATACAGTTTTGATCTTCATAACAAGGTTTCACTGAAGTGGTTGCTCGGATTAGGACCTAGTCTTGGTATTGTCCGTGTGCCTGGAATAGGACTTGTATACTCAGAACTTGCAACTGGAGTTCCTGCAATTTTCTCTCACTTTGTCACCAACATCCCGGCATTCCATAAAGTCGTGGTATTTGTTTGTGTGAAATCAGTTCCAGTGCCTCATGTTTCCCCTGAAGAACGCTTCCTCATTGGACGTGTTTGCCCAAAGCCTTATCGTATGTACAGGTGCATAGTGAGGTATGGGTACAAGGACATTCAACGGGAGGATGGGGACTTTGAAAATCAGCTGATACAGAGCATAGCGGAGTTCATCCAGATGGAAGCAGGCGACCTCCAGTCCTCTGCTTCGGAGTCTCAAACTTATGATGGGAGAATGGCCGTGTTGAGTAGCCAGAAGAGTGTCTCCAACTCAGTGTTGACGGTTTCAGAGGTAGAGGGGTATGATTTTGGTGACCCCACGATACAAAGCAGTAAATCCATGACTCTGCAGAGCCTGCGTTCAGTGTATGAGGATGAGTATCCGCAAGGGCAAGTGAGGAGGCGGCATGTGAGGTTGCGGTTAACGCAGCCAAGTCGCGGGATGGAGTCCTCTGTGAGGGAAGAGCTAATGGATCTGATAGGAGCGAGAGAGGCAGGTGTTGCATATATAATGGGTCACTCGTATGTGAAATCAAGGAAATCGTCGTCCTGGTTGAAGAAGGTGACAATTGATATCGGCTACTCGTTTCTGAGGAAGAACTGCAGAGGGCCAGCTGTAGCACTCAACATTCCTCACATCAGCCTAATTGAAGTTGGCATGATTTACTATGTTTAAGCCAAACATCCCTGGCTCCTATGTATAGGAATAAACTGTTCACCGAGATGGTGTATGCTGCTGCTTACAATATGTTTCAAACTTGATGTTAGGCTGAAAAACGAAGAAGACAACCAAAGAAAGATTATTGTATAAGTATTGTATGTTGTTTATCCAAACAAAGTTCTGTTCTTTCGCGTCGGAATGTTCCTCCGTTCCTCGCCCCAACGTGGACCCTATGAGTTCCATACAATCCAATAGAGAACCTCTAACCAGTCCTAAGGCTTAAAGTTAAACTAAGCATATATCTCTCTCTCTCCATTATCATCCCCTTCTCTTTCTAAATCTCTGGGATCCTTATTCAAGATGACATATTTGCTCCCAAATCCCGACCTGATTACTACACCCCTCGTCTTCAAGCTCTGCTCCTCTCCTCCGCCATGGAGGCTCTTCTCCTTCACGAAGCTCACCCGAAACTCATCATCTCTTCCACTGGTCGCTCTTTCCTCTCTCTCCGCAACTGCCGCAAAACCCACCAGATGGAGAGAGAAGCAGGAGTTAGCGGAAAGCGATTCAATATCGCTCCTCAACGAGAGGATTCGGCGCGACCTTGGCAAGAGAGAGACCGCTAAGGGACCGGCCATGGATTCTGAGGAGGCCGACAAGTACATTCAGATGGTCAAGGAACAACAAGAGAGGGGTCTGCAGAAGCTCAAAGGAGTTAGGCAAGGTACAGAGTCTAGTGCCGGCGGTTTTAGCTACAAAGTTGACCCTTACAGTCTCCTTTCCGGTGACTATGTCGTCCACAAGAAAGTTGGGATTGGGCGTTTTGTTGGGATAAAGTTTGATGTCCCCAAGGATTCTTCAGAGCCCCTCGAATACGTCTTCATAGAGTACGCAGACGGCATGGCCAAGCTTCCCCTCAAGCAGGCCTCGCGTCTGCTCTACCGATACAATCTGTACGCCTTCTCTTGCAACTCTTTTTTTCCTTTGTCTTTGACTCTTGCTGTATGTTGATGTCTCGCTGTGTTCTGTTCCAGTCCAAATGAGACCAAACGGCCTCGGACTTTGAGTCGACTGAGTGACACTAGTGTTTGGGAAAGAAGAAAGACCAAAGGAAAAGTCGCTATTCAGAAAATGGTCGTTGACTTGATGGAGCTATACCTTCATAGGCTTAGACAGAAGAGATATCCCTATCCAAAGAACCCCATCATGGCTGATTTTGCGTCTCAGTTTCCTTATAACGCTACTCCTGACCAGCAGCAGGTGTTGCTGCTATCTCTTGGTTTTCATCATTCATATTCCTTTGCTCAAGCTGACTTCTCCTTGCAGGCTTTCCTTGATGTTGACAAGGATTTGACAGAGAGAGAAACACCAATGGACCGATTGATCTGCGGAGACGTTGGGTTTGGTAAAACAGAGGTTGCTCTACGGGCCATCTTTTGTGTGGTCTCAGCTGGAAAACAAGCTATGGTTTTAGCACCCACAATTGTATTGGCGAAGCAACATTATGATGTAATCTCAGAGCGCTTTTCCTTGTATCCACAAATCAAAGTCGGCCTTTTAAGTCGGTTTCAGGTATTGAGATCACTGTGTCTGATGCTAAATTATTCTATGAAGTTGCCCCAATGCAAGCCGGTGAATGCTATACAGTTCAATGCAGAACAATCAAATGTGTTTTAGTGGTTGTGTTACGTAGAAACCCTCTGCTCTCTGCTGAGTATATACGTTGTTCATGATTTTACCTGCAAATGACCAGTCACACCTTCGGCATCGTGCAGACCAAAGCAGAGAAGGAGGAGTATTTGGAAATGATAAAAGATGGACATCTCAATATCATTGTAGGTACTCACTCACTTCTCGGAAGCCGTGTTGCGTACAGTAATCTAGGCCTCCTTGTGGTTGATGAGGAACAGGTTGTGTTCTAATTCCTTGAAAACTAGTATTTATGCATGGTCTGGTCTCTGAAAGATGCTTGGATTAGTTAATGAAAGTCTCTTTTTTACTTTACAGAGATTTGGGGTCAAGCAGAAAGAAAAGATTGCATCTTTCAAAACATCAGTAGATGTGCTTACCCTATCCGCAACACCCATACCAAGGACACTATACCTAGCTTTGACTGGATTCCGGGATGCCAGGTTGCGACAGGATGTGTTTCAGATTATGAGCTCACTAATAAAATTTGATGACCTTTGTTTCCCCCTTGTGGCAGTTTAATCTCCACGCCGCCTCCGGAGAGGATTCCAATAAAAACCCATCTTTCATCATTTCGTAAGGAAAAGGTGATAGAAGCAATTAAAAATGAGCTGGATCTTGGTGGCCAAGTTTTCTATGTCTTGCCTCGAATTAAAGGTTGAAATCCGTTATACGCGTTGTCTTTCTCCACATTATCTCTTAACATGAATACCTTTTGGCTTTGGTCGTAACTTAGACACAAGCAAAATCAGAAACTTCTTGACCATGAGATCATTTTTGTCATTCCAGCCTTTACATTGTTCCATTATCGATATACCACTTTATTTTTCCTTATCAGGACTAGAGGAAGTAATGGATTTTCTTGAAGAAGCATTTCCAGATATTGACATTGCTATGGCACATGGAAAGGTATGTTGTGGCCTTTCTTAGCAGGACTAGACATTTGGATGCTCATTTATAAGATAGAGCACATTTCAGAGAATCCTCCTAAGCAATGCTGTTGCCCTATCATTGATTATCCTGCTACATTGATGTATTTGCAGCAATACTCAAAACAATTAGAGGAAACCATGGAGAGATTTGCGCAAGGAAAGATCAAAATCCTCATCTGCACTAATATTGTTGAAAGCGGACTTGACATTCAAAATGCAAATACCATAATCATTCAGGATGTTCAGCAGTTTGGGCTCGCTCAGTTATACCAGGTGCCAAAGTTAATTGTTTGCTTTATTTATGCCTCATTGCTACTGTAGTTAGCCCTGGCAAAGAAAAGTGAGTAGCTTCTTAGATATCTTCCTCTTGTTGCTGTCAACAGTTGCGTGGAAGGGTTGGCCGGGCGGATAAAGAAGCTCATGCCTACCTGTTTTATCCCGATAAATCGCTGCTCTCTGATCAAGCATTGGTATTTTGGGCGACTTTACTTGTTCTATTTCCCTGGCGGTTTCTGGCATGTAATGTACAAGCTAACAATGCAGGAAAGGCTTAGTGCTCTTGAAGAGTGCCGTGAACTTGGACAAGGTTTTCAACTTGCGGAGAGGGATATGGGTATAAGAGGTTTTGGGACAATCTTTGGTGAACAACAGACAGGGGATGTTGGAAATGTCGGCATTGATCTCTTCTTTGAAATGCTTTTTGAGAGTCTGTCGAAGGTATTATATGATTTAAATTCTCCTTCTACATTCTCTCTGACTATGACACTGATGAGCCTTTTATTAAACTGGGCCTGGTTATTGACTTGTGAGTCAATCTTTTTGGTTGTTTCTAGGTGGAGGAACTCCGTATTTTTTCGGTTCCATACAACCTGGTGAAGGTATTTTCCATTTTAAACTTGTAAGAAAGGTTTGACTTTAGAGTATAAACTGACACAAGATCAGAATGTTTCCAAGTGTATTATGAAGACTACATATGTTAGTTGTTATTAGGTCTGTTGTTTGTCAACGAGTAACTGGAGAAGTTCAGTTGTTATGCCTCGAACGGTAGCAATTAATGCGGGTCTAATTGCTGTTTCTGCTCTGTTTTCCAGATTGACATCAATATAAATCCCCGGCTTCCCTCAGAGTATGTAAATAACCTGGAAAATCCGATGGAGATCATCAATGAAGCTGAAAAAGCAGCTGAGAAAGATATGTGGAGTCTAATGCAATTCACAGAGAACCTGCGTCGTCAATATGGGAAAGAGCCTTACTCCATGGAAATTATATTAAAGAAGCTGTATGTGAGACGCATGGCGGCTGATCTTGGAGTAAACAGAATTTATGCATCAGGCAAGATGGTTGTCATGAAAACAAATATGAGTAAGAAGGTGTTTAATCTGATCACAGATTCCATGACTTGTGACGTTTACCGAAGCTCCTTGATATACGAAGGAGATCAAATAATGGTAATTTATGAGTAAATTAGCAGTGTTGAGGTCTGCCTGAATTTTCGTAATCTATTTCATGCCACGAACTCAAGGGCTTTACATGATATGTGCAGGCGGAACTTCTGTTGGAGCTACCGAGAGAACAGTTACTGAACTGGATGTTCCACTGCCTGTCAGAACTTCATGCATCACTTCCTGCTCTTATCAAATATTAGTTCCCTTTCCTTCACAGTTTCTTTTGCGTGTAGGATGTGTTAGAAGAACAGGGACCCTCAGCACTTGTGTTGCTTTTGAGGTTTTCTTCATAGAATAGAGCACAAAAGAATAGTATATTCAAGGGCAGCATTTTTGATTCAGGTACGTAGGACCTGATTGCATCAACTTTTAATCAAGTGTCAACAACGGCTAATCCTTCCTGTCTTCTTCTATTCCCAGCAGCCACTCACACTCGAATCTTAAGGATTTATGATGATGAAAACTGTCCAAATTTGTTGAATATTCAATGCAACAGGAAGCCTGGCTCTCTCTAGCCATTTTTTCACGTTGAGATCATCAACCATTAACGAGTTGGTAAAGTTTTGGAAACATACTTGTGGGAATTTAATACATGTATGTAAGAAGAACCGGATGGTGGTATTAATGTATACATAGTTCTTCGCTGAGACTTCTTTATTTGTTTTGTTTGTATCTACCATATTCACCCATTTAAGCCCATTTAAGTGTCTACTCCAAATATCTTTCCGGGCTCAATTGTCTGGTTTTCCAGCCTTTCTTCTTCTTCTTCTACTTCTTTCTATCACTCTCCATCGATCAACCCACTTTGGGAAATCCTTGAGGATTGGCTGCGTGATAAGTAGTTCTAATGTTATCGGAGTATATTACCGGAGCTGAAGAGAGATTGACGCCAAGTTCGGTAAGGAGTGATTGCGTCCAGCAAACCTCAGCAGTAATAGAAGCAAGCGATCAGTATTACCAGGGGCCGGCCCGACCCAATATGGCGCCTAAAGCAAAAAAAAAAACTTTAGCCCATAAAAACACAGGTTAAAAATAAAAAACGAATTTTGCATGAAAGGATTTCGAACCCGTGACCTCTACAACATGAAGCAACGCCATAGCCACCACACTACTAAAGAATCTCTGTCACTTTAGCGTCCTTATATTTTATCATTTGCTGGCGCCTAAAGCACTATGCTTCACGTGCTTTAGGTCCGGGCCGGCACTGAGTATTACGCCTCCGTATTCCGCCTCGTGAAGCGTAATAAACTATTAATTAAAATTTGGTACGTTTTGATATTTTTTCAAAATTGTTAGTTAAATGTTGCAAAGTGATAACTAAACTTTTTGACCAAGTGGCGTCGTAAAGGAATATCTTAGATTTCGCTTTAGACACATTTATTCATCGATTTGGAAATTTCGGTTCACGATTTATAGCTCTGAAATTTGTACATCTTAGGGAAAATGAGGAGTACAAGGAGATAATCGTTCAAGCTGGGAGAACCTATGAGGTAAAATATTATCCTTATATTCTTTTGTTTGCTGTTCATCATGCGCATTGGTAACAATTATCTATATCTTCTGGTATACGTAGATGACATACTAGTCACTGGAAGTAGTAAGGCTGCAATTGCAAAGATATTGTCCTCACTAGCTGACAGGTTCTCCATCAAAGACCCAGAGGATCTAAATTATTTTTTGGGCCTTGAGGTACAACGCACGGCAGCTGGACTCCATCTATCTCAACGGAAGTATGTCTTAGACCTCATAAATCGTTACAACATGCTTGGTGCAAAATCGGCGAGCACACCAATGGCGTCATCACCTAAGCTAACACTTATGTCTGGTACATCTCTCAGCGATCCCACCGAATACAGAAAACTTGTGGGAAGCCTCCAATATTTGGCGTTTACACGACCGGATATAGGGTATGCTGTGAATCGTCTTTCCCAATTTATGCATCATCCAACACAAGACCATTGGCAAGCTGCATAAAGGGTGCTTCGCTACTTAGCAGGATCAACGACTCATGGTGTTTTCTTTTCTGCGAATAACTCTTTATCTCTCCATGGATTCTCTGATGCTAATTGGGGTGGAGACTCTGATGACTACGTATCCACCAATGCATATGTCATCTACCTCGGCTCTCATCCTATCTCGTGGTCTGCAAAGAAACAATCCGGAGTAGCGCGATCATCTACAGAAGCGGAGTATCGGGCTGTCGCTAACACGGCTGCTGAGATACGATGGATCTTCAACCTTCTAAATGAAATGGGGATCACGTTACCAACCACACCAGCGGTATACTGCGATAACGTCAGAGCGACTTTTCTGTGCGTCAATCCAGTTTTTCACTCGCGGATGAAACATATAGCCCTTGATTACCATTTTGTTCGTGGTCACATTCAAAAAGGTACTCTCCGTGTTTCTCATATCACCACCAAGGATCAACTGGCCGATGCTCTCACCAAACCATTGCCACTATCAAGATTCCTTGAACTACGAGACAAGATTGGAGTTGTTAAAACACCTCCATCTTGGGGGGCGTGTAAAGGATACAAGAAGGAAACTTCTTTACATTATATCTCGTCTCTTCTTCTATGGTAGTTTCTGTAATTAGATAAACCTAGAACCCTCTCCTCTGTACAGATATATATATATCCTTGTATCTTCTTCGTGAAAGAAGAAGACTCACATTTTATATAATAGACGGAACTTTTTTGCGGATATGGAGCCAGGTGATTATTTCAAGGTTGAATGTGAATTTGCAAAGGGGCTTTTTATTCAGTTGATAACTGTGATATAGCTACTGATCTCAACGACGATGGAAATCATAGAATGATTGTCAACCTTGTATGCCAGTAAAAAGAAGAGAGGAAGTTACTGCCAGGATGATTGATGTTCATGCCTGAGGCTCCTTTGTTTAAGCACATTGGCTAGTCTTAGGATCATCATCCAAAGCACTTACTGAATGAGACAGCCAATTAATCCAATTGCAGAACTAAAGGTGGAGAGAAAAAGAAACAAGGTTTGTTCAGATGCTTGAAGAGGCCCTAGATAGTAGCATGTTCTGGGCAACATTGTTTTCAGGGGAAACTTATAGGAGGAATCAAAACCTTGATAATAGCAAAGTGATAGCAGTAAATTGAGGCCTCACGGAACTAATAAATCCAATAGATAATATCAGAAAAATGCATGAGAAAGGAAAGGAAGTACTTACAACATTGTGGCCCAAGTCTGCTTATCCTTTAATTGCACCATAGTGCTGAGTCACCTTCTTTGGGTCCAAAATTGCATTGACTGAAAAGTAATGTAAAGTATTTAAACCACATGATTTCAGAATATCAAGGTGAGATGAGTTATATAGATTTTAGAGACAATGAAAAAACCCATAGGTTAACCCCTACAAAATTTCAAAAATTTTGCAAAAATAGAAAAGTTATGTTAGCATGCTTCCTTAGATTTCTCTTTACCATGCCATAAGGTTGGAAACAGTTAATATTCACTTTGATAACGTTTTATTCATTGTTTTGGAAAAACCTTAAAATAAATTAGTTTTATGGAACTAGTGGACTAACATTACGAAATTTTAAATAATTTGAAAAATATGAAAAATATATTTGCATGCTTTCTTAAATATCCCTTTAACATGTTATATGGTTGGAAATGGTAAACAAGAACACGGTTAGATCTTTTCGGCCGAACTCCCTCTTTCCGGCGGACCTTTCGATGGGATCTGTTGAGCTTTCGAGGTCTGAGCTCGCGATCCTTTCCCTCATTCCGCTGGTGACATTAGTTCGCGCGCCGTCAATCTCTTTCCTCTGGGCGGCTCTTCTCCCGGTGCATCCAATTCCGCCGCCTGAGCCTCTGGATCCGCCGGACCAGCCAATTTTCCTAACAGCCAGTGCTCTGACCAAACAGGTTGGAGGCGCTGGCAAAATTTCCCTCCTCCTTCCGACCCTTTACTCATTCAGAGCTTCCAGAGGCCAGATCCGCCGGATTCATGGGCACTGTTCCCTCCACCGTTCTCTGCTGCAAAGAACCTCCATCACCATCCATCGCCGTCTGCTGCTGTGTCTCTCGTCTCTGAGATGAGATAGAATTTCTCCGGGCTCCATCGCTCAGATCTGCGGTGCTTCTCATATGCTATGGCAAGGCTCACAGTTCTCAACTTCTACTCCGTTTTGTTAACTTTGTTGTGCCTCAGCTTGTGTTGCGCCTCTTTGCTGCTCTCTCCAACGTGGCTGCAAACCGGAACCATCTCTTGAACCCGTTCTTTCCTCTTCCACACAACATCAAAACCGTCAGCCCTTTCCCATCACCACCCCCCTTCACTGCTGTATTTTCAGTGGCCAAATTCGTTCATCGCTCTGAAGTCTTTCCCGGAGTCGATTTGTAATAGTGCAATCTCCGAGCTCCCATTGGGCAGCTCAATCTATGGGCTCCGCCCATCATTTCCCGCTCAAGCTTCATCTTTTTCATGCGTTTGTGTAGCGGTCGACACGTTTTCATGATGTTCATTGTTACATCTACCGGATCATATGCCGGGATATCGTCGGATTTTGCCGACCTGGTTTCAAGAGTACTGCCAACTTACCAGCGTATCTCCAAACCTAC